>LR738715.1:786396489-786444313 GCA_902687465.1 Secale cereale | reverse complement strand
TGAACCTCCACTGCGGGGGCATGCATTCATAGCTTAGGATTCCCTTCATGCCGACATGAGGGAGGGGTGGATGCTAGCTACTTCGCACTTTGCTAGGGTGAACCTCGGTTGGGGGCATGCATTCATAGCTTAGGAATACCTTCGTGTCGAAACGAGGGAGGGGGCTGCTAGCTACTTCGCACTTTGCTAGGTGAACCTCCGTTGGGGGGAGGGGGCATGCATTCATAGCTTAGGATTCCCTTCGTGCCAGCACGAGGGGTGTGGGCGGGGGCAAGCAATACCGTGCGCTTTGCGAGAGAGGTGCCACACGAAGTTGCATTTGGTATTTGAAAATCAAACCACCCTTTTGATACATAAATTAGGTCCACATGCAAGTGTGTTCGTGTTCTGACCCTCTCCTGCGTCATTTTTCGCCAAATTTATCAACATTAGACAAGTTGGATGACGCAATAGACACGGTTCACTCAAACTTACCGTGTGCCACGCCGGTGCACCTGTGATGCACACATCCGCACAGTACATTGGGCTCCACGGGGCTTCCCCTCTCAAAAATATTTGCCCGCCTCGAGGGTTTTTCTTTTTCATAACACACGGTTGTTATCTCCAAACGGTGTGCGATGTTTCTTGTCCCCAATCCCGCCTGCATCCCTAGAAAATATCTACCCACCTTGAGGGTTTTTCTGTTTCATAACACACAGTTGTTATATCTGGACCGTGTGCGATGTTTCTTGTTCCCAATCCTGCCTGCTTCCCTAGAAAATATCTGCTCGCCCCGAGGGTTTTTCTGTTTCATAACACATGGTTGTTATCTCTGTACCATGTGCAATGCACTATCATCAAAATTTTCAATAGCCCGACATTTCACTCCCGCGTTCGACTCCGCGTAGTAAACTTTTTAGTACCCGCATCATTTCCTCAAACACCCCGCGCCCCCGCCCTCCACACACCCACACACACCAAAACCTCCTCGAGCGTGCGCGCACACACACACACACACACACCCTCCCTTGCTTGAAACCCTAGCAAGGTCCCCGCCATTGTCGGTCTCAAAACTGGCAGATCTCGGGTAGGGGCCCAAGCTATGCGTCTAGAGGATCGATGGTAACAGGAGGCTGTGGACACGATGTTTACCTAGGTTTAGGCCCTCTCGATCGAGGTATAACCCTACGTCCTGCTATATTAGTATGAATGAATATGAACACAAGAGTTGATCCACCTCGAGATCGTAATGGCTAAACCCTAGGTCTAGCCTATGAGGATATTGTAAAGATGATCCCCTCTACAGACTAAACCCCTCTGCTTATATACACATCGGAGGGGACCTAGGGTTACAAGGGTGACTTGGGGAGGAATTAATTGATACATCCGGACTCTGCAGCTGCCTTTCTACGTACATAGGAGTCCTGACTGAATACGGGGGAGGGCCTTCTGCTTCTTCTTCATGCGGCCCATCAATGCGGCCTAACTTCAACGACCCGGATGACTGAGGACCCCTGAATACAGGACTCCCTCTGTAGCCCCCGGACTTGCCTTCAAGGACGAGATTGTATCCGGCTTCATGTCATCGGTCTTTCAAGGTGAGTCCTCCGGGATGATAGTTCGGCTTCTTAAAATATTATAATCTGCCGATTTCTCGCCGCCGTCGTCTCGTCTTCCTCGTGTCCAATGAATGCGAATCGTCTGGGCGTCTTTTGCAAATACCCCCTTGACTATTCAAGGAAGGTGCCTATAGAAGAGAATAGATGCAACTGCCTTTCCTTCTCATTCCATGCGGAAGAGACCCTAGTGCCTGCAAAAAATCTTCAAACATGGCCAGTGCCCCGAGCTCCTCCTCGCACCGTAATGGCCCTCGTGTAGGAGATTGGAAAAGCTGCTCTGTGTCTCACGCGCATCTGCGGACACTGCAGGCGCAGGGGTATCTCCCTCCAGAGGATCTTGTCCCCGTCCGAGCCGGACTAATGTCTATCGACAACCAAGCCCTGGCAGAGAGCTTTCCCAACCCCTCCAATGGAGAGCGGGTATGTCTCGTCCCTTACATTTTAAGAGGCGTGGGGTTCCCCGTCCATCCCTTTCTTAGGGGACTCCTGGAGTTCTACGTCCTCCAACTGCACAATCTTACTCCAGGGTCAAGTCTGCACATTGCGGGTTTTGTCGCTTTATGTGAACTGTTCTTGGGCTGCGAGCCTCACTTTGAGCTGTGGAGAAGGTATTTCTGCCTTGTCCCTCGATCGGAAGAAGGATCCATATTTGAAGTTGGGAGCGCCGAAGTATGGCGCATAGCCGGGGCAGGCTATCTCTCCGGTACTCCGAAAAAAGGCATCCGAAGAGTGGCCCTCGGAGTGGTTTTACATTGAAGATGCCGCTTTGCCGCATCCAGTTCGGCGCGGACTCCCCACGCATTCCAGTGTTCCGCCAAAGAAGCTTTTCAACTGGCGTCCCCGCGGTCCTGTCACACCCTGCATTTTGTAACATGTTATTTGCATCAATGAAGCATGAAAATTTGGACCAGCAAATTTTTTTGGCATCATTTGGCTTTTATTTGGAATTGAGTTTTTCTTCATGTGCTTTTCATGTGCTCATTAAAGTCAACTATTACCTCTTGTAGAATTCATCTCCATACCCAAAACTTCTGCCCAATGATCATGCCAAGTGTTATATAGCAGTATAGTACTTTCTTATAAAATTAATTTGGCCAAAATGTATTTTATAAATATAGTATTCATAAAACCCCTGAATTGAGGTTTACACTGCAAGTGCTTGATTTAGGGTGAGAAAATTATTTCAAAAGGTGTATTTGAGACCTAGTAGTCATAGGACTCCCAGAAACCACAAAAGTATAATTTTAAAAGTTATTTTCCAATTTTATTTAAAAGCTTTTTCGTAAGGCCAGAAATGGTCTTTAATAGGGAAAAGTTATTTAAGTATTTCAAAAATATTTGCCAAAATTCAGGGAGACTCATAGGACATATATTGTCCATATATAAGAGTTTCAGCACTTGGTCATGTTCAAAATAATGGGCTAATCCCTCTAAAACCCTTTCTGGATATTTCAAGCTTTTGAAATATTTACAAAGGAAATATTTTCCAAAAATTCCAGGGAAATTCTATCATGTCATATATGACATATTTGATGATCTTGCCAAGTCCCATGCCTTGGGAAGCAAGATAACATCCTCAAAACACTTCATAACCATTCTGTCCATATTTGAAGTTTGAGCAACTTTACATTGCCAAACTTGTCCAAATGCTCTCAAACTTGGTGCACATGCTTGAATGGCCTAATAAGGCATCTAGACCAAATGGCACAAGATTTGGAGTAGAGCAACTTGATCAGAATACCCCAAAACCCTTTCTGTTCAAATGCAAATTTGAACAACTTTACATTACCAACTTTTTACCTGGAGCTTCAAACCTTGTGGGCATGATCATGACCCCAAATGATGAAACTACACCAAGTGGTGCATCAAGGGGAGATGATTAGCTTGACTTAAACAAGATGAAGCCATTTCTGTTGATTTCTAGGGTTCACCAAAGTCACATTGGCTAGTTTCTTCAAATGAGCGCAAATTTGGTGAAACACCCTATTTTCATATGACATTCAATCCTGTTAAGTGTCATGGTAAGTGGAGATCATTTGCTTGACCAAAACATGATCAAACACCTTCTACTATTTTACCAAAACTACCATCTTGACCCCTTTTACTATTTACCTTTGCCTCAACTTTCTACCACAGCTTCATATAGTTACAATCTACCTCCAGTAACTCCCCCATGTCCACAGCTCCATGATTGAGGGGTGAAAACACCAATTCCCCTTGCTGGACAGCCAAAATTCACCAAGTTACCAGCTTCACCTCTCTCTCCTTGATCATCCAGAGCATCCAAAGCCACAGCCGGGCTGCTTGCATCACCCTGGACCCCCCAGACACGGCGGACACGCCCAGAGGGCCAATGGCATGCCATGGCATGCGATAAGGCCGCTCCAGAGCGCGCTACAGTGCGCACCTGCACTCTAGCTTCGCCCAATCCAGCGCAGCCGACCACCTCGAGCTCTCCCCTCGCGCCTACCAACGCGCCTCGACGTCTGCGACCCTCCCCGGCGCTGCCCCCCTCCTCCTCCGCCCTCTAGTGGCCGCCTTCGCACGCGCGCTGGCCGCACACAGCCTCCACTCGTCGGCCTCACACGCGCATGCTGTCTGGAGCCTTCCCCGCTCCTCCTCTCCCCTCTACTAGGCGTAGAACACGTCCACGATCCTCCTCGACTCGAACACAAGCACCAGAACGGCCTCTGGCCTCGCCCGTGACCTCGCCGGCGCACGAGTCCACGGTGGACCGTGGGCTCGGCTATATAAGCACGCCTGAGCCTCTCCAACGGCACCAACAGTCTCCCCTCACCCCCAGTAGCAATCCAGCACCACTCACTCATCTCCGGAGAGCCTCTGTGCTCGGGATCGACCGGAGCTCCGCCGCATCGGGCAGCCGGAGATCTCGTGGTACAGGCCCTCTCCGCCCCTTCTCTCGCTCGATTTGGTACCACCGCACACCACTGATGCTTTCCCCTCTCTTCCCCCTCTCTGCAGCTGCCGGAATCAAGCTAGCCAGCAACCTCCCGATGACCCTCCGCCGTTCCACCTCGCCGCCGACGAACCAGGCCTCCCCGGCGAACCGCACCACCACCACTACATCCGCGACTCCTCGCTGAACCCATTTCTACCCTCAACTTGCCCCGCCGTGCCCGGAATCATCGCCGGTGAGCTCGTCGTCGCTCTGACCGTGAGGTTGAAGATGACAGGCGGGCCCCGCCTGTCATCCTCACCTCCCTCCCGCACCTCTCTCTGTCACTGACCGCCGGGCCCCGCCCGTCAGGTTTAAAACCCTGACACGCGCGGGCTAGCGCTCGTGCGGCTGGGCTGTTAGCCCTGGGCCATGCACTGTGGCCATCCTTGCCCAGTTGCACAGGGCCTTTTCTTCTTTTTCTTTTCTGTAAAATTTCAAATAATTTTACAGAAATAAATATTAGTCCAAATGAATTGATTCCAACTCCTAAAACCTTGTAATATTCCAACCTATTTAATGGTCTCACTTTCACACATATCCATGAAAATTTTCTGTTATGTTCAAATTTGAATTCAAATTTGAGCATTAAAACCCCTGTTAAAAAATCCTTAGATTCCATTCTGTAACTCCAAAACTCAAACTAAGAATTTTTGCCATCTTAGTTTTCCCTCTAGTATTTAGCAAAAATAAGTTGACATTTTTCTGAGCACTTTGATTTTTCTGTTTTTATTGTGGTCTTATTTTTCTGTTGTTATTATGCGACGTATAGATACCGTATTTGACGAAGTTGCTGAGGAAGAAGGTGGAGAAGGATTTGAAGACTTTACCAAGCCAATCCAGGCAAGCAGCCCTTTGACCATGATACACTTGTGTTCTTCGGAACTTGTTCGTTTCCGAATGCATGATGATAAGAGTTATGGTGGTGACCTAGTTTAAAACCACCACATGATGCATGCTTACTCATGATCTTGCTATGTGCTAGATGTCATGCAAATGGTTAGTAGTGATGCTTAGTGATGCATGTGTGACATGAAACCTTCGTGGTTGAAATCTTTTCATAAATCCCATCGGGTGCCCCTAATGCCCGAGGGTGGTGTTGAGTTAGGTCATCACTTGAGGAAGAAGTGATGTGCCGGTAAAAATCTTGTGCATGGGTGAAATAATGGATTAGATTTATGTGTGACTACTGTCCCAACCAAACATGTGCAACCACTCTACCCCTTATGGGACGGGGCTTTATTGATTACTTAGACCGATACTAGCATGGTGCCCGCATTACTAGTGACGGGAAGACTTGAGGTCTTTCCCGGGACGGGGTCGTTCTTGGATAGACGACCATGACTGTTTTTACAGGGCACCGCACACACCGTTGGTCCCTTCGGGTACGCGTGACATTGAAATTAGGGCAAGTCCCATGATCTATTGTTTGTACTCGAGGGTCGTGTACAACGAGTGGACTCTATGTTAGTGTCGTCTAAGGAAAGATAATGACCGGGTGCTTCCCCCGAGTACTTGAGGTACTGCGGGATCGTGGGTGACATGAAAGCTTCCCGGATCTTGTGGGTAAAGTGCGCAACCTCTGCAGAGTGTAAAACTATTCGAATAGCCGCGTCCACGGTCATGGACAGTTGGGTGGTGCTACTTAAACTATGTCCAGAATTTTACTTCACCGGTAAAAGTATGTGTGTGTGATGAGTCAAGGTGGTGACTTGACTCGATGAGTGGAATCATATTCTTGTTGATATCGGTAACCTGTCTCCGAGGTTACGCGAGTTTGTTGATGCATACACTTGATGGTAGAATATTTATTCTAGCTCGTTGCTAGATTGCTCATTGTTGTTCTATTGCATTGTTACTTTGAACCACATCATGGGTTGCTTGCGAGTACATTCAAAGTACTCATTGGCTTGCCACTGGTTATTTAATTGACCAGGCATAGAGGAACAGGAATATGAAGAAGAGTTCTTTGGAGACGAACATGCGAACTAGGACGCTATCCCAGTCAGAATGCCTGTAGGGTTAAGGTAGATGGCATGGGTTCTACCTATCATCGAAGACTTCCCCTATTTGAGTTATTTGCTATTCAGCCCGCGAGGCTTTATCTATGTAAGACTTGGCCATAATGGCCTTAATTTGTGTAAGACGATATGTATGGATGTAAGACTCTTGTTATTCAGCTTCTGTGTGTTCAGTGAGCATTGATCTCTGGGATCACTTTACACGTGCATTCGGTGATCTCGACTTCTAAGTCGGGGTCCCCACAGAGCTGGTAACAGAGCCATCCTGACTGTAGGAAGCCTTAGTTAGCATGGGCGTTAGTTAGATGAGACCCCTTTTCAAAAACCTTCTGAACCTCTCTTCTTTTCTAAACCTTACCAACCTGAGATTTCATCAGCTTATTAACCTCTCCTATTCCACCTTTGTAGATGGCCGTTGTACCTGAAGAGCACTTGACCACTCGGTTTCCCTTGCTTCTCGAGGATAGCCTCCAGGAGTGTCAGTTCCACCTAGCACCCATCCTCACATACCTTGAGCATTGGGTTCGTGACACTGAGGTGGAGTACCACATGGAAGTGATCGTGAAGGAAAACGATCCTCCCACAAGTTGGTTCTTTGAGGGACCCCAGATGGCAACACTACCTCTCGGTGTCGAGGCTGCTGCACTCAAGGCACTAACCCGTCTCCGCGAGCTTCTTCCGGAGATGGCAGCCAAGATGACAACCCGCTTCTTACCTTACCGGAAGGAAGGTGAAGATGAAAGCAGCGCACTAGCCCCTCCACTGAAGGAAGGACTCTCGCTTCGATTCCAGACCTACTTCAGTGTATGTGCCGACAGCTTGGCACAAGACTTGGCCTCGGAATCAATGAAGCTCCGAGAAGAACTTCACAAGACCAAGGCACTTCTTCGTCGAGCACAAGAGAAGACAAATAGGATCAAGAAAGAAAGGGCACCTTCCGGACAGTCCGCTATCGCATACCGAGGCGGAAGGCCCTCCGAAGATGTATCTTCCAAGAATGAAGAACCACCTCGGCGACGCCGTATGACGGCAAGGGAATATCGCAAGCTTTTCCTTGCACCACCGATGAAGCATCGTCGTATTCAACTCCTCCACTCCCCCACACCCTCAAGTGACAAGGGGGCCCAGACAGATGAAGACAAGGAGGAAGACCCAGAAGAGCCAGAATACGCGACCGACCATTCCGCCGCTTAGGCATTATTCGCTACTCGGATATGCCAGTTCGTGACCTCTATGGTAGGATAGGTCGTGTAACCCCTATGCGCAGTCAAGTCCTTGTATGGTTCATATGAAACCATGTAGTGTTTGCTTTTGTTGTGTTTGGATGTATGTCGTATTCTTCCTTCGGGAACATGTAAACGACTACATCACCCGTTTGGATTTTAATGAATGTGTTTGGCCTTTCGGCCCTTGCATGATTTGATTAGTGTCACACCCACCCCCTTACTAGGCACCCATCTATCTTGCTTTCCCTCTTCCGAGTCATGAGACCTTTTACCGCTCCAACAGGATGCCTGTTGTAACTCGTACTGGTACCTCTACCCAGCAGCCTGAAGCCGGAGCATCCGCTCAGTCAGAAGCAGGCCACGACCAAACCAACGACCAAGCTCCACCACCACCACCTCCTCCGAACATGGACATGGCTCAGCTTCTCCAAGCTTTCCGAGAGGAATGCCAAGCCAACACCGCAGCCCTTCAGTTGATTGCTCAAGCTGTCACCAACAACCGCCAGCCGGCGGGGAATGGCACTGGACGTTCCACGTTGGCAGAGTTCAAGAAGCATGCACCGCCAACTTTCATCAAGACTGCTGAACCCCTGGATGCAGACGACTGGGTCCGCACCATTGAGGACTTGCTGGAACTAGTCGGATGCACCGAAGACCGCGAGAAGGTGGCTTATGCAGCTCATTGCCTTGGGGGGACTGCTAGAGCTTGGTGGGATGGATTCAAGGTCATGCATGCTGAACAAGACATCACTTGGGTCAACTTCAAGGCAGAATTCCGCAAAGCCCACATTCCTTCCGGAATCATGGCTATCAAAAAGCGTGAGTTCCGAGCCGTGAAGCAAGGAAGTGGCACTGTTAAGGAGTACATGCAGAAGTTCAGTGTTCTTTCAAGGTATGCCCCTGAAGATGTCAGCACGTATGCTGCAAAAAGGGAGCGCTTCATGGAAGGCCTCAATCAGACTCTGCAATACCCGCTTGTCGTATGCGACTGCCCGACCTTCCCCGACCTGGTGAACAAAGCACTTATGCTTGAAGACAAGCGGCGTGCTCTGGAAGACACTCGCAAGCGCAAGATGGTCAGCAAGGGAAGTTCCAGCAACCAGAAGCCTCGCCCGTGGCAGTCAGCCCCGGCCAAGCCAACCTATCAGCAACCAAGAGCTCCTGCACCTCGCACCAACTTTCAGCCTCAGCAGTATGCCAACCCAAGGCCAGCTTTCAACCCCAATAACAGTGGTGGCAACAAGATCAACAATCCAAACCAAGTCACTTGCTTTGGATGTGGTCAATCAGGACACATCTCAAGGGTGTGCCCCAACAAGAAGCCTGATGCCCCGTGCCCCAATGCGCAGAACCCAGGACAAGGCCGCGGGATGCCACCAAGGAACCCAGCTCCTCGCAACCCACCTAACCATGGGAAGGGGCATGTGAATCACGTCACTGCTGAAGAAGCCCAGGAAGACCCGGACGTCGTGCTGGGTATGTTCCTTGTCAACTCAGCACCTGCAACTGTCTTGTTTGATTCTGGAGCAACGCATTCATTTGTCACTCAAAGATTTGCATTAAAAAGTGGCATGACCCCTACACCCCTGAATAACCCTATGGTGGTACAAACCCCCCGGAGCAGAGATGAGAGCCAAGATAGGCTGTAAGGGAGTCAGTATTACCATTAACGGTGTTGATTTCCTAGCAGACCTCATCGTCCCGAGATCACAAGGCTTGGATGTGATCCTAGGCATGAATTGGCTCAGCAAGCACCAAGGCTTGTTAGACTGTGCCAATCAGATAGTCACTGTGACCAATGACCAGGGAGTCGAAGTCAAGTTTGCTTCCAACTCCTCTTCCGCTCAAGCCGCTCAAGTCAACTGTCTGTCTAAAGTTGGGCTAGAGCAAGTACCGGTGGTATGCGAGTATCCTGATGTCTTTTCGGATGAGTTACCAGGAATGCCCCTGACCGTGACATTGAGTTCATCATCGAGCTCGTGCCCGGAGCAGGACCCATCTATAAGAAGCCTTATAGAATGGGGACGGAAGAATTAGCCGAGTTGAAGAAGCAACTGGAAGAGCAGCTGAGGAAGGGATTTATCCGCCCGAGTGCCTCCCCTTGGGGATCACCTGTTCTGTTTGTGGCAAAGAGGGACGGTACCATCCGCTTATGCATTGACTATCGTTCTCTCAATGAAGTTACAATCAAGAACAAATATCCACTTCCCAAGATTGAAGATCTGTTTGATCAGCTCAGCGGAGCCAATGTGTTCTCCAAGATCGACCTCAGATCTGGGTACTACCAGCTGAAGATCAGACCCCACGATATTCCGAAGACGGCATTCGTAACCAGATATGGCCTGTACGAGTGCACGGTCATGTCCTTTGGGTTAACCAATGCCCCAGCCTATTTCATGTATCTCATGAATAAAGTCTTCATGGAATATTTGGACAAGTTCGTTGTTGTCTTCGAAAATGACATTCTTGTCTTCTCGAAGACAGAGGAAGAGCACGAGCAACATTTGAGGATGGTCCTAGACAAGCTTCGGGAGCACCAACTATATGCCAAATTCAGCAAGTGTGAGTTCTGGCTGCATAAAGTTGGATTCTTAGGTCATATCTTGACCGAAGAAGGATTATCAGTCAATCCTGCGAAGATCGAAGCTGTGACCCAATGGCAATCTCCAACGACCGTCAAGGAAGTCAGAAGCTTCCTCGGACTTGCGGGCTATTATCACAAATTCGTGGAAGGATTCTCTAGCATTGCCCGGCCAATGACTTAGCTCCTCAAGAAGGACCAGAAGTTCGAGTGGACGCCAAAATGCGAAGAGAGCTTCCAAGAGCTCAAGAAGAGATTGACCATCGCCCCAGTTCGGGCAACACCTGATATTCACAAGGAGTTCGTGATATATTGTGATGCCTCTCGAACCGGACTGGGAAGCGTTCTGATGCAAGAAGGCCGAGTCATAGCATACCTCTCCAGGCAGCTACAACCTCATGAAGAGAACTACGCTACTCACGATCTTGAGTTAGCAGCAGTGGTTCATGCCTTGAAGACATGGCGGCACTACCTCCTAGGGAAACGGTGTGAGATATACACAGACCACAAAAGTCTGAAGTACATTTTCACCCAAAAGGAATTGAACATGAGGCATGGAAGATGGTTGGAACTCATCAAAGACTATGACCTTAGTGTTCAATATCACCCCGAGAAGGGTAACGTGGTGGCCGATGCCTTAAGCAGGAAGGCTTGCTCTTTGAATGCCATTATTCAAGAAAGGCAGCCAGCCTTGTTTAAGGAGTTCGAGCAATTCAGTTTGGAATTGGTCACCCCTGGATTTCTGGATCATTTGGAAGTCAGACCAACCCTGATGGATGAAGTCAAGAAGGCGCAAGATGGACATGCAAGCATTGAAGGCATCAAGAAGAAGATGAAGCTAGGCAAGGCCCCAGGATTCTCTGAAGGCGAGCACGGGATTGTTTGGTACAAAGGCCGCATCTGCGTACCAAACAAGACGGAGCTGAAGAACCTGATCCTGCAAGAAGCCCATGACACTCCGTATTCCATCCACCCGGAGGAACCAAGATGTATCAAGACTTGAAGGAAAGATTCTGGTGGCACGGGATGAAAAAAGAGATTGCAACCTATGTTGCAAAGTGTGATGTGTGCCAAAGGGTCAAGGCTGAATATCAGCGACCCGCTGGATTGCTTCAACCACTCAAGGTTCCCGAGTGGAAGTGGGATAAAGTCGGAATGGACTTCATCACCTGATTACCAAGGTCAAATAGAGGACATGACTCCATCTGGGTCATAGTCGACCATTTGACCAAGGTGGCCCACTTCATTCCTGTCAAGACTACTTATGATGGCAACCGGCTGGCAGCTCTCTACATCGACAGAATCGTAAGCCTTCACGGCGTTCCCAAGGAGATTGTGTCAGATCGAGGAACCCAGTTCACCTCAAGGTTCTGGAAGAAGTTCCAAGAAGCCTTGGGAACCAAGTTATCTTTCAACACGGCTTTTCATCCACAGACCGGAGGTCAGACAGAACGAGTAAATCAAATTCTCGAAGACATGCTCCGAGCCTGTGTCTTCGCATATGGAGCCAAGTGGGAAGATTGTCTCCCTTTTGCCGAGTTCTCCTATAACAATAGTTACCAGTCGAGCCTTCAGATGGCACCATTTGAGGTGTTGTACGGACGTAGATGTCGCACACCCCTCAACTGGTCAGAGACTGGAGAAGGGCTAGTCTTTGGACCGGACATTCTCCGCGCAGCAGAAGAGCAAGTCCAACTAGTCAAAGAACGTTTGAAGGCAGCCAAGTCAAGGCAGAAGAGCTATGCTGACACTCACCGTCGGGACATGAGTTTCCATGTTGGGGACCATGTGTACCTGCGGGTAACTCCTCTAAAGGGAACCAAGCGTTTCCACGTCAAGGGGAAGCTCGCACCAAGGTTCATTGGACCCTTTGAGATCACTGCACGACGAGGAGAAGTGGCTTACCAATTGGAACTACCACCTGATCAGCTATCCGATGTGCACAACGTATTCCACGTGTCACAACTCCGGAGATGTCTCCAAGTTCCGAACAAGCCTGATCTCTACAAGGATATTGATCACCAAGCCATTGATCTGCAGCCTGATTTGACCTACCGCGAGAAGCCCATTCGCATTCTGGACGAAGCAGAATGACGGACGCGAAGCCGTACCATCAAGTACTTCAAGGTCCAGTGGAGCAACCACACGGAAGCAGAAGCAACCTGGGAACGTGAAGACTATCTTAGATCCGAGTTTCCCGATCTCTTTTAAGACCTAGTTTAGGAATCTCGGGGACGAGATTCTTGTAAGGGGGGTAGGTCTGTCACACCCTGCATTTTGTAACATGTTATTTGCATCAATGAAGCATGAAAATTTGGACCAGCAAATTTTTTGGCATCATTTGGCTTTTATTTGGAATTGAGTTTTTCTTCATGTGCTTTTCATTTGCTTATTAAAGTCAACTATTACCTCTTGTAGAATTCATCTCCATACCCAAAACTTCTGCCCAATGATCATGCCAAGTGTTATATAGTAGTATAGTACTTTCTTATAAAATGAATTTGGCCAAAATGTATTTTATAAATTTAGTATTCCTAAAACCCCTGAATGAGGTTTACACTGCAAGTGCTTGATTTAGGGTGAGAAAATTATTTCAAAAGGTGTATTTGAGACCTAGTAGTCATAGGACTCCCAGAAACCACAAAAGTATAATTTTAAAAGTTATTTTCCTATTTTATTTAAAAGCTTTTTCTTAAGGCCAGAAATGGTCTTTAATAGGGAAAATTTATTTAAGTATTTCAAAAATATTTGCCAAAATTCAGGGAGACTCATAGGACATATATTGTCCATATATAAGAGTTTCAGCACTTGGTCATGTTCAAAATAATGGGCTAATCCCTCCAAAACCCTTTCTGGATATTTCAAGATTTTGAAATATTTACAAAGGAAATATTTTCCAAAAATTCCAGGGAAATTCTATCATGTCATATATGACATATTTGATGATCTTGCCAAGTCCCATGCCTTGGGAATCAAGATAACATCCTCAAAACCCTTCATAACCATTCTGTCCATATTTGAAGTTTGAGCAACTTTACATTGCCAAACTTGTCCAAATGCTCTCAAACTTGGTGCACATGCTAGAATGGCCTAATAAGGCATCTAGACCAAATGGCACAAGATTTGGAGTAGAGCAACTTGATCAGAATACCCCAAAACCCTTTCTGTTCAAATGCAAATTTGAACAACTTTACATTACCAACTTTTTACCTGGAGCTTCAAACCTTGTGGGCATGATCATGACCCCAAATGATGAAACTACACCAAGTGGTCCATCAAGGGAAGATGATTAGCTTGACTTAAACAAGATGAAGCTATTTCTATTGATTTCTAGGGTTCACCAAAGTCGCATTGGCTAGTTTCTTCAAATGAGCCCAAATTTGGTGAAACACCCTATTTTCATATGACATTCAATCCTGTTAAGTGTCATGGCAAGTGGAGATCATTTGCTTGACCAAAACATGATCAAACACCTTCTGCTATTTTACCAAAACTACCATCTTGACCCCTTTTACTATTTACCTTTGCCTCAACTTTCTACCACAGCTTCATATAGTTACAATCTACCTCCAGTAACTCCCCCATGTCCACAGCTCCATGATTGAGGGGTGAAAACCCCAATTCCCCTTGCTGGACAGCCAAAATTCACCAAGTTACCAGCTTCACCTCTCTCTCCTTGATCATCCAGAGCATCCAAAGCCACAACCGGGCTGCTTGCATCACCCTGGACCCCCCAGACACGGCGGACACGCCCAGAGGGCCAATGGCATGCCATGGCATGCGATAAGGCCGCTCCAGAGCGCGCTACAGTGCGCACCCGCACTGTAGCTTCACCCAATCCAGCGCAGCCGACCACCTCGAGCTCTCCCCTCGCGCCTACCAACGCGCCTCGACGTCTGCGACCCTCCCCGGCGCTGTCCCCCTCCTCCTCCACCCTCCAATGGCCGCCTTCGCACGCGCGCTAGCCGCCCGCAGCCTCCACTCGTCGGCCTCACACGCGCACGCTGTCTGGAGCCTTCCCCGCTCCTCCTCTGCCCTCTACTAGGCGTAGAACACGTCCACGATCCTCCCCGACTCGAACACAAGCACCAGAACGGCCTCTGGCCTCGCCCGTGACCTCGCCGGCGCACGAGTCCACGGTGGCCCGTGGGCTCGGCTATATAAGCACGCCCGAGCCTCTCCAACGGCACCAACATCCTCCCCTCACCCCCAGTAGCACTCCAGCACCACTCACTCATCCCCGGAGAGCCTCAGTGCTCGGGATCGATCGGAGCTCCGCCGCGTCGGGCAGCCAGAGATCTCGCGGTACAGGCCCTCTCCGCCCCTTCTCTCGCTCGATTTGGAACCACCGCACACCACTGATGCTTTCCCCTCTCTTCCCCCCTCTCTGCAGCTGCCGGAATCAAGCTAGCCAGCAACCTCTCGATGACCTTCTACCGTCTCACCTCACCGCCGACAATCAGGCCTCCCCGGCAAGCCGCACCACCACCACTTCATCCGCGACTCCTCGCTGAACCCATTTCTACCCTCAGCTTGCCCCGCCGTGCCCGGAATCGTCGCCGGCGAGCTCGCCGTCGCTCTGACCGTGAGGTTGAAGATGACAGGTGGGCCCCGCCTGTCATCCTCACCTCCCTCCCGCACCTCTCTCTGTCACTAACCGCCGGGCCCCGCCAGTCAGGTTTAAAACCCTGACGCGCGCGCGCTGTCGTCCGTGCGGCTGGGCTGTTAGCCCTGGGCCGTGCACTGTGGCCATCCTGGCCCAGTTGCACAGGGCCTTTTCTTCTTTTTCTTTTTTGTAAAATTTCAAATAATTTTACAGAAATAAATATTAGTCCAAATGAATTGATTCCAACTCCTAAAACCTTGTAATATTCCATGTCACTTTCACACATATCCATGAAACTTTTCTGTTCTATTCAAATTTAAATTCAAATTTGAGCATTAAAACTCTTGTTCAAAAATCCTTAGATTCCATTCTGTAACTCCAAAACTCAAACTAAGAAATTTTGCCATCTTAGTTTTCCCTCTAGTATTTAGCAAAAATAAGTTGACATTTTTCTGAGCACTTTGATTTTTCTGTTTTTATTGTGGTCTTATTCTTCCGTTGTTATTATGCGACGTATAGATACCGTATTTGACGAGGTTGCTGAGGAAGAAGGTGGATAAGGATTTGAAGACTTTGAAGACCAAGCCAATCCAGGCAAGCAACCCTTTGACCATGATACACTTGTGTTCTTCGGAACTCGTTCGTTTCCGAATGCATGATTATAAGAGTTATGGTGGTGACCTAGTTTGAAACCACCACATGATGCATGCTTACTCATGATCTTGCTATGTGCTAGATGTCATGCAAATGGTTAGTAGTGATGCTTAGTGATGCATGTGTGACATGAAACCTTCGTGGTTGAAATCTTTTCATAAATCCCATCGGGTGCCCCTAATGCCCGAGGGTGGTGTTGAGTTAGGTCATCACTTGAGGAAGAAGTGATGAGCCGGTAAAAATCTTGTGCATGGGTGAAATAATGGATTAGATTTATGTGACTACCGTCCCAACCAAACATGTGCAACCACTCTACCCCTTATGGGACGGGGCTTTATTGATTACTTAGACCGATACTAGCATGGTGCCCGCATTACTAGTGACGGGAAGACTTGAGGTCTTTCCCGGGACGGGGTCGTGCTTGGATAGACGACCATGACTGTTTTTACAGGGCACCGGACACACCGTTGGTCCCTTCGGGTACGCGTGACATTGAAATTAGGGCAAGTCCCATGATCTATTGTTTGTACTCGAGGGTCGTGTACCAACGAGTGGACTCTATGTTAGTGTCGTCTAAGGAAAGATAATGACCGGGTGCTTCCCCCGAGTACTTGAGGTACTGCGGGATCGTGGGTGACACGAAAGCTTCCCGGATCTTGTGGGTAAAGTGCGCAACCTCTGCAGAGTGTAAAACTATTCGAATAGTCGCGTCCACGGTCATGGATAGTTGGGTGGTGCTGCTTAAACTATGTCCAGAATTTTACTTCATCGGTAAAAGTATGTGTGTGTGATGAGTCAAGGTGGTGACTTGAATCAATGAGTGGAATCATATTCTTGTTGATATCGGTAACCTGTCTCCGAGGTTACGTGAGTTTGTTGATGCATACACTTGATGGTAGAATATTTATTCTAGCTCGTTGCTAGATTGCTCATTGTTGTTCTATTGCATTGTTACTTTGAACCACATCATGGGTTGCTTGCGAGTACATTCAAAGTACTCATTGGCTTGCCATTGGTTATTTAATTGGCCAGGCATGGAGGAACAAGAATATGAAGAAGAGTTCTTTGGAGACGAACATGCGAACTAGGACGCTATCCCAGTCAGAATGCCTGTAGGGTTAAGGCAGATGGCATGGGTTCTACCTATCATCGAAGACTTCCGCTATTTGAGTTATTTGCTATTCAGCCCGCGAGGCTTTATCTATGTAAGACTTGGCCATAATGTCCTTAATTTGTGTAAGACGATATGTATGGATGTAAGACTCTTGTTATTCAGCTTCTGTGTGTTCAGTGAGCATTGATCTCTGGGATCACTGTACACGTGCATTCGGTGATCTCGACTGGTCCCCACAGGTCCTTCAGAAGAAGAGAAAACGGAGGTTAGCCGACTGGCCGGCAAGATTAAATTGCTTGCCAGTTCAGGATTAACTATAATCGAAGTGATATCCATTTCACTGAAGCGGCGTGTGTAGCCGCTCCAAGCCACAGGACTTCCAATGTATCATTATAATGGTCATAATGATGCCTCGCGCCGCCTACACCTGGATCTAGATGACCCTACCATTCTAGGTGTTGTCCTGGAAGGCCTCTACAAAGGAGAGAAGCAGGACTTCACCCGTTTAACATGTCGGGAAGGCCTTTCTATGTACAATCTTCCCGACTGGGTGAGTCCCTCTCTTTGACCACTCCATTTTTCTTTGTTATGATGCATTGACTGAACTGTATTCGGCTTCTCCCAACAGGAGTGGAGGAAGGTGGTCAAGGGGATTAACAATCCCGCCCCGCAGTCACAGGACCCGTTCCAAAAGACGGGCCCCAGATATGAAGAGGACCCAGATATAGGCGTAGAGTTAGAAGAGGGAGTCTTCTATCAGGCCTGCCGTGAGGGCACCTTGGTGGCTATAGTAGCCGATTACCCATGCCTCATTCCTTCTTCCCATGTAAGTAATTTAGGGGATACCTAACCAATGAGAAGATTCCCGGTGCACATTTACCCACCGTATTCTATCATACTTAAACAGGGACGACGCTCCTCACGCCGAACTGCGCGTAGACTGCCAACCCAGAGGGCGGCGCCCACGTCGGGTGAGGCTTTGAAGCGGAAAAGGACCACGAACACCAGCGGACATTCAAAGAGGTATGTTTGTTTTATCATGCACTAGGTGGTGAAATTGTTATTATAACTTTCCGCATTGTTTCTTCCTTTTAGGAGGAATTCAAGCCGGACTTTCCCCGGAGGCGACGCAGGCCAAGCTCCAGCCAATCCAGCATCAGGCCTGTCAAGGGTGAATGCTAATTTGGTGCCGGATTGTCCTCTCCCGGAGGATTCGGATGAAGTATGAGCTACCAATTCCGAAGTGGAGGTCGCGATGATTCATCGGTGGTGGAAAGCGGCCATGTGTGACCCTGCTTTTTCTGAGGAGGCGTTTAACACCCTCAATTCTGCAGATGCCTATATCCGAGCCGCTCAAGACGGACTCGCCGAAGCCACTCATCAGCTTTCAAAAGATATGTGAGTAAGTTTTTAGTTTGAATATTCCCATGCGAGTAGCCCCCGAGACATAAAGCAGTTGGTACAACTGATTTGAGGATCATTGTATTTTTGTAAGCCATTCGAGGAAAGAATAACTCTTTATACAAGGAACTCGAAGGGTGCCGGACTCTGCTCGCCAAATTGAAAAATTCGTAAGAATCAGGAAAGGATGCTGTTGGTAAGAATAATTGTGTTCGGAAGCTATAACAGTTCTGCTGATTACTATGATATATATACTAATATGTAATACAGCACCAGGATCGACCAACCAACTAGAGAGGGAGTTAAGAGCTGCCCTAGCGGACAAAAAAAATTCCGAAGAGGAAAAACCTGCTGGCGAGCGTGCATTAACGCAAGCTATGGAGAAAAAGAACCAAGCGTAGGATGGAAATATTAGGCTCAAACAAGAGCTAAAGGGCGTAAAGGCCCTACTCTCAAGCGCCTTGGAAGAGAACCAGAGGCTAAAAAGCGGCATGTTCAGTATGTCTCTTATACCCAGCTCTCCTTATAGTCTCTTAGTTTGAAAGTTTCTTATAAAAACTTTTCCTGCAGGTTTATTGACTGGTCAGCCTAAAGGCGGAGTATCCGATTTTGAGGGCAATGTGCTGCAAGAGCTTTCCAGGGTCCATGAAAGGGCTCGGAAGGCCATGAATAGTATGGCCAGAGCTCTATGGCCTGGCGACTCCCCTCCAGAATCTATGGAGGATTTGGCGGACCTGTTCAAAGGGGCTCGGTGCCGCTTCGAACTATGAAAAGCATCAGCATGCCGCATGGGTGCTCGAGAAGCATGGGCTATGGTGAAGACGCGCTACACTCGTCTCGATCCGAATCACATGGCCCGTGTGGGACCTTGAGGGTCCGATGGACAGGAAATTCCTCCGCGTTTGGTCTATAACCAAGTAGAGATAGCTGCCAAGCTTTCCCAACAGGACTGTAAGCTAGACAGCCTGATAGAGGGAATAGAAAATGAGTAGTCATTTGATTCTATGTATTAATGTACTTTTACCATCAAACTTATCTCCGACCGAATTTATATAAAGTTTGTCATGGCCGACCATCTGCTTCGACCTCCATAAACCCAAAGGCTGGAGTGCTTCCGAATACTATATCTGTGGTAAAGCACGTGATATGTTCGGAAATTAGGCATTCCGGTGATAATTGCTTGAACAGACAAACTGAGTTAGGGGAGTTATGTTATATAACTATTTAACGTAAGAAACATCTTCCAGAGAGAATAGTTCCGTTAGGGGTTCCTTTCCCTGGGTCGGCGTGCATGAAGATGCGGGCTTAGGCTTTTTGATCCTATGAGAAGGATAGTAGGAAGCCATTTCCTGTGATAGTTAAGATACTTTTTAGAATGCGATATGTCGTGTGTCCGCCGACCAATTATTCCCTTAAGAGCGCTAGCTTTCGGCTTCACCCAGTCTGATGTACATATCCGTATTACCCTGTTGTAACAATCGCAGAGGTGCTTCCTTTACGCCCTAGCCGAACAACCGGAAACATAGGGGTAAGAATAGGAGCCAGGCAACCCAGCTTGGCCAGAACATAAGTCATATCGGTGCATATAATGGCAAGGATGAGCTGTAAAAACAGGTGGCATTTTTAAGTAAGAAGCTCTATTGGTAATGGGCTTTGGTAAAGAAGCCCCCAGGTATATTTGAGGACATACTCGTCATGTGGAAGTTCGGGTGAGCCGAATACTTGCCAAGAAAATGTAAAGAGGAAAAGGGAGAGAAACAAAAAAGTAGAAGACAAGACCTAACTTATAAAGAGGAAGAAATTGCTACCGAACTATCCATAAAATCGTGGAAGCCTGGCAGCGTTCCATGGGTTTCGGCTCAAGGCGGTTGTCCTATGCATTGCGGAGGCGATAAGCTCCACCGGTGAGTACTTCGTCAATAATGAAGGGGCCCTCCCATTTTGGTTTGAGCTTGTCCTTTTTCTTCTCCGGGAGGCGTAAAACGAGTTTACCGATGTTTTATGTCTTGGCCCGCACTTCTCTGCTCAGGTATCGCCTAGCCTGTTGTTGGTAAAATGCGGAAAGTGCTAGCGTTGTATCGTGCTCCTCTTCAAGTCCATCTAGGTCGTCCTGCCGATCTAACTCGGCCTCCCTCTCCTCATACATGCGCACTTGCTAGCCTTCTCGCCCCTCGTTGGTTACCCCAAGTGGAAGGTGTGAGATGTAGTGTTGCGGAAGTTTTTCCCTTGGCAAAGATACCAAGGATCGAATCCCCAGAGACTCCTAGGTTCAACAAGAAGGTGTCAACTGCTACGGCGCCAGATATTAGCAATCAACGTGGACCTGCACACAGATACAAATAACTTTGCTCCCAACGAGTACAGAGAGGTTGTCAATCCCCCCGGCCTTGTCGTTTACAAAGGGTCCAACGCAAGTGATAGTAGTGATAGATATAATTGCAATAGTAAATAATAGCGAAAAGTAAATAGCGGATGTGATCAATGATGGTAATATGGACCGGAGTCTCATGATGTTCACTAGTGATGTCTCTCTCCCAAAAGATGATAAAACAGCTATGTGAGGTAAACGAATTATAGCTGGGCAATTGACAGGACCACGAACGCAAACCAATGCTGACTACATTGCAAGAAAGGTTGAGGTTCAAAGCATGGGCGGTACGCCAAAGTAAGTAGACCGAAATCCATCAATATCTACTACTAATCATCCACCTTGAGATATCTATCCAAAACATCTCGCTGGTATTAAGTTGCGAGTCCCACCCATAGTGTAAACTCAATGCAACAGACAACTGCATTAAAAGAACTTTGCGTAAAGTAAACAATCCTTGCACCCGCGGGCACAAGCACCGTTGTTTTCCCCCTTGTGGCAACAACACATCCCCTAGACTCATGTTTCTGTCACTCAAACTAGTCATCGAGGGGCATGAACCCACAATCAAGCATAACGTTCCCTCTTGGAGTCACGACCTACTACTTGGCCAAAGCAATAAATAACAACGGAGAACATGCAAGAATTACTTACGAACATAAATATAAAAGAGGTAGATCAAATATATTACTCAAGCACAATCTGAACATAATCTCATAATCCATCGGATCCCAGCAAACTCATCATAGCAACAGCATAAGGATTACATATGTGCCTCGATCATGTAGGGCAGCTCACGAGGACTAATTAGTGAAGCACAAGAACGGGAGGAGAACATCACATAGCTACTGGTCATGGACTCATGGTCCAAGGGAGACTACTCACAACTCATCCGGGAGGCGTCCATGGTGGTGGAGAGGCTCCCGGTGGTGATCCTCCTCTCCGGCAGGGTGCCGGGAAGAGTTCTCCTGGTGCTCCCGATCTTGGAAGCAGCGGCGGCGGCGGAACAGAGATGAGATCGCGAAAAAGAGTTCCTCCCTCAAGGGTTTCGGGAGACGTTTAAATATATGCCAAAGGGGGGCATCGGAGGAGCCTCGGGGGGCCCAGGCGCCCCCCCCCCCCCCCGGCGCGGCCCAGGGGGGGCGCGCCGGCAGGGCGCCTGGAGCCCTGGTGCCCAACCCCCCGGCTGTCCTTCGGGCGCACGGTAGTTTCTGGAACGCTGATTTTTTATATAATTTTTCTGGATTTTTCCTGGCAGTTCTCGTAATGTGAAAACCTGAAATACAAAAACAGCCAAAAACAGAAACTGGCACTGGGGTGCACTGAGTTAATAGGTTAGTCCAAATATGATCAAAAGTATATGGAAGTGTATAAATATCATAGCAATATCACCCAAAATAGGCATGGAGCAAGCAGAAATTATAGATACGTTTTGGACGTATCAACATCCCCAAGCTTAATTCCTGCTCGTCCTCGAGTAGGTAAATGATAACAAGAATAATTTCTGTGGTGACATGCTATTAACCATATAGGACTTATTCATAGTCATATGACAAAAGCTTACTGAGGTAATGAATCTATAGTAATTAAGTTGCCTCATGAGAAAATCACAAAGAACTGAAAGTTTTACAATATGACATTGAAACATCAAATATATTTGTAATGAACATGATGTGCAAATATGATAAAGTGATATCTAGCTTGCCCCCTTTAGTGAAGCAAAACATAAATGCAGGGGCACCTTTAAGGTTTAAGTGATGACTAGATACAATGATTTCAAAATAAACGATATCACAATCATGCAAAAGACAATGCTACTTTGGGACAATGCACATTACACTCAGAATGACAATCATGCTCTCAGTAGTTGGTGCTTTTAAAAGAAGGTGGAGACTCTCGAACCGTGGCTTTTGTTGGTAAGGTTGAAAACCCATAGTCGGTAACAAAGACAAAACATGTACCAGAGCTCTTGGTTTTAAAACAGAGGTAATAATTATTATTTTCTTTCTTAGATCATGCATGTTTCGTCAACGAATGCTAGCAGACAACTCAATCACTTCTTTAGATGGACAAGTTTCGAGGAACGGCTCCCGAATGAGGACGATCACATCCTCTTAATCTCCTTTTTTATCACTGTCAAAGTTTTCTGATTTCTCATGAACAAAGCGTGAAGGAGGGTTTGTTATATTATTTTTGAGCCGGGCGCACTCAATGCCAGTTCCTTCTCGTATTATGGGTTTGCACATTATACATGCAATCCCGGGGTGAAGCTTGTCCAACTTAAAAAGATTATGAATTAACTACTACTTCCTCATGAACTTAAAACAGAGGCACAAAATAGGAATACTTTTTCTTTGAATAATTTCGAGATGGCACATGCAAGTCTCCGTTAGGAATGGCAGGTAAATACCATGTAGGAAGATATGGTGGACTCATATGGCATAACTGGATTAAAGGAATGTGGATGCACAAGCAGTCAGTCCGCTTAGTACAGGCGAAGGTTAGCAAAAGACTGGGAGCGACCAACTAAGAGAGCAATGACAGTCATAATCATGCAGAGCGACAAAGCAACATTGAATCAGGCATGGAAGTTATATCGCTACTCAGAAACAAAAGATCATTAAGGCTTGACAGACTTTCTTTACAGTCTTAAATATGCGTGAGAATACGCCAAGTCAATCAAAATAAATTCTCGAAGGAAGATATTACTAAACCATACCACATCATAGGCAAACAAATCATGTTGGTACTCCAATAACACATTGGGAACCCCCCAGCTATTTGAGATTAACCATAAGAAAACCTGAACTACTAAGCGCCATTATTCACGTAGCATCTTTATCATAGACATATCAACCAATGCAACGGAAGCAAACTCTCTTAATAAGGTGAGCATGGTAATTAAAGAGAGTTCAAGCAAACAAAAGCTCTTTGAAAAGATAGGCATGAATACTAAGAGCTGAACATGATAGTAGCTATTAAAAGACAAAGAACACACACAGCAAAGATAGACATGAAAATTATATGTTATGTTCTAGGTAGAAGTGGAGCGTGTTTCTCTCCCACATAAAGAAAGCTGAGTTCTGACTCGTTATGAAAAGCTAAAGAAAACTAAAAACAAGACGCTCCAAGCATAGCACATAACACATGAAGTGATTAAAATATAGTGGAACGAAAGACGAACTGATAATGTTGATGGAGAAGGGGATGCACGGGGGCATCCCCAAGCTTAGACACTTGAGTCTCCTTGAATATTTCTTGGGGGTGCACGGGGGCATCCCCAAGCTTGAGCGTTTGACACTCCTGAATCTTTTTATCATCTTCCCTCGCACACTTGAAAACTCCCTTCATACATAACTCATCATAATCTGATTAGCGAGGTTAGTACCCATAATAAAATAATTGTACCTTGCTGGAAATAAAGATATTCTTGAAGTTCTACTGTTTCTCAAGATTGCCAAAAGGTTTTTGCAAAGAAAAAGCAAGCTCTAGGTTTGCAAAATGAAGGAAAGGCAAAATAGG
The DNA here is from genome assembly GCA_902687465.1 of Secale cereale. Taxonomy (NCBI): domain Eukaryota; kingdom Viridiplantae; phylum Streptophyta; class Magnoliopsida; order Poales; family Poaceae; genus Secale; species Secale cereale. Next base: position 786,420,266 of record LR738715.1, on the reverse strand, counting down.
ACAGAATCTGTGAAAAACAGAACAGCAGGTAGTAAATGATTTGTTCGGGGCACTTCTGCAACTCTAATCAAAAAACTCAGAACAGGCGCACGAAAGAGAATTATATAGAGCACACTGTCGAAAAAATTCAGACCAAAAAGATGATCTGGAGATTTTATACGAATTTTTCTATCCAAGGACAGAATCTGTTTCCTGGACAGCACCTCACAACTTTTGAACTTTCTAGCAATCAGAGGCTATACTTGGCACAAAATTGAAAAGTAAAGATACAATGATGATGCTACTGTAGTAAACAACATCAATACACAACAAAAGCAAAATAAAAATTTATTCATTGGGCTGCCTCCCAAAAGCGCTTTCTTTTATGCCTTTAAGCTAGGCATAATGCATATAGATCAAGTCTTATCAAGAGTAAAAGAATAGCTAGCCCGTACAAAGGACTCAAAAGGTAACTTGATCATCTTTCGAGGGAAGTTTTCCATCCCTTTCTTTAGAGGAAACTGAAATTTTATATTACCCTCTTTCATGTCAATGATAGCACCAACGGCGCGTAAAAAGGGACATCCCAAAATAATTGGACAAGAAGGATCACATTCAATATCCATAATAGTAAAATCAACGGGAACATAATTGTCATTGACAATGATAAGAACATCGTCGATCCTCCCCAAAGGTTTCTTTATGGAAGAATCAACGAGACGAACACCAAAAGAACAAGAATCATAAGATTTCAATTTAAGCATATCATATAGTCTTTTGGGCATAACAGAGGTACTAGCTCCAACATCACATAATGCATAGCTAGAGAAGTCATTCAATTTAATTTTTATCATAGGATCCCAACCATCTTCTAGCTTTCTAGGTATGGAGGCTTCTACTCTAAGTTTCTCCTCCCTAGCTTTGATAAGAGCATTAGTGATATGCTCTGTGAAGGCAAGGTTAAGTGTGCTAGTGCGGGGATCTCTAGACATCTTGTGAAGGAAATCAATAACTTCGGTAAGAGTGCAATTATCAAAATCAAGATCACTAGCATCAAGTAAAGTGGTAGTGGTGTCCTTTAGGTTCACTTGTTTGGTAGTTTCTATAGTCATAGCATCACCATTAATAGGTCCAATGGGACCAGGAGTACATTGGGTGCTAAGAGTTTGGATATCCTCAACAACTTGGATAGTAGCAACAGGGTGGTGGGTAGGAAGGCTCTTAATTCTATCTTCTTCCCCCCTTTCTCTAGCCCATCTTTCTTTAAGTTTAGCCATCATCCTAATGTTTTCATTAATTTGCACTTGAATAGCATTCATAGGAGTGACCTTCCTCTCCTCAAGAGGAGAAGTTTTAATTTTAAGCAATTCTATCTCATTGGCTAAATGGTCTACCTTCAAAGAGAGATCATCTGGTTTATGTAGTTTTTCTTCTATACTCTTATTAAAGGCTTTTTGGGTAGTGATGAAATCTTTAAGCATAATCTCTAGTTCGGTATTGGAGTTCTTGGTGCTAGGATAAGAATTGTTGTTCCCATAGGAATTAGAGGGGAACGGTCTAGGATTGTTACCAAAATTACTCCTATAAGCATTGTTGTTAAAATTGTTTCTAGAGATAAAATTCACATCTACTTGTTCTTGAGCAATCAAAGAATTTAAAGGAACATCACGAGGATCAACAGAAGATTGCTTCGAAAGTAGAGACATGATCAAGTCAACTTTTTCATTTAGGGAGGAAATCTCCTCGACAGAGTTTACCTTCCTACCTGTTGGAGCGCGTTCGGTGTGCCATTGGGAATAGTTGGTCATCATCTCATCGAGAAGCTTCTTGGCAGCACCAAGTGTAGTTGACATAAAGGTTCCTCCCGCGGCCGAATCTAACAATTTCCGCGAGGTAAAGTTCAAGCCTTCCTAAAAAGTTTGGATAACCATCCAAGTAGTCATACCATGAGTAGGGCAGTTCTTCATAAGAGATTTCATACGTTCCCAAGCTTGGGCAACGTGTTCATTATCCAATTGTTTAAAATTCATTATGTTACTTCCCAGTTGGATAATTTTAGCAGGTGGATAGTATTTTCCGATAAAAGCATCTTTGCACTTGTCCCATGAATCTAAGCTATTTCTAGGCAAAGACTGAAACCAAATTTTAGCTCCTCCTCTCAAGGAGAAAGGAAAAAGCTTAAGCTTAACAATATTACCATCTATTTCTTGGTACTTTTGCATATCAGAAAGTTCAACAAAGTTGTTCAAGTGTAAAGCAGCATCATCTCCAGCACCGGAGAATTGATCTTTCATGACTAAGTTCAGTAAAGCAGGTTTAATTTCATATGAAGGTGCTGAAGTGGCAGGTGTAGTGATAGGTGTGCTGATAAAGTCATCGTTGTTGTGACTAGTAAAGTCACACAACTTGGTGTTCTCGGAGGAACCCATAGTAGCAAGCAAGCAAGATAACGATTTTTGTGATTTTCGATAAAAAGGTACTAAAGCGAAAACTGAAAGGTAAACTAACAAGACTAAAAGCAAAGGTAAAAGATAGCATGCAACTCCCCTATCCTGAAGAGTGGAGTCCCCAGCAACGGCGCCAGAAAAACTCTTGCTAGGCTTCTCGCCCCTTGTTAGTTACCCCAAGTGGAAGGTGTGAGATGTAGTGTTGCGGAAGTTTTTCCCTTGGCAAAGATACCAAGGATCGAATCCCCAGAGACTCCTAGGTTCAACAAGAAGGTGTCAACTGCTACGGCGCCAGATATTAGCAATCAACGTGGACCTGCACACAGATACAAATAACTTTGCTCCCAACGAGTACAGAGAGGTTGTCAATCCCCCCGGCCTTGTCGTTTACAAAGGGTCAAACGCAAGTGATAGTAGTGATAGATATAATTGCAATAGTAAATAATAGCGAAAAGTAAATAGCGGATGTGATCAATGATGGTAATATGGACCGGAGTCTCATGATGTTCACTAGTGATGTGTCTCTCCCAAAAGACGATAAAACAGCTATGTGAGGTAAACGAATTACAGCTGGGCAATTGACAGGACCACGAACGCAAACCAATGCTGACTACATTGCAAGAAAGGTTGAGGTTCAAAGCATGGGCGGTACGCCAAAGTAAGTAGACCGAAATCCATCAATATCTACTACTAATCATCCACCTTGAGATATCTATCCAAAACATCTCGCTGGTATTAAGTTGCGAGTCCCACCCATAGTGTAAACTCAATGCAACAGACAACTGCATTAAAAGAACTTTGCGTAAAGTAAACAATCCTTGCACCCGCGGGCACAAGCACCGTTGTTTTCCCCCTTGTGGCAACAGCACATCCCCTAGACTCATGTTTCTGTCACTCAAACTAGTCATCGAGGGGCATGAACCCACAATCAAGCATAACGTTTCCTCTTGGAGTCACTACCTACTACTTGGCCAAAGCAATAAATAACAACGGAGAACATGCAAGAATTACTTACGAACATAAATATAAAAGAGGTGAATCAAATATATTACTCAAACACAATCTGAACATAATCTCATAATCCATCGGATCCCAGCAAACTCATCATAGCAACAGCATAAGGATTACATATGTGCCTCGATCATGTAGGGCAGCTCACGAGGACTAATTAGTGAAGCACAAGAACGGGAGGAGAACATCACATAGCTACTGATCATGGACCCATGGTCCAAGGGAGACTACTCACAACTCATCCGGGAGGCGTCCATGGTGGTGGAGAAGCTCCCGGTGGTGATCCTCCCCTCCGGCAGGGTGCCGGGAAGAGTTCTCCTGGTGCTCCCGATCTTGGAAGCGGCGGCGGCGGCGGAACAGAGATGAGATCGCGAAAAAGAGTTCCCGTCTCGAGGGTTTCGGGAGACGCTTTAAATATATGCCAAAGGGGGGCGTCAGACGAGGCTCGGGGGGCCCAGGCGCCCCCCCCCCCCCGGCGCGGCCCAGGGGGGGGCGCGCCACCAGGGCGCCTGGGGCCCTGGTGGTCCCCCTCTGGCTGTGCTTCGGGTGCCTGGTAGTGATGGGCCTCGAACCCCTCGTTGGTTACCCCAAGTGGAAGGTGTAAGATGCAGTAAGTAGAAGTGTTTTCCCCTAGCAAAGATGCCAAGGATTGAATCCCCAGAGACTCCTAGGTTCAACAGGTAGGTGTCAACTGCTAACGGCGCAATTAGCAATCAACGTGGACCTGCACACAGATACAAATAACTTTGCTCCCAACGAGTACAGAGAGGTTGTCAATCTCTCCGGCCTTGTAGTTCACAAAGGGTTAAAAGCAATATGATAGTAGTGATAGATAGTGTTTTGCAATAGTAAGTAAATAGCGGAAAAGTAAATAGTGTATGTGATCAATGATGGTAATATGGACCGGAGTCTCATGATGTTCACTAGTGATGTCTCTCTCCCAAAAGACGATAAAACAGCTATGTGAGGTAAACAAATTACAGCTGGGCAATTGACAGGACCACGAACGCAAACCAATGCTGACTACATTGCAAGAAAGGTTGAGGTTCAAAGCATGGGTGGTACGCCAAAGTAAGTAGACCGAAATCCATCAATGCCTACTACTAATCATCCACCTTGAGATATCTATCCAGAACATCTCGCTGGTATTAAGTTGCGAGCCCCACCCATAGTGTAAACTCAAAGCAACAGACAACTGCATTAAAAGAACTTTGCGTAAAGTAAACAATCCTTGCACCCGCGGGCACAAGCACCGTTGTTTTCCCCCTTGTGGCAACAGCACATCCCCTAGACTCATGTTTTTGTCACTCAAACTAGTCATCGAGGGGCATGAACCCACAATCAAGCATAACGTTCCCTCTTGGAGTCACTACCTACTACTTGGCCAAAGCAATAAATAACAACGGAGAACATGCAAGAATTACTTACGAACATAAATATAAAAGAGGTAGATCAAATATATTACTCAAGCACAATCTGAACATAATCTCATAATCCATCGGATCCCAGCAAACTCATCATAGCAACAGCATAAGGATTACATATGTGCCTCGATCATGTAGGGCAGCTCACGAGGACTAATTAGTGAAGCACAAGAACGGGAGGAGAACATCACATAGCTACTGGTCATGGACTCATGGTTCAAGGGAGACTACTCACAACTCATCCGGGAGGCGTCCATGGTGGTGGAGAGGCTCCCGGTGGTGATCCTCCCCTCCGGCAGGGTGCCGGGAAGAGTTCTCCTAGTGCTCCCGATCTGGGAAGCGGCGGCGGCGGCGGAACAGAGATGAGATCACAAAAAAGAGTTCCTCCCTCAAGGGTTTCGGGAGACGCTTTAAATATATGACAAAGGGGGGCATCGGAGGAGCCTCGGGTGGCCTAAGCGCCCCCCCGGCGCGGCCCAGGGGGGGGGCGCCGCCAGGGCGCCTGGAGCCCTGGTGCCACCCCCCGGCTGTCCTTCGGGCGCACGGTAGTTTCTGGAACGCTGATTTTTTATATAAATTTTCTGGATTTTTCCTGGCAGTTCTCGTAATGTGAAAACCTGAAATACAAAAACAGCCGAAAACAGAAACTGGCACTGGGGTGCACTGAGTTAATAGGTTAGTCCAAATATGATCAAAAGTATATGGAAGTGTATAAATATCATAGCAATATCACCCAAAAGAGGCATGGAGCAAGCAGAAATTATAGATACGTTTTGGACGTATCAGCACTCTAGATGAGTCATGAATAATGTCGCAGTGTAGAACAACCTCTGCGTCGTACACCATGAAAAAAGGTGTATATCCGGTCGTGCGATTGGGAGTGGTCCGAAGCCCCCAGATTACAGAGTCAAGCTCTTCGACCCAGTGTTTATCAGACTCCCATAGGGAGTGCACTAGTCGAGGTTTAATGCCGCTCATAATCAGACCATTGGCCCTTTCGACCTGACCATTTGTTTGAGGATGGTATATGGAAGCATAGTTGAGTTATATACCCAACTTTGCGCACCAATTTTTTACCTCGTCAGCTGTGAAATTTGAGCCATTATCTATGATAATACTGTGGGGACACCATAACGGTGTACTATGCTGGATATAAAATCTATCACAGGCCCTGCTTCAGCTGTTTTTATTGGCTTGGCTTCTATCCATTTAGTGAATTTGTCTACCATCACCAGTAAGTATTTTATTTTATGACTTCCCCCTTTAAGGGGTCCGACCATATCAAGCCCCCAGACCGCAAAAGGCCAAGTAATGGGGATTGTTCTTTGTGCGGTGGGAGGCATGTGACTTTGATTTGCAAAGAGCTGGCAGCCAACGCAGTGTTGGACTAAGGTTTGGGCATCTGCTCGGGCAGTAGGCCAGTAAAAGCCAGCGTGAAAAGCTTTGCCTACGAGCGCCCTTGATGCGGCATGGTGATCGCCCATTCCAGCGTGTATTTCAGTGATAATTCGCATTCCCTCGTCTTCGGAGATGCACCTTTGGAGAATACCGGTTGTGCTTTTCTTGTATAGGTCACCTTCGTTAACTTTGTAGGTTTTAGAGCGCCAGACTATGCGGCGGGCCTCATTTTAATCATCGGGGAGTTCTTGCCTATTAAGGTAAGCTAGGAGAGGCTCTGCCTAGAGGGCTATGACAACCATGATTTCGTGAGCCGAAGGAGTTATCTCCATGCTTGGATCTCCGATGACATCGTGGCTGAGTTCGGCTGGGGGTGTGGTTGGATCCGTATTTGAATCGCCGCTCGCGTCCTGCCATGTTACCGATGGCTTAAACAACCGTTCCACAAATGTGTTCGGTGGGACAGGGTCGCGTTTAGCTCCCATACGTGCGAGTACCTCAGCGGCCTGGTTATTATCCCGGGCTACGTGATGCAATTCAAACCCCTCAAATCGATCCGACATTTTCAATATGGCATTGCGATAAGCTGCCATTTTTTAATCATTCGCATCAAAATCCACGTTGATTTGGGAGACGACGAGGTTTGAGTCTCCGCGTACCTCGAGGCGTTGTATGCCCATGGATACAGCTAGTCGGAGACCATGCAATAGGGCATCATATTAGGCCACATTGTTCGAGTCCATATACATAATCTGTAAAACATACCGAACCATATCCCCTGTTGGAGATGTCAGTATTACGCCGCCCCCCAGCCCGGCTAGCATTTTGGAACCGTCGAAGTACATTGTCCTATGGGAGTATGAGTTGTACTCTTTAGGGAGTTCGACTTTGGTCCATTATGCGACAAATTCGGTCAACACCTGGTTTTTAATAGTCCGGCGCGGCTTGTAGGATATTTTGAACGGTAAGAGCTCAATGGTCCATTTGGCTATGCGTCCCGTGGCATATTTATTATTGATTATATCATTGAGTGGTACCTCGAATGCCACTATGATCGAACACTTTTGAAAGTAGTGTCGGAGTTTCCGAGATGACATGAAGACCGCATAGGCAATTTTTTGATAATGGGGGTACCGTGATTTAGATGGTGTGAGAACCTCGGATACATAGTATACGGGCTTTTGAACGGGGAATTTATGTCCCTCTTCAGCTCGTTCGACGATGAGCACGGCACTCACCACCTGGTGAGTAGCTGATATGTACAGCAGCATTGGTTCGCCAACACCAGGGGCGGCTAGGATTGGGTTGCTTGCTAGTAAACCTTTTATTTCTTCCAATCCAGCTGTGGCCGCATTTGTCCTTCGAAATTGTCAGTGCGCCGTAGCAATCTGTAAAGTGGCAATGCTTTTTCTCCTAACCTGGAGATGAAGCGGCTTAAAGCCGCTACGCAGCCTTCTAGTTTTTGCACTTAGTTTAGATCGGTTGGTATTTTGATTTCTGACAGGGCCCGGATTTTGACTAGGTTAGCTTCGATTCCTCTGTGGGATACGATGAACCATAATTGCTTTCCGGGTGGAACGCCGAAGACACATTTTTCCGTATTGAGCCTTATGTCATATTCTCGGAGGTTGGCAAACGTGAGGCGGAGATCATCCACCAAGGTCTCGGCGTGTTTGGTCTTTACGACTACTACGTCTTCAACATATGCCTCCATTGTTTTTCCTCTCAATGAAAGCACCATTGTCGGTGTCAAAACCGGCAGATCTCGGGTAGGGGGGCCCAAGCTATGCGTCTAGAGGATCGATGGTAACAGGAGGCTGAGGACACGATGTTTACCCAGGTTCAGGCCCTCTCGATCGAGGTAAAACCCTACTTCCTGCTATATTAGTATGGATGAATATGAATACAAGAATTGATCTACCTTGAGATCGTAATGGCTAAACCCTAGGTCTAGCCTATGAGGATATTGTAAAGATGATCCCCTCTACATACTTAACCCCTTGGCTTATATACACACCGGAGGGGGCCTAGGGTTACAAGGGTGACTTGGGGAGGAATTAATTGATACATCCGGACTCTACACCTACCTTTCTACGTACATAGGAGTCCTGACCGAATACGGGGGAGGGCCTTCTGCTTCTTCTTCTTGCAGCCCATCAATGCGGCCCAGCTTTGATGACCCGGATGACTGAGGCCCCTGCATACAGGATTCCCTCACCCCCCGCCGGTGCCGTCGCCGCCGCAAGGCTTCCATTGTCAACATCTGCCGGTTTGCCCGTGCATCTTACCCAACAATCTCCATACCCAGGCCACCCTGAGACTCTTAGAGCACGCCTGCCACACGCCCCCTTTCCCATAGATCCCCATCCCCATCCCCATCCCCCACTCCAGAGCGTCGCAGCCTAAGCCCGGCTATGTTTCCCGTGGAGCTCGAGGAGCGACTAGCCCAAGAGAGGTGTATAGCGGTCTCATCGCCCGACGTTGTCAAGGAAGCTGACGAACATTACAAGCACCAGGCACTCAAGCAGCGGGCTAGAGTATGCGTGCATGTCTCGGCCGCCGGCTACAACATTGAGTTCATCGACGGCGATGGCCTGAGGTGGGTGTGTCACTGGTAAGTGGCCCACCCCCAACCCCTCGGGTTCAACCGCCGTCGATCTCATCCATGGCCTCGCCGCTGATCTCCTCTGGCTCATTGTCAACAATTTTCCATTCTACATCGCCATCGAGCCCCTTTTGTCATTTCTGAAGGACACGTTCAGCGACGTTGGCTTGGGATCCACTGCTTCCAAGTCAGACCTCATTGATACGTCTCCAATGTATCTGTAATTTTTTATTGTTCCATGCTATTATATTATCTGTTTTGGATGTTAAGGGGCTTCAATATGGTCATTTATATTATTTTTGGGACTAACCTATTAACCAAAGGACTAGTGCCAATTCCTGTTTTTTTGCCTATTTCAGTGTTTTGCAGATTAGGAATACCAAACGGAGTCCAAATGGAACGAAACCTTTGGGAGGATCTTTCTTGGACCGAAAGCAAACCAGGAGACTTGGAGTTGAAGTCTCAAACGCCACGAGGCGACCACGAGGTATGAGGGCGCGCCCAGGGAGGTAGGCGTGCCCCCCACCCTCATGGGGCCCTCGTAGCTCCATCAACGTACTTCTTCCGCCTATATATACTCTTATTCCCTAGAAACATTGGGGAGAGCAAAGAAACCACTTTTCCACCGCCGCAACCTTCTGTACCCGTGAGATCCCATCTTGGGGCCTTTTCTGGCGCTCCGCCGGAGGGGGAATCGATCACGAAGGGCTTCTACATAAACACCATAGCCTCTCCGATGATGTGTGAGTAGTTTACCACAAACCTTCGGGTCCATAGTTATTAGCTAGATGGCTTCTTTTATTCTCAATAAAAAGTTCTCCTCGATGTTCTTGGAGATCTATTCGATGTAATATTCTTTTGCGGTGTGTTTGCCGAGATCCGATGAATTGTGGATTTATGATCAAGTTTATCTATGAATAACATTTGGTTCTTCTCTGAATTCTTATATGCATGATTAGATATCTTTGCATGCCTCTTCGAATTATCAGTTTAGTTTGGCCTACTAGATTGATCTTTCTTGCAATGGGAGAAGTGCTTAGCTTTAGGTTCAATCTTGCGGTGTCCTTTCCCAGTGACAACAGGGGCAGCAAGGCACGTATTGTATTATTGCCATCGAGGATAAAAAGATGGGGTTTATATCATATTGCTTAAGTTTATCCCTCCACATCATGTCATCTTGCTTAATGCATTACTCTGTTCTTATGAACTTAATACTCTAGATGCATGCTGGATAGCGGTCGATGTATGCAGTAATAGTAGTAGATGCAGAATCGTTTCGGTCTACTTGACACGAACGTGATTCCTATATTCATGATCATTGCCTAGATATTCTCATAACTATGTGCTTTTCTATCAATTGCTCGGCAGTAATTTGTTCACCCACCGTAATTTATGCTATCTTGAGAGAAGCCACTAGTGAAACCTATGGCCCCCGGGTCTATTTTCTATCATATAAGTTTCCGCTCTACAATTCTAGTTTCCTGTTTATTTTCTTTTGCAATATTTACTTTCCAATATATACAACAAAAATACCAAAAAATATCTTATTATCTTTATCAGAACTCACTTTTGCGAGTGCCCATGAAGGGATTGACAACCCCTTTATCGCGTTGGTTGCAAGGTTCTTCATTGTTTGTGCAGGTACTAGGTGACTTGAGCGTTGTCTCCTACTGGATTGATACCTTGGTTCTCAAAACTGAGGATAATACTTACGCTACTTTACTGTATCACCCTTTCCTCTTCAATGGAAAACCAATGCATTCTCAAGAGGTAGCAAGAAGGATTTCTGGCGACGTTGCCGGGAAGATCTACACTCAAGTCAAGACATACCAAGTACCCATCACAAACTCTCCTCCCTCGCATTACATAATTTGCCATTCGCCTCTCGTTTTCCTCTCCCCACTTCTAAAACGATTTTTGAAAGCCTTTGCCTTTTCTTCTCCCCTTTTTCGTTCGTCTCTTTTCGCTTATTTCTTGTGTTCTTGGTTGTTAGTGTGCCTGTTTGCTTTGATGGCTCTGCCAAAAGTCGTTGATCCTCACCTTAGAAGGTTGGAAGAAATTGAAAACAACATTAGAAGCTTTATGTCTTTGCAATTTGAGCATAACAATTTCTTCATAAATGAGCTGAATGAACAAAAAAGTTTTCTGGAGTACATGAATAAAGTGCTCGATGATATGTCCAAGGAATTTTATGGTTTGAAATCTTAATTTTCTCATCTTGGAAATTTAGTAAGCTAAATTTCGGATAAACAAGCCACCTTAGTTAATAAGATGGCTGCTAAACCGGAAGATTTTTATAATAATAAAGGTGAAGATCTAAAAGTGATTGATGTGAGTCCTATTAAATCTTTGTTTTCCAATATGACTCTTGATAAAGATGGGACTGGAGATGAGTCAACTTTAAATAAAAGGCGTCCCAATGATTCTGAGTTTTTAGATCTTGATGCTAAAATTTATAAAAGTGGGATTGAAGAGGTCAAAACTTTACATAGCAATGAACCCACTATTTTGGATTTCAAGGAATTTAATTATGATAATTTCTCTTTGATAGATTGTATTTCCTTGTTGCAATCTGTGTTAAATTTTCCTCATGCTTATAATCAAAATAAAGCTTTTACTAAACATATCGTTGATGCTTTAATGCAATCCTATGAAGAAAAGCTTGAACTAGAAGTTTCTATCCCTAGAAAACTTTATGATGAGTGGGAACCTACTATTAAAATTAAGATTAAAGATTATGAATGTTATGCTTTGTGTGATTTGGGTGCTAGTGTTTCCACGATTCCAAAAACCTTGTGTGATGTGCTAGGTTTCCATGAATTTGATGATTTTTCTTTAAATTTGCATCTTGCGAATTCCACCATTAAGAAACCTGTGGGAAGGATGAATGATGTTCTTATTGTTGCAAATAGGAATTATGTGCCCGTCGATTTCATTGTTCTTGATATAGATTGCAATCCTACATGTCCTATTATTCTTGGTAGACCTTTCCTTAGAACGATTGGTGCAATTATTGACATGAAAGAAAGAAATATTAGATTCCAATTTCCGTTAAGGAAAGGCATGGAACACTTTCCAAGGAAGAAAATTAAATTTACTTATGAATATATTATGAGAGCCACTTATGGATTGCATACCAAAGATGATAACACTTAAACGCCTCCAACGTATCTATAATTTTTTATTGTTCCATGCTATTATATTATCTGTTTTGGATGTTTAATGGGCTTTAATATACACTTTTATATGATTTTTGGGACTAACCTATTAACCCAGAGCCCAGTGCTAGGTTCAGTTTTTTTCCTTGTTTTTGAGTTTTACGGAAAAGGAATACCAAACGAAGTCCAATTGACCTGAAACAACACGGAGGTTGTTTTTGGACCAGAAGAAGCCCACGGAGTATCGGAGATGGACCAGAAGAGTCCAGAGGCCACCACCAGGGCGGGGGGCGCGCCCTACCCCCTGGGCGCGCCCCCCTATCTCGTGGCCGCCTCGGGGACCCCCCTGACTTGTTCCCGACTCCAACACCTCTTATATATACCCAAACTTCTAGAACATAACCTAGATCGGGAGTTCCGCCGCCGCAAGCCTCTATAGCCACCGAAAACAAATCTAGACCCATTCCGGCACCCTGCCGGGGGGAAATCCCTCTCCGGTGGCCATCTTCATCATCCCGGCGCTCTCCATAACGAGGAGGGAGTAGTTCAACCTCGAGGCTGAGGGTATGTACCAGTAGCTATGTGTTTGACCTCTCTTTCGGTGTTCTTGAGATGGCACGATCTTGATGTATCGCGAGATTTGCTCCTATAGTTGGATCTTATGATGTTTCTCCCCCTCTAATTTCTTGTAATGGATTGAGTTGTCCCTTTGGAGTTATCTTATCGGATTGAGTCTTTAAGGATTTGAGAACACTTGATGTATGTCTTGCGTGGGATACCCATGGTGACAATGGGGTATTCTATCGATTCACTTGATGTATGTTTTGGTGATCAACGTGCGGGTTCCGTGACCTTGGGAATCTATGCATAGGGGTTGGCACACGTTTTCGTCTTGACTCTCTGGTAGAAACTTTGGGGCACTCTTTGAAGTTCTTTGTGTTGGTTGAATATATGAATCTGAGATTGTGTGATGCATATCGTATAATCATGCCCACGGATACTTGAGGTGACAATGGAGTATCTAGGTGACATTAGGGTTTTGGTTGATGTGTGTCTTAACCTATTATTCTAGTACGAACTCTAGGATAGATCGAACGGAAAGAATAGCTTCGTGTTATTTTACTACGGACTCTTGAATAGATCGATCAGAAAGAATAACTTTGAGGTGGTTTCGTACCCTACAGTAATGTTTTCGTTTGTTCTCCGCTATTAGTGACTTTGGAGTGACTCTTTGTTGCATGTCGAGGGATTGTTATATGATCTAACTATGTTATTATTGTTGAGGGAACATGCACTAGTGAAAGTATGAACCCTAGGCCTTGTTTCAAAGCATTGCAGTACCGTTTATGCTCACTTTTATCATTAGTTACCTTGCTGTTTTTATATTTTCATATTACAAAAACCTATATCTACCATCCATATTGCACTTGTATCACCATCTCTTCGCCGAACTAGTGCACCTATACAATTTACCATTGTATCGGGTGTGTTGGGGACACAAGAGACTCTTTGTTATTTGGTTGCAGGGTTGTTACAGAGAGACCATCTTCATCCTACGCCTCCCACGGATTGATAAACCTTAGGTCATCCACTTGAGGGAAATTTGCTACTGTCCTACAAACCTCTACACTTGGAGGCCCAACAACGTCTACAAGAAGAAGGTTGTGTAGTAGACATCAAGCAATTTCTGGCGCCGTTGCCGGGGAGGCTAGGTAAGCGGCACTCACATCCCGTCAACGAAGCTCTTTTCTGGCGGTGTTGCTGGGGAGGTGAGTGCTTGAAGGTATATCTTTAGATCTTGCAACCGAATCTTTTAGTTTCTTGTTTTATCACTAGTTTAGTTTATAAAAGAAAACAACAACAAAATGGAATTGAGGTTGCCTCATATGCAAGGTTGTCAGAATCGTGATTCTATTATACGATTCTCCGACTTTACGATCCAAAATAACCCATCTGATTCTACGATTTTAGTCACTAGAATCTACGTTTATATGATCCTGATAGTGAAGATTGTACGATTTGCAATCCTACCATCGAAGCTCCGATTCGATTCAGAATCACGATTCTGACAACCTTGCTCATATGCTTCATCTTTTTAATATCTTTCGTGAAAATGATGGGAAGGAAAATTGTGCTCAAGTACTAGAAGAAGCATTACATAGATTGCTTGGCATAAAATATGTTAATGATGAGCATGATTGCAATGTTGTTAGTATGAATTATTTTAATACCCAAGATGCTAATGATATGCAAAGCCACAAGCTTGGGGATGCTATGTTTGATGAAGATGATATGTTTAGTCCCCAAGTTTGGATGAGAAAATTTATTATGATGAAAGCATGCCTCCTATTGATGATGATTATTGTGATGACACATAGGCTATAAAGAATAAAGATAACCATGAAACTTGTCATCGTGATTTTAATTTTCAATTGGATTATGCTTCACATGATAGTTATTTTGTTGAGTTTGCTCCCACTACTATTGATGAGAATAAATTTGCTTATGTGGAGAGTAGTAAAAAATTTATGCAAGTAGATCATGAAAATAATGCTTTATGTGCTGGTTATATGGTTGAATTCATTCATGATGCTACTGAAAATTATTATGAGAGAGGATCATATGCTTCTACATATTGCAATAATATCAAGTTTCCTCTCTATGTGCTTAAAATCTTGAAGTTATGCTCGTTTATCCTTCCTATGCTAGTTGATTCTTGTTCCCATAAGTTGTTTGCTCACAAAATCCCTATGCATAGAAAGTGGGTTAGGCTTAAATGTTCTAGTTATATTCTTCATGATGCTGCCGTTATGTTTCAATTCTTATCTTTTATGCGGGCATCATTGAAATCATCATGCCTAGCTAAAAGGCATTAAAGAAAAGTGCTTGTTGGGAGACAACCCAATATTTACCCCTACTGTTTTTGTGTGTTCACATGATTAAGCTACTGTAGTAATCATGTTTTATAGCTTTTGTTTCAATAAAGTGCCAAGTAGAACCTTTGGGAATACTTGGGTGAAAGTTAATGTGATCTTGTTGTAAAAAACAAAAACAATGCGCTCACGAGATTAGCTGCCATTTTTTACTGGAGAATGGTTTTAAGTTGATTCTTTTTGCAGGAGATTAATAGACAAATTCCTCACGTCCACCAATTTATTTTAGGATTTTTTTGAGTTACAGAAGTATTCGAAAGTTACGGACTGCTACAGACTGTTCTGTTTTTGACAGATTCTGTTTTCTATGTGTTGTTTGCTTATTTTGATGAATCTATGAGTAGTATCGAAGGGTATGAACCATAGAGAAGTTTAAATACAGTAGGTTTAACACCAATATAAATAAAGAATGAGTTAAATACAGTACCTTAAAGTGGTGGTTTGTTTTCCTATACTAACGGAGCTTAGGAGTTTTCTGTTGAGTTTTGTGTTGTGAAGTTTTCAAGTTTTGGGTAAAGATTCGATGGACTATGGAATAAGGAGAGGCAAGAAACTAAGCTTGGGGATGCCTAAGGAACCCCAAGGTAAAATTCAAGGACAACCAAAAGCCTAAGCTTGGGGATGCCCCGGGAAGGCATCCCCTCTTTCGTCTTCGTCTATCGGTAACTTTACTTAAGGCTATATTTTTATTCACCACATCATATGTGTTTTGTTTGGAGTGTCAATTTATTTTATTTTATTTTTCTTGCTGTTTGAATAATATCCCAAGATCTGAAATTCTTAAATGTTAGAGAGTCTTCACATAGTTACATAATTATTCAACTACTCATTGATCTTCACTTGTATCTTTTGGAGTAGTTTGTCATTTGCTCTAGTACTTCACTTATATCTTTTTAGAGCATGGTGGTGGTTTTATTTTGTAGAAATTGGTGAACCCTCATGCTTCACTTATACTCCCTCCGTCCGAAAATACTTGTCATCAAAATGAATAAAATGGGATGTATCTAGATGTATTTTAGTTCTAGATACATCCCTTTTTTTCCATTTTGATGACAAGTATTTTCGGACGGAGGGAATATTATTTTTAGAGTCTTAAACAGCATGGTAATTTGCTTTGGTTATGAATTTAGTCCTAATATGATAGACATCCAAGATGGATATAATAAAAACTTTCATACACTACTAGGAAAAGGCCTACTAATGGCGCACCTAATTTGGCCATTAATGGCGCATTAGTGGTGCGCCATTACTAGCACGCCATTAGTATATTTTACTAATGGCGCACCTCTGGTGCGCCATTAGTATCGGGTATACTAATGGCGCACCGCAGATGCGCCATTAGTATGCACAGTAGTGCGCCATTAGTATGCCTCCCAGGGGCCATGTGTACCCAGGTGCTTTGGCATACTAATGGCGCACTCCAGCAGGATGCGCCATTAGTAATGTCCGCATAGTAATGGCGCACTGTCTGGTGATGCGCCATTAGTATCCTTTGGCATACTAATGGCGCACTGTGTTGTGATGCGCCATTAGTATGAATATTAGGTTTTTTTAATATTATTTTTCTGTTTTTTTGCACAGATTACAAAATGTATAATTGCATAGAATATAGACAGCACACATCAACAACAAATTCATCGAATACAATAGAAGATTAGTCTCTGAATACAATTCATCATATTAGTCTCCGAATACAATTCATCATATTAGTCTCCGAATTGAAAAGACCGAACAAAGATAGAACAATATATTACAAGTCTCGAGACCGCGAGTAGCGAGTTTGTCTTCACATTACAAGTCGATATCGATCATCTAAACTACCATCACATAGAAGAGAGCTGCGGTCATCACGATGAAACTCGTCTTCATCCGGTTCCTCCAACACTCCCTCCCCTCTCCCGCTAGATAACGGGCGTATCTAGATTCGGCCTCGGCCCTAGTGGTGTACCCTTTGTAACTGTTACCGCTGAATCGGTGAACCTGTCTCCGACACTCCTCCCAGTCGTCGTAGACTCCGGGAACCTTACCCTTGTACACGACATACGACGGCATCGCTATGCACTAGCCAAACGAAACGTTAGTACCAATTCACAGACAATACAAAAGCAATATATAAGTATGCAACAGAACGATCGAAAGAGAAAAGCAAGACATTAATAGCATCGATTACATATAAGTTGAACGACTCTCGAAACCAAGGAGACATACTACAAGTTCATTAAAGTTTAATTACAACATGAGCCAATCGATGTTTCAGAACTAGACACAGCATCACTGCTTTCGACTCGACTCAAGGGACCGGAGCGTGGATGAAGCCGCCGTCTATCGTGGGAGTGATGAAATCACGGGCGTTGTCAGCCTGCATTTGTAGCATTGTGTCGATGTCACTGTTCGACGGTTGATTTTTGAGGTAGAACTGCCCCGAGGTACGAAGGCCATCTTGATGGATGATTTCCGCAAACTCCGACTGGATGCGAAAGAATTCTTGTCTGATGTCCGCGTCCTAGATTGCCGACACGCTCGCGGCCCAATCTTTGATTTTACTCGGTAGCAGAAGTTGATGATGGTCCCGTACGATCGCCCGCATGTGAGGATGGCGTAGTAGGCACCCTTCTGACCGCCAGGCGGCTGCTTGATGCAGCAGAACGTCGTATTGTGGGAGAACACGTGCTTGCCGTACTTACGAATAGGCCTGGTGAAGGTGCCTCCAGATTTGGCGTAGCCGGGGAGAACATCATCAAGAACCTTTTTGACATTTGTGTAGTCTACTTTCGACTGACGGTCCGGGTCGAAACACGTGGCCATGGAATATTTGGGGCTTAGGAGGATGAGCGTGCAATGTGTGTCACTGCAGAAAACACAGAATGTTAAAAGAAGAACGATCGAAATCTAAGAATTCATATGTTACAGGGCGGTTGAGGCGGAGGACTTACTCGGGAAAGTAAGGCACGAGGAAGTTATCCTTATCTTGGTTTGCCAGAATGACGCCTTCGAGGTAAGAACTCGCGACTTGCCGGTCCCCAGCGCTGTCCAAGATCTTGGCACGCATGTAGAAGGGGTCGACTATCACGATGTCCGGGGTCTTGTCGCGAATGATCCGCATCTCCATACTCAGCGAAAATAGCCGAACGAAGGTGTAGTGCAGCGGAAGAAGGTTCAACATAGCGTGGATGTCATCAAACCGCAGGACGATCGTACCCCCTATGGAGTTATCCACAAAGCCCTTGCCCTCTGGCACCTTGGCCGCGAAAACCGGGTATGCCACATCCTTCTCTCCGAGACGCCGCTTCTCCAAAGAAAGAACACTGTCATGCAGACTCCGCATAGCACCGGTTGCAGCATCGAGCATATTTCTCGGTAGCATCGGCCTACCCTCCACATGCACCCTCCTCATTACATCCTCAGGTGAAGGTGGCCCGTCCTGAGCACGGATCGTACTCGGTGCCGGCTGGCTCGCACCCTTGTTAGTTTTTCTTTTGCGTGCCTTCTTCTTCTCCTGAATTGGGACCGAGTTCTGCTCAGAGACCGCCTTCTTGAGTGTGTTGGGGCTGATAATACTTTGCACCTCGCCTATCTGAGGCTCGGTGAAGTCGGCAGCTGGAGACGTCTCCTGAGAGCTGAACGGCAGATGACGCCTGTTGCAACTTGGCTTCTCCGCGGTACCAGCTAGATCGCGCACGTCTTTTGTTGGGTTGGGTTCTTGAGAAGGAGGCCCCATGAAGTCGCCACCATACCCACCATGATCGGCAAAGTACTGATCGACGTTGGCAAATGTATCGTCGTCATCATCGTTCTAATCCTGTGCCATATGCATGTTTGGATCCAGTGGCATAGGGATTTCCGGCACCGTTGCGGCCCCTTGCCATGGGGACGACTTGGCGCCGGCACGACTGGCGGTGTTGTCTTTGGGGTGGTGTCCCCCGCCCCCAAACGAATATGGCTCTTCGGCCAAAGCAGGGGCCAGCTCAGGCAGGCACTGAGGGTCATCACGTCGTCATCGTCGGCCCCGACGGGTCGAATCGGAGGTAACACCTCGTCGCAGCCTGGCAGCACCCGAACCAGTTGAACCCTAAACAAGTTGGGTGGCATCTGGGTACCGTGGAACAAGGGGTTGCCCGGTTGAACGATTTTGCCCTTGGCGACATCGACCAACTCGTTGTTCACGAAGTGCAGGAGAGTGCACGGAACGTCGGCGGCGCCCTGCGAAAACATGTAGGGCGTCAGGGATGCCCAGTCAAAGGCAAGGAGATGAAGTCCTCGGCCGAGAGAGGCTTAATTAGTTACCGTGATGATGGCGTCGAGCTCGGCTAATATCGAGGCACCGCCAACGGCGGGCATGCAGTTGACGGAGGGGCCGCTTGCTGCAGAGGTGCCGGCCGGTGTACACCCGGGTGCATTAAGCTCCCGTGCCGGCGTCGGAGACACCAATGCCGCCTCCGCTGGAGACACCAATGGCCCCGCCATCGCGTTCTGCGAGTTGCTGGCCGTGAAGCTGGGAATCGGGGGCGGCCCCTGTTGGCCGCCCGCAATCCACGCCTGCAACCCCTCGATCAAGCTAGGCACAATGGTGGTGATAGTCGCTCCGAGCTGTTGTTGCACTTGCTCTCGGACAATCTCCGGAACCCGCGCCACCTGTGCCTTGAGTTCTTGAACCTCGCGCGCCTGGCTTTCCGAGCTGGTATTTTTCTCCTTTCGCCCACCAGCGTTATAGTATGACGACCATTTTGTCGACAAGCCTTTGCCGGCCACACGACCAGCTGACGTCCGCTTCTCGAGCTTATCCTTGTTCTTCATTACATTCAACGCCCTATTTAGAGTCGTGTCCCAAGGGTTGCTCTTAGTCGACCCCGCACTACTGCTTTCAGTCGCCTGCGGAAGGAATGTGAATCATTTAGAAATTTGGCTTCATTAATTAGAATGCAACCATATGGAGCTAATTACGCGGGGGTGTATTCCTTACCAGAACAAGCTCAAGCGCCCTGGTCTTCGGATCCGTGGTAAGCTCCTTTGTTTTCGGGTCCTTCTTGTACCGGGCCCTGACAAAGTTCCTGGTCTGCTTGTCACCGTATTTATCGAAGAGGGGCGGTAGGCCTTGCTCGGCACGGTCCGTCTCCTCCTTGTCCCATATAGGCTCCGCCACTCTGTAACCGCCGGGACCGAGTGTGTGTTCCCCTAAGTTGAGCTCCCGCATTTCTTTCCCCCACTGACTTGATTCGGAGTGTGCGGTGCTCGAGCAATAGATCTTGAAGTCGTTGTAGTCATCTTCGGTGATCGAAGGATTTTTCTCCTTGATCTTCTCATAACTCTCAACTTTCTCGATCATTCTCTTCACATTGGTTTTCCAAGTAGACAGGGCCTTGCTCATCCTCATGAGGGCAGCACTGTTCACTTTATTCCCTTTGAGGCTTGTGTTATCAAATTGAGCGGGGAACTTGTATCGTTCGTGCAGCTTCGTGAAGAGGAGGTTGCGCAAATTCCCTCGGTCAGGATGCCTCAGGTTCTCGGTGTTGATCGAGACGGTGCTCCGGAGAATGCACCCGAGCTGAAGCGAGTACCCCTTGACTATTCGTTCAGGCGCCGTTGGATTCCCGTCGGAGTCCACTTCAGTAACTTCCTCCTTGAGGGTGCGGAGCACGGTCGGGCGCCGGTCCTTCCGTTGCCTCTTCGGTTGGCTGCCATCTGTGCATGCGCCGCCATCATCAGTGGTGGCATCCTCGGCGGCACCATCAGTTGTGGCATCAGTGGGGTCATCCTCGGCGGTACCATCAGTGGTCTCAGGATCGGTGGGGAAGGCGGCGTCCTCATACAAGTGAGGTTGTTCCTCCATCTCCTGGGACAGCTCCCAGAATGCCTTGCCGCCCGAACCGCCGGCCTCATCGTTGTTGGCCATGTTTCTCTCTAAATAGGAACAAAGTTTGGTCAAAAAGTTGGTTATTGTCAAGGAACAAGATCATGGTCTCATCATTTAGGGTTTGTCGACACCGAGGCATCCTAAAAGCTAAGCTTTTATAATTGAGGGTTTTTCGACGCCGAGGCACCCTAAAAGCCTAAGCTTTCATCATTTCGGTTTTTATCGACACTGAGGCACCCTAAAAGCCAAGGTTTTATAATTTATGGTTTGTCGACACCGAGGCATCCTAAACGCTAAGCTGGGAAGGAGAATTCTAAGTTGGGCCTAATCACTTGGCTCTATTGCCGCCTATGGTTTAATGCAGGTAGAATAAAGGGGCACTTGATCCTACTTAATTAACTACTAAGATACCCCGGCCCATGCATTAGTCACAAGTACCCTATATTTCCTATTTTTAGCAAAGTCATGCTAAAATTCACGGAAAATTTCAGCATGACCTTTCTTGAAAATAGGACATATGGAGTACCCGAATTTGTCAGAACGGAAGTTAATCGACATTCCAGCAAACTCAAGGGCCTCTCAGGGTACCTGCAAAATCATCACGACACGATGGTCGGAGACAAAACCCAGCAAACTAGCAAAGTTACTGACGTGTTTACAGAAATTGTTTTCTGTAAAAGATGATCATCATCTTTACAAGTCTTTCTCAATGTGATCACAAGTAATTCAGAGGCATCACAAGTAATTCAGAGCATCACAAGGCATTAGTAGTTCAGTACATGAACAAGTTTTACCAAGCACATCAATATGTACTGTATTTCATTGTGGAGTGATATACAGTATGTTTCAGCAAAAAAACTGCTTAATCCATGCCTCAGCTTATCAACAGTCATTACTTGTCAAATACAGAAGAAGGAACAATTTATTTGTGACATAGTTACAAATGATGACAGAATAAAGCAACACCCTGTACTAGCCTAAAAACAAGTGAAGTTTCACCCATATAAAAACAGGTGCAAACAAAATAATGACACTCAATTTAGATAGCAAAAAAAGTGAACATCAAGGGTTCATGGGAATTCAGCAAATGTGCACAAGAGAAAGTGTAAGCTTCAGACCCAGCAGACCAGTACAAATTTGCTAGGCTATAAATTCCTGAATTCTAGTCACATTGACACTCCTGGTTTTCTACAAACACCAAGTACCAGGGCACACAAAAGTTCTGAAATTTGCGTGCCTAACTGAATTAACTGAATTTTCAGTAACCGAATAAACTGAATTTTCAAAACTGACAAATATTAATAGGTTGACTACAGCAAATCCAATTTGCAAGCTTGACTACATATAATTAGAGCAACTTGTTGAGCTAATTTTGAGCAGAACTCCTTGAGGAACTAGCAGCAAGCTCTGTTGGAAAAGGCAGTGCCTAGGAACATTAATAGTACTAAAACAATCGTACTTGAGAACATCTTTTCAAGAAAGAAAGGAACATTAATAGTTTTTCACACGGGAAGGCCACAACAACCAGCACCAATAGGCCAAGACTCCTTGAAGGGGCAGTTTCTTCAGCTACACATTGTGCAGATCCTACTAAAGATAAGTGGGCAGCACTGAGAAACTTCAGAAAGTCAAAAGGGATTTGCTTTGTTTGTGGTGAGAGATGGTCCAAGGATCATGTGTGCAAATCTACAGTCCAACTTCATATTGTGTAGGAAATGATAGAAAAACTGCAATAGCAGTCCACTGATTAATATGAATCTTCTGACACTAAACTACACCTTGAAGGTTCAGGACATACCATGAAATTATATGCTACTATTGTTGGCAAGCAACCTGAGACACGAGTGTTACAGCTATAAATTGAGTTGTAAGGGCATCAAATGTACTTCTTAGTGGACTCTAACAGTACTCATTCTTTTCTGGATAGTAAACACCAGCAGTTACAAGGGCATCAAGAGTAAGGTAGTTAAATTGCAAGGGACAGTTGCAGAAGAATTTGCTTACACTTGCGTATCACTTTCGGCAATACAGATGGAAGAGCAAGCTACTGTTCAAGAAAGAAAGGTTGGAGGAGGATGCCATGGGGAGTTTGGAGCTTTATACCTTGGCGTGGTGTTGGCGACGGTGAGGGCCCGTGGTCGGCGAGGATCTGGAGGAGGCGGCCTGCCGGAGATGGCCACGCACCTAGGGGAGGCCGGGGCGTCGGGGGCGCGGGCGGCGGCGGCGTAGCTTCGGGCGTCCGGGGCGTCGGGGGCGCGGGCGTCGAGGCCGGGGCGTCGGGGGCGCGGGCGGCGGCGGCGTAGCTCCGGGCGTCCGGGGCGTCGGGGGCGCGGGCGTCGAGGGCGTCGGCGGGTGCGGCTGGAGAGAGAGGCGTCGGCGGGTGAGGGAGAGAGAGGCGTCGGGGAGAGAGGGGAGATCTGGCGAGAGGGAGAGAGAGGAGGGTGCGGCCGGCCCCATAAGTATGGGGGGATTACTAATGGCGCACCGCAGCTATGTGCGCCATAAGTATGTAGACTCTAATGGCGCACCACCCCCAGGTGCGCCATTAGTATTGTGTTCTACTCACTAGCCCGACAGAAAGCTATATATTTCACCTAACCCACTACCTAACAGAACCCCTACACTAGCTCGACTGGTCAGCACTCTGCACACCCACCAGGAGGTCTTGGGTTCGATTCCCAGCCTCCCCAAATTTTTTTTTTGCTTTAAAAAAATGTTGTTTGACACTTATTTGTGTTTAAATATGTTCAAACTTGTTTAAATCATAACAGTAATATTTTTTTGTAAAAAAGTAATAATTTTTTAAAAAATATCATCAAATTTGTTATTTCAAAATATTTATGAATATGAAAAAATATCATCAAATTTATTATTTTGAATATATCATGGGTCGGCGGCGGCGGTTGAGTAGGGGAATCGAGGGTGCAGGGGGTCGGCGGCGGCGGCCGGTGGACCGGGGGGTGCTCGGCGG
>LR738715.1:786361741-786396058 GCA_902687465.1 Secale cereale | reverse complement strand
TGCGAGGGGTCGGCGGCGGCAGCCGGTGGACCGGGGGGTGCTCGGTGGCGAGGGGGGCCGGATCTGGCGAGGTGGGATAGCGATCGAGATGGAGGGGGGGTCGAGATCGAGTGTCCATGAAATTTAAAAATATTCATGATAGTTGAAAAAGTGCCCATGAAATACAATCGAGAAATGAAGGGTACGATTTAAATACAATCGATCTTAGCTAGCTATCTGTTCACAATCTTCTTGCCCTTCTTTTTCGCAAATGGAGTTCTTCTATGGAACGGACGTCCTTTAGGTAGGGTGGTCCTGCTTCTTCTTGTGGTGTAAGCTGTTACTTCATCATCGTCGTCATGTTCGATCCTCGGGTCGCCGTACTTGTCGAAGTCTTGCTCATTGGCTACTCCATCCATTCCGATGATCTTCCTTTTGCCTCTCCTCACGACAACACGACTGGGCTTTGACGGATCGGTAATGAAGAAGCATTGGTCAACTTGGGAAGCCAGTACCCATGGCTCATTTTTCGCGGTGACATTTGCGCCCGCGGTCTTGGATTTAGCTTCGGGTATAAACATGGTGGTGAAATACCGGTCTTCTTTTAGGACGCTCTTGGCCCATCTGACACGGAACATCGGGACCTTCTCTCCAGCGTAGCTCAGCTCCCAGATCTCCTCGATCCTTGTGTAGTATTTGTCCTTGTCATTACTGGTGTAGGATTCCATCGTTACCCCGGTGTTCGGATAACCATCGCTCTTCATGTCCTTGACCTCGGTGTAGAATGTGTAGCCGTTGATATCGTACGCCTCATAGGTCATCAGGTTGTGCTCGGCGCCCTGTGACAAGGCGAATATGAGTTGTTCTACCGCGGAAGAATCATCATTTAAAGGGTACGACAGAAGCTTCTGCTTGAACCAACGCGTGAAACATGAGTTGTGCTCTTTGTTTATATCTCCGTCCTTCCTCTGTTGGCCT
Organism: Secale cereale; assembly: GCA_902687465.1. Taxonomy (NCBI): domain Eukaryota; kingdom Viridiplantae; phylum Streptophyta; class Magnoliopsida; order Poales; family Poaceae; genus Secale; species Secale cereale. Next base: position 786,395,101 of record LR738715.1, on the reverse strand, counting down.
TGGTCATTGTACGTCTTCTCAATAAAGGTTTTGTGCTGAACCACCCAAGGATCGACCACGTCTATGTGTTGTAGCGCGACTAGGTTTGCTCTTTCAAAGTCGGCGAGTTGACCCTCGAAGTCGACATGCATTTCGCAGCGACCCTCACGGTGACCCCATCCAGCGAGCCTAGCGAGGTGCCTGTTGACGGGCAGACCAACGGGGTTCTCGATGCCTAGATAATTCGTGCAGTAGGAGATGCACTCTTCAGTCAGAAAGCCCCTGGCTATGCTTCCCTCTGGACGTGACAGTTTGCGAACGTATCCTTTGATGACACCATTCATCCTTTCGAACGGCATCATGCCGGCCCGAGTTGGATGATATCATCCACGATATGGACCAGCAGATGCACCATAACGTCGAAGAATGCGGGCGGGAAGTACATCTCAAGCTCCCATAGTATCACCATGATCTCTTCCTGTAGCCTTCTGAGTTGCCTCACGCCAACAAACTTCCGAGAGATGACGTCGAAAAAGTTGCATAGGCCAAATAGGGTTTCACGGACGTGCGCGTCCATGATACCACGGATTGCAACTGGAAGTATCTGCGTCATCAGCACGTGACAGTCGTGAGACTTCATCCCGCTGAACTTCAGCTTCGCCTAGTCTAGGTATCTGCTTATCTTCCCCGCGTAACCGTAAGGAAGTTGTACTCCTACGAGGCAGGTGAAAAACTGCTCGATCTCCTCTTGACTTAGAGTGAAGCACGCGGGAGGGTAGTCATTTTCGGTCTTCTTGGCCTTTTTGCCTTTGCAACGACTTTCCGTGTCCTGCTTCGCCTCATCATCATCATCATCATCATGATCACCATATATAGCGTGAAGCTCCTACCTGATGCCCATTGATTTCAAGTCTGCCCTTGCTTTCGGCCCATCTTTGGTCCTCTCTGGCATGTTGAGCAGGGTACCAAGCAGACTCTCCCACACGTTCTTTGTGATATGCATTACATCAAGGCTGTGAGGCACACGGTGGATCTTCCAGTACGGCAAGTCCCAGAAAACAGACCTCGTTTTCCATACCTTCAGCAGCTGCGCTGGCGCCTTTCGCTTCTTTCCCGGCTCTGGCGCCTTTTGCTTCTTTCCTGGCAGTGGGCAATCTTTCCAATTTTTCAACAGCTCGTCTATTTCCTCGCCGCTCCTCGTACGCGGGCATCCTCGGGGTTCGGTTTCACCATCGAAAAGATCCTTGTGTTTTCTCCACAGGTCATCGTCGTGAAGCCACCTTCGATGTCCCATGAACATGGTTTTCGAAGACCCGGGATCTCTATCTAGCTAGCGATACGTTGTGTCATCCATGCACATGACGCATCCAGAAAATCCGTGGACCACCTGCCCCGCGACATATCCGTAACCGAGATAGTCGTGCACCGTCGTGAGCAGCGCGGCTCTCATAGGGAAATATTCTTTCTTTGCGGCGTCCCACGTATTGGCTGGCATTTTCCACAGCGTGTCTAGCTCCTCTTTCAGCAGCCCCAGATACAGATTGATGTCGTTCCCTGGTTGTTTCGGTCCTTCAATTAGCATACTCATGTGAATGTACTTCCTCTTCATGCACAACCAGGGGGGAAGGTTGTACATCCACACAAACACAGGCCAGGTGCTATGTGTGCTTCTCTGGCTGCCAAACGGATTGACTCCATCGGTGCTCGCGCCCAGCACGATGTTCCTTGGATCGTTCCCAAATTCTAGGTCTTCGAAGTTCAACACTTGCCACTGGCTCGCATCCTTAGGGTGACTCAGCATCTTGTCTTTTTTATCTATCTCCGGATCATTTGCGTCATCTTCTCGCTTCTTCTCCTCCCTATCCGCGTGCCAATGCAGGAGCTTTGCTACCTTAGGGTCCGCGAAATACCGCTGCAGACGAGGAGTGATCGGAAAGTACCACACCACTTTTCGAGGAGCTTTCTTCCTCTTCTTGTATCGAGTGATGCCGCACACCGGACAGATGGTAGACTCCGCGTGCTCGTCCCGATAAATGATGCAATTGTTCATGCACACATGGTATTTCACTTGCGGTAAATCCAGAGGACACACGATTTTCTTCGCCTCCTCCAAACTGGTGGGGCACTTGTTCCCCTTGGGAAGACGTTCATGCCAGAATGACATGTTCTCGTCGAAGCATGCGTCGGTCATTTTGTGTTTTACCTTCATCTCCAGAGCCATGAGCGTTACTTTCAGGCGGGTATCCTCGGGCCTGCATCCTTCATACAATGGAGTAACCGCGTCTAACTCAAGTTGATCCATCTTGGCTTTCTCTCAGGCGGCAGCTCTTGCGTTATCGGTCTGCTTGAGAAGCAGCTCTTGAATATGAGGGTCCTGCACCCAGCCCATCGATGGTCCAGCGTCGTCTGCTCCGCCGGCATCATCATCTTCATGATCATGCCCGTCTTCTGCTCCGGCATCTTCCTCATCATCATGTCCTGCATCTTCTACATGATGACTGTGTACAGCATCACCGTCGTGATCATCTCCTAGGGATTCTTCGTCTTCTCGCCCGCCCGAGCCGCGGTGGTTGTCTTGCTGCCCTTCCTCATTTCTTGCCCGGCCCACATGGACGACTTCGTAGTCATCTTCATCACCTTGCCACCGATAGCCATCCATGAAACCACGCAAGAGCAGGTGGTCCCGCACCTGCCCGGAATCCGGGTCCGCAATAAGGCTCTTCAGCTTGCATCTTCGTCACGGACATCTTATCTCCGTCTCATTCTTTTGAAGCATCTCGGCCTTCGCGGACCTCAAAAACCTATTCACGATGCCTTCGGTCATCGTGCGCACCATGGTCGCCTGCGGGGTAGAGCAAAACGATATTTTAGAATCAAGAAAATTTTTGCCATGACTTTCCCTAAAAATAGGACAAAAAAGAATGCTTAATGCCAAAATTCTCACCGAAACGGAAATGAATCAACATTCCGGGAAAATATTGGCAACTATCGCATTTCAAATACCGGTACACCTCCAAACACAAACACATATGCAACACAACAAACATATGCAACACCACAAACATACATAGATCTAGCTAGGCCATAAAAAGTGCATGTGCACATTGTTGTATGGAGAACAACATAAATATAGCTTCCCCCCTTACTTACCTATCAAAACAAGGTAATTTAACCACTTAATTTGAATGAATATATGGTGGAAATGAGGTGAAAAAGAGGAGGGACCCGAGAGGAGAGGAGGTGGAGAGAATGAAGTGGGGGAGAAAGTGAGTCTGGGTAGGAGAGGCTGTCCAAAATATCTTGTTGCTGCCCACTTACTAATGGCGCACCCACTATAAATGCGCTATTAGTAATCAAGGTTACTAATGGCGCATTTATAGTAGGTGCGCCATTACTAGTTTTGCAAAAAAAAATAACATACTAATGACGCACTGTCGCACAGTGCGCCATTACTAGTTTAAACTAGTAATGGCGCACTGTGGGACAGTGCGCCATTAGTAGTTTTGTAAAAAAAAGAATAAAAAATATCATTAAAAAAAGAACATTAATGGCGCACTTTACTGCTGGTGCGCCATTACTAGTTACAACTAGTAATGGCGCACTTCGTCTCGATGCGCCATTAGTATGTTTGGACAGGCGCGCTAGTTAAAAAAAAACCTTTTTGACACTAATGGCGCACTCTGGGCCTGGTGCGCCATTAGTAGTTTGAACTCTAATGGCGTATCTGTTGTTGGTGCGCCATTACTATATACTAATGGCGCACTGCTTGTCTGGTGCGCCATTAGTATCAATTCCATCTATAGCCCTTTTCCTAGTAGTGATATAAAGTGCGTTGAATACTATGAGAAGTTTGATACTTGATGATTGTTTTGAGATATGATGATGTTGACATTAGAGTTATGCTAGTAGAGTAATTGTGAATTTGAGAGATACTTGTATTAAAGTTTGTGATTCCCATAGCATGCACGTATGGTGAACCGTTATGTGATGAAGTTGCATCATGATTTATTTATTGATTGTCTTCCTTTTTGTGGAGGTCGGGATCGCGTGATGGTTAACTCCTACCAACCCTACCCCTAGGAGCATGCATTTAATGCTTTGTTTTTATAACTTGTAGATTTTTGCAATAAGTATATGAGTTCTTTATGACTAATGTTGAGTCCATGGATTATACGCACTCTCGCCCTTCCACCATTGCTAGCCTCTCTAGTACCGCGCAACTTTTGCCGGTACCATACACCCACCATATACCTTCCTCAAAACAGCCACCATACCTACCTATCATGGCATTTCCACAGCCATTCCGAGATATATTGCCATGCAACTTTCCACCATTCCGTTTATTATGACACGCTCCATCATTATCATATTGCATTGCATGATCATGTAGTTGACATCGTATTTGTGGCAAAGCCACCTTTCATAATTCTTTCATACATGTCACTGTTGATTCATTGCACATCCCGCTACACCGCCGGAGGCATTCACATAGAGTCATATTTTGTTCTAAGTATTGAGCTGTAATTCTTGAGTTGTAAGTAAATAAAAGTGTGATGATCTTCATTATTAGAGCATTGTCCCAGTGAGGAAATGATGATGGAGACTATGATTCCACCACAAGTCGGGATGAGACTCCGGACGAGAAAATGAAAAAGGAAAGAAAAAAAAAAGAGGCCATAAAAAGGAGAAAAGGCCCAAAAAATGAGAGAGGGAAAAATAGGAAAAAAAGAGAGAAAAAGAGAGAAGGGGCAATACCACTATCCTTTTTCCACACTTGTGCTTCAAAATAGCACCATGATCTACATGATAGAGAGTCTCTTGTTTTTTCACTTTCATATACTAGTGGAAATTATCATTATAGAACTTGGCTTGTATATTCCAACGATGGGCTTCCTCAAATGCCCTAGTTCTTCATGAGCAAGCGTGTTGGATGCACACCCACTTAGTTTCCTTTTGAGCTTTCATACACTTATAGCTCTAGTGCATCTGTTGCATGGCAATCCCTACTCACTCACATTGATATCTATTTATGGGCACCTCCATAGCCCATTGATACGCCTAGTTGATGTGAAACGATCTTCCTCCTTTTTGTCTTCTCCACAACCACCATTCTATTCCACCTATAGTGCTATGTCCATGGCTCACGCTCATGTTTTGCGTGAAAGTTGAAAAAGTTTGAGAATACTAAAGTACGAAATAATTGCTTGGCTAAAACCAGGTTGTGCATGATTTGAATATTTTGTGAGATGAAGATAGAGCATAGCCAGACTATATGATTTTGTAGGGATAGCTTTCTTTGGCCATGTTATTTTGAGAAGACATAACTGCTTTGTTAGTATGCTTGAAGTATTATTATTTTTTGTTAATATTAAACCTTTGTCTTGAATCTTTCGGATCTGAACATTCATGCCACAATGAAGAAAAATACATTGATAATTATGTTGGGTAGCATTCCACAACAAAAATTCTGTTTTTATCATTTACTTACTCGAGGACGAGCAGGAATTAAGCTTGGTGATGCTTGATACGTCTCCAACGTATCTACAATTTTTGATTGTTCCATGCTATTATAGTATCTATTTTGGAAGTTTAATGGGCTTTAATATACACTTTTATATGATTTATGGGACTAACCTATTAACCCAGAGCCCAGTGCCAGTTTCTGTTTTTTCCTTGTTTCTGCGTTTTGCCAGAAAAGGAATACCAAACGGAGTCCAATTGACCTGAAACTGCACGGAGGTTGTTTTTGGACCAGAAGAAGCCCACAGAGTACCAGATATGGACCAGAAGAGTCCTGAGGCCACCACGAGGGTGGGGCGTGCCCTACCCCCATGGGCGCGCCACCTATCCCGTGGCCGCCTCGGGGACCCCCCTGACTTGTTCCCAACTCCAACACTTTTATATATACCCAAACTTCCAGAACATAACCTAGATCTGGAGTTCCGCCGCCGCAAGCCTCTGTAGCCACCAAAAACCAATCTAGACCCTCCGGCACCCTGCCGGAGGGGAGAATCCCTCTCCGGTGGCCATCTTCATCATACCGGCGCTCTCCATGACGAGGAGGGAGTAGTTCACCCTCGGGGCTACGGGTATGTATCAGTAGCTATGTGTTTTATCTCTTTCTATCTCTCTCTCCCGTGTTCTTTAGATGGCACGATCTTGATGTATCGCGAGCTTTGCTACTATAGTTGGATCTTATGATGTTTCTCCCCCTCTACTTTCTTGTAATGGATTGAGCTTTCCCTTTGGAGTTATCTTATCGGATTGAGTCTTTAAGGATTTGAGAACACTTGATGTATGTCTTGCGTGGGATACCCGTGGTGATAATGGGGTATTCTATCGATTCACTTGATGTATGTTTTGGTGATCAACTTGCGGGTTCCGTGACCTTGGGAATCTATGCATAGGGGTTGGCACACGTTTTCGTCTTGACTCTCCGGTAGAAACTTTGGGGCACTCGTTGAAGTTCTTTGTATTGGTTGAATAGATGAATCTGAGATTGTGTGATGCAAATCGTATAATCATGTCCACGGATACTTGAGGTGACAATGGAGTATCTAGGTGACATTAGGGTTTTGGTTGATGTGTGTCTTAAGGTGTTATTCTAGTACGAACTCTAGGATAGATCGAACGGAAAGAATAGCTTCGTGTTATTTTACTACGGACTCTTGAATAGATCGATCAGAAAGAATAACTTTGAGGTGGTTTCGTACCCTACAGTAATCTCTTCGTTTGTTCTCCGCTATTAGTGACATTGGAGTGACTCTTTATTGCATGTCGAGGGATTGTTATATGATCTAACTATGTTATTATTGTTGAGGGAACTTGCACTAGTGAAAGTATGAACCCTAGGCCTTGTTTCAAAGCATTGCAGTACCGTTTATACTCACTTTTATCATTAGTTACCTTGGTGTTTTTATATTTTCATATTACAAAAACCTATATCTACCATCCATATTGCACTTGTATCACCATCTCTTCGCCGAACTAGTGCACCTATACAATTTACCATTGTATTGGGTGTGTTGGGGACACAAGAGACTCTTTGTTATTTGATTGCAGGTTGTTACAGAGAGACCATCTTCATCCTACGCCTCCCACGGATTGATAAACCTTAGGTCATCCACTTGAGGGAAATTTGCTATTCTCCTACAAAGCTCTGCACTTGGAGGCCCAACAACGTCTACAAGAAGAAGGTTGCGTAGTACACATCAAATACCTAGATGTATTTGCGTTCTTATGCCTAGCTAGGGGCGTTAAACGATAGCGCTTGTTGGGAGGCAACCCAATTTTATTTTATTTTCTTTTTGCTTATGTTTAGTAATAAATAATTCATATAGCTTCTGTTTAGATGTGGTTTTATGTTTTAATTAGTGTTTGTGCCAAGTAGAACCTTTGGAAAGACTTGGGTGAAGTCTTTGCGATCTTGCTGTAAAAAACAGAAACTTTTACGCTCACGAGATTAGCTGCCATTTTTTACCGGAGAGTGCTTTTAGGTTGATTTTTTTCAGATGACTAATAGACAAATTCCTCACGTTCAATAATTTATTTCAGAATTTTAGACTTACAGAAGTATTCGAAAGTTACAGATTGCTACAGATTATTCTGTATTTGACAGATTCTATTTTTGTGTGTTGTTTGCTTATTTCGATGAACCATAGAGAAGTTTGCATACAGTAGGTTTAACACCAATATAAATAAATAATGAGTTAAATACAGTACCTTAAAGTGGTGGTTTGTTTTCTTATACTAACGGAGCTCACTAGATTTTCTGTTATGTTTTGTGTTGTGAAATTTTCAAGTTTTTGCGTAAGGATTTGATGGACTATGGAATAAAGAGTGGCAAGAGCCTAAGCTTGGGGATGCCCAAGGCACCCCAAGGTAAAATTCAAGGACAACCAAAAGCCTAATCTTGGGGCTGCCCCGAGAAGGCATCCCCTCTTTCGTCTTCGTCTATCGGTAACTTTACTTGAGACTATATTTTTATTCACCACATGATATGGTTTTCCTTGGAGTGTCTTGTATGATTTGAGTCTTTCATTTTTTGTTTACCATAATCATCCTTGCTGTATACACCTTTTGGGAGAGACACACATGAATCGGAATTTATTAGAATACTCTATGTGCTTCACTTATATCTTTTGAGCTAGATAATTTTGCTCTAGTTCTTCACTTATATCTTTTTAGAGCATGGTGGTGGTTTTATTTTATATTATTTTTTGATCTCTCATGCTTCACTTATATTATTTTGAGAGTCTTTTAGAACAGCATGGTAATTTGCTTCGGCTATAAAACTAGTCCTAATATGATGGGCATCCAAGATGGGTATAAGAAAAACTTTCATATAAAGTGTGTTGAATACGATGAGAAGTTTGATGCTAGATGATTGTTTTGAGATATGAGGATGGTGATATTAGAGTCATGCTAGTAGAGTAATTGTGAATTTGAGAAATACTTGTGTTGAGGTTTGCAAGTCCCGTAGCATGCACGTATGGTAACCGTTGTGTAACAAATTTGAAGCATGAGGTATTTCTTTGATTGTCTTCTTTTGTGTGGAGGTCGGGATCGCGCGATGGTTAACTCCTACCAACCCTTCCCCTAGGAGCATGTGTGTAGTGCTTGGTTTTGATGACTTGTAGATTTTTTCAATAAGTATCTGAGTTCTTTATGACTAATGTTGAGTACATGGATTATACGCACTCTCACCCTTCCACCATTGCTAGCCTCTCAAGTACCGCGCAACTTTCGCCGGTACCATACACCCACCATATACCTTCCTCAAAACAGCCACCATACCTACCTATTATGGCATTTCCATAGCCATTCCGAGATATATTGCCATGCAACTTTCCACCGTCCGGTTTATTATGACACGCTCCATCATTGTAATATTGCCTTGCATGATCATGTAGTTCACATTGTATTTGTGGCAAAGCCACCACTCATAATTTTGTCATGCATGTCACTCTTGATTCATTGCACATCCCAGTACACCGTCGGAGGCACTCATGTGGAGTCATATTTCTTTTCTAAGTATCGAGTTGTAATCCTTGAGTTGTAAAAGAAATAGAAGTGTGATGATCATCATTATTAGAGCATTGTCCCGTGTGAGAAAGAAATGGAAGGCTGCTACCTCTTGAGCTTGCGTTGTATTCCCTCGAAGAGGAAAGGGAGATGCAGCATAGTAGCGTAAGTATTTCCCTCAGTTTTTGAGAACCAAGGTATCAATCCAGTACGAGACCACGCGCCAGTCCCTCGCACCTGCCCAAACAAATAACAACTTCGAAGCCAACGCGATAAGGGGTTGTTAATCCCTTTACGGTCACTTACGAGAGTGAGATCTGATAGAGATGATAATTATATTTTTTGGTATTTTTGGTTTAATAAAACAGAAAATAAAAGCAGGAAAAGTAAAGTAGATGTAGATTGATATGTTGAGAATAGACCCGGGGGCCATAGTTTTCTCTAGTGGCTTCTCTCATGATAGCGACATTCTACGGCGGGTAGACAAATTACTGTCGAGCAATTGATAGAAAAGCGAATAATTATGAGACTATCTAGGCATGATCGTTGTATATAGGCATCACATCCGAGACAAGTAGACTAACTCCTGCCTGCATCTACTACTATTACTCCAGACATCGACCGCTATCCAGCATGCATCTAGTGTATTGAGTTCATATGAACAGAGTAACGCCTTAAGCAAGATGACATGATGGAGAGGGATAAACTCAAGAAATATGATGAAAACCCCATATTTTTATCCTCGATGGCAACAATACAATACGTGCCTTGCTGTCCCTACTGTCACTTGGAAAGGACACCGCAAGATTGAACCCAAAGCCAAGCACTTCTCTCATTGCAAGAACTATGGATCTAGTAAGCCAAACCAAACCAATAATTCGAAGAGACTTGCAACGATATTATGAGCACACATAAAAAGTTCAGAGAAGAACCAAATATCTTTCATAGATAACCTTGATCATAAACTCACAATTCATCGGATCTCGACAAACACACCGCAAAAAGAGATTACATCGAATAGATCTCCTCGAAGACCAAGGAGAACTTTGTATTGAGATCCAGAGAGAGAGAGAAGAAGCCATCTAGATACTAGTTATGGACCCAAAGGTCTGTGGTAAACTACTCACAATTCATGGTGAGGGCGATGATGACAATGATGAAGGCCTCCATGATGGATCCCCCTCCCGGAACAGGCTCCAAGATGGGATCTCCACGAGAATAGCATCTACGGCGGTGGAATTAGGGTTTTCTCTCTGCGTATGGAGCTTCTGGGGTACGTAGGTATATATAGGAAGAAGAGGGGCACCGGGGGCCACAGGGGCTGCCCTCGAGGCAGGGGGCGTGCCCTGGGAAGGGGGGCATGCCCCCCCACCCTCGAGGGTGGGTCCCCTATCCTCTGGCTTGGCCCCAAAGTCTTTCGTGCGTGATTTCCTCCGAAAATATCTCCTGCGATGGTTTCATTCCATTTGGACTCCGTTTGATATTCCTTTTCTGCAAAACCCTGAAATAGGCAAAAAACAACAACCTGGACTGGGCCTTTGGGTTAGTAGGTTAGTCCCAAAAATGATATAAAAGTGAATGATAAAGCCCATTAAACATCCAAGACTTCATAAATAATAGCATGGAACAATAAAATATTGTAGATACGTTGGGGACGTATCAAGCATCCCCAAGCTTAATTCCTGCTCGTCCTTGAGTAGGTAAATGATAAAGAAAGAATTTTTGATGTGGACTGCTAACCAATATAGTTTTTCAATGTAATTCTCTTAATTGTGACATGAATGTTCAGATGTGAAAGATTCAAGATAAAAGTCTATATTGACATAAGAAATAACAATACTTCACGCAATACTAACAAAGCAATCATGTCTTCTCAAAATACTATGGCTAAAGAAAGTTATCCCTACAAAATCATATAGTGTTTGCTATGCTCCCTTATTATCACACTAAATATTCATATCATGCACAACCCCGATTTCAGCCAAGCATTTGTTTTCATGATCTATCTTTTCAAACCTTTCAATTTTCACGCAATACATGAGCGTGAGCCATGGATATAGCACTATGGGTGGAATAGAGGTGGTTGTGGAGAAGACAAAAAGAGGGAGATAGTCTCACATCGACTAGGCGTATCAACGGGCTATGGAGATGCCCATCAATAGATATCAATGTGAGTGAGTAGGGATTGCCATGCAACGGATGAACTAGAGCTAAATATGAATGAAAGCTCAACAAAAGAAACTAGTGGGTGTGCATCCAACTTGCTTGCTCACGAAGACCTAGGGCATTTGAGGAAGCCCATCGTTGGAATATACAAGCCAAGTTTTATAACGAAAATTCCCACTAGTATATGAAAGTGACTAAACATGAGACTCACTACAATGAAGAACATGGTGCTACTCTGAAGCACAAGTGTGGAAAAAGATAGTAGCAATTGTCCCTTTTTCTTTTCTTTTTTTCTTTTTTTGGGACTTTCTTTTTTTTCTTTGGCCTTTCCCTTTTTTATTTTTTTTGCGGAGGGGCTTTATAGATTCAGTCTTTCCTCCCATGGGACAATGCTCTAACAATGATGATCATCACACTTTCATTACAACACAAGATTACAACTCGATACTACAACAACAAAGTATGACTCTATATGAATGCCTCCGGCGGTGTACAGGTATGTGCAATGAAACAAGAGTGACATGTATAAAAAATTATGCATGGTGGCCTTGCCACAAATACGATGTCAACTACATGATCATGCAATGGCAATATGACAATATGATGTGTGTCATATAAACGGAACGGTGGAAAGTTGCATGGCAATATATCTCGGAATGGCTATGGAAATGCCATGATAGGTCGGTATGGTGGCTGTTTTGAGGAACAATATGGTGGCTGTTTTGAGGAAGGATATATAGTGGGTTTATAGCACCGGCAAAAGTTGCGCTGTACAAGAGAGGCTAGCGATGGTGGAACGATGAGAGTGCGTATAATCCATGGACTCAACATTAGTCATAAGAACTCATATACTTATTGCAAAAATCTATGAGTCATCAAAACAAAGCAATCAACGCATGCTGCTAGGGGGGAGGTTGGTAGAAGTTAACCATCGCGTGCCCCCAACTTCCACACAAAGGTTGACACTCTACAAATACCTCATGATTTAACTTGGTCACATAACGGTTCACCATACGTGCATGCTACGGGAATCACCAACCTTAACATAAATATTTCTCAATTTCATAATTACTCCACTAGCATGACTCTAATATCACTATCCTCATGTCTCAAAACAATTATCAAGCATCCAACATCTCTTTCTATTCAATGCACTTGATGTGATTTTTTTTACTACATTTACATTGGATGTTTATCATGTGAAGACTAGTTTCTCTAGCCTAAAAACTTTACCATGCTGTTTTAATAGACTCTCAAATATATATAAGTGAAGCATGAGAGTTCAACAATTTCTAAAAAATATTACCACCACCATGCTCTAAAAGATATAAGTGAAGCACTAGAGCAAAAACTATTCAACTCAAAAGATATAAGTGAAGCACATAGAGTGTTCTAACAATTTCTAGGCCATATTTAACTCTCTCAAATAGGTGTGTCCATAAAGGATGATTGTGGCAAACTAACAAGTAAAGACTCAAATTATACAATACGCTCCAAGCAAAACACATAGCATGTTGCGAATAAAAATATAGCTCCAAGTATAGTTACCGATGGATGAAGACGAAAGAGGGGATGCCTTCCCGGGGCATCCCCAAGCATAGGCTTTTGGTTATATTGAATTTACTTGGGGTGCCATGGGCATCCCCAAGCTTAGGCCTTTGCTACTCCTTGTTTCATAGTCCATCAAAGCAATACTCAAAACTTGAAAACTTCACAACACAAAACTTAGACAAACATTCTCGTGAGCTCCGTTAGTAAGAGAAAGCAAACCACCACTCAAAGGTACAGCAAGGAATTCATACTTTGTTTTTATTGGTGTTAAACCTACTTTATTCCAAGTTCTCTATGGTTCATATCCTCCAATATTACTCATAGATGCATCGGAATAAGCAAACAACAAACGAAAAACAGAATCTGTCAAAAGCAGAACAGTCTGTAGTAATCTGCTGGCTTCGCCTATTCTGGAACTCCAAAATGTTAAAACTAAATTGGTAAATTTGCGCAATTTGTCTACCAATCAGAAGCAAAAAGAATCAACTAAAAAGCATGCTCCAGTAAAATCTGAAGTCTACTTTAGCGAGCGCTAACGATTCTGTTTTTCACAGCAAGATCAAATAAACTTCACACAAGTCTTACCAAAGTTTCTACTTGGCACAAACACTAAACAAAACATGAAAACACATCTAATCAGAGGCTAGATGCAATATTTATTCCCTGACAGCAACAAAAACAAAAAAACAAAAAATTGGGTTGCCTCTCAACAAGCGCTATCGTTTTACGCCCCTAGCTAGGCACGATATAAGATAGATCTAGGTATTGCCATCTTTGGTCTTTACCCTTTTTATGGTGTCGAGCTCGAATCCGGGAGGTTCTTTGCGTTTCCCTTCATATTCAGAAATCTTAAGATCTAAATCATCCAACCGCTTATTGCAAAGAGTACTCAACATATTCATGCGGTGGAGATTCCCACTAACACTCTTAAGAGGTTCAAGAGATTTTTGTAATATTTTCGTTACTTCGCAAATTTTCTCAAAAACTTGCGTCCCTTCCGGGGTTGGGTTTGACTCTTTTTGGGGAGGTAGTGTTCCCACTATTCCCTCTATAATTTCATGCGCGAAACTAGGATCAACTTCTATAAAATTTCCTTTGGCAACGCAATCCAAGAGTTGTCTATGAGACATATTCAATCCAACATAAAAATTGCGAAGCAAGATTCTAAAATTTACTTCTAAGGTGCACTTACGATAAGATTCTATCATTCTAAACCAAACATCTTTTAAGTTTTCTCCTTCCCCTTGCTTGAAGTGAAGTACTTCAAACTCGGGAGACGAAGGAGCGGATAAGGGGCTAGCCATAATGACATGCAAACAAGCAACACACACAAGCAAACAAGAGTCAAGCGAGCGAGAAACACACGGCGGAAGAAGGGCAAATAAAATGCCAAAGGTGAAGTGGGGAGAGGAAAACCAGAATCAGATAAATGTAATGCGAAGGATAAGGGTTTGTGATAGGTACTTGGTATATGACTTTTGCGTAAGCCTCCCCGGCAACGGCGCCAAAAATTCTTCTTGCTACCTCTTGAGCTTGCGTTGTATTCCCTCGAAGAGGAAAGGGAGATGCAGCACAGTAGCGTAAGTATTTCCCTCATTTTCTGAGAACCAAGGTATCAATCCAGTAGGATACCACGCACCAGTCCCTCGCACCTGCACAAACAAATAAGAACTTCGCAGCCAAGGCGATAAGGGGTTGTCGATCCCTTTATGGTCACTTACGATAGTGAGATCTGATAGAGATGATAATTATATTTTTGGTATTTTTGATTTAATAAAACAGCAAATAATAGCAAGAAAAGCAAAGTAGATGTAGATTGATATGTTGAGAATAGACCCGGGGGCCATAGTTTTCTCTAGTGGCTTCTCTCATGATAGCGATATAGTACGGCGGGTAGACAAATTACTGTCGAGCAATTGATAGAAAAGCGAATAATTATGAGACTATCTAGGCATGATCATTGTATATAGGCATCACGTCCGAGACAAGTAGACCGACTCCTGCCTGCATCTACTACTATTACTCCACACATCGACCGCTATCCAGCATGCATCTAGTGTATTGAGTTCATACGAACAGAGTAACACCTTAAGCAAGATGACATGATGTAGAGGGATAAACTCAAGCAATATGATGAAAACCCCATCTTTTTATCCTCGATGGCAAAAATACAATACGTCCCTTGCTGCCCCTACTGTCACTGGGAAAGGAGACCGCAATATTGAACCCAAAGTCAAGCACTTCTCCCATTGCAAGAACTATAGATCTAGTAGGCCAAACCAAACCAATAATTCGAAGAGACTTGCAAGGATATTATGAGCACACATAAAAAGTTCAGAGAAGAACCAAATATCTTTCATAGATAACCTTGATCATAAACTCACAATTCATCGGATCTCGACAAACACACCGCAAAAAGAGATTACATCGAGTAGATCTCCTCAAAGATTGAGGAGAACTTTGTATTGAGATCTAGAGAGAGAGAGAAGAAGCCATCTAGATTCTAGCTATGGACCCGAAGGTCTGAGGTAAACTACTCACAACTCATGGTGAGGGCGATGATGATGATGATGAAGGCCTCCGTGATGGATCGCCCTCCCGGAACAGGCTCCAAGATGGGATCTCCACGGGAACAGCAGCTACGGCGGTGGAATTAGGGTTTTCTCTCTGCGTATGGAGTTTCTAGGGTACGTAGGTATATATAGGAAGAAGAGGGGCACCGGGGTCCACAGGGGCTGCCCTTGAGGCAGGGTCACGCGCCCCCTCCCCCCCACCCTTGAGGGTGGGTCCCTTGTCCTCTGGCTTGGCCCTGAAGTCTTTCCTGCGTGATTTCCTCCAAAAACATCTCTTGTGATGGTTTCATTCCGTTTGGACTCCGTTTGATATTCCTTTTCTGCAAAACCCTGAAATAGGCAAAAAACAGCAATCTGGACTGGGCCTTTGGGTTAGTAGGTTAGTCCCAAAAATTATATAAAAGTGAATGATAAAGCCCATTAAACATCCAAGACTTCATAAATAATAGCATGGAACAATAAAAAATTATAGATACTTTGGAGACATATCAAAGGACAAAGAATCCAATGACAAAAAAGGGAAAAAAGGAAAGGCCAAAGAAGCCAATGAAAAAAAAGAGAGAAAAATAGAGAGGGGACAATGCTACTATCTTTTTTCCACACTTGTGCTTCAAAGTAGCACCATGCTCTTCATGATAGAGAGTCTCTTGTTTTGTTACTTTCATATACTAGTGGGAATTTTCATTATAGAACTTGGCTTGTATATTCCAACGATGGGCTTCCTCAAATGCCATAGGTCTTCGTGAGCAAGCAAGTTGGATGCACACCCACTTAGTTTCTTTTGTTGAGCTTTCATACATTTATAGCTCAAGTGCGTTCGTTGCATGGCAATCCCTACTCACTCACATTGATATCTATTGATGGGCATCTCTGATGGCTTCTCGCCCCTCATTGGTTACCCCAAGTGGAAGGTTGAGATGTAGCGTAGCGGAAAATTTCCCTTGGCAAAGATACCAAGGATCGAATCCCGTGAGACTCCGAGGGTCGACAAGTAGGTGTCAACGGCGCCAGAAACTTAGCGGTTGACGGGACCTGCACACAGATACAGATAACTTTGCTCCCAACGAGTACAGAGAGGTTGTCAATCCCTCCGGCCTTGTTGTTTACAAAGGATCAAACACAAGAGATAATAATGATAGCTAAGACTACAACTAGGAAATAAAAACAGGAAGTAAATAGAAGGTGTGATCAGCGGTGGTAATATGGACCGGGGTCCCATGATGTTCACTAGTGATGTCTCTCTCCGAAAAGACGATAAAACAGCAAAGCGAGGTAAACAAATTACAGCTGGGCAATTGAGAGGATTATGTGCGCAAACCAATGCTAACTATGCTGCAAAGAAAGGTAGAGGCTCAAAAGCATGGGCGGTACGCCAAGGCAAGTAGACCGAAATCCATCTGCATCTACTACTAATCATCCACCTTCAGATATCTATCCATAACATCTCGCTGGTATTAAGTTGCGAATCCCACCCAAAGTGTAAACTCAAAGCAACAGACAACTGCATTAAAAGAACTTTGCGTAAAGTAAACAATCCTTGCACCCGCAAGTACAAGCACCGTTGTTTTCTCCCTTGTGGCAACAGCACATCCCCTAGACTCATGTTTCTGTCACTCAAGCTAGTCATCAGGGGCATGAACCCACAATCAAGCATAACGCTCCCTCTTGGAGTTACTACCTACTACTTGGCCAAAGCAATAAACAACAACAGAGAACATGCAAGAATTACTCAAGAACAAAGATATAAAAGAGGTGAATCAAATATATTACTCAAACACAATCTGAACATAGTCTCATAATCCATCAGATCCCAGCAAACTCAGCAAAGCAACAGCAGAAAGATTACATATGTTCCTCGATCATGTAGGGCAGCTCACGAGGTCTAAACCATGAAGAGCAAAGAGGGGAGGAGAACATCACATAGCTACTGATCATGGACCCATGGTCCAAGGTGGACTACTCACGACTCATCCGGGAAGCGTCCATGGTGGTGGAGAAGCTCCCGGTGGTGGTTTTCCCCTCCGGCAAAGTGCCGGGAAGAGTTCTCCTGATGATCCCGATCTTGGAAGCACTGCAGCGGCGGAACAGAGGCGAGATCGCGAAAAAGGGTTCTGTCCTCGAGGGTTTCGGGACGAGAGGGATATATATGCGAAGGGGGGCAGCCAGAGGCGGAGCAGGGGCCCCAGGCGCCTCCCTGGCGCGGCCAGGGGTGGGGCCGCGCCAGGTGGCCGCCTGGGCCTCCCCTGGCTCCCCTCTGTCCCATCTTTGGTTCTTCACGAAGCTTCCTCTACGCTCATTTTTCCTATATTTTTCCTGGAATTTTTGGAGCACTTTTAATATGGGGGAAACCTGAAATAGAAAAACAGCAGAAAACAGGAACTGGCACTATGGTGCACTGAATTAATAGGTTAGTCCAAATATGATCAAAAGTGTATGGAAGTGCATCAATATCATAGCAATATTACACAAAAGAAGCATGGAGCAAGCAGAAATTATAGATACGTTTTGGACGTATCAACATCCCCAAGCTTAATTCCTGCTCGTCCTCGAGTAGGTCAATGATAACAAGCATAATTTCTATGGTGACATGCTACCAACCATATCAGAACTTTTTAAGTAAAGCAGTCAAGGCATGTAATTCAATTCAAGTCATAACAAGCAAGAGTCTATATTAGCATTGTAACAAGCAACATAAGAACGTAAAGGTGCAAGATCTCTCGCTGTCCGTGACTCGAATGTCTCCAAATGGTGTTTGCGTGCAAGAAAGGGGATAGGGATATACGAGAGAGTAAAACATAGTTTTTGTATTGTTGAGAACTTAATCTACTAAAGTTTCACACTTGGTCTTCTTTGGAATCTTATCTTGACTCATCCCCAGACCACTAGCCAGGTACAAGTCAAAATGATCCACTCCCTTTCGATATTTTGAGCACTCATGCAATGGATGAGCGTAAGCAAGAAAGTTGACACTTAGGATGGCAAAGAGAGAAGAATGATGAAGGGGGAAGACAAAAAAGGTGTGAAAGGCTCACATCAATGAGGACAATCATAGGCGAGAGAAAGCCAAATGACAGATATGACGTGAGGAGTAGGGATTGCCATGCAACGGATGCACATATGAGCTAAGGTAAGCTCTCCAATGGAACTAGTGGGGGCGCATCCAACTTGCTCGCTCAAGAAGACCTAGAGCTCTTTTGAGGAGGCTCATCATTGGAATATACAAGCCAAGTTCTATAGTGTGAAGGTCCCCACATAGCTATATGCATGAATGATAATCTCTATGGAGTACAAGGTATAAGATGGAGTACGAGTGTGGATCTCTCAAAAGGAATAGTAGTGTGCCCCCTTCTCTCTTTTTATTTCTTTTTCTCTTTTTTCTCTTTTTTTTATTTTTTTGTGGCCTCAATGGCTCTTTCTATTTAACTCTCATTTGTCCTCTTTGGGATCTTTTGATTTTGTCCTCTTTGGGATCTTTTCCTCACTTTAGGGGCAACACTCTATATATTACAAGAAGTATAGAAGATCTTTCACACTTTACAAAAGTACTCAACATAAAGAGAGTGAAACTATCATGATGTATGCAAATGTATGCCTCTGCCGGTGTAGCAGGATATGCAATGATACTAGCGCGTCATGTAGCAATGATTAGGGCAAGGCCCAACTAGCATGCGGCTCATTGATCAAGCAAAAGCATATATGACATGCAGATCAATCATGAGAAGATGGATGTTGCATGGCAATGTATCTCGGAAACGCTATGGAAATGCCTTGATAGGTAGGTATGGTGGCTGTTTTGAGGAAGGATATAATGAGGCTTATGATGACAGAGCATATCGTGCCAAGGATTTGGATGCACCGGCGAAGTATGCGCCAACTCTCAAGGTGAGAAAGGGCAATGCACGGTACCGAAGAGGCTAGAAAAATATGGCTAGGTGGAAGTGTCAACTTTCGAATACTCACATTAGTCCGAAGAACTCATGCACTTATTATCGGTAACTCTCAATCTAATTAGGAGGTTCACAAAGAGACAAGTACCCTGAGGAGGAGTGTATGGGGGTTTGGTTATCCTTGCGCATCCT
This sequence comes from Secale cereale, assembly GCA_902687465.1. Taxonomy (NCBI): domain Eukaryota; kingdom Viridiplantae; phylum Streptophyta; class Magnoliopsida; order Poales; family Poaceae; genus Secale; species Secale cereale. The sequence continues at coordinate 786,375,729 of LR738715.1, read as the reverse complement.
CGACTCATGGTACGTGAGTGTACTCTAATATTCGATCCCTCCAAAGATTAGTGATCCATCTAGTAGCTAAAGTTCTCAACTATTTTGTAGGTTTTCGAAAATAAACACGGATTGCCGAAAATACGACATCTATCACTAATAGGCTAAAGCTCTTGACACCAAAAGTCCAGACATTACTCATGGCAATACCTCAAAACTATTGCAAGTTACTACTAAAATTAAATAGCAACCTCAATTACCTACTTTAAGTTAAGACACACAACTCAGTGCAACAGGCAAACTCACTTAACAAGATAAACATGAAAACTCAAGAGAGTTCAGCAACCAACTAAACAAAAGCTCTTTAAAAAGAAACGCATGAAAACTAAGAGCTAAACATGACAGCAGCTATGGAAAGACAAAGAACACACACAGCAAAGATAAGCATGAAAATCCTATGTTGTGTTCTAGGTTGAAGTGGAGCGTGTTTCTCTCCCACACAAAGAAAGCTGGGTTCTAACTTGTTATGAACAGCAAGCAAAGCTAAAGAAAACTAAAAAAATAAACAAAGAGCAAGACGCTCCAAGCATAGCACATAACGCATGAAGTGATAATTATAGTGGAACGAAAGACGAACTGATAATTGTTGATGGAGAAGGGGATGCATGGGGGCATCCCCAAGCTTAGACGCTTGAGTCTTCTTGAATATTTCTTGGGGGTGCACGGGGGCATCCCCAAGCTTGAGCGTTTGACCCTCCTGAATCTTCTTTTATCATCTTCCCTCGCAAACTTGAAAACTCCCTTCATACATAACTCATCATAATCTGATTAGCGAGGTTAGTACCCACAATAAAATAATTTTTACCTACTGGAAATAAAGATAATCTTGAAGAGCTACTGTTTCTCAAGATTGCCAAAAGGTTTTTGCAAAGAAAAAGCAAGCTCAAGGTTTGCAAAACGAAGAAAAGGCAAAATAGGACAGAATCTGTGAAAAACACACCAGCAGGTAGTAAATAATTTTTTCGGGGCACTTCTGCAACTCAAATCAAAAAATTCAGAACAGACGCTCGAAAGCCAATTGTATAGAGCACGCTATCAAAAAAATTCAGATCAAACAGATGATCTGGTGATTTTATTCGAATTTTTCTGTCCAAGGACAGAATCTATTTTCTGGACAGCACATCACAACTTTTGAACTTTCTTGCAATCGGAGGCTAAACTTGGCACAAAGCTGAAAAGAAAAGATACAATGATGATGCTACTGTAGTAGCAAACATCAAGACACAACAAAAGCTAAACAAAACCTAATTCGTTGTGGGCTGCCTCCCAAAAGCGCTTTCTTTTATGCCTTTAAGCTAGGCATGATGCAAAAAGAGAAGATCAAGTTTTATCAAGAGTAAGAGAATAGCTAGCCCATGTAACGGACTCAAAAGGCAACTTAATCTTCTTTCTAGGGAAGTGTTCCATCCCTTTCTTGAGAGGGAATTGGAATTTTATATTCCCCTCTTTCATGTCAATGATAGCACCAACGGTGCGAAGAAAAGGACGTCCCAAAATAATTGGACATGAAGGTTCACATTCAATATCCATAATAGTAAAATCAACGGGAACATAATTGTCATTGACAATGATAAGAACATCGTCGATCTTCCCCAAAGGTTTCTTTACGGAAGAATCAACAAGACGAACACCAAAAGAACAAGGATCAAAAGGTTTCAATTCAAACATATCATACATTCTTTTGGGCATAACGGAGGTACTAGCTCCAACATCACATAAAGCATAGCATGAGAAGTTATTCAACTTAATTTTAATCATAGGATCCCAACTATCTTCTACCTTTCTAGGTATGGAGGCTTCTACCCTAAGCTTCTCCTCCCTAGCTTTGATAAGAGCATTAGTGATATGCTCCGTGAAGGCAAGATTAAGTGTGCTAGTGTGGGGATCTCTAGACATCTTGTGAAGAAAACCAATAACTTCAGAAAGGGTGCAATTATCAAAATCAAGGTCACTACTATCAAGTAAAGTGGTAGTGGTGTCCTTTAGGCTCACTTGTTTGGTAGCTTCTATGGTCATATGAGTTTCTTCTTCTACGGTTGAGGTCATAGCATTACCATTAATAGGTCCAATGGGACTAGGAGTGCATTGGGTGCTAAGGGTTTGGATATCCTCAACAACTTGAATAGTAGCAATAGTGTGGTGGGTAGGAAGGCTCTTAATTCTATCTTCTTCCTCCTTTTCTCTAGCCCATCTCTTTTTAAGTTTGGCCATCATCCTAATGTTTTCATTAATTTGCACTTGAATAGCATTCATAGGAGTGGTCTTCCTCTCCTCAAGTTGAGAAGTTCTAATTTTAAGCAACTCTACCTCATGGGCTAAATTGTCTACCTTCGAAGAGAGATTATCTAGTTTGTCTAGTTTTTTCTTCTACACTCTTATTGAAGGCCATTTGGGTAGTGATGAAGTCTTTAAGCATAATCTCTAGTTCAGAAGTGGAGTTCTTGGTGCTAGGATAAGCATTGTTGTTCCCATAGGAATTAGAGGGGAACGGTCTAGGGTTGCTACCAAAATTACTCCTATAAGCATTGTTATTGAAATTGTTTCTAGAGATAAAGTTCACATCTACTTGATCTTGAGCAATCAAAGAATTTAAAGGAACATCATGAGGATCAATAGAAGATTGCTTGGAAAGTAGAGACATGATCAAGTCAACTTTTTCATTTAGGGAGGAAATCTCCTCGACAGAGTTTACCTTCCTACCTGTTGGAGCGCGTTGACATAAAGGTTCCTCCCGTGGCCGATTCTAACAAGTTCCGCGAGCTAAAGTTCAAGCCTGCATAAAAAGTTTGGATAACCATCCAAGTAGTCAAACCATGAGTAGGGCAGTTCTTGACAAGAGATTTCATGCGTTCCCAAGCTTGGGCAACGTGTTCATTATCCAATTGTTTAAAATTCATTATGTTACTCCTTAATTGGATAATTTTAGCAGGGGGATAGTACTTCCCAATAAAGGCATCCTTGCACATGTCCCAAGAATCTATATTATTCCTAGGCAAGGATTGAAACCAGATTTTAGTTCCTCCTCTCAAGGAGAAAGGAAAAAGCTTAAGCTTAACAATATCACCATCTACTTCTTTGTACTTTTGCATATCACAGAGCTCAACAAAATTATTTAAGTGCAAAGCAGCATCATCTCCAGCACTGGAGAATTGATCTTTCATAACTAGGTTCAGCAGAGCAGGTTTAATCTCATAAGAAGGTGCTGAAGTGGCAGGTGTAGCAATAGGCGTGCAGATAAAGTCACTGTTGTTATGACTAGTGAAGTCACACAACTTGGTGTTCTCGGTGGAACCCATAGCAGCAGCAAGCAAGATAACTATTTTTGTGATTTTTGGTAAGGGACACTAAAGCAAAAACTGCAAGGTAAACTAACAAGACTAAAAAGCAAAGATAAAAGATAGCGTGCAACTCCGCTATCTTAAAGAGTGGAGTCCCCGGCAACGGCGCCAGAAACTTGGTTGATGGCTTCTCGCCCCTCGTTGGTTACCCCAAGTGGAAGGTTGAGATGTAGCGTAGCGGCAAATTTCCCTTGGCAAAGATACCAAAGATTGAATCCCGTGAGACTCCGAGGGTCGACAAGTAGGTGTCAACGGCGCCAGAATCTTAGCAGTTGACGGGACCTGCACACAGATACAGATAACTTTGCTCCCAACGAGTACAGAGAGGTTGTCAATCCCTCCGGCCTTGTTGTTTACAAAGGATCAAACACAAGAGATAATAATGATAGCTATGACTGCAACTAGGAAATAAAAACAGGAAGTAAATAGAAGGAGTGATCAGCGGTGGTAATAAGGACCGGGGTCCCATGATGTTCACTAGTGATGTCTCTCTCCCAAAAGACGATAAAACAGCAAAGCGAGGTAAACAAATTACAGCTGGGCAATTGACAGGATTATGTGCGCAAACCAATACTAACTATGCTGCAAAGAAAGGTAGAGGCTCAAAAGCATGGGCGGTACGCCAAGGCAAGTAGACCGAAATCCATCTGCATCTACTACTAATCATCCACCTTGAGATATCTATCCATAACATCTCGCTGGTATTAAGTTGCGAATCCCACCCAAAGTGTAAACTCAAAGCAACAGACAAGTGCATTAAAAGAACTTTGCGTAAAGTAAACAATCCTTGCACCCGCAAGTACAAGCACCGTTGTTTTCTCCCTTGTGGCAACAGCACATCCCCTAGACTCATGTTTCTGTCACTTAAGCTAGTCATCAGGGGCATGAACCCACAATCAAGCATAATGCTCCCTCTTGGAGTTACTACCTACTACTTGGCCAAAGCAATAAACAGCAACAGAGAACATGCAAGAATTACTCAAGAACAAAGATATAAAAGAGGTGAATCAAATATATTACTCAAACACAATCTGAACATAGTCTCATAATCCATCAGATCCCAGCAAACTCAGCAAAGCAACAGCAGAAAGATTATATATGTGCCTCGATCATGTAGGGAAGCTCATGAGGTCTAAACCATGAAGAGCAAAGAGGGGAGGAGAACATCACATAGCTACTGATCATGGACCCATGGTCCAAGGTGGACTACTCACGACTCATCCGGGAAGCGTCCATGGTGGTGGAGAAGCTCCCGGTGGTGGTTCTCCTCTCCGACAGGGTGCCGAGAAGAGTTCTCTTGATGCTCCCGATCTTGGAAGCGCTGCGGTGGCGGAACAGAGGCGAGATCGCAAAAAAGGGTTCTGTCCTCGAGGGTTTCGGGACGAGAGGGATATATATGCGAAGGGGGGCAGCCAGAGGCGGAGCAGGGGCCCCAGGCGCCCCCCTGGCGCGGCCAGGGGTGGGGCCGCGCCAGGTGGCCGCCTGGGCCTCCCCTGGCTCCCCTCTGGCCCATCTTTGGTTCTTCGCGAAGCTTCCTGTACGCTGATTTTTCCTATATTTTTCCTGGAATTTTTGGAGCACTTTTAATATGGGGGAAACCTGAAAGAGAAAAACAGCAGAAAACAGGAACTGGCACTGTGGTGCACTGAGTTAATAGGTTAGTCCAAATATGATCAAAAGTGTATGGAAGTGCATCAATATCATAGCAATATCACACAAAAGAAGCATGGAGCAAGCAGAAATTATAGATACGTTTTGGACGTATCAATCTCCATAGCCCATTAATACACCTAGTTGATGTGAGACCGTCTTCCTCCTTTTTGTCTTCTCCACAACCACCACTCTATTCCACCTCTAGTGTTATATCCATGGCTCACGCTCATGTATTGCGTGAAAGTTGAAAAAGTTTGAGAATACTAAAGTATGAAACAATTGCTTGGCTGAAACCAAGGTTGTGCATGATTTGAATATTTTGTGTGACGAAGATGGAGCACAGCCAAACTATATGATTTTGTAGGGATGAACTTTCTTCGGCCATGTTATTTTGAGAAGACATGATTGCTTTGTTAGTATGCTTGAAGTTTTATTAGTTTTATGTCAATATTAAACTTTTGTCTTGAATCTTTTGGATCTGAACATTCATGCCACAATAAAGAAAATTGCATTGATAATTATGTTAGGTAGCATTCCACATAAAAAATTATGTTTTATCAATTACCTACTTGATGACGAGCAGGAATTAAGCTTTGGGATGCTTGATACGTCTCCAACGTATCTATAATTTTTTTATTATTCTATGCTATTATATTATCTGATTTGGATGCTTAATGGGCTTTAATATGCCCTTTCACATTATTTTTGGGACTAACCTATTAACCAAAGGCCCAGTGCCAATTCCTGTTTTTTTGCCTATTTCAGTGTTTTGCAGAAAAGGAATACCAAACATAGTCCAAACGGAACGAAACCTTCGGGAGGATCTTTCTTGGACCGAAAGCAAACCAGGAGACTTGTAGTTGAAGTCTGGAATGCAACGAGGCGGCCACGGGGCAGGAGGGCGCGCCCCCCACCCTCGTGGGCCCCTCGTAGCTCCACTGACCTACTTCTTCCACCTATATATACTCTTATACCCTAGAAACATCGGGGCAGCAACGAAACCGCTTTTCTAGTGCCGCAACCTTCTATACCCGCGAGATCCCATCTTGGGGCCTTTTCCGGCTGTCGGGGGAAACTGTCCTCCCACGAGCACCTATGGGACCGGAGCCCCTTCTACGTTGCGGTAAGGGAGCGGAGGGAGCACGGAGAGCAGATCGAGGGGCACACGCGGGCAGTTTACCCAGGTTCGGGTCGCGCGGACGCGTAAAACCCTACTCCTGCTTTGGTCGTATTGAGTTTTCGGGCTCGGGAGCTTGAAGATTTACAGCACCAGCTACACCGAGCGAGGGAGTGAGCGAATTTCTGGGATCCAACCCCTTCTACGTTGTGCATGGGCCTCCTTTTATAGCTGAAAGGGGTCACCGACAGGTGTCAACGTAGAGAAGGTTAGAAGTGTAAATTTGGTGGTAGTTGCAACAGTGCATGAACAGTGTGTGAACAGTGGTCTTCACCTAACCTTGACGGTGGGGGACAAGGGCATTGAATGCCCGTCGCCGTCGACCCCAAAAGCGTCTGTCCATGCGTCTCCGTTCGCCACGGCGGTAGCCTCGTCACCGCGGCTCGCCAGCGTGTCCCTCGGGCTGCACAGCCATCTGCCACGTGCTCCTGGAAGGGCCCCAGGGCGACGCGTGGCTAGATGAGCTGGAGCGCAGGCACACAGTGTGAGCTTCCCCCTGCAAGCACCTTGCCGGGGCGGCTATCTTTCCGGGCCCGGAAGCTTGCCGCTTCCCGGGCCCTTGCCGGGGCGCACGATGCGCCGCGATGTATCTTTTGTGGTGTTATCCTTTGGCCTTCCTGGCAGGCACCTCTTGCCAGGGTCTTGTGCTGAAAAGATGCCCTTGAGCCTGGTGCGGCCTTCCCGGCAAGCTCCTCTTGCCGGGGTCTTGTGTCTTAACTTGGATACTTTGTCTTGAATGGCTTGAAGGGGTCTGGAGCGGGTTTTGGCCAGCGCGTGGTAAGCCCTGCCGCGGGAGGCTGCTACTGCCCGTGCACAAGTTGGGGTACTAAGGTACCCCTACCTTGGTACACCGACACCGACGCTCTGCCTAAGGGGCAATCGATCACGGAGGGCTTCTACATCAACACGATAGCCTCTCCGATGATATGTGAGTAGTTTACCACAGACCTTCGGGTCCATAGTTAATAGCTAGATGGATTATTCTCTCTCTTTGACTCTCAATACAAAGTTGTCCTCGATGTTCTTGGAGATCTATTCGATGTAATATGCTTTTGCGGTGTGTTTTCGAGATCCGATGAATTGTGGATTTATGATCAAGTTTATCTATGAATAATATTTGGTTCTTCTCTAAATTCTTATATGCATGATTTGATATCTTTCCAAGTCTCTTCGAATTATCCGTTTAGTTTGGCCTACTAGATTGATATTTCTTGCAATGGGAGAAGTGCTTAGCTTTGGGTTCAATCTTGTGGTGTCCTTTCCTAGTGACAGCAGGGGCAGCAAGGCACGTATTGTATTGTTGCCATCAAGGATAAAAAGATGGGGTTTATATCATATTGCTTGAGTTTATCCCTCTACATCATGTCATCTTGCTTAGTGCGTTACTCTGTTCTTATGAACTTAATACTCTAGATTCATGCTGGATAGCAGTCGATGTGTGGAGTAATAGTACTAGATGCAGAATCGTTTCGGTCTACTTGACACGGACGTGATGCCTATATTCATGATCATTGCCTAGATATTCTCATAACTATGCGCTTTTCTATCAATTGCTTGGCAGTAATTTGTTCACCCACCATAATTTATGCTATCTTGAGAGAAGCCACTAGTGAAACCTATGGCCCATGGGTCTATTTTCTAGCACATAAGTTTCTGATCTACAAGTCTAGTTTCCTATTTATTTTATTTTGCAATCTTTACTCTCCAATCTATACAACAAAAATTTCAAAAATATTTATCTTATTATCTTTATCAGATCTAACTTTTGCGAGGGGTCGTGAAGGGATTGACAACCCTTTTATCACGTTGGTTGCAAGGTTCTTGATTGTTTGTGTAGGTACTAGGTGACTTGAGCATTGTCTCCTACTAGATTGATACCTTGGTTCTCAAAACTGAGGGAAATACTTACGCTACTTTTTTGCATCACCATTTCCTCTTTAAGGGAAAACCAACGCATGCTCAAGAGGTAGCACTCATCAACGGCAACCACGAGGAGGGCACCTTCTCCGGCTCTTCCAAGGGGAAATAGCCCATCTGCTCTTCCAAGGGGAAAGCGCCCGTCCGCGATATCAGGGAGGGCATCCTACAACCGTGATCTTCCAAGGGGAAGGAGCCCATCTGCGACAACATGGAGTGCCTCCAGGGTCCGTGCTCTTCCCATGGGAACGAGCCCATCAGTGACAAGTGAGGAAACCCATGATTTGTTTTGACGTGCCTCTTCACAGGAGGAAACCCATGATTTGTTTTGTCGAGTCCCTTTTGTAGTGTAGTGAGAATATGTCCAGTTTTAATTGCTATATCTGGTTGTTTGCAGTATGCCTTGTTTATTTCAATTGTTCACAATGTGATGCTCTATATGTGCAATTATTTACTGTGCAGTACATTTCATCAATCTAGTCTTAAACATACCGATAGGAATGCATATATTTGCTTGTTGTTAAGCATGTTATAGCTAGCATATGCCTCTTTTAAAGTTTTTTGATTGTTCTGTTGTTTGTAGTTAGCATATGTTTAGTTTCAAATGCTATCTTTGGTTGTTCGTAGTATGCCTTTTTTATTCCAGTTATTCACAACGTAATGTTCTATATGTGCAAGTATGAACTGTGCAGTTCAATTTCATCAGTACCAGTTTCAACAATACCCCTATGAATGACTACATTTGGTTGCTGCATCTTGTAGTTAACACGCCTTTCCATTTTTATTTAACCATAACCAGTGTACTTAGACCAGCACAATACCAGTTTGAATGACTATGTTTGCTTATTGTTAAATGTTAGGCCTGTTGCAGTTAGCACACCTTTCCACTTGTTTTGCCTTACTAGCGTGCTTAAACCTGCACACTGAAGCTATCTTTTGTAGATTATTTTGTCTGCCATGTATAATTTTGGTTGATGTTTACCTGTTGTACTTAACATGCTTCTCGATGTACCTACACGGGACAATTTTGGGAACGACTGTTGTTTTTCATCGAGGTTAGTTTCATCCCATGGCTTATATCTGCTCACTGTTCAGGATATCGGTAGTTGGTACCATATAGGCTGGTGGCTGATAAGGGACTAATCGGTGAATCAGACTTTTAACTGAATGCAACCCATTTTTCGTTAGGTTAACTAGGGCCATATGTAATATATCTGAGGCTACATAGAAACATGCACTGTACTTAATGTCTAAATATACAATCCTAGGCTACATAGCAACAAGGAAGAGTGTTACATTAATATTCTAATGATGTCTAGATATACATAAAAGAGCAGCAGCAGCAACAGTAACAACACAGCCATGTTTGAATACTCAACTTAGCTAGAGGTTAGAGTTAGTTTCTAGCTCATTACTAACCCTGAACTAACTCCAACCAAAGAGTTGTCTGGATGGCAGGGTTAGATTGACAATAAATGCACTAGGAGAACTAGCTCCAATTAGCACCTCTTGGGTTGGATAGTTTTTTGGGTGGGTTATAGATGCAACTAGCTCAAACTAGTCCTCATGTTTAGATATACTTTAGGGCTATTTGAGCCCAAACTAGCTCAAACTAACTGTAACCCATGGATACAACATCAGTTAATTAGCCGATAATTTTGTAAGAATGAACTAAACTCCTTCCGACTCATAATATAAGATGTTAATTCATCTAATATGTGAGTATATTGGATGTTATAAGATACTCCCTCCGTTCCTAAATATTTGTCTTTTTTAGATATTTCAAATGGACTACCACATACGGATGTATATAGACATATTATAAAAGAGTGTTGTAATACATCATTGTGCAATTGTTGTTTAGCTTCTAATATTAACTTGGTGCTTTTAGGAACATATGTCATTGCTAAAGATCCGCGTTTTGACCCTTTCTGCGTATGAGGCAATGAGATATCAATGAACCAACATCAAGTAAGGAAGCTGATAAAGATTGTTAGTAAAATGGGTCCAAAGATGGCAATTAAACTATTTGTTTACACTTTATCCAAGACAACAACGAACTGCATGATGGTAAGTAAGAACTTAGCAGCCTTCTTTTTACTGCCCATAATGAGTTGTGCTAGATGACAATGTATGAATCTTTTTCCTTTGCAATGGTTGCCAAAGCAGTTTACTCAAGATTACCTCTCAAACTACATGATTGGTGGGCATGCAAAGGTTAAAGTATTTTTACCAGAACACGATGATTATCTAGACTAGTCGCCAACCCGTGCAGTCGCACGGGCTAGTTGCGTAAGCTACTATTTCTACTTGTCATATAATATAAAATGTGGAGATATTTCATTTACCGAGAGTAAGGAAATCAAGAATTCCAAAATAGTTTATCAGAAAATATAGTTCCATCTTGTTTTATGGCCACATTGTTTTAATATCTATCTCTTATCATCATAATTAAAATGTGAGACATCGAATTTTATATTATGAAATGAAACATATACTCCCTCTGTATCAAAATATAAGACATTTTCTGACACTATCATAATGTCAAAAGTCGTCTTATATTTTGTAATTGAGGGAGTACTAAGATTTTGTCTCTAGATACGAAACTAATATATTTCATGACATTTCATCGGGGTATACAATGCAGTTACAACATTGGAAATAACTTTTTCTTATTGTTTGTTCACCTGAAACCTATTCTAACCAGTCTCAAGAGGATCAAGAGCCTCACAGAATTGAGAACAAAACAACAATTCGACCTTTTGCACCTGTTATATAAAAAAGAAGAGTTATTGATGCGCACATAAGAGGCCAATTTTTTATTAACTTCTTTTATTATTCCTTTATTTTCCCATAAATCACGCTTCAAGCTTGTGTACATGCCTTAATGGCCCATAAATCACGCTTCAAGGTTTTGTACATGCCTCAGTGATTGCCTTTGTGCATCATCATATCATATTATATTGCTCTAAACATGTACGCTTTAGTTATATTAGCAAGTTCCTAGAACTAAATGCTAAAATGTGCCTTAAACACTTCTGCCAACATTAGTCTGGGGAAAACAGGAGCAGTTGTCAACAATGATTAGTGTCCAACAATGATGCTACTATGGGGAAATAATGTTACCAGGAGTCTTGGAGACAACGACACACACCAAATGATGGCCTTGTTAATAGAGAGGGCGTCCTTCAATGAAATGAAGGCAAACATAGAGAACACTCATGACTAAATTAGCACCGGAATAAGAAAAATAAAGGAAAAGATCAACCACGTATAGATGCTTGGAACATGAAAACAACTACGGCATAATTTGGTACAATCTATCTCATGTAGAAGTTAAACATAACTTGTTTGTGCGCCCATCTTTGAAAGATCTAAGTCTAATGGAGACACATAGCAACACCAAATCATATCAGGCTTGCTCCCGTACAAAGCATCTCATTAGACAACCCGTGCAACAGGTAAGTACCTTCCTCTAAAACAAAAGGCCGATAAAAAAATTGTTCGAAGACAACCGTGTCACAAAAAGCAAGAGGAGTAGATGACGGTAACTCTGAAGTGTAGAAGATTAGAACAATATGACAACCTTGTAAAAAAAAGTTCCGTACGATTGAGACAAAAATTATTTGTAACCAACAACTTCAGTGAAGTGATGAAGTGTCTAGCATGCATATACACAAAAAAGGATATCATTTTGTACCAACAAAAAAGTTTCAAGTCGCATCATCTATATTGATGAATGTGAAATAGAAAAGAAATAAGAGATATCATTAATGAATTGTTGCAGTAAATCTAGACTAATAACCTATAGACATTTGTACCACAAAATTTCTACTACTGTCCAGTTTGTTAAGTATATTGTAATGATATGAAATTTCTTAAACATCATTGGTAGGACTCTAAGAGAAACATACGAAATAATCACTTTGCTCCAAACTTATTATATAATCTGCTATGAAAAAATAGCTATATACTATCCTAAAAAATAGCTATCTGAACAAACTGTGAAGAAAAAGCTGGTTGCTGAAGTTGATTATCATCCAGCGTAAGGGTACACACATGCTAAGTCTCAATGTAGCAACACCAGTGAGTAGTATTATTCCTTCTGGGAGATCATTCCGCTGATCGTGTACGGCGGAGGGTTTGTATCAAATTTGTACTTTGAGGAATAAAGTTAACGATCATTTAACATCACATGATTTGAGCCTTTCACGTCCAGTTAAGCCACACAGTTAAATGATTCTGTACAAAGCATATTTGCACATGTCGGTAAGCAACCAAGTAAGATAATTTGCTCTACTATAAAAATGTAAGATATTTTTCTTGTCTGACTTAAATAGAAGATCAAACTTGCCCTTGATCAATAATTTCTACAAAACAAATATAAAAAGAGTAAACCTGGATGCATATTATAGATATTTTGACGGCAGATGGCCATTTTTGTTCAACACTATCATTGAAAGCCTGGACCTCCGCGAGATTGAGTTATCGGGGAGGAAGTTTACTTGGGCCAATAATCTCCCTAACCCTACCTATGAAAAATTAGATCGGGTTCTTTCGAGTGTGGAGTGGGAACAGAAGTTCCCTCTGGTGACGGTACAAGCACTGTCACGGGAAATTTCAGACCACACCCCATTACTAGTTGATTCGGGGGAAGCCACGAACTTTGGTAATAGGCGTCCCTTCTCTTTCGAAACGGCTTGGTTTGATAGAGAAGGATTTATGGATCTGATTGCTAGGGAATGGGCGAAGGAGGTCGGAGGACGATCCAGCATTGATCGGTGGCAAAATAAGATTAGGCACCTTCGTAGATTTCTCAGGGGGTGGGCTAAGCACTCTGAAGGGATCTATAGGGCAGAAAAAGAAAGACTTCTTCTGCTGCTGAATCACTTTGACATCAAAGCGGAGCAGTCAATCTTAGATGCCAATGAGTTGGAAGCCAAGAGAATGGCTGAGTTAAAGCTCAAAGAATTACTCCGTGAAGAGGAATTAAAATGGGCGCTGAGGGCAAAGGTGCGCAAAATCGTTGAGGGTGACGATAACACGCAGTTCTTTCATATGATCGCGAATGGTAAACATCGAAAGAAGAAAATATTCCAACTTGAGCAAGATGAAGGCACGATTGTGGGACAGGACAATCTAAAGACCTACATCACAAATTACTATAAACAATTATTCGGGCCTCCTGACGATAATTTTGTTTCTTTGGATGAATCTCGAATTCATGATGTACCTCAGTTAGTTAACGAGGAGAATGAGATTTTGACTGCCCCGTTTTCTGAGAAAGAGGTCTTTGATGCAATCTCCCAAATGAAAAATGGTAAAGCTCCGGGTCCAGATGGGTTCCCGGCGGAGTTTTACAAAAAATGTTGGCATATTATCAAGGGGGATTTGCTTCCGATGTTCAAGGACTTCTTTGAGGGACATCTGCAAGTGTTCCATCTTAATTTTGGAACGATCACGTTGCTTCCAAAGAAATCTGAGGCTGTTCGTATTGAGCAATTCAGACCTATTTGCCTGCTAAATGTCAGTTTCAAAATCTTCACAAAGGTTGGAACGAACAGGCTTTCGCAAATTGCGCTTTCTGTGGTTAATCCGTCTCAATCAGCGTTCATGCCTGACAGAAACATTCTTGATGGCGTAGTGGTACTACATGAAACGTTGCATGAAATTCACACAAAAAAACTTGACGGCGTAGTTTTTAAAGTGGATTTCGAGAAGGCGTATGACAAAGTAAAATGGCCTTTTCTGCAGCAGGCGTTGCGCATGAAAGGTTTTGATCAATCTTGGAGAGATCAGATTACTTCGTTAACCCAGAAAGGGAGTGTTGGTATAAGGGTCAATGATGACATAGGACACTATTT
>LR738715.1:786348924-786360704 GCA_902687465.1 Secale cereale | reverse complement strand
CCTCTTAAAATCAAAGTGTTTATGTGGTTCGTACATAAACAAGTTATTCTGACTAAAGACAATCTGGCTAAAAGGAATTGGATAGGATCTAAACGATGTAGTTTTTGTGATCATGATGAATCAATTAGACATCTGTTCCTTGATTGTCCTCTAGCCAAACTCTTATGGAGATCAGTTCAAATAGCTTTTAATATCAATCCACCTAGTTCGATTAATATGTTATTCGGGACTTGGTTGCATGGGATTGATCCGGTAATAGCAAGACATATCCGAGTGGGAGTATGTGCTTTACTATGGGCAATTTGGAACTGTCGAAATGATTTGGTTTTTAACAGAACAACAAATATTCATTTCTTGCAGGTCATCTTCAGAACCACTACTCTTATCCGTATGTGGTCGCTACTCACTCAGACGGAGGCCAGGGAGCATTTGGTTACTGCGTCTACCCGTTGGGAGATGGTAGCTCGGGATATCTACAACCGGTTTGGATGGCGGTCATGTAATAGGATAGGTGTTTAGCATCGTATCTTACTTTTACCGGCCGGTTGTGGCGATCTTGCCTTTAGCCTCTTTTGATTTACTCACTTTCAGTTATTGTAAGACCTTTGTTGGATGGTTTCTTTTTAATAAGATGGCCGTATGCATCAGTTTGATGCAGAGGCCGGAGCCCAAGCTCCTTTTCTAAAAAAAAGATAATACAAACCTATCTTAATTACTTATGGTTGCAGTCTTGATTAATGTCTACCGTGGTGAACCAATAAGAGAAAACTTATGTACGGCTTAAACAACCTCAGCATCGTAGACCACTCACCGGTGAAGGATAATTCATCGCCATATGGTTAGCATGGTCTGATTTAAAAATGCTAACTACATTCCATTACATACATACAGCTTGATACATGGGTCTTGCCTCTTGCGTCCTTTCACCATAATAGTGGGTGTTTTGGTCAGGAAATATCTCATACACATAGCAAGCAAGTCCAAGCATGAATGAATGATAGTTGCTACTGCTTGGATGGAACAGTCATGGCAGGCATGCATCATGGTCAAACTTGAAGCTCTGGGGTTCAAGTGTTCTATGAGAAGTTGGTTGCCTGAATCAACCGTGGAGTTTATATCTATGGAAGGAGAGAGAAAGCAGATCCAATTCTTAATGTCGAGGTATATAACGTGGGAACGTAAAGGGCTTCTAACCGGTCCATGCTTAACATCGTGGACGGAATATCCACTCATGGAATTAATCTTATCATATTAGTAAAGAAACTAAATCTGTCCACCATAGGGATCACCACTGAATCACTGATATGATCACTCCAGTATATTTGAAGAGGTGAAGGAAAAGCTATCCACCTCTATCTTGATCACACTATATACACAGATTTGTTTCTAATACTGATCACATGTAAAAAGTTTGCGCTCAGGTCGATGCGACAGATAGACTACGTGAGAAATATGCAGCCATTTAGAGAATTCTTCCTTGCGTCTACCACGTCAGAGGTTTAACTCTTTGTTCACATTTGTACCATATAGACGTACCAAAAATAAGCGGTTGGGCCATCTCTTATTATCAGTGCAAAAATACATGTAGCAAGTAATAGCAGGGGGGAAGAAGAGGTGGTCAGGAAGTGTCTTAATAAAACACAACATGAGTGGGGCGTGAAGGCAATTTATAGTTAGCTAGGGTGATAGAATAATTAGTTATACATGATCTCACAAAAACAAACTACTACATACCACGATGAACGTTTAAAACAGCAGCTAAACTATTTAGTGTCGGCTGCTCGAGCAATTATGCGAAGCTAGCTTTAGCGCTGCTAAGACCAAGTATCGTTTTTTCTAAAATAATGAAACGATTGATCAAAGACTAATTAATTAATCAGGAATTATTTGCATCGCATATCAATGGAGATAACAAATTAATCAGGCCTCATATTAGTAATTCGTTGGAGGAAAGTGGAGAAAATAATGACCGAGTAAAGAAGAACTTACGGATGCTCCTTTATGCCGTGATTATAGTTCCACCATGATTGCTAGACTGGTTACGCTACTGCTTCTGTTGCTTCGGATCTATCAAAGGTGTAGCTGGTGTCATCCTTCCTTCCCTCCTTGCCTTCCTTGCGGCCAGGAGTAGTTGTTTCGGTCTGGAATTTCGCCCTGCCGGCTGCGATTTCGGAAGGCTAGAATTTTCTTGGAACATTCTTTTCTATTCCGCTGAGAACATCTCAAGTATTCTGTACATATCTCTCCTATCCCTAGTTCTACTTTGCTAATTCATTGATCATGAGATTCCAAGCGATGAAGAATGGAAAGGAACGAACATATACCACATTGTAGCTACAAAGAAACTTTGTGCTCAGATAGGCCCAATGTCTCGGCAAGTCTTCTTGGCTATCCGTGCGATGTATGGACGTCTCACACCGGCCTGCTGCATGGATAGAGCACGGGTTAGGTTATGCATGGTGGCGATGTAAGGTTGACCTCCAACAGCTACTGGCTGCTTCAGCTGCAAAATTACCTCCACTGCATCAACCCATGTCTGTATGGCCGTGCCGAGCTACCGTGAGAGGTCGATCGCGGCTTGGCACCGGTACTAGCAGTCGTTGGGGCACTGGAGCGCTTGCCGCCCACCACGCCACATCCTCCAAGTGCTTGTGTTCTGCTCGGCAAAAGAGGCGATTGCTAGGCTGATGTTTTTGGCGGCGGGTCGGCGTTGAGTTGGCGGCGGCGAGCGTATGACTTGTCTTGCGAGCCGGGCGATCAATTAAAAGATAGGAGTATTAGGGTACGGAGAATGGAGGGATGTCAACCAAATAAATAATATGTGAGAGTTTTGGAAAGCTGGTTCTTCTCTTTCCAACGTAGACGTGAGAGTAATTCTCACAAAAAAACTGACGTGAGAGTTTGAGAAAGGTACATATTTATGCATCAGTTTTTTTCCTAGAGAGATACGTGAGAGATTGAAGAAAGATACGTGAAAGATTAAGAGACTTGAGTCATGTTTTTTTCCTAAAGAGATACATGAGAGATTGAAGATAGATACGTGACAGATTAGAGACTTGAGTCATGGGGGAGAGAGATACCTCACAAAAAACAAACAGACGTGAGAGTTTGAGAGAGGTATATGAAGATATTTATGCATGTGTTTTTTTCCTAGAGAGATACATGAGAGATTGAAGAAAGATACATGAAAGATTCAGAGACTCGAGTCATGTTTTTTTCCTAGAGAGATACATGAGATTGAAGAAAGATACGTGACATATTAGAGACTTGAGTCATGGGGGAGAGAGATACATGAGATTTTTTTTTTTCATATACATGAGAGATGAAAAATTAGATGGCTTAATCTACACCGTAATAACTCGGTCCCACCAAATGAACGGCTTTAATTTTCTGATTAACGTGGGAATTAGTTGGGAGTCTCTAATTAGTATAGGTATAGATGTTTTCATGAAGACCGTGAAGGATGGGCGGTCGTCCATCACAAGGGGATGGACTAGAGTCGTGCGTGCCTTCTGCATGGAGGAGGGCACAATATGGGCATTCCGCTTCACCTTGTTCAGCAATCAGAATATATTTGGCCTCTTTCTTTACTGTTTTTAATAGTACAAGTATACAACTATGGTTCATCATTCTTTATTTGGTTCTTATGTAATTCTTGAACATATGTACCTATGAACCGAATAATGCATTGGTTGTTTGAACCTGATGGATATAAATAAAGTTGTAGTATACATTCAAATTCAAATCCAAATCCAAATCCGGTACAATTTGGAAAAGCAGCAATTAAATTACGGTGAAATTACGCTCTCCAGGTTGTTACGGCACACACGGTTGGTAAAACACAAACGTTTGCGATATGCACCATAATCCGAGATGGTTCACATAGAGGAAACTTGTGCAAGCATGCACACAGTTGCCGTTTGCAAAGCGTGTGCGATGTCAGACAATATCACAAATGGTGCGGGCAAACTAAACGTTTGTTTTAGTTGCCTTATTATACACGATTCGCAACCATGAACTGTTTCTGATGAAGTATGCATTGTAAACGTTGCACCACAGAATAGCGTGTGCGATAGTTGTCGTGTACGACGATGTTACGATGGTCCGACGTTTCGTAATCCTGTCCGAAACTCGTACGACGATTAGCTAATCTTCTTAACGGTGAACTGTTTGTGATGGGCCGTGCATCATACATGTTCTATAATAGGGAACCGTTTGTGATGGGCTGCGCATCGTAAACGTAGCACCACAAAATATCGACTGTGATGGCAATGCGAACAGAATTGAGTAGGAGTACTGTAGGGGCCCTATCCCTAACGGTTTCTGGGTCGTGTGGGAAGTACCCCCCTATCGCCCACACTCACTTGGCGACAGTTCCAAATGCCGTCACGGAAAGGGGTTAAAAACCGTTTGTTTAGAACCGACGCGTACTAGTGTTAATACCATTCACCTGGAATTGTTTCTTCGGAAAGTGCACCGTATGCTCATTACCATTGATATGAAAAGTGATCTTGCTTTTATTGCAATCAATAACAACCCCTGTAGTTATTGTCGTCCAAGGATAATCGACATATTGTCGTCCTCGGGCATCTCAAGTATAACAAAGTCAATCAAAATAGTAACAGTAGCAACAACAACAACGGGCACATCCTTGCAAATACCGATAGGTATGGCAGTTGATTTGTCGGCCATTTGCAAGGATATTTTAGTAGGTGTGAGTTTATTCAAATCAAGTCTTTTATATAAAGATAAATGCATAACACTAATACCAGCTCCCAAACGACATAAAGCAGTCTACACATAATTTCTTTTGATGGAGCAAGGTATAGTTGGTATTCCCAGATCTCCAAGTTTTTTAGGTACTCCATCTTTAAAGGTATAGTTAGCAAGCATGGTGGAGATTTCAGCTTCCGATATTTTTCTCTTATTAGTGACGATATCTTTCATGTACTTTGCATAAGGAGGCATTTTCAAGATATCATCAAGTGAGTACGCAAAAAGACTGGCCTCAACATTTCAGCAAAGCGTTCAAATTCTTCATCATCTTTCTTTTAGTTGGCTTAGGTGGGAAGGGCATAGGTTTTTGCACCCACGGTTCTCTTTCTTTACCGTGTTTTCTAGCAACAAAGTCTCTTTTATCATATCTTTTACTCTTAGGTTGTGGGTTACCAAGAACCACTACTGGTTCTATCTCAACATCATCATCTAGTCCCTTTTCATTGTTGAGTTGAGTATCTTCATTAATCTCATCATTATCTTTTTCATTATCAGTGGGTGAGTGTTCACTACCAGGTTGAGTTTCAGCATCAGAGACAGAGACTTCATTATCAGGAGATTTTTCTATTTCAGGTTCACTAGAGGCATGCAAAGTCCTATCATTTTTTTTCTTTTTCTTTTTAGAAGGACTACGTGCATGAGTGTGGACTCTTTGAGAGTCTTGTTCAATTCTTTTTGGGTTTCCCTTAGGATAAAGTGGTTCCTGAATCATTTTACCTGCTCTAGTTGCTACTCTAACAGCAAAGTCACTTATATTATTATTCATTTCATCAAGCAACTCTCTTTGAGATTTAGCAACTTGTTCTAATTGAGTTTGAACCATAGAAGCATGCTTCCCTACACCTCTAACATCATTTGAGATTCTAAATACCAAGTCACTCAAGCGAGCAATCATATGAGAATTGTATTTCAATTGTTTCATAACATTTGCATTGAAGTGATCTTGCTTCCTAGTGTAATTTTCAAACTCATAAAGGCATTGGCTAGGGTTGATATTGTGAGGATTATCATTATCATTGAATTTCATTAGAGAATTTACCTCTACCACCTTAGGCAGTGGTGGTGTGTATAGCCCATGTATTTCTTCAATAGGAGGTAAATTTTTGACATCCTTGGTTTTAATACCCTTTTCCTTCACAGATTTCTTTGCCTCTTGCATATCTTCAGGACTAAGATATAAGATACCCCTCTTCTTCGGAGTGGGTTAAAGCAGTGGTTCAGGAAGAGTCCAATCATCATAATTTTTCAATATGTTATCCAATAGTTTGTTCCCTAAAAACACAACCAGCACAACTATCTACGAAGTCCATAGAAGCATCGGTTAGTCCATTATAGAAGATATCAAGTATTTCATTTTTCTTGAGAGGATGATCAGGCAAAGCATTAAGAAATTGGAGAAGCCTCCCCCAAGCTTGTTGGAGACTCTCTTCCTCAATTTGCGCAAAGTTAAACATTTCCTGTAAGGCAGCTTGTTTCCTATGAGCTGGAAAATATTTTTCAGAGCAATAATAAATCATATCCTAGGGACTATGCACACAACCAGGAGTAAGAGTATTATACCAAGCTTTAGCATCACCCTTTAATGAGAACGGAAATAACTTGAGAATACAATAGTAGCGAATTTTTTTATCATGAGCAAACAGGGTGGCTATGTCATTCAGCTTAGTAAGATGTGCCACTACGGTTATAGCTTCATAGCCATGAAAAGTATCGGATTCTACCAAAGTGATTAACTCTGGGTCGACAGCGAATTCATAATCCATATCATCAACAAAGATAGGTGAAGTAGCAAACTTAGGATCACATTTCATTCTAGCATTCAAAGATTTCTCTTTATACTTGCACAATAATTTCTCTAGATCATCTCTATCCTTACAAGCAAGAATATTTCTAGTTGTCTCCTCATTCATAATGTAACCCTCCGATACCTTAGGCAGTTCATATCTAGGAGGACTAGTTCTAATAGGTGTTTCAAGATTTTCAGTCTCAAGCTCATCATCAGTTTCAACAACATCATGTTGTCTTACTCTAGCAATTTTTGTTCATCAAGAAATTCACCTAGTGGCACATTATTATCAAGCAAGGTACTAGCATCATCATAATAATCATTCATAACAGAGGTAGCATCATCAATAACTTGCGGCATATCAAGATTAATAGCATGTGGAGGTGTTGCAAGTTTACTTATAACAGAAGGTGATTCTAAAGCAGAGCTAGATGGCAGTTCCATACCTCCCCTCGTCTTAGAGGAAAAAATCTTAGTCTTAGCATTCTTCAGATTCTTCATAGTGATAGATTGATAATAATCCCAAGTAACTCAACAAATATAGCTATGCTCCCCGACAACGGCACCAGAAAAGGGTCTTGATAACCCACAAGTATAGGGGATCGCAACAGTTTTCGAGGGTAGAGTATTCAACCCGAATTTATAGATATGACACAAGGGGAGCCAACGAATATTTGTAAGTATTAGCAGCTGAGTTGTCAATTCAACCACGCCTGGAGATTAATTATCTGCAGCAAAGCAATCAGTAGCAAGATAATATGATAGTTTTGATAGTAGTGATAGTAGCAATAGTAATGGTAACAGTGATAGAAATTGTTGTGTAGCAAGTGAAACAGTAACAGCAGCAGTAGTAACTTAGCAAGATCAATATAAGAGAAATTCGTAGGCATTGGATCGATGATTTGTTGTATGATATTCATCATGTGACAGTTACAACCTAGGGCGATACAACACTCTAGCTCCAGCTCATAAATATAATGTAGGCTTGTATTTCGTAAATAGTCATACATGCTTATGAAAAGAACTTGCATGACATCTTTTGTCCTACCCTCCCGTGGCAGTGGGGTCCTATTGGAAACTAAGGCATATTAAGGCCTCCTTTTAATAGAGAACTGGAACAAAGCATTAAAACACGGTGAATAGATGAACTCCTCAAACTACGGTCGTCACCGGGAGTGGTCCCGATTGTTGTCACTCCAGGGTTGCCGGATCATAACACGTAGTAGGTGACTATAACTTGCAAGATAGGATCTACAACATAGATATAATGGCGATAACATACACGGTCCAGATCTGAAATCATGGCACCCAGGCCCAAAGTGACAAGAATTAAGCACGACAAAGTCATAGCAACATCAATCTCAGAACATAGTGGACACTAGGGATCATCCCTAACAAAACTAACTATATTACATGATGAATCTCATCCAACTCCTCACCGACTAGCGAGCCTAAGAAGGAATTACTCACTCCTGGTGGGGCGATGGAGAAGGGTTAGTGATGACGAAGATCGAAGATTCCCCTCTCCGGAGCCCCAAACAGACTCCAGATCTGGCCTCCCGATGAAGAACGAGAGACGGCGGCAGCTCCGTCTCGTGAAACGCGATAATTCTTTCTCTCCTATTTTTTCTGGAAAAAAAGGATTTTATAGCTTAGATTTCAGGGTCCGCGGGGCCACCAGGTGGGGACAACCCGCCTGGGCGCGCCTGGAGGGGGGTGCCCTGGTGGCTTGTGCCCACCCAGGTGCCCCATCTGGTGGTTCTTGGCTCTGGAAATTATCTTCTGTTGTATAAAAAATTCTCGCAAAGTTTCGTTCTTTTACGAGAACTTTTATTTCTGCACAAAAAACAACACCATGGTAGTTCTGCTGAAAACATCGTTAGTCCGGGTTAGTTTCATCCAAATCATGCAAATTAGAGTCCAAAACAAGAGGAAAAGCATTAGTAAAAGTAGATACGACAAAGACATATTAGAGCCATGAATGCGTAAATGACACATTTCTGGTTTTAGTTCCGAAGGTAATGAACCCAACCCTTCTAACGCAATTCAGACCTATAAGCTTCTGTAATGTTCTTTATAAGATAGCTTCGAAGGTTATGGCAAATAGACTAAAGCAAATTCTGTCCGACATCATATCCGAGAAACAGTCTACCTTTCTGCCTAGGAGATTGATAACGGATAATATCATTTGTGGCTATGAATGCTTACATTTCATGAAAGAAGCGGGTCAAAGTCTAATAGCCATTGTGCGCTGAAATTGGAGATGATGAAAGCTTATGACAGGCTAGAGTGGACGTACCTTGAGGTAATAATGAGTAAGTTGGGTTTCGCACCATTATGCATCAGAACAGTTATGACTATGATCAAATCCGTTTCTTTTCCAGTCTTATTCAATGGAGAGAAACTTGACCAGCTTAAACCTACAAGAGGGTTTCGGCAAGGAGATCCAATCTCCCCTTATATTTTCTTGATCGCGGCTAATGGCCTTTCGTGCATTTTGAAATCCAGATCTCCGTCATCTAGTTTTGTGGGAGTGAAGGTCGCAACGACAGCACCCGTTGTTAATCACGTTCTCTTCGCGGATGATAGCCTGCTTATGTTCAAGGCGAGTAATGAAGGGGCGGTGGTAGTGTCAAACTTATTGGAAACTTATTGCAATGCTTCTGGTCAAATGGTGAATTCTGGAAAGTCCTTGATTTTCTTTAACAAAGCTGTCCATAGGCAGTTCGAGAGACTATCAGAGGGACATTTAATGTTCATAATGAGCAACTTAGTCATAGATACTTGGGCATGCCAATAGATGTGCGACATTCAAAGAATGGCACATTTAAATATTTAAAATATAGGGTGTGGGAGAAGGTCAAAGGATGGATGGAAAAATTACTATCATATGCTGGTAAGGAGGTCCTGATTAAGGCTGTAGCCCAAGCAATTCATGTTTATTCCATGGCTTGTTTTCGGTTATCGAGGAGAGTGTGTGAAAGCATAACCTCTCTTATTCGCCAGTTCTGGTGGGGCAGCAAACGAGGGAGAAGTAAACCTAGTTGTGTATCATGGGACTTCTCTACTAAACCAAAGTACCTTAGAGAGCTTGGGTTTTGAGATATGGAATTATTTAATCTATCCCTTCTAGCAAGGCAAGCATGGCGGTTCATCTAGGAGCCACTGTCACTCATTGCAATGATTTTCATGTCTATATAATTTTCCCTCCACAGATTTCCTTGATGCGGGCCTTGGTTCTCACCCATCACAAGTGTGGAGGGCAATTCAGGACGGCAGAAATATTTGCACAAGGGATGATTAAGAGAATCGGTACAGGTGAAATCACTAGTATTTGGGATCATAACTGGATCCCACTTGAGGGTGTGATGAGATCCATGGCATATCTAGTAACCCAACCTCCTAACATGGTGTCGGAATTAATTGATGCTACTTCGGCATCATGGAGAGAAGAGCTAATGAGGACAACTTTTACGGCCTTGGACGCCAAAGTAATTTTGAAAATCCCACTATGTTCAAGGAGGATAGATGATCTCTAGGCTTGGTGTCCTGACAGTTAGGGAAGGTTCTCGGTTAGTTTGGTGTACAAAATGTTGGTGAGCACCAAAATCCAAAGAGAGAATTTGTTGGAAAAGTGTTGAGGGCCATTTTGATACAAGGGCAGAAGCGAAGAAGTGGTCGTCGTTGTGGAGCATGAGAGTTCCCTAAAAACTGAAAAACAATTATATGTCGTCTTCGCCAAGACTTGCTACCTACGGCACACCTGCTGAACCACCACAATATGTGTACTGTATTGGTTAGTGCAATTTGTTCTGCTGAAGATAACTGGCATCACGCCTTGTTGAACTGTATGATGGCGAGATGCATTTGGTCCCTTGCACCAGAGCAGATGGAGGAACATATTCTTGTGAACCAAGAGATTAGCCCAAGGGAGTGGCTGTTCATGATGGATGAAACTCTCACTCGGGACGAATTCACGAGGATGGTGCTGACATTGTGGGAAATTTGGAAAGCTAGAAGGATGGCCATTCATGATGAAATTTTCCAAAGCCCATTATCGACACATTGCTTTGTTAACTCGTTCCTATCATACATGGAGGTTTTGGCCAAACCGGTTCGGGTTCAGAACCATGCAATATGAGTGCATCCATCTGCATGGCTACATCCCCCGCCGAAACATGTTAAGGTAAACTCAGATGTAGCAGTAAGGAGAAACGGCAGTGCTGGCACGGTTGTTGCTGTATGTAGGATTCAGAAGGGAATTTCCTAGGGGCTTCATGCATTACTTACAGAAATATTGTGAACCCCGAGTCGCTGGAGGCAATGGCAGTAAGATAGGCTCTAGTTCTTCCAGAAGACCTTTATGTCAGTAAAATTCATGTGGCTTCAGATTGCAAGAAGGTAGTGGACAGAGTAAAGCAAGGATCAGCAATGACATATTGTGCAATTATTCATAAAATTAGGGATCAGTCCAATGCTTTTACTTCATGTAATATAGTCCATGAGTTTAGAAGCTCGAATATCGAGGATCACAATCTTGTTAAGCATGCTTTAACACTAGGTTTCGGCCGTCATGTTTTACTTTTCCTACATGTAATTGTGAAAATGATATGAATAAAGCTTAGCGAGTTTGTCTAAAAAATACTAGTATCTTATAATTGTAACGACGAGGAGTGGCCATCAGCACCACAAATCCCTAACCTTCATCAACCCTACATACGTTGTGAAGTACGATTAACATATTTCATCATTATCATGCGATGTACATATAATTGTGGCTTTTTAATTGTATAGAAGTGTTATATGAACAAAGACTGTCATGAATAAAAATTAGATCTTAACACACAATGATAGAAAGAAATAAAACAACTAAATGCCAGCCTAAGGCCATGTACAATTATAAAGTACTTTGTTCAGCACCATTGCTAATGAGGAGAGGTGTTTGTGATAAAATAATATGTTACCGTAACATAACACACCCCAAGAAAAAATGAGTCTAGAACTTAATAAGCGAAGGCTTGCATGATACCACACAAGCATTATTACCGACTGGAACTACTCCCTCCTCCCGTGTCCCTCCCACGAGCGACCGAGAGGGGGAACCCTAACCGCCGGCCCCATCGCGCCCCCTTCCTTCGCCCTTGCCGTAGCCAGTCCACGCTAACAGGTGAAGCCCAGTCGGCCTTGGCGGAGGCGAGGCATCTCTCCCCCCCCCCCC
>LR738715.1:786272674-786348853 GCA_902687465.1 Secale cereale | reverse complement strand
CCCCCCCCCGATGACGGTCAGCGCGTGACGATGGTGTTGGCAGGCGGCGCTGCATTGGCAAGTAGTGGAACAGTGCGGTGGCGGGCAGTGGCGGCAAGGATGGCAGAGGGCGCCGTGGTAAAGGGGTTCATGAGGGTGGATCCCGCACGTTGCGCCTAGAGATGTGGAGGCAACCACATGTGGGTGGCACTCATGCTGCCCTGCGGCAGGTAGTAGGGGTGGATGGGCAAGGACACCACCTTGGCCACACGGGCAGCGGGCGCAGAGCTCACTTCCAGGACTCACCCGCAGTCCTCGGAGTGAATCTAGAAGTTGGCGGTTCCCCCGCCCTCGCGCTCCTTCTTGCCTCGCCATCCCATGCTACTGGCATCCTTCTGCTCACCATATCTGGTGGCTGGGTGAGACTGGGGGTTGGTGGCTCTGGATTGAGGGAACCCTTGATCGGCTGTTGCAGCCACGATGTTGTTGGGGAACGTAGCATGCAATTTTAAAAAATCCTACGCTCACCCAAGATCTATCTAGGAGATGCATAGCAATAAGAAGGGGAGAGTGTGTCTACGTACCTGAAGGAAATATGCCCTAGAGGCAATAATAAAGTTATTATTTATTTCCTTATATCATGATAAATGTTTATTATTCATGCTAGAATTGTATTAACCGGAAACTTAGTACATGTGTGAATACATAGAGAAAACAGAGTGTCCCTAGTGTGCCTCTACTAGACTCGCTCATTGATCAAACATGGTTATGTTTCCTAGCCATAGACATGAGTTGTCATTTGATCAACGGGATCACATCATTAGGAGAATGATGTGATGGACAAGACCCATCCGTTATCCTAGCACTATGATCGTTTAGTTTTACCGCTATTGCTTTCTTCATGACTTATACATGTTCCTATGACTATAAGATTATGCAACTCCTGAATACCAGAGGAACACCTTGTGTGCTATCAAACATCACAACGTAACTGGGTGATTATAAAGATGCTCTACAGATGTCTCCAAAGGTGTTCGTGGTGTTGGCATAGATCAAGAATAGGATTTGTCACTCCGAGTGTCGGAGAGGTATCTCTGGGCCCTCTCGGTAATACACATCATAATAAACCTTGCAAGCAAATTACTAATGAGTTAGTCACAAGATGATGTATTATAGAACTAGTAAAGAGACTTGCCAGTAACGAGATTAAACTAGGTATTGAGATACCGACGATCGAATCTCGGGCAAGTAACATACCGATGACAAAGGGAACAACGTATGTTGTTATGCGGTTTGACCGATAAAGATCTTCGTAGAATATGTAGGAGCCAATATGAGCATCTAGGTTCCGCTATTGGTTATTGACCGGAGATGAGTCTCGGTCATGTCTACATAGTTCTCGAACCCATAGGGTCCGCACGCTTAACGTTCGGTGACAATCCGTATTATGAGTTTATGTGTTTTGATGTACCAAAGGTAGTTCAGAGTATCAGATGAGATCGGGGAGACGACGAGGAGTCTCGAAATGGTCAAGACGTAAAGATCGATATATTGGACGACTATATTCGGACATCAGAAAGGTTCCGAGTGATTCGGGTATTTTTCGGAGTACTAGAGAGTTACGGGAATTCGCCGGGGAGTATATGGGCCTTATTGGGCTTTAGGGGAAAGAGATAGAGGAGGCTGCACACCCCCCAACGCTTAGTCCGAATTGGACTAGAGGGAAGGGCGGCGCCCCCTCCTTCCTTCTCTTCTCTTTGCCCTTTCCTTCTCTCCTACTCCTACTACTTGGAAGGGCTCCTAGTTCTACTAGGAAAGGGGGAATCCTACTCCCGGTGGGAGTAGGACTCCCCTAGGGCGCGCCATAGAGAGGGTCGGCCCTCCTCCTCCTCCACTCCTTTATATACTGGGGTCGGGGCACCCCATGGACACACAAGTTGATCATTGATTTTTAGCCATGTGCGGTGCCCCCCTCCACAGAAACACACCTCGGTCATATCGTTGCGGTGCTTAGGCGAAGCCCTGCGTGGGTAACTTCATCATCATTGTCATCACGTCATCGTGCTGACAGAACTCTCCCTCGAAGCTCTACTGGATCATGAGTTCATGGGACGTCACCGAGCTGAACGTGTGCAGATCCCGGAGGTGTCGTACGTTCGGTACTAGGATCGGTCGATCGTGAAGACGTACGACTACATCAACTACGTTGTCATAACGCTTCGGCTTACGGTCTACGAGGGTACGTGGACAACACTCTCCCCTCTCGTTGCTATACATCACCATAATCTTGCGTGTGCGTAGGGAAAATTTTGAAATACTACATTCCCCAACAGTGGCATCATGAGCCATGTTTATGCGTAGATGTTATATGCACGAGTAGAACACAAGTGAGTTGTGGACGATACTAGTCATACTACTTACCAGCATGTCATACTTTGATTCGGCGGTATTGTTGGATGAAGCGGCCCGGACCGACATTTCTGGCTTATGCGAGACTGGTTCTACCGACGTGCTTCGCACACAGGTGGCTGGCGGGTGTCAGTTTCTCCAACTTTAGTTGAATCAAGTGTGGCTACGCCCAGTCCTTGTGAAGGCTAAAACAGCACATACTTGACGAACAATCGTTGTGGTTTTGTATGCGTAGATAAGAACGGTTCTTGCTAAGCCCGTAGCAGCCACATAAAACTTGCAAACAACAAAGTAGAGGACGTCTAACTTGTTTTTGCAGGGCATGCTGTGATGTGATATGGTCAAGACATGATGAGTTATACGTTATTGTATGAGATGATCATGTTTTGTAAATTTATCGGCATCTGGCAGGAGCCATATGGTTGTCACTTTATTGCATGAAATACAATCGCCATGTAATATCTTTACCTTATCACTAAGCGATAGCGATAGTCTTGGAAGCAATAGTTGGCGAGATGACAATGATGCTACGATGGAGATCAAGGTGTCGCGCCGGTGACGATGGTGATCATGAAGGTGCCTTGGAGATGGAGATCAAATGCACAAGATGATGATGGCCATATCATGTCACATATTTTGATTGCATGTGATGTTTATCTTATTATGCTTCTTATTTTGCTTAGTACGGCGGTAGCATTATAAGATGATCCCTTACAAAATTTCAAGGTACAAGTGTTCTCCCTGAGTATGCACCGTTGCGAAAGTTCGTCGTGCCAAGACACCGCGTGATGATCGGGTGTGATAAGCTCTACGTTCACATACAACGGGTGCAAGCCAGTTTTGCACACGCAGAATACTCGGGTTAAACTTGACGAGCCTAGCATGTGCAGACATGGCCTCGGAACACTGGAGATCGAAAGTTCGAGCGTGAATCATATAGTAGATATGATCAACATAAGATGTTCACCATTGAAAACCACTCCATCTCACGTGATGATCGGACATGGTTTAGTTGATTTGGATCACGTGATCATTTAGATGACTAGAGGGATGTCTATCTAAGTGGGAGTTCTTTAGTAATATGATTAATTGAACTTTAATTTATCATGAACTTAGTCCTGGTAGTATTTGCAAATTATGTTGTAGATCAATAGCTCGCGTTATAGCTCCCCTATGTTTTTGATATGTTCCTAGAGAAAACTAAGTTGAAAGATGTTAGTAGCAATGATGCGGACTAGGTCCGTGATCTGAGGATTATCCTCATTGCTGCACAGAAGTATTATGTCTTTAATGCACCGCTAGGTGACAAACCTATTGCAGGAGCAGATGCAGATGTTATGAACATTTAACAATCTCGGTATGATGACAACTTGATAGTTTAGTGCACCATGCTTTATGGCTTAGAACCGGGACTTCAAAAATGTTTTGAATGCCATGGAGCATATAAGATGTTCCTAAGAGTTGAAATTGGTATTTCATACTCATGCCCGTGTCGAGAGGTATGAGACCTCTGACAATACTTTGCCTACATGGTGGAGGAGAATAGCTCAACCAATGAGCATGTGCTCAGATTGTCTGGGTACTACAATTGCTTGAATCAAGTGGGAGTTAATCTTCGAGATAAGATAGTAATTGACAAAGTTCTCTAGTCACTATCACCAAGTTAGTAGAACTTCGTGATGAACTATAATATGCAAGGGATAACAAAAGTAATTCCCGAGCTCTTCGCGGTGCTGAAATCAGCGAAGGTAGAAATCAAGAAAGAGCATCAAGTGTTGATGGTTAACAAGACCACTTGTTTCAAGTAAAGGACAAAGGGATAGAAGGGGAACTTCAAGAATAATGACAATCCCGTGAAGAAACCCAAAGCTAAACTCAAGCCTCAAACTAAGTGCTTCTACTACAAAGGAAATGGTCACTGGAAGTGGAACTGCCCTAGATACTTGGCCGATAAGAAGGATGGCAAAGTGAACAAAGGTATATTTGATATACAGATTATTGATGTGTACTTTACTAGTGTTCATAGCAACCCCTGTGTATTTGATACCAGTTCAGTTGCTAAAATTAGTAACTCGAAACGAGAGTTGCAGAATGAACAGAGACTAGTTAAAGGTGAAGTGACGATGTGTGTTGGAAATGGTTCCAAGATTGATATGATCATCATCGCACACTACCTATACTTTCGGGATTAGTGTAGAACCTAAATAAATGTTATTTGGCATTTGCATTGAGCATGAATATGATTTGATCATGTTTGTTGCAATACGGTTATTCATTTAAAGTCATAGAATAATTGTTATTCTGTTTACATGCATAAAACCTTCAATCGTCATACACCCAATGAAAATGGTTTGTTGGATCTCGATCGTAGTGATACACATATTCATAATATTGAAGCCAAAAGATGCAAAGTTAATAATGATAGTGCAACTTATTTGTGGCAATGCTGTTTATGTCATATTGGTGTAAAGCGCATGAAGAAACTCCATAGTGATGGACTTTTGGAATCACTTGCTTATGAATCACTTGGTGCTTGCGAACCATGCCTCATGGGCAAGATGACTAAAACTCCGTTCTCCAGAACAATGGAGCGAGCAACAGATTTATTGGAAATCATACATATTGATGTATGTGGACCGATGAGTGTTGAGGCTCGCGGCGGGTATCGTTATTTTCTGACCTTCACTAATGATTTGAGCAGATATGGGTATATCTACTTGATGAAGCACAAGTCTGAAACATTTGAAAAGTTCAAAGAATTTCAGAGTGAAGTAGAGAATCATCGTAACAAGAAAATAAAGTTTCTATGATCTGATCGTGGAGGCAAATATTTGATTTACGAGTTTGGTCTTCATTTGAAACAATATGGAATAGTTTCACAGCTCACGCCAACCGGAACACCACAGCATAATGGTGTGTCCGAACGTCGTAACCGTCCTTTATTAGATATGGTGCGATCTATGATGTCTCTTACCGATTTACCACTATCGTTTTGGGTTATGCATTAGAGACAGCTGCATTCACGTTAAATAAGGGCACCATCTAAATCCGATGAGATGACGCCTTATGAACTATGGTTTGGCAAGAAACCAAAGTTGTTGTTTCTTAAAGTTTGGGGCTGCGATGCTTATGTGAAAAAGCTTCTACCTGATAAGCTCGAACCCAAGTCCGAGAAATGTGTCTTCATAGGATACCCAAAGGAGACTGTTGGGTACACCTTCTATCACAGATCCAAAGGCAAGATATTCGTTGCTAAAAATGGATACTTTTTAGAGAAGGAGTTTCTCTCGAAATAAGTGAGTGGGCGGAAAGTAGAACTTGATGAGGTAATTGTACCTTCTCCCGAATTGGAAAGTAGTACATCACATAAACTAGTTCCAGTGATTCCTACACCAATTAGTGAGGAAGATAATGATGATGATCATGAAACTTCAGATCAAGTTACTGCTGAACTTCGTAGATCAACCAGAGTACGTTCCGCACCAGAGTGGTATGGTAACCCAGTTCTGGAAGTCATGTTACTAGACCATGATGAACCTATGAACTATGAGGAAGTGATGATGAGCTCGGATTCTGCAAAATGGCTTGAGGCCATGAAATCTGAGATGGGATCCATGTATGAGAACAAAGTGTGGACTTTGGTTGACTTGCCCGATGATCGGCAAGCCATTGAAAATAAATGGATCTTTAAGAGCAAGACTGACGCCGACGGTAATGTTACTATCTACAAAGCTCGACTTGTTGCGAAAGGTTTTCGACAAGTTCAAAGTGTTGACTACGATGAGATTTTCTCACTCATAGCGATGCTTAAGTCCGTCCGAATCATGTTAGCAATTGCCATATTTTGTGAAGTATGGCAAATGGAACAAAACTGCGTTCTTTAATGGATTTATTAAAGAAGAGTTGTATATGATGCAACCAGAAGGTTTTGTCAATCCTAAAGGTGCTAACAAAATGTGCAAGCTCCAGCGATCCATCTATGGACTGGTGCAAGCATCTCGGAGTTGGAATATACGCTTTGATAAGTTGATCAAAGCATATAGTTTTCTACAGACTTGCGGTGAAGCCTGTATTTGCAAGAAAGTGAGTGGGAGCACTACAGCCTTTCTGATAGGTATATGTGAATGACATATTGTCGATCGGAAATGATGTAGAATTTTCTAGAAAGCATAAAGGAGTGTGTGAAAGGAGTTTTTCAAAGAAAGACCTCGGTGAAGCTGCTTACATATTAGGCACCAAGATCTACAGAGATAGATCATGACGCTTGATAAGATTTTCAATTAGTACATACCCTGATAAAGATTTTGAAGTAGTTCAAAATGGATCAGTCAGAGAAGCAGTTCTTGCCTGAGTTATAAGGTATGAAGTTGAGTAAGACACAAAACCCGACCACGGCAGAAGATAGAGAAACAATGAAAGTCATTCCCTATGCCTCAACCAAAGTTTCTATAAAGTATGCCATGTTGTGTACCAAACCTGTTGTGTACCTTTCCATGAGTTTGGCAAGGAGGTACAATAGTGATCCAGGAGTAGATCACTAGACAGCGGTCAAAATTATCCTTAGTTACTGGATGACTAAGGAAATGTTTCTCGATTATGGAGGTGAATAAAGAGTTCGTCGTAAAGAGTTACGCCGATCCAAGCTTTGACATTAATCTAGATGACTCTAAGTATCTATCTGGATGCGTATTGATAGTGTGAGCAATTAGCTAGAGTAGCTCCATGCAGAGCATTGTAGACATAGAAATTTGCAAAATACATGCGGATCTGAATGTAACTGGCCCGCTAACTAAACCTCTCACACAAGCAAAACATGATCACACCTTAGTACTCCTTGGGTGTTAATCACATAGCGATGTGAACTAGATTATTGACTCTAGTAAATCTTTTGGGTATTGGTCACATGGGGATGTGAACAATAAAGTGTTAAATCACATGATGATGTGAACTATTGGTGTTAAACCACATGGTGATGCGAACAAGATTATTGACTCTAGTACAAGTGGGAGACTGAAGGAAATATGCCCTAGAGGCAATAATAAAGTTATTATTATTTTTCCTTATATCATGATAAATGTTTATTATTCATGCTAGAATTGTATTAACCGGAAACTTAGTACATGTGTGAATACATAGACAAAACAGAGTGTCCCTAGTGTGCCTCTACTAGACTAGCTCATTGATCAAACATGGTTATGTTTCTTAGCCATAGACATGAGTTGATATTTGATCAATGGGATCACATCATTAGGAGAATGATGTGATGGACAAGACCCATCCGTTAGCTTCGCACTTTGATCGTTTAGTTTGACTGCTATTGCTTTCTTCATGACTTATACATGTTCCTATGACTATGAGAATATGCAACTCCCGAATACCGGAGGAACACCCTGTGTGCTATCAAACGTCACAACGTAACTAGCTGATTATAAAGATGCTCTACAGGTGTCTCCGAAGGTGTTCGTGGTGTTGGCATAGATCAAGAATAGGATTTGTCACTCCGAGTGTCGGAGAGGTATCTCTAGGCCCTCTCGGTAATACACATCATAATAAGCCTTGCAAGAAAATGACTAATGAGTTATTCATGAGATGATGTATTATGGAACGAGTAAAGAGACTTGCCGGTAACGAGATTAAACTAGGTATTGAGATACCGACGATCGAATCTCGGGCAAGTAACATACCGATGTCAAAGGGAACAACGTATGTTGTTATGCGGTTTGACCGATAAAGATCTTCGTAGAATATGTAGGAGCCAATATGAGCATCCAGGTTGCGCTATTGGTTATTGACCGGAGATGAGTCTCGGTCATGTCTACATAGTTCTCGAACCCGTAGGGTCCGCACGCTTAACGTTCGATGACGATCGGTATTATGAGTTTATGTGTTTTGATGTACCGAAGGTAGTTCGGAGTCCCGGATGAGATCGGGGACATGATGAGGAGTCTCGAAATGGTCGAGACATAAAGATCGATATATTGGACGACTATATTCGGACATCGGAAAGGTTTCGTGTGATTCGGGTATTTTTCGGAGTACCGGATAGTTACGGGAATTCGCCGAGGAGTATATGGGCCTTATTGGGCTTTAGGGGAAAGAGAGAGGGGAGGCTGCGTGCCCCCCAAGGCTTAGTCCGAATTGGACTAGGGGGAGGGGCGGCGCCCCCTCCTTCCTTCTCTTCTCTTTTCCCTTTCCTTCTCTCCTACTCCTACTACTTGGAAGGGCTCCTAGTTCTACTAGGAAAGGGGGAATCATACTCTCGGTGGGAGTAGGACTCCCCTAGGGCCCGCCATAGAGAGGGCCGGCCCTCCTCCTCCTCCACTCCTTTATATACTGGGGTGGGGGGTACCCCATGGACACACAAGTTGATCATTGATCTTTTAGCCGTGTGCGGTGCCCCCCTCCACAGAAACACACCTCGGTCATATCGTTCCGGAGCTTAGGCGAAGCCCTGCGTCGGTAACTTCATCATCACCGTCATCACGCCGTCGTGCTGAAAGAACTCTCCCTCGAAGCTCTACTGGATCGTGAGTTCATGGGACGTCACCGAGCTGAACGTGTGCAGATCGCGGAGGTGTCGTACGTTCGGTACTAGGATCGGTCGGTCGTGAAGACGTACGACTACATCAACCGCGTTGTCATAACGCTTCCACTTACGGTCTACGGGGGTACGTGGACGACACTCTCCCCTCTCGTTGCTATCTCTACTAGGAAAAGGCATGCTAGTGGCGCACTACTTTTGCCTACTAATGGCGCACTAGTGGTGCGCCACTAGCACCACGCCATTAGAATTTTTACTAATGGCGCACCCCTGGTGCGCCATTAGTATCTGGCGCACTAATGGTGCACCAGGCAGTGCGCCATTAGTATGTCCATCTGTGCTCCATTAGTATGCCTCCTAAGGGGGCCATATGTACCCATGTGCTTTGGCGTACTAATGGTACACTCATGGGTGATGCACCACTAGTATCATCTGGACAGTGCGCCATTAGTATCTTGAGTGGTGCGCCACTAGTATGAATATTAGGGATTTTTTTCTTTTCTGATATTTTCGCAGGATACAAATATATTATTGGACAGAATTTAGACAACACCAGATTCATTGAATACAATAGAAGGTTAGTCTCCGAATACAATTCATCATATTAGTCTCCGAATACAATTCATCATATTAGTCTCCGAATTCAAAAGACCGAACAAAGATAGAACATTATATTACAAGTCTCGAGACCGCGAGTAGCGAGTTTGTCTTCACATTACAAGTCTATATCAATCATCTAAACTACCATCACATAGAAGAGAGGTGTGGTCATCACGATGAGCATCATCGCGATGAAACTCGTCTTCATCCGGTTCCTCCAACACTCCCTCCTCTCTCCCGCTAGATAGCGCGCGTATCTAGATTCCGCCTCCGCCCTAGTGGTGTACCCTTTGTAACTATTACCGCTGATACGGTAAACCTGTCTCTGACACTCCTCCCAGTCGTCGTAGACTCTGGGAACCTTACCCTTGTACATGACATACGACGGCAAAGCTATGCACTAGCCAAACGAAACGTTAGTACCAATTCACAGACAATACATAAGCAATATATAAGTATGCAACAAAAGGATCGGAAGAGAAAAGCAAGACATTACATAAGCAATGAATAAGCAATGCATGTCCTTGACGTGGCATGCGCCTCACAAACCACACACACGGGCGGGAACGTCGAGGACCGGCTGCGTTCGTCCCCGAGACAGAGTCTTCGGTGGGTGATCCCGTGACAGAACGGGCCTAGACTTGGTCTGTCATCTCGCAATGGCATGCACTAACACTAAGAAGCAGTTATTCTCCGTGGCCTACCCCCTCTAGGTGCCTAACAACGCCCTAGACCGACCGGGCCACCGGACGGGTGCCGGTCTCTAGAACCGGATGAGGCCCATCCAAAGAAGAAAACACAAGATGGTAATTATTATGTGCTAAGGTTGTTTGCCAAGCATGGAAGAAAACAACAACAAAAGTATAATACATATTATCGAGAATGCACAAGAAGGAAAGAGATCTAGGTTAGATGCTTTACCGAGAGCTCCTCTCGAAAAAGGTGGCCATTACCGAGAGTATTATCCTGCCTACACCTAAGGGGTCAATTACAGGCATCTACCATTTGTTTTCCATGCTTCCGGGAACCAAAATTACCATCACAGTTGCCCCATAAACAAGCATGTTTGTGCTTCATCCTACATACAACTCACATAAAAAACTTCTCATTTTCACATGCTACCAACACGTCCGGCTCAGGCTTCAATGTACACAACTATATGCTTCACTGCTCTAACCACAAGCACATGTCTATTGCAGGACACTTACGACCATCGCGTGCTAACCACAACCATTGCTGGCGGTTCCGTTTCCCCATGGTCGTGCGCGTGCACGTGTGTGTGTGTGGATATTTTCCAAAAAAGGCCCCTAGTATAAGAGGAGGGGAACGGGCACTGGCCGCATCACCCACCCCATTTCCCCCAAATCGCCTCCCTCTCCCTCCTCTCTCCTCTGCCTCGTTGTCTCCCTCACCGGCCACCCCACCTGCTCGCTCACCACCACCGCCTCCCTCTCTCCTCCTGCTTGCTTCTGGCTCGGATGGAGCAAGGCCGTGGCGAAGCTGCGATGACAGAAGGAGGTGTTGCATCCCCACGCGCTGGATCGGTCGCTGCGGCGGCAGGTGTGGAGGAGAAGAAGGTGGCCGTGGCGGCCTCTGCCGTGCCGGAGCTTGGCGTGACAGCGTCGAGCAGCCCATCTCATGGACCTACGGAGGCCGGCGGCGAGCACGTGGACCTGCAGGTAATCCTTGACAGCAATCCCCTCCGTTTCTAGTTACCCCCATTAAGCAGTAGATTTAGGTGTTAGGTTTTTGTTGTTGTTGCTAGTTGCTACATCGATCCCCTTCTCATAATTAATTAGGGGTTTTAGATGTTTGATTGATTGATTTATAGTGAAGGTTAAGTTTCGTGTGATTGCATCATCCAATAGATCTACTAGTTAGGGTTTTTGAGTTAGATGTTTAGTTGGGGGTTTTTGGTATTGGATTCAATTATAGCCACTGATATGTGGAATCTATGATTGAATTAATCATCCAGTGGATGTAGTGTGGTTAGGGTTTTTTTGTATTGGATTAATTTATAGGCAGTTATATGTAGAATCTGTGATTGAATCATCCAATGGATGTAGTGGTTAGGGTTTTCTAATTAGATGTTTAGTTAGGTTAAACATATTAGAATCTGGATTGCCGCATGTGCTCAGATTCTGTTATGTGCTGTATATGTTGTTAGATTTGTTGTGCATATTCCCTCAATTAATTGTTGAAATTAACACGGTACGTTTATAACTAGTGCACAATTTCAAAATAGTTAGGAGCTTCACTTCATTATCCATAAACTAAAATAACTAGTGCGCAATTTCAAAATAGTCAGCATGATCTAAAATTTTAGTTTGACCAAGCTATCATTGTAGAATGCTTGATCTTTGGATAATTTTAGGTCAAATTACATTTTAGGTTATTAGAAGCACATTGCAGATTGCTTGACCTTTGCATACTGTGTTATATGTAGTTAGTAGTATAATTGAATTAATTACTTATATTGCAGAATGAGGAAGCTGCTACTATGTGTTTTGGTAATAATCATGTTCTGGGTTCCATTCCAGCAACACTATCCATCAACTTTTCACTGAATGAATGTGTATTGTGACGATAAATGGAACAACCGTAGATATTATTATTTTCAGTGCAATGTCCTAAATTTCAAAACGAGGATTATCTACCCGTCCTTAACCTACTAACTTGGTTCTCCAGAGTACTTAACAGTTAAACATAATGTCCAAATTAGACTGCCAAACCACCAAGACTTGAACAAGTATGAGCATCAAATCGAAGTTGCAAAAGTGCATCATTCAGGCACGAGCAGATTTGACATGAACAAGCACAAGAAAATAAAACTATATGCATCATACATATACGAGCTAATAAAATTGAGATGGAGCTCACCAACGACTTGCAGCCGACGAGGTCGAGGAGGACGCGAGCTGATGCTGAAGAGGCGGTGACGAACCAGCCGCTGCTGGAGCCTGAGATGGGAGGTCGTGACGAAGACACTGCAGCGCGGATCTTAGCACTCTACAAGCTCCGATCTGGTCGGCTTCAAACTGTACCATCGGCGATTCGGCGGCACAGTGGGCACAGCAGGCACAAGCCAGCGGGCACAACTGGAACATCACCTCCGGTATGCGTACTCGCCCAGTTTGTAGCCGACACAAGCTTGGAGGAGGATCGAGGTGGAGAGAATGAAGGGAAAGTGAGTGGGTAGGTGTGGCTGTCCAAAATATCTAGCTGGTCCTACTTTACTAATGGCGCACGAGTCATCAATGCGCCATTAGTAACCAGTGTTACTAATGGCGCATTGATGGCTGGTGCGCCATTAGTAGTTTTGCAAAAAAAAATAGTACTGGCTAGTAATGGCGCACTGTGCCACCGTGCGCCATTAGTATGTCTGTAAAAAAAAGAAGTTAATACTAATGGCGCACCGAATATCTGGTGCGCCATTAGTATTTGTACACTAATGGTGCACCGACACCTGGCGCGCCATGAGTATATACTAATAGTGCACCACATGTCTGGTGCGCCATTAGTGGCCATATCATCTATAGCCCTTTTCCTAGTAGTGTATACATCACCATAATCTTGCATGTGCATAGGGGCAATTTTGAAATACTACGTTCCCCAACAGTACCCTCTTAGACCGAAAGCGGAAGCATTTGACAACGTAGTTGATGTAGTCAAACTTCTTCTAGCTCCGACCAATCAAGCACCGAACGTACGACACCTCAGAGTTTTGCACACGTTCTACTCGATGACGTCCCTCGTCGTCTTGATCCAGCAAGATGTCGAGGAAGTAGATGAATTCCGTCAACACAACGGCGTGGTGACGATGACGGTGATGTGATCCGAGCATGGCTTCGCCTAAGCACTACGAAGATATGACCGTGGGAGTAAACTGTGGAGGGGGCGCCACACATGGCTAACAATTGATGTAGTGTGTTCTAGGCGCCCCTTCCCCACATAGATATAGGTCGGAGGGGGGAAGAGGTAGCCAAGGGCCGCCCCAAGTAGGCTGAATCCTACTTGGGGTCATACCCAATTTGGCCCCCCTTTACAATATACTAGATGGAGAAGAAGGAAGGAGGAAGAGAGAAAGGAAGGGGGTGAACCCCCCTTGTTCCTTCTCCAATTCGGCCACACATGCCTAAGGGGGTCGTGCAACCCCTTGTGGGCTGGTGTGCACCCCTCTTATGGCCCATAGACCTCCCCCGGGGGTTCCGGTAACCCCGCCCCCCTTGGTACTCCGACAATTACCCGATACACTTTGGAACACTTCCGGTGTCCGAATACCATCATCCTATATATCAATATTTATCTCTCAACCATTCCAAGACATCTCGTCATGTCTGTGATCTCATACAGGACTCCAAATAACATGATCGAGACACTTCTCAGGTAAATAACCAATAACAGAACCCGAATGCTCATATTGGCTCCTACATATTATACGAAGATCTTTATCGGTCGAACCATTATGACAACATACGTTTATTCCCTTTGTCCATCGGTATGTTACTTGCTCAAGATTCGATCGTCGGTATCTTCATACCTAGTTCAATCTCATTACCGGCATGTCTCTTTACTCGTTCCGTAATACATCATCCCAAGACTAACGCATTAGTCATTCTCTTGCAAGGCTTACGATGTGTATTACCTAGAGGGCCCAGAGATACATCTCCGATACTTGAAATGACAAATCCTAATTTCGACCTATGCCAACTCAACAAACACCTTCGGTGATACCGGTAGAGCATCTTTATAAGAACCCAGTTATGTTGTCACATTTGATAGCACACAAGGCATTCCTTCGGTATCTGGGAGTTGCATAATCTCATAGTCGGAGGAATATGTATTTGACATGAAGAAAGCGATAGCAATAAACTGAACGGTCATTATGCTAAGCTTACGAATGGATCTTGTCCATCAGATCATTCTCCTACTAATGTGATCCTGTTATCAAATGACAACTCATGTCCATGGTTAGGAAACCTTAACCATCTTTGATCAACGAGCTAGTCAAGTAGAGGCTCACTAGGGACATAGTGT
Source organism: Secale cereale (assembly GCA_902687465.1). NCBI lineage: Eukaryota > Viridiplantae > Streptophyta > Magnoliopsida > Poales > Poaceae > Secale > Secale cereale. The sequence continues at coordinate 786,334,287 of LR738715.1, read as the reverse complement.
TTGTCTATGTATTCACACATGTATGAAGGTATCTAATCAATACAATTCTAGCATGAAGAATAAAAATTTATCATGAATAAGGAAATACAAAATAAAAACTTTATTATTGCCTCTAAGGCATATTTCCTTCAGTCTCCCACTTGCACTAGAGTCAATAATCGAGATTACATTGTAATGATTCTAACACCCAGGGAGTATTGGTGATGATCTTGTTTTGCTCGTGGAAGAGGCTTAGTCGACGGGTCTGCTACATTCAGATCCGTATGTATTTTTCAAATCCCTATGTCTCCATCCTTGACTTGATCACAGATGGAGTTGAAGCACCTGCTGATGTGTTTGGTTCTTTTGTGAAATCTGAATTCCTTCGCAAAGGCGATTGCTCCAGTATTGTCACAAATGATGTTCATCGGATCTGATGCACTAGGTATTACACCTAGATCGGATATGAACGCCTTCATCCAGACTCCTTCATTTGCTGCTTCTGAAGCAGCTATGTACTCCGCTTCACATGTAGATCCTGCCATGACGCTTTGCTTGGAATTGCACCAAATGATAGCTCCATGATGGGCCTCGAACCCCTCGCTGGTTACCCCAAGTGGAAGGTGTAAGATGCAGTATTGTAGAAGTGTTTTCCCTTAGCAAAGATGCCAAGGATCGAATCCCCAGAGACTCCTAGGTTCAACAAGTAGGTGTCAATTGCTACGGCGCCAGATTAGTAGCAATCAACGTGGACCTGCACACAGATACAAATAACTTTGCTCCCAACGAGTACAGAGAGGTTGTCAATCCCTCCGGCCTTGTAGTTCACAAAGGATTAAAAGCAATGATAGTAGTGATAGATAGTGTTTTGCAACAGTAAATAATAACGAAAAGTAAATAGCGGGTGTGATCAATGATGGTAATATGGACCGGAGTCTCATGATGTTCACTAGTGATGTCTCTCTCCCAGAAGACGATAAAACAGCTATGTGAGGTAAACAAATTACAGCTGGGCAATTGACAGGACCACGAACACAAACCAATGCTGACTACATTGCAAGAAAGGTTGAGGTTCAAAGCATGGGCGGTACGCCAAAGTAAGTAGACCGAAATCCATCAATATCTACTACTAATCATCCACCTTGAGATATCTATCCAAAACATCTCGCTGGTATTAAGTTGCGAGTCCCACCCATAGTGTAAACTCAATGCAACAGACAACTGCATTAAAAGAACTTTGCGTAAAGTAAACAATCCTTGCACCCGCGGGCACAAGCACCGTTGTTTTCCCCCTTGTGGCAACAACACATCCCCTAGACTCATGTTTCTGTCACTCAAGCTAGTCATCGAGGGGCATGAACCCACAATCGAGCATAACGTTCCCTCTTGGAGTCACTACCTATTACTCGGCCAAAGCAATAAATAACAACGGAGAACATGCACGGATTACATATGAACAAAAATATAAAAGAGGTGAATCAAATATATTACTCAAGATCAATCTGAACATAATCTCATAATCCATCGGATCCCAGCAAACTCAACATAGCAACAGCATAAGGATTACATAGGTGCCTCGATCATGTAGGGCAGCTCACGAGGACTAATTAGTGAAGCACAAGAACGGGAGGAGAACATCACATAGCTACTGGTCATGGACTCATGGTCCAAGGGAGACTACTCACGAGTCATCCGGGAGGCGTCCATGGTGGTGGAGAAGCTCCCGGTGGTGATCCTCCCCTCCGGCAGGGTGCCGGGAAGAGTTCTCCTGGTGCTCCGAGATCTTGGAAGCGGCGGCGGCGGCTGAACAGAGATGGGATCGCGAAAAGAGTTCCTGTTCTGAGGGTTAGGGAGGACCCTTTAAATATATGCCAAAGTAGGGCATCGGGGGAGCTTCGGGGGGCCCAGGCGCCCCCCCGGCGCGGCCCAGGGGGGCGCCGCCAGGGCACCTGGAGCCCTGGTGCCCCCCCCCCAGGCTGCCCTTCGGACGCAGTGTTGTTTCCGGAACGCTGATTTTTTATATAATTTTTCTGGATTTTTCTGGGCAGTTCTCGAAACGTGAAAACCTGAAATACAAAAACAGCCGAAAACAGAAACTGGCACTGGGGTGCACTGGATTAGTAAGTTAGTCCAAATATGATCAAAAGTGTATGGAAGTGTATGAATATCATAGCAATATCACCCAAAAGTGGCATGGAGCAAGCAGAAATTATAGATACGTTTTGGACGTATCAACATCCCCAAGCTTAATTCCTGCTCGTCCTCGAGTAGGTAAATGATAACAAGAATAATTTCTGTGGTGACATGTTATTAACCATATAGGACTTTTTCATAGTCATATGACAAAAGCTTACTGAGACAATGATTCTAAAGTAATTAAGTTGCCTCAAGAGAAAATCACAAATGACTGAAAGTTTTACAACATGAAACTGAAACATCAAAAAGATTTGCAATGAACATGATGTGCAAATATGACAAAGTGATATCTAGCTTGCCCCCTTTAGTGATGCAAAACATAAATGCAGGGGCACCTTCAAGGTTTAGGTGATGACTAGATACAATCATTTCAGAATAAACGATATCACAATCATGCAAAAGACAATGCTACTTTGGGACAATGCACATTACACTCAGAATGACAATCATGCTCTAAGTAGTTGGTGCTTCAACATAAAAGTAAAAGAAAGGTTAAGTGCTAGAGCTTTTTATTTTGAAAACATGGAAGCAATTGTGTCAACGGTAGTAGTACTTCATATGTGTCATGCATAAAACATCCTATAAGTTGCAAGCCTCATGCATCGAATACTAATAGTGCTCGCTCCTTGTCCTAATTAGCTCGGATCTCCATGGGTTATCATTGCATTACATATGTTTCAACCAAGTGTCACAAAGGGGTACCTCTATGCCACCTGTAAAAAGGTCCAAGGGGATAAATCGCATTTGATTTCTCGTTTTTGATAGATCTCAACTTGAGGACATCCACACCGGGACAACATAGAAAATAGATCATGGACTCCTCTTTAATGCATAAGCATATTCTCATGAGAGATTGAGGATTAAGGTCCAAGTTAAAACTTCCACCATGATACATGGCTTTGGTTGGCGGCCCAATGTTCTTCTCTAACAATATGCATAGTCATTCAACCCACGGTGAATCACCCTTACTTCAGACAAGACGAACATGCATAGCAACTCACATGATATTCAACAAAAGTGTGACAGTTGATGGCGTCCCCAGAAACATGGTTACCGCTCAGCAAGCAACTTATAAGAAATAAGATACATAAGCAACATATTCTTTACCACAATAATTTTTAGGCTACTTTCCCATGAGCTATGTATTGCATGGTTAGTTTGCTTAGTGCAGGTGGAGGTTAGCAAAAGACTGGGAGCGACCAACTAAGAGAGCAATGACGGTCATAATCATGCAGAGCGACAAAGCAATATTGAATCAGGCATGGTAGTTATATCGCTACTCAGAAATAAAAGATCATCAAGGCTTGACAGACTTTCTTTACAGTCTTAAATATGCATGAGCATACGCCAAGTCAATCAAAATAAATTCTCGAAGGAAGATATTACTAAACCATACCATATCATAGGCAAACAAATCAAGTTGGTACTCCAATAACACATTGGGAATCCCCCAGCTATTTGAGATTGACCATAAGAAAACCTGAACTACTAAGCACCATCATGCAAGTAGCATCTTTATCATAGACACATTAACCAATGCAACGGAAGCAAACTCTCTTAATAAGGTGAGCATGGTAATTAAAGAGAGTTCAAGCAACCAACTAAACAAAAGCTCTTTGAAAAGATAAGCATGAATACAAAGAGCAGAGCATGGTAGTAGCTATTAAAAGACAAAGAACACACACAGCATAGATAGACATGAAAATTCTATGTTATGTTCTAGGTAGAAGTGGAGCGTGTTTCTCTCCCACATAAAAGAATGTTGAGTTCCGACTCGTTATGAAAAACTAAAAAGAAAACTAAAAGCAAGACGCTCCAAGCATAGCACATAACACATGAAGTGATAAAAATATAGCGAAACGAAAGACGAACTGATAATGTTGATGGAGAAGGGGATGCACGGGGGCATCCCCAAGCTTAGACGCTTGAGTCTCCTTGAATATTTCTTGGGGTTGCACGGGGGCATCCCCAAGCTTGAGCGCTTGACACTCCTGAATCTTTTTATCATCTTCCCTCGCACACTTGAAAACTCCCTTCATACACAACTGATCATAATCTGATTAGCGAGGTTAGTACCCTTAATAAAATAATTATACCTTGCTGGAAATAAGGATATTCTTGAAGTTCTACTGTTTCTCAAGATTTCCAAAAGGATTTTGCAAAGAAAAAGCAAGTTCTCGATTTGCAAAGTGAAGGAAAGGCAAAACAGGACAGAATCTATGAAAAACAGAACAGCAGGTAGTAATTGATCTGTTCAGGATACTTCTGCAACTCAAATCACAAAACTCAGAACAGACGTACGAAAGACAATTATATAGAGAATGCTTTCGAAAAAATTCAGACCAAAAAGATGATCTGGTGATTTTATACGAATTTTTCTATCCAAGGACAGAATCTGTTTCCTGGACAGCACCTCACAACTTTTGAACTTTCTAGCAATCAGAGGCTATACTTGGCACAAATATGAAAAGCAAATATACAATGATGATGCTACAGAAGTAAACAACATCAAGACACAACAAAAGCAAAAAAAAAATTATTCATGTGGGCTGCCTCCCAAAAGCGCTTTCTTTTATGCCTTTAAGCTAGGCATAATGCATAGATCAAGTTTTATCAAGAGTAAAAGAATAGCTAGCCCGTACAACGGACTCAAAAGGTAACTTGACCTTCTTACGAGGGAAGTGTTCCATCCCTTTCTTGAGAGGAAACTGAAATTTTATATTACCCTCTTTCATGTCAATGAGAGCACCAACGGTGCGTAAAAAGGGACGTCCCAAACTAATTGGACATGAAGGATCACATTCAATATCCATAATAGTGAAATCAACGGGCACATAATTATCATTGACAACAATAAGAACATCGTCGATCCACCCCAAAGGTTTCTTTATGGAAGAATCAACGAGACGAACACCAAAAGAACGAGAATCATAAGGTTTCAATTTAAGCATATCATATATTCTTTTGGGCATAACAGAGCTTTCTTCCTCTTCTTGTATGGAGTGACGCCGCACACCGGACATATGGTAGACTCCGCGTGCTCGTCCCGATAAATGATGCAATTGTTCATGCACACATGGTATTTCACATGCGGTAAATCCAGAGGACACACGATTTTCTTCGCCTCCTCCAAACTGGTGGGGCACTTGTTCCCCTTGGGAAGACGTTCGTGCCAGAATGACATGTTCTCGTCGAAGCATGCGTCGGTCATTTTGTGTTTTACCTTCATCTCCAGAGGCATGAGCGTTACTTTCAGGCGGGTATCCTTGGGCCAGCATCCTTCATACAATGGAGTAACCGCGTCTAACTCAAGTTGATCCATCTTGGCTTTCTCTTGGGCGGCAGCTCTTGCGTTATCGGTCTGCTTGAGAAGCAGCTCTTGAATATGAGGGTCCTGCACCCAGCCCATCGATGGTCCAGCGTCGTCTGCTCCGCCCGCATCATCATCTTCATGATAATGCCCGTCGTCTGCTCCGGCATCTTCCTCATCATCATGTCCTGCATCTTCTACATGATGACTGTGTACAGCATCAACGTCGTGATCATCTCCTGGGGATTCTTCGTCTTCTCGCCCGCCCAAGCCGCGGTGGTTGTCTTGCTGCCCTTCCTCATTTCTTGCCAGTCCCCCATGGACGAATTCGTAGTCATCTTCATCACCTTGCCACCGATAGCCATCCATGAAACCACGCAAGAGCAGGTGGTCCCGCACCTGCCTGGAATCTGTGTCCGCAATAAGGCTCTTCAGCTTGCATCTTCGACACGGACATCTTATCTCCGTCTCGTTCTTTTGAAGCATCTCGGCCTTCGCGGACCTCAAAAACCTATTCACGATGCCTTCAGTCATCGTGCGCACCATGGTCGCCTGCAGGGTAGAGCAAAACGATATTTTAGAACCAAGAAAAAATTTGCCATGAATTTCCCTAAAAATAGGACAAAAAAGAATGCTTAATGCCAAAATTCTCACCGAAACGGAAATGAATCAACATTCCAGGAAAATATTGGCAACTATCGCATTTCAAATACCGGTACACCTCCAAACACAAACACATATGCAACACAACAAACATATGCAACACCACGAACATACATAGATCTAGCTAGACCATAAAAAGTGCATGTGCACATTGTTGTATGGAGAACAACATAAATATAGCTTCCCCCCTTACTTCCTATCAAAACAAGGTAATTTAACCACTTAATTTGAATGAATCTATGGTGGAAATGAGGTGAAAAAGAGGAGGGACCCGAGACAAGGAGGAGGTGGAGAGAATGAAGTGGGGAGAAAGTGAGTGTGGGTAGGAGAGGCTGTCCAAAATATCTTGTTGCTGTCCACTTATTAATGGCGCACCCATCATAAATGCGCCATTAGTAATCAAGGTTACTAATGGCGCATCTTCAGCTAGTGCGCCATTACTAGTTTTGAAACAAAAAAAACAATACTAATGGCGCATTGTCCCATAGTGCGCCATTGGGTGGTCGGGGCTGCGGGGACGGGGGGTGGACTACCCAATTTCATCAGTTCAGCCTCTCGCTTGGCTGGTTGTGGTTGATGTTATTCTTGCCGATGGACGTGACGAAGTATGGGGCGTCTCTACGCACAATGAGGTAGTTGTCCTCTCATTCTCTCTATGGCAATATATTGGTCATTGTTAGGATTTAATTAATCCTATTAATCCCTATTTTTACTAAAGGAGGTGGTTACCTCGTGTCCTTTCGGAGACACCCCTTCGAGGGCTATATATATGTGTAACCCATCATCAATGAGAACAGCGATTCACTTTTACGTCTCTGTGTTTGTCTCTCGTTCCTCTCTCGATCTCAATTCTAAACACGTTATCAGCACACTCCCGGCGGCGCTCGAGACCACGCCCTCGTCCCGCATCCGCGTAGATCGGCGACGCTCGAGACCACGCCCCCGGCCAGCCCTCTGCAGCGTGATGCCGTCTGCCCCGCCGCTACCCCCGCGAGGCCTCTCCCACGAACGGCTCTTGCGTCGGCGCTACCCAGCCATGGAGACAGCCGCTCACGGCGATCTTATCCGTAACTGCCTTCTTCATGGCAAGAGCGGCGCACCAGGACGCTCACAGAAAAGACGAGAATGCATCGCTCATGCATCCGCAAGAAATTGAGTTGAAGAAACAAACTTGGTTGTCTTTTGTGATTATTATCATAGATCTAATCATGTGTCTTCTGTTCATCTTATGCACATATGAATCGTCCGTTCTGGATCGCGAATGAATTCATGAAGATGAGGACATTGAGACACCGATTGCTACCCCATGCAAGAATCGGGAGAAATCTTCAACGGAGATGGCATAAATACCGGCGACGACTTTGGCAGGTATGGACATGGCGTCGATTCCAGACCCTGATGGTGGAAGCCTTCGGCCGGCGATCACCTCGCATGAGCGGATTTGGACACGGCGCCCTCTGGTGCAGCGCGACCATTGACCCTGGCAAGGTCGTCGGCACCGGCACATGTGGCTGGCGGCGTGTTTCTGGCATGCAACATGTGCAGCCTGCGGGGCGGCGGTGGCCATCAACTGGCATGCGACACCGCAGCCCCCCACCAGCGAGGGCATAGCCAGCGCGGAGGCACCCCACGCGGCACCCTCTAGTGCATGGCCGCATCAACCAAAGTACGGAACGACGGCGCCATGCCGTGCGCGGACCACGGATTCTCTCAGCCGGCGTCCAGTCTGAGATCGGCAGCGGCGGCCAACGCAGCCCTCGGCTCGCACCCGTGCAGCGCAACGGTGCCCAGTGGTGTTCCCCGCGCTCCCGACGGCGTCCTCTCTTTTGGAGGCTGATGCATGGTGGCTCGAACCTGGACCGACTACCTTCGCGGCGCTCCTCCTACCGGTTGCGGGGTGCACACCCGGCGCTGCGGTCCGACGGCTCCGTCTCGCGCGACGGTGCTATGCTTGCCGCGCGAGCGCGGCGGCAGCATGACCTCGTCGGCTCCCAGCCCGTCAGCGCTTAGCGTGGCCACCTACAGTTCCGACGCGCCACGCTCACCTCTGCTTCCCCAATTGCGGGCGGCACTGGGACATCGCCATGACGGCCCATGGTGCAGCGATGCGTGCTCAGGCCCCTGCTCTTGGTCGTGCGTCCACAGATTCCGGCAGTCTTCCGGCACGGCCCGGAAGCCAGCGGCCGGACACGCAGCATGCCCCCATGGACGGCGGTAGCATCCACCGGCGCGCGGGGCCCATGGCCGGAAGATGCATCATGGCGCGGTGACTGTTGCGGCATCCAACGGACACCGGCGAACTCCAACGGCGGTGATTTCTGTGTGTAATAGCTAACTCCGAATCGATTGATTCTTTTGGCCACACAGAGCACAACGATGGAACCTTATCTCTTTTGAAGGTTTTTCATTGTAGCCCTCCGGTTCGGTTGACCACTGGATCAGGCCACCCGCTATACTACAAATTTACATTGGTGGTTGTTCTCTCCGTATCACATTTACAATATGTAAATGATGATTTCAGATATACTCTGTGAAAATGGGACATGTTCAACATATTTGCTCTCTAGCAATTCTTATAACATGTTCTGCTTTGCGATTGAAATTAAGTTTTCTCGCACAACAATATTCATTTGCGATCGAGAAAAAAATTCTCGCAAAATAATTGCGATTGAGATTAATTTTCTCTCGCAAAATATTAATTCACTTTGCTGAATTATCTTGCAACTTGATACAACATCATCTCATTTGATTTGAGGTTTATACAATTCAAGTTTTCACTTGAACATCAAGTTTACAATATCATTACTATTCATTACAATAGTAGTGTATTTCTGTTGAGTACAATGTATTCCAGAATGTATGTATCTCCATGTTGCTACATGTCGAGATTAATACATCTATTTGCAATTGAGATTTTTAATTTCTTGCAAATATTGATGCAAAATTCAAAGTGATTTCTTCAAATTGATGATTGGGATCACAAGGTAGTGTGTAGATCTACTGCTTGTAGATCATATTTAGCAATTTGAGATTCACACTAATGGTTTCAAGATAACTTCTTGAAATACCCATTGATTTTGCTAAGTTCATTACAGCATCAACTATGATGGTCTTTAATTTACTGACCGTAAATTGATTATCTCTGGATTACCCATAGCGGTAACATATGGATATAGAACTTGAGGCACTCGTCCTCAATGGCCACCACTGCCCTATCTGGGCCATAGACATCATGATCGCTCTTGTCACTCGTGGGATAAAGTGTGCAATCCAGGATTCACCTCTGGTCGGGATCACACCGCTAACAGAAAATGGTGTCTTATATATTATAAGGCATTAGATTTAGATCTCAGCATCTGGTTATTCTGTAATAGCAATTCCTGGGATACAATGAACTCAAGGGCAAAGGTTTGAAGCTCGCTTCAACCTACAACCCGACATCACCAGTGATGATGGATCCAATGGGCACGAAGAATGTGTAGTTGGATATGCCTCAACCGACATCTTTGGAGACTATAAAAAATCTCCCAGTCTCCTGAGTGGTCAGTATAATTTATATCCATTCATGATGTTGTAACAACAACATGGTTATTGTTGTCATCATATATTGTATATCACAAAATACTGTATCAGCACTTTGGTACAAATACATGTGTACGTATTCTATATATCTGACAGTGTTTTTCATATTGAAAATCTTCATGTCTATATATATAGAGATTTCTACGGGGTCAATCTGATGAAAGATTATTTGTGCCATGTGGACATATGCACCAGGAACTCTATACTAAGGGAAGTGAAATTTTCCACTCTCGTTGAGAGAAAGGAGATATTTTAAAATCGCTAGACGCGATGAGGTATTTGTTGGCTCAACTCGAGTCATATTTACTGTCCCTGTGGGTACTCGAGTAACGTCAGGATGCTATATTGCTTCCGGGTTTAACTCGTACCCTACTAAACTATGGAGGTATCCGTCAAAATAGTTTCCATAGAGAAACTTATGATGACAACAAAGAGAAATAACTTCTCTTTACCATATGCAACAGATATGGCAAGCACATTCTCTTTGTATCATCATGGTTGTACTACACATACTACAAAACCCGTAGCACATGTTGCGTACAAGATAGTTTTCTAGAGTGTCTTTCGCATGACAAACTTGGCATTTCAACTTTGGTCATCATTGACATTGGGTTAAAACCGAAACTATCAGCAATTCCAATGGTTAATGATTATTATGATGCTAAATTCTAACAATATTTGGATTTTGTGTGCACTACATGTGACACATGGAGGGAAATTTTAAGGCTCGCACACCTTAAAGTCTATGCTGAACCACTCAAACTCCTTGAATGCATCAAGTCGAGGAAAGTGGCTCTTCCCAACCATTGAGTATTCAGGTATTCCATGATCCTAAAAGACATGTCTACATGATGGTCTTAAGTGTGTGCTTCATTCACACGAAACCATTGGCTTTATCCTGACATCGATTTCAAGCAAATCGGATGGACAGCATTGCAGAATTCTCCTTGAGTTCCTTCTCTATGGCTCTCGGATTAAAGTTTAGCAATTTGTCTTAATTTCTAGACTCAAAATGGTCCGGTAGAATCCCATCCAAAGAATTGAGCTCATTGCATGATCTTCACTTTGAATTGCAACTTACTAACTTTACGTTGGAGTCATGTAGTCTTACACACTCATGACCAAACTGCATATATTACTCCCCTCTATCTTTGATACGTGGAAATCTACCAAGTATTTCCCATCTGCAGTACTTCGGTCGCATACCGATATCACCACCCGGCATACATCATTGGCCCCTCAACATATAAGTGGGATCTATGTGAGGAATAACTGTATTACTGTCAATACCTCAAGCCCCTCACATGGGGAGTTATTCAAGGCTAGTATGCTGATTCAATGAGGAACATTTCCAGGCATTAGGGGGAGATTTCAAGTACCATAAATAATGCCAGGAAATTAGTGGAATGTTCAACACATTTCTGCCTCAAATCCACGTACTCAAAGATCTGAACCATGCATTCAGAAGATTTGCAACACATTGCAATTAACTTGCTAGATTCATTTACTGACTATAAAGGTGTCACGCAATCCTACAATCCTGCAAAAATATGTCGGAAAGAGTGGAGGTACCAACTAAAACCACTCAACTCCCCGTTCAAAGCAACAGGGGGAGAAGTACGGCAATAGTACATCAGGATTTTGCTACTTGCAAGTAAGGATATCAAGGCCTCTGAATCAGTAAATGCATGTCAACTTTACGTTGACAGACACCTAATGGGTAGTATACACCCAGGACGGGAAACCTCCACCAACCCAGGTCATAGTGCACACAATGACCGGGACATCGGTATACCCGACTCAATCGCATTGGGAAATCGCGAGTGGTCACCATGGGTAACGATATTTCCATCAACTATATATTGGTATATAGATTCTGGAGAATCATATATCTGGAAGTCTACAATTGTCGACATACATTTCTCAATTAGATTGAAAAAACCTTTCAAGTGATTCAGATCCAAAGACCATGGCCATGGCAAAGTGTGATCAACACTCGGACTGAACTCAAGCAAAGGGTATAATCTAGGTAGAAATGATCTTGCTCAATAATGGGAAGGTATTCATAAGCAATACCTACACCAGTTTTCTTCTAGAAACAGAATTGAGAACAATGAGGTGGTGAAACAAAGAGCAAGTATTGTAGCACAAGGGTTCACGCAGATACCCAACTATTTTCCAGAGGTGGGATCTCTTTCCGATTACTTACATCGTTGGCAGTACAAAATCATCTATCTCTGCAGTTGATAGATGTAGTGATCACATATCCATGTGGATCACTAGATTCAAACATATACGGTTGATTCCCGATGGAATCTCACTTCTGAATCGAAATGCAATACGCAACATACATTGTGTAAAATCAATAAGTCACCATATGACTTATTATTATTGTCGGTACATTTGGTACAACCGACGTAGTGAGTTCCTTATACACAAGAATTACTCCTACAATGATGATTATCCATGTGTTGTGTGTCTGCAATGACGACACATGTAATCATCTAAGTGACGAACTTTAAAATGAAGGATTTGGGTAAACCAAAATACCGCTCGTTACTACAACTTGAGCACCTTCATTCATACATTATGGTATACTATGTTCTCTATATCCAAAATATATGGAGAAATTTATTGTGGACAAATCTTATCTATCCATAACTCTCATGGTGGTTCATTCTCTAGACGTAGAGAAAGATCTATTAGACCAAGAGATGATGGAAATGAGATATTGGGACTCAACGTTCCATAATGTCATTGGATCCACCAATCACAATTGGTTGGTACTCAAGAATATCATTCGATATCTCCAAGGCACAAAACACCTTGTCCTGGTTTTTCAGTTTCGGAGAAATCTGAACACCAATATCATTGTATACATCGATCAGATCCCCACTATCAGATCGTAGACAAGTTTAATGTTCCTACTAGGTGTGGTAGCCCTCTCATAAAGAGTCTTCAAATCAGACCTCATGTCTACATTCACCAATCATTATCTCAACGATAATGTTTCTTGTGTTGCCCGGATGCAAACAGGTTACATAATAAGCAATATCACTATATTGCATATCTTGCAAGTCAAATCATGCGACTGATTTGTTCAGCGGGTCTCTACCAACTTCTATGTTTTGGTATGTGACGACTTCGAATTTTTGCAAGAATCAGGGGGAGTATCTTCCTGAATTGTTCCTGTTCAATGCATCATATTATACTTTTTTTCCCTTCATGAGTTTACTTTACATGTTCTCATAAAGGTTTTTAATTAAGTAATATCAACATGAGATCATATGTCATACTTTCTGTTTTCCCCACCGGGATTTTTAGGAAAGTATATACGACATATTTATTGTCCTCTAAACTCTATGGGTTTTCTCGTATTGAGTTAAAAGAGACAATAACCATTATTTGTTGCATCATTTTCTCCTTATTTTTCTCACTGGGTTTGAAGGAGTTTTAGCAACATATGAAACACCTATCTCCTCATATTTTTCCCACAGGGTTTTTGGAGGAGTTCTCAAGATGATGATACTTACACTAACAAGCATGGATAAGGGGGAGTGTTAGGATTTAATTAATCCTATTAATCCCTACTTTTACTAAAGGAGGCGGTTGCCTCGTGTCCCTTCGGAGACACCCCTTCGGGGGCTATATATATGTGTAACCCATCATCAATGAGAACAGCGATTCACTTTTACGTCTCTGTGTTTGTCTCTCGTTCCTCTCTCGATCTCAATTCTAAACAATCATGTTCCTTCCGCTTGGAGGTGAGTGGCTTTGCTTGCCGACGGTGTGGCGTCCTCCGATACAGGACGAGAAGGCAGGGTTTTCTTCTTCATGGGGCAGAGACGGATGTGGACCAACTATGGTTGGCCTAATGGAGTTGATGGAGCACGATCTTCCTCCAGCGGCGAGCGGCTCCCTTGTCCTTATCGCGTCATCTGCAGGATCTTGTTCGCCGAGAGCCTCGATGCTCAAGCCTTGCTTGGGCATTCGAAGTTTGTTAGTGGCTCTTTCGGTATCTTGTACCTTTTTTTATTTTTTTGTCCCTTTTTCTGTTTGTTTGTTTTCCTTTTGAACTTGGATCTCTCGGATTAATATTGTGGTGGTTGCTTTATGATGGTAGTAATATAAAGCAAGGGAAAACCCTTTTTCGTCATTATTACTACCCATTATGAAGGTAGTAACATATGCAAGTTTCTTCCCACTAGGACTAGCCTAAAGCACTAACCTATAGTGCTATAGAAAACTAAATTCACCAAATTGTATATACATGCCATTTAGCAAAACATTGCTCATACCGCTATGACTAACACCGCTGTAATCTGCTATTTGAAACTTTGATGTTGGGTGTTGTTAACCCATCAAAGTATACGAGCCACCAGGAGAACGTGATGAAAGTTCACATGGTCACATCCGTTAGCCATACAACAATAGCAAACAACAAACTTTGAGATAGAACCTGACCTTTCCTTCTATTGCTAAAAATTTAAGAATTCACCCCCTCAAACAAGCTTTTTTTCATACCTGATATTACGAAAGTATTCAACAAGACAAACCATACCTTTTTCATAAACAAAATAAACAGCATTACGCCGACCACAAGACTGTCACAAGCGATAGAGACCAGATACCTTAAACAGAGTCACATGGATAGAACCAAAAAACAAAGTCATCAACATGCAGGACGTTACTGCTCACGGTTCTCAATCTAGCTTGATCATCTTAGGCTTCTGCCACTGCCATCCCCTTTGCACCTCCATACAGCATGAAACAATGCCCACTGTGAATTGCTCCTTGGTGGTGTCGACCTGGTCTGTAAATGCATCGACCACCTTGCGCCAGAGGCGACGAATTTTATCCCAAACCTATTCGTGCAGCAGTACTAAATAGTCAGTCCTGTCACAAAACCTCCACACTAAATGTAGTATGATCAAGTTTTCAATGCATCTTGTTTCGTAATTGTACCAGTGCATTCAATGTTTGAAAAAAAAAAGAATTGATTCAACATCCAGATGTTCTAGAAAATGGACTCTTAGCTAGACTTAACATGCAGTCATGGGCAAAACACAAAAGCATCGCTCTTGTCTCTAGGTTTGCATTGGGGCATGGTTCCACTTAAAATTCAGAATTTTCTGTTACTAAAAGTACAAAATAGCTAACATACTGATAAGTCAGCATCGCAGAATGGAACACAAGCATAACGGACAACCGAGTTCTTTGATTAGGAATCACTTACCAATTTCGCCGCATAAGCCAAGTTCTCACACGTCCGGACATACAAAGGTTTCAAGCCCTCATACTTAGCTTCGGGATTTGTTATCTCCAAATACCCCTTACTGTTACTTTTTTCTTCTTTAACTTCTGGGTCTTCCTACAACGAGGAAGAATCGTGCGAATGGAAGAACTTACATTTCATTTCAAAAATAAGAAGGAAAACGTTATAAACAGACTGCCATAATGCCACAGTGCATTTCCTCTGAAAGTCATAACAGAGTCTACCTTATGATCAGCACCCTTTTCTTTCACTTCTGAGTCTTCCTACAATGAGGACGAACCATGCAATTGGAAGAATTTATATTTCATTTAGAAAAATGAGAAGTAAATGGTTATAAACAGGCTACCTTATTGATAGGGTGCATTTGCTCAGAAAATGGATGTCCCTGATGATCAGTCATTACAGAGTCCACCTTATGACCAGCTCCCTCTTCTATCTCTTCTGGGTCTACCTACAACGACGACAAACCATGAAAATGGAAGAACTTATATTTCATTCGAAAACTAAAAAAGAAAAAGGTTATGAACAGACTACCTTAATGACAGGCTGGATTTGCTCTGAAAGTGGTTGTTCCTGATGATCAGTCATAATAGAGTCCACCTTATCTAGCAATACCTTGCGTTGTTCTGCTTGAATCCATGAATGATTGGTCCTATTGTCGAAGAGGACCACTCTATCTTCGCACAACCTCACCATCTCCTATGAAGATTAAATGGCTCACAACGTTTCATTTTGAGTGCATAAAATCCACACTTTGTCCTTTTTTTTACAAAGAGTGCACTAAATGCGTTTTGATGTGAAGAATTGTGCAAATACGAGACGGTATATATGAAGATGAAACAGACCTTCATGTACTCCGGAGCATCACTCATCATCTCCTTGAATTCATTCGGCCCTACCTCGTCCCCGTGAGTGAAAACCAAGACCATGCGCTCACCAAACATCCTCTTTATAGACTCAACCACCGCCGCGTCTTCTTCGGAGAAGCGAGACGTGGCCGAGAAGACAACTAGGGCTGCTTGTATCCCGTCTTTTGCCATGCTCATGCACTCCATGGCCACTTTCCCGACATCAACCGTCACGCTGGCGGTGTTGAGAAGCCCTAATTAACCAATACAAAAAAAATGTACATTAATTGCACCCAGGAGAGACAGAATCTTGATCAGATTTCAGATCTGTAGCTAGTAGGAGTAGATTGTAAAGATCATATCTGATTCTCTGTACATGTGTCACGAGATTAATCAAGCATTTTTGGTCGATTACCTGGTGTGTCTATTACTTTGACGATGCGCCCATCGTCGAGCGTGGTGCTTTCCATTTTGCAAGAGAGCGTGACGCTTCTGAAGGAGCGCTTGGAAAAGAACGCCTCCTGCCCGAGGATGCTGTTGCCGGTGGCGCTCTTGCCGTTGCCGATCTTTCCGACGAGGAGGAGCGTGACGCCGGCGGGACAAAGGGCCACCCCGGCGTTGTCCTCGCCTCCATCCCCAGCCATTACGGAAGGAATCCTTTCCGCCGGGAAACTGCACAATCACTTGGTGAGTGATCAAAGCATGACGGGAGAGACGGAACAAGAACGGAGAGATCTCGGTCACTTTACCAGCACATGACGGCGCAAGCAAGAGCAGGAGCCAGTGGTTGTGAAGCTGAAGCGGCCGGATGAGAGTGAATCCCAGGAGCCAAGAAGCAGTAGTGTCGCCCAAATACTTATCGTTCAGATCTAATTCTCCTGTTTTTCTAAGGAAGAAGAAGAAGAAAAAAGAGGAGGTGAACGGGGCGTGCCTCGGTCGCGTTCCCGATGAGTTCGTAGTAACTCCCTAGACGGCCGCTTCGTATCCCCGCTCTGCACGGCGTGAGTGACGAGAAACAAATTTATCCACACAGAAAATTGATCCTCTGTTATTTGAATGATTTTGGGAAAATGAATCAGTGAGAGGAGATGAGTGAACCGTTACCAGGTGGCTGACGGGGCGGGCGACGCGGCGTGCCCTGCAGCGGGCCGGCTGGCGTCGGAGTGGCGGGTAGTCCGGCGGGGCCCTGCGCGGTCGCCGGCGAGGCGGGCGGCCCCGTGCCTGCGCGTGGATCCGGTCGTCGGTGGTGGCAGATTCTGGGCACTCGCCTCACAGTGCTCGGACAGTGAGGAGGAGTCGGTGGTGGGGCACGTCTTCTCGGCGCCATCGGGCCCTAAGGTGAGTGATTTTGTGGCTTTTCCAGCGGAGCAGTCGGATGGAGCTGGGCGGCGTCGGCGCTTCGCTCCGGGCGGTGGCGGCGCGTGTTTGGTGTCCGCCGGCAGCCACGCCTACGAGTGGGGACTCGGCGGGGGTGGCGGCTGGCGCCATCTGTTCTTGTACGGCGGCCGCGCTGGTGGGTCCAGTGGCCACGGCGGTGGTCGCGGAGGAGTGGCCGGCGTAGCCTCTCTCCCCTCCCTCCCTTTCCGGGGCGGCGGCGGCGCCGTCCTTGGCGGAGGACGACCGGGCGACGAGATCGGAGTCTCCGTCGCCTAGGGTTTCCGTGGCTGGGCCTCGGCCTCAGATGGTCTCATCTGGGCCGCAAGTTGTGGTGGGCCCTGGGGTTCAGTCGGGCTCGGCCTTGACTGGTGGGCCGCTGAGGCCAAGTGGTGCGTGCCCCAGTGGGCCTGGGGTCGCCCGCGAGCCCAGCTTGCGCCGCGGCTCTTTATGGAAGCGCAAGGGTTGCCTCGACCCGTCGTTAGGGTTTCCCGCATCGACTAGTGAGGTGCGGCGCCTCTCTCACTCGGTGAGATCCATTCGCATTCTTTCCCCTCATCCTCCCCTCTCCATTTCCTTTGCAGAGGCGATGATGGGAGATCGACGGGCTGACAAGGGTCCGATGGCGGCGGGAGAGCAAGATGCGGAGCTGAGGCGGGAGAAGGCTCTCCGCGAGAAGGCCAAGAGCGCCATGAGTGGCCGGCAGGGCTGCCGTGAGGGTCGCGAGGAGCGCGAGGTGCGCGGCTCCTCGGCTGCGCAAGGAGGGCGTGAGGAGGATTGGGGTCCTCCTCCCCCTTGATGGATCCAGCAGCAGGAGCGGAAGTGTCTGAAGAAGGGAGGGCGCAGGCACAGAGAGCTGGAAAGGAAATCCATGCCGCTTCCCAACTTTGGCGCAGGCTATGGAGATCTGCTGGCTAAGAAGTCGCGGGGAAGCACAGAGCCGCTCGCGGTGGCTCTCCCGGCTGCCTCCAGAGGAACGGCCGACACGCCCATTCCAGTGGAGGAGATCCCGGACGTGGAGTGCTTCAAGTGTGGCCGCTCGGGGCATTATCAGTCCAAATGCAAGTTCAAGCTGTTGTGTTGTGCAAGGAGGGCCACGTCTCGGTTGCCTGCCCGCCGCGTGGAAAGGCCCTGAACCACCAGATCATGGGAAGCGTCATCTCGGGTGAGGGCTTTTTCTGCCTCCAGTTTGAGGAAGATGAGGAGATGGACGGCGGCGCGGATCTGAATATTGACAGCGCAGCTATTATCTCCGCTGATCCGGGCCGGCTCTCGCTCCGTATCCTCAAGCAAGAACTCAAGCACATGGTGGCTGGGGATCGGGATTGGCAGGTTGCCCAGGTTGGTGACAATGACTTCTCGGTGATCTTTCCCTTGGCCGATCTACTCCATATGGCCAAATCAAGTGGTAAACTCTTCATCTCTATCAACGACATAACTGCGCGGGTGAGGGAGTCCCTGCATGAGGAGGTGATTCCACTGGTCATGCCGGAGGCGTGCGTTCGGCTCCATGGTATTCCCAGGAAACACCACGGTGTGGATCGTTTGATGGAAGGACTGAAGATGCTGGGGCGCACCATTGTGGTGGACGAGCTTTCTCTCATCCGGTTGGGGCCAGTGAGAATGAAATTGGCTTGCAAATCTCCTAACAAGCTCAACGGCTTTATGGAGGTGTGGTTCAATGGGGAAGGATACCAAATCAAGGTGGAGTTAGAATGGCTCCCAAAAAGGACTTGTGACGGTGGCTCCAGGGGAGCTGGCCAGTCTGACCAGGAACCCCCTCCCCCCCTCCTCGGGCAATGCTAGTCACCCGCGGGATGCGGGCAATGGCCCAAACCATTTGCTGGTGGGAATGGTGGCAAAGATCTGTCTCTACAGCCGTCGGGTGGCGCGCCCGGGCCGGTGATGCCCCAAGATGTGGAGATGGGTGGCCAAGATGCAGATCTGGATGAAAGTATACTTGGTACCTCAATTGATATGAGACTTGGGATAAATTAGGGATGCTGGATGGGGGAGCGAGGGCTGTGGCTACTCGGGATACTGTAGTTAGCGTTGACCCGGCCCCTGGCTCTCTAGTTTGATGAATATGGGTCCCATCTTGGTTCGCCTTCCCTGGCCCCCATGGTGGTTGCGGTGCCTTCTGGTGATCTGGGGGGCGTGGTCCCCCTCTCCCCGGCGGCTCCTACTGGAGTGGTTGCTGGATGTGTGCTCATTTACGACTCTGCTCCCTTCCCACTCTCCGGACGCCGTGGCTCGGGTGGCTCGGGCAGACCTCCCAAGAAGACCGCGGGCCGGAAGCCGACGGCAAAGGCGTGTGCGGTGATGGAGTCGGAGCAGTTTCGTGGTGATCTGGGCGTGGCGCTGGTGTCGGCGGGTGCGGGTGCTAAGGCCAAGCGGTCCATGGCGACTCCGGTGCCGCAGCGTGCCCCTAGCGCGAGGTCCAAGGCCAAGCTAGGACCTATCCTCCTCGGAGAGCGCCAAGCTGCGTATGGCTGACTAGAATCTGGAGGTTTCAGGTAACCCTCTACCCTCATACGGAATTCTCAATGCTTTTTCTGATGCACATCTTTCGCGAATTTTGGATGATACTGGTGTTGTCTCTTATGTCCCCCATGGGGAGATTATCTCGTTAGTGCATGCGCGTGAAGAAGCCCAGGCGGCACTTGCCGAAGCTGCGGCTCGGTGTGTGCTTGCGTCCTCGTCCGGGGTGGTACCAGCAAGGGATGGTGCCACCTCTTGCCCCGATGAGGAAGCTAAAGCAAGGGCTGCTTCAATGTTTCCTTCTTCCAGTCGTGTTGCGGCTCGGAAGCGTGTGGCCAAAATGGTGACCTCTCGCAGGGTGCGCCTACGGAATCGCATCATTTGATATAATGTGGTACCTTTTTTGGAACATTAGAGGTTGTGGCCACGAGGGACGTAGGACACAACTTCAGGAATACGTGGCCAAGGAACGAATAGATGTCGTTGCGCTCCAGGAAACAATTAAAACAAATTTTCTCCCACCAAATTAAAGTCTCCTCCCACTACCAGGGGAAGATTAGCCGTGCGCTTGGCCCCAACGATGGCGCTATTGAACATGGACACCCTTGTCCTGTCCACGCGATGGCGCCGCTTCCCAAGGGTGTCCATGTTCAATAGCGCCATCGCGGCGGCTGCTTTGCGAGAAGCGGCGCGTACGGGTGCCAGGTTCACTTGGACGAACAAGCAGCTGGCCCCGGTTCACATCATGCTAGACCGGGTATTTTTTACCCAGGAATGGGAGGTCCTTTTTCCTTTGTGCACCTTGGTGGCTGAAACTCGTATTGGATTAGAGCACGTCCCTCTGATCTTCTCTTCGGGGGAAGAGAGAGCACAGCGTAGCAAGCGTTTCTTCTTCGAGTCTGCCTACTTTGAAGCAGAGGGCTTCATCCCCATGGTGAATTCTCGTTGGGACCTGATTTGGCCCAGCAGGGGCCCCAACGGGGACCAGTAGAGTGTTGGTCGGCTGCTGCTGCTGTTTTGTGCGCCTTCCTACGTGGATGGGGCGCCAATCATGGCAATGATTCAAAACGTGAACGCGGTAGGCTCACGGAGGAGATCGCTGCCCACGATGCCTAGGCTGGTGTGAGGATGTTCTCGGAAGCCGAGTGGGCTCATAGATATGACCTGGAACACAAGGTTTTAGCGATCCTTCAGGCAGGAGAAGAATACTAACGTCGTAGGGGCAGCATTAAGTGGGTGACTAAGGGAGACGCAAACACGGGTTATTTTCACGCATGCGCTAACGATAGAAAATGTAAGTGCGTGCTTATTCGCCTGCGGTCAGAGCAGGGGCTTATTCTCTCTCAGGGGGACATCTCCCGTCACATTTATGACTATTTCCTTGGTCTATTGGGTATGACCGAGGAGAAAAGTCTTAGTATTCGTGAGGATTTGTGGGATCCTCTGGACTGCGTGTCCTCCCAGGAGAACGAGATGAAGGAAATATACCCTAGAGGCAATAATAAAGTTGTTATGTATATTTCGTTATATCATGATAAATGTTTATTATTCATGCTAGAATTGTATTAACCGGAAACTTAGTACATGTGTGAATACATAGACAAAATAGAGTGTCCCTAGTATGCCTCTACTAGACTAGCTCGTTAATCAAAGATGGTTATGTTTCCTAACCATAGACATGTGTTGTCATTTGATGAACGAGATCACATCATTAGGAGAATGATGTGATGGACAAGACCCATCTGTTAGCTTAGCACTATGATCGTTTAGTTTTATTGCTATTGCTTTCTTCATGACTTATACATGTTCCTCTAACTATGAGACTATGCAACTCCCGAATACCGGAGGAACACCTTGTGTGCTATCAAACGTCACAACGTAACTGGGTGATTATAAAGATGCTCTACAGGGGTTTCCGAAGGTGTTTGTGGTGTTGGCATAGATCGAGAATAGTATTTGTCACTCCGAGTGTCGGAGAGGTATCTCTGGCCCTCTCGGTAATACTCATCATAATAAGCCTTGCAAGAAAATGACTAATGAGTTAGTCATGAGATGATGTATTACGGAACGAGTAAAGAGACTTGCCGGTAACGAGATTGAAATAGGTATGATGATACTAATGATCGAATCTCGGGTAAGTAACATACCGATGACAAAGAGAACAACGTATGTTGTTATGCGGTTTGACCGATAAAGATCTTCGTAGAATATGCAGGAGCCAGTATGAGCATCCAGGTTCCGCTATTGGTTATTGACCGGAGATGTATCTTGTTCGCGTCTACATAGTTCTCGAGAAAGGGGGCACTCCCTTCCTTCCTTCTCCTTCTTGCTTCCCCTTTTCCTATTCCATGTGGGAAGAGGAATCCTACTAGGACTAGGGAGTCCTAGTAGGACTCCACACTTTCGCGCGCCCTATGAGGGCCGGCCTCCTCCTCCCTCCATCCTTTATATACGTGGCCAGGGGGCACCCCGTGTACACACAAGTTGATTTTAGCCGTGTGCGGTGCCCCTCCCCGCAGATACACACCTCGGTCATATCGTTGCAGTGCTTAGGCGAAGCCCTGCGCCGGTAGCTTCATCATCACCGTCATCACAACGTCGTGATGACGAAACTCTCCCTGGATGCTCAACTGGATCAAGAGCTCGTGGGACGTCATCGAGCTGAACGTGTGTTGAACACGGAGGTGCCGTACGTTCGGTGCTTGGATCGGTTGGATCGCGAAGACATTCGATTGCATCAACCGCGTCACTAGACGCTTCCGCTTTCGGTCTACGAGGGTACGTAGACACACTCTCCTCACTCGTTGTTATGCTTCTCCTAGATAGATCTTGCGTGATCATAGGAATTTTTTTGAAATACTACGTTCCCCAACAGTGGTATCAGAGCCAGGTCTATGCGTAGATGATATGCACGACTAGAACACAATGAGTCGTGGGCGATAATAGTCATACTACTTACCAGCATATCATACTTTGATTCGGCGGTATTGTGAGATGAAGCGGCCCGGACCGACATTACGCGTACGCTTATGCGAGACTGGTTTCACCGTTACGAGCACTCGTTGCTTAAAGGTGACCAACAGGTGTCTGTCTCTCTCACTTTAGTTGAATCGAGTGTGGCTACGCCCGGTCCTTGTGAAGGTTAAAACAGCACACTTGACGAAAAATCATTGTGGTTTTTGTATTCATAGGTAAGAACGGTTCTTGCTAAGCCCGTAGCAGCCACATAAAACTTGCAACAACAAAGTAGAGGACGTCTAACTTGTATTTGCAGGGCATGTTGTGATGTGATATGGTCAAGACATGATGAGTTATACGTTATTGTATGAGATGATCATGTTTTGTAAATTATCGACAACCGGCAGGAGCTTATGGTTGTCTCTTTATTATATGAATGTGAAGGCCATGTAATTGCTTTACTTTATCACTATGAGTTAGCGATAGTAGTAGTAGCAATAGTTGGCGAGACGACCATGACGCTACGATGAAGATCACCGTGTCTAGCCTGTGATGATGGAGGTCATGACGATGCTTTGGAGATGGAGATCAAAAGCACAAGATGATGATGGCCATATCATGTCACATATTTCGATTGCGTGTGATGTTTATCTGATTATGCTTCTTATTTTGCTTAGTACGGCGGTAGCATTATAAGATGATCCCTTACAAAATTTCAAGGTACAAGTGTTCTCCCTGTTTATGCACCGTTGCGAAAGTTCGTCATGCCGAGACACCACGTGATGATCGGGTATGATCAGCTCTATGTTCAAATACAACAGGTGTAAGACAATTTTGCACATGCAGAATACTTGGGTTAAACTTGACGTGCCTAGCATGTACATACATGGCCTCGGAACACTGGAGACCGAAAGGTCGAGCGTGAATCATATAGTAGATATGATCAACATAAGATGTTCACCCTTGAAAACTACTCCATCTCACGTGATGATCAAACATGGTTTAGTTGATTTGGATCACGTGATCATTTAGAAGATGATGTATACTATGCAACCTTCTTCATGTAGACGTTGTTGGGCCTCCAAGTGCAGAGGTTTGTAGGACAATAGCAAATTTCCCTCAAGTGGATGACCTAAGGTTTATCAATCCGTGGGAGGCGTAGGATGAAGGTCTCTCTCAAACAACCGTGCAACCAAATAACAAAGAGTCTCTTGTGTCCACAACACACCCAATACAATGGTAATTTGTATAGGTGCACTAGTTCGGCGAAGAGATGGTGATACAAGTGCAATATGGATGGTAGATATCGGTTTTTGTAATAAGAAAATATTAAAACAGTAAGGTAGCAAGTGGTAAACGTGAGCATAAACGGTGTTGCAATGATAGTAAACAAGGCCTAGGGTTCATACTTTCACTAGTGCAAGTTCTCTCAACAAGGATAACATAATTGGATCATATTACTAGCCCTCAACATGCAACAAAGAGTCACTCCAAAGTCACTAATAGTGGAGAATAGACGAAGAGATTATGGTAGGGTACGAAACCACCTCATAGTTATTCTTTCTGATCGATCTATTCAAGAGTCCGTAGTATCGTTCAATCTATCATAGAGTTCGTACTAGAATAACACCTTAAGACAAAAATCAACCAAAACCCTAATGTCACCTAGATACTCCATTGTCACCTCAAGTATCCGTGGGCATGATTATACGATATGCATCACACAATCTCATATTCATCTATTCAACCAACACAAAGTACTTCAAAGAGTGCCCCAAAGTTTCTACCGAAGAGTCAAGACGAAAACGTGTGCCAACCCCTATGCATAGATTCCCAAGGTCACGGAACCCGCAAGTTGATCACCAAAACATACATCAAGTGGATCACATGATATCCCATTGTCACCACAGATAAGCACGTGCAAGACATACATCAAGTGTTCTCAAATCCTTAAATACTCAATCCGATAAGATAACATCAAAGGGAAAACTCAATCCATTACAAGAGAATGGAGGGGGAGAAGCATCATAAAATCCAACTATAATAGTGAATCTCGCGATACATCATAATTGTGCCATCTCAAGAACATGAGAGAGAGAGATCAAACACATAGCTATTGATACATACCCTCAGCCCCGAGGGTGTACTACTCCCTCCTCGTCATGGAGAGCGCCGGGATGATGAAGATAGCCACCGGAGAGGGATTCCCCCTCCGGCAGGGTGCCGGAACAGGGTCTAGATTGGTTTTTGGAGGCTACAGAGGCTTTCGGCGGCGGAACTCTCGATCTAGGTTAATTTCCGAAGGTTTCAGTATTTATAGGATTTTTTGGCGTAGGGCACAAATCTGGGGGGCTTCTGGGCTGTCCACGAGATAGGAGGGCGCGCCCCCTTCCCAGGGTGCGCCCTCCACCCTCGTGGGCAGCCCGTGGCTCTCCTGGCCCAACTCTTTTACTTCGGGGGCTTCTTTTGGTCCAGAAAAAATCATCAAAAATTGGCACGTCAATTGGACTCCGTTTGATATTCCTTTTTTGTAAAACCCTAAAACAAGAGAAAAATAGAAACTGGCACTGGGCTCTGGGTTAATAGGTTAGTCCCAAAAATCATATAAAAGTGTATATAAAAGCCCATAAGACATCCTAGAAGGATAATATAATAGCATGGAACAATCAAAAATTATAGATACGTTGGAGACGTATCAAGCATCCCCAAGCTTAATTCCTTTTCGTCCTCGAGTAGGTAAATGATAAAAACATAAGTTTTGATGTGGAATGCTAACCAACATAGTTTTTCAATGTAGTTCTCTTAATTGTGGCATGAATGTTCAGATCTGAAAGATTCAAGACAAAAGTCTATATTGACATAAGAAATAATAATACTTCAAGCATACTAACAAAGCAATCATGTCTTCTCAAAATACTATGGCTAAAGAAAGTTATCCCTACAAAATCATATAGTCTGGCTATGCTCCCTCTTCATCACACAAATTATTAATATCATGCACAACCCCGATTTCAGCCAAGCACTTGTTTTCATACTCTATTCTTTCAAACCTTTCAACTTTCACGCAATACATGAGCGTGAGCCATGGACATAGCACTATGTGGAATAGAGTGGTGGTTGTGGAGAAGACAAAAAGGAGGAAGATAGTCTCACATCGACTAGGCATATCAACGGGCTAAGGAGATGCCCATTAATAGATATCAATGTGAGTGAGTAGGGATTGCCATGCAACGGATGCACTAGAGCTAAATATGTATGAAAGCTCAACAAAAGAAACTAGTGGGTGGGCATCCAACTTGCTTACTCATGAAGACCTAGGGCATTTGAGGAAGCCCATCGTTGGAATATACAAGCCAAGTTCTATAACGAAAATTCCAACTAGTATATGAAAGTGACTAAACATGAGACTCTGTATCATGAAGAACATGGTGCTACTTTGAAGCACAAGTTTGGAAAGGGATAGTAGCAATTGTCCCTTCTCTCTTTTCTCTCATTTTTTTGGAGGGGCTTATCTCTTTTCTTTTCTTTTTAGCCCCTCTCTATTTTTTTGGGCCATCCTTTTTTTTGGCCTTTATCTTTTTTTTTGTTTTTTTGTTTCCTCACACGGGACAATGCTCTAATAATGAAGATCATCACACTTATATTGATTTACAACTCGATACTAGAACAAAGTATGACTCTATATGAATGCCTCCGGTGGTGTACCGGGATGTGCAATAAATCAAGAGTGACATGTAGGAAAAATTATGCATGGTGGCTTTGCCACAAATACGATGTCAACTACATGATCATGCATGGCAATATGACAATATGAAGCGTGTCATATGAACGGAACAGTGGAAAGTTGCATGGCAATATATCTCGGAATGGCTATGGAAATGCCATGATAGGTAGGTATGGTGGCTGTTTTGAGGAATATATATATATATATATATATATATATATATATATATATATATATATATATATATATATATATATATATATATATATATATATATATATGGTGGCTGTTTTGAGGAAGGATATATAGTGGGTGTATGGTACCGGCGAAAGTTGCGCAGTGCAAGAGAGGCTAGCAATGGTGCAAGGGCGAGAGTGCGTATGTCGGTGTACTAAAGTAGGGGTACCTTAGTATCCCGACTTGTGCACGGACAGTAGCAGCGCCCCGTGGCAGGGCTTGCCATGCGCCCGCCAAGGCCCACTATGGTTCCTTTGGAGCCATTCAAGAACAAAGTATTCAAGTTAAAAAAAACAAGACTCCGGCAAGAGGAGCTTGCCGGGAAGGCCGCTCCAGGCTCAAGACCACCCCTCTGGCACAAGACCCTGGCAAGAGGAGCTTGCCAGGAAGGCCAAGCATGGCATTTCAGGAGTCTTGCCGTGGCGCATCGCGCGCCCCGCAAGGCCTGGAGAGCGGCAAGCTCTCGGGCGCGACAAGTTAACTACCGCGGCAAGGTGCAAGCCGCGGCAAGCTTCCACTACGTGCCCGCGCTCCAGCTCATCCAGCCACGCGTCGCCCTGGGGCCCTTCCAGGTGCACGTGGCGGAAGGCTGTGCAACCTGGGGTACACGGTGGCGAGCTGCGATGACGAGGCCACCATCGTGGCGAACGGAGACGCCCTGACGGACGCTTTTTGCACTGTTTGGGGCGACGGCGACGGACATTCAATGCCCTTGTCCCCTGCCGTCAGGGTTAGGTATAGAGCACTATGCATACACTGTTCCAACTACCACCATCTTTACATTTTTACCCTCATCTGCGTTGCCACCTGTCGGTGACCCCTTTCGACCTATAAAAGGAGGCCCATGCGCAACATAGAGGAGGTTCCGATCTTCGATCACTCTCACGCTCGGTGTTGCCAGCGACAAGCACTGTAGCTCTTCCCGCTCCCGAGCTAAGAACACAATACAAACCAAGGCAGGAGTAGGGTTTTACGCATCCGTGCGGCCCGAACCTGGGTAAACTGCTCGTGTGCACGCTTCGATCCGCTCTTTGTACATCCTCCGCCCCCTTGCCGTACCGAAAAGGGGCTCCGGTCCCATAGGTGTTGGTGGGCGATCAGTTTCCCCGACATCTTTGGCGTGCCAGGTAGGGGGTGCGTCGAGGTTGTGTGAACCTGATCCAGTGTTCACGCGAGCGAAAACTTCAGCAGCTTCATCAACTTCGTCGACTACATCGACATGCCACCGAAGAAGAAGGCTTCGGAGGTAGCAGGCCCGTCCGCGTCGATCCTGCCGCCACCAGAGCCAACGGTCGATGGGGTAGACGCTGGCGGAAGGACGGACGCCGGTGAGGAAACTCACGGCTCCGCCAAGTCCAAAGACAAGACGGACGACCGGGCGCATTCCAAGACCTCGGCGTCCGTGCACGCGCCACGCCCCTCTCAGGAGGTGCCGGACCGGTAGCGACGTGGTACCCAAGGTACCATACGCTTGCTGGGACAAGGCCAAACTGGCGGGTCGCGGGACGCTCAAGGCCAACATGCTGGCACGAGCAAGGCGCAGTCGCCGTGACGAGACCCTGCTCCTTCTAACGCAGTTAGAAGTCTGAGCATATCTCGCTCCTCGCACCGCTCGCCACCGCTCCCCTCCACTCCAGCAGAAGCTCTAGCTCGAGCTCAGCTGCTCCTCGACTTCCCTCCAGCGGCAGACAAGGCCGAAGACTGGAGGGCCACCATCCAGAGCCTCATCGCCTTCACCAACAACGACACGCCGCAGCAGCCGACGATGTCGCGGCCGCGGCAAGTCAGCCAGGCGCGGGCTGATGGAGACAAGACCGCCGGGGGTGCAACCACCGTGCACTCCCCGCCCCGAAGGCCGAAATCGCCGACTCGCCGGATCAACATTGACGACGACTCCACGGCGTCGTCGGATCCACGAGCTCGCCACGATCAACACCAAGTCCTCGACGACCGACGACAAGAAAACGCTCGGACTCGCATCGAGCGTCGAAGAGAAGCGCGGCGGCAATCCGACCAGCGCGCTGGGCCCGCTGTCGACATGCACGCGCCCGGAGAACCAGGCGACTTGCCGTACGCGGCGGGCTGTCCTGCGTTCACTCGTGAGCTGCGGCAAGTCCAGTGGCCCAGCATGAAAAACTTCAAGCCCGACGTACCCGAGAAGTACGACGGCAAGACTCATCCGTCAGAGTTCCTCAGCATCTACACCATCACGGTGCAGGCTGCCGGGGGACGAGACGAGAAGATACTCGCGAACTACTTCCCGCTCGTGCTCAAGCCAAATGTCAGATCTTGGCTCATGCACCTGCCGGAGAACTCTATTTCTTCTTGGGCCGACCTGTGCCATCAGTTTGTCGGCGCCTTCACAGGCGGCCACAAGCCCCATGGCCAGCAGAGCGACCTTCACATACTCGCCCAGAAGGAAGGAGAGTCCCTGCGAAAGTACATCCAGAGATTCAGCCGCGTCCAGCACAACATCCCAGACGTCCACCCTGCCGCGGTTATCAATGCGTTCCACCAGAACGTGCGCAACCGCAGGATGAGGGAGGAGATGGCGATGTGCAAGATCCGAGACGTCAGTGAGCTTTATACCCTGGCCGACAAGTGCGCACGCGCTGAAGAGGGGAGGAGACTCCCCGGGGAGGATACTGGAGCAGGGGGAACAGATAGTGAGGATGCCGCCCCGGCAAGGAAGAACCGGCAGCGGAACAACAAGAAAAAGAAGAACAAGGAAGTATTGGTCGTTGAGCAGTCCGGCTAGGAGGCTGGCGCCAAGAAAGCTCAGGCTGGTGGCTCCGGCAAGGAAGCTACCACTGTAGCGGCCGCCGACAAGCAGGACGGCTCCAACAAGCAGTACTGCAAGATCCACCGCACCAAGGGCCACGATCTCCAGAACTGCAAAAGGGTCGTGTACCTCGTCGAACAGCAGAAGGCTAAGTACGAGCGACGCGACAAAGAGAAGGCCTAGGGAGGTGGAGGAGAGTCCGGCAAGAAGCGGCCGTTCAATGGCCGGGGAGGAGGCCGCGGCAAGGCCAAGCAGCGGCAAGGAGATAGACTTCCCCGCGGCCGCGACAAGGACGAAGACGAAGACGACGATGAATACATGGACGACGGAAACAACAGCGAGCAGGAGTTCCAGAAGGCTACAGAAGTTCTGTGCATCGATGGAGGTGCCTCTCTGCATACTTCCCACCGCCAACTCAAACAATGGATGCGGGAAGTTAATGCAGCAGAGCCACCCGTCGAGTCGCGCAAACTCCTGAAGTGGTCCAGCACGCCCATCATCTTCGACATTGAGGACCACCCTGACCGCACAATAGCGGTCGGGTGTTTGCCGATTTTGGTTTCACCAACCATCCGGAACCTCAAGGTCACCAAGATGTTGGTTGATGGCTGGGCCGGCCTGAACCTGATCTCCTCTGCTGTGGTCCAGAAACTACAGATCCCCGACAGCGAGCTCGAGGAAACCGGAACATTCCAAGGGATCAACCCGGGAAGGAGCAAGCCGAAGGGGAAAATCACACTGCAAGTAACCTTTGGCGGAGAGCTGAATTTCAGGACTGAAAGGATTACCTTTGACGTTGCCGATATCCCGTTGCCATACAATGGGATACTTGGCCGTCCGGCGCTCGCCAAGTTCATGGCGGCCTCTCATTATGCCTACAACATGCTCAAGATGCCAGGCCCGATAAGAGTTATCTCGGTCCCCGGCGACAAGAAGGACGCGCTTATCTGCGCCGACAAGATTTACCGGGACGCAGCAGCCGCAACAAACAGCGAGACACTTGCCGCTGAAGCTCCCGGGGGGAAGAACAAGACCAGGTCCGGCAAGAGCTCTGGGGCCCACTCCGGCAAACGCACCTCTTCGGAGTGCTGCGCTGCCGTTGAGGACGCACCATCGAGCTCCACCGGCAAGTGCAAGAAGGGAATGGCGGCTCCACCTGCAACCAAGAAGGTGTCCGCCAAGGAGGACGGCACAGGTGGTACTTTCACCATCAGTGCCACGCTCGATCCTAAATAGGAAAGCGCGCTCGTTGCTTTCCTGTGGGCGAATGTCGACGTGTTTGCATGGCAACCGTCTGACATCCCCGGTGTTCCCAGGAAAATGATTGAGCACAAGCTTGCCGTTTGTCCTCACGCGCGGCTCGTCAAGCAGAAGGTCAGAAAGCAAGCAGTGGAGCGCCAAGAGTTTATCGCTGAGGAAATCAAGAAGCTGGAAGCAGCAGGCCTGGTCAGAGGTGTACTTCATCCCACGTGGTTGGCCAACCCTGTTGTCGTGCGCAAGGCAAATGGGAAGTGGAGGCTTTGTATAGACTTCACCGATGTGAATAAAGCTTGTCCCAAAGATCCATTTCCCTTACCGCGCATTGACCAGATCGTTGACTCCACGGCTGGGTGTGAGTTGCTTTCATTCCTTGATGCATACTCCGGGTACCACCAGATATTTATGGCTGAAGAAGACGAAGAGAAGACCGCGTTCATTACTCCATGTGGCACTTACTGCTTGATACGCATGCCCTTTGGATTGAAGAATGCAGGTTCAACGTTTGCGAGGGTAGTCCACACTGCTTTTGAGCCACAGATACACAGGAATGTAGAAGCTTACATGGATGCAGGGGCGGAGCCAGGATTTAGGCATAGGGGGGGCCAGACGGCACGAAGCAATCAATTATTATGCCTCACATACTACCTAATAATTTATATTCAAGTATCATTCTGACTTAACTTTGCCTGGGAACATAAGTTTTTTTTGGTTGCCGTAGCGTGTGTAGCAATAGCTAATATATTGATAAATAATTCCACTTAAACGCCAAGAAGACAAATTCGATTATCAAACTACTCTGAAATACGACATGAGAAGTTGTGCTATTAAACATTATCAAACTACTCTGAAATACGACATGAGATGTTGTGCTATTAAACACTGCCATATGGGAATTTAAGATATATGAACAAGAATAATCATGTATTATCACTTGGTTGGCTTTTAACTTGCATTTACATAGGTTTGAATGAGAAATCATCGCTGGTTGTATTAGAAAAAATTATATTGTTTAGTTAGTAAAAACTGACCAACGTTGCTAGAACACATACCTAGGAAACCAAATCCACCCCTCCTTATCCCCTTTGCCGCTAGGTTCAAGTAGATCGGATATTCGTCGTTGGCAGGCATATGCGACAAACCATCACTGTATGCGAATGCTCAACGAAACATTGACGAGTCCGAGCTTTCGAACTATTTCAGGTGCTTTAACCTAGAGCAGCAACGCATCACAAATCACACAACAAAATAACTTAAATCAGATGTAGAAGTTCAATACAATAAATATTAGAATTGAGAGAGATTAGTAGGTGGTGTGATGTGTTAACCTCGGCAAGTTCGTTGGCTAGCATGAAAAATTGGTTGGTGAAGCAGACTGCATTGCCGTATGAATCAGATTGGATTTTTTGAGGCAATGAATCAGGTTAGATTTTTTTAGGTAATGAATCAGATTAGATGAAAGAGCTGAGATAGGCAGGCGGCGAAGGAGTAGGACGGCAGCGGCTCAGCGCTAATCCAGCACGCCCTAATCATGGAGATTGAGCGGAGGCCCATCGTACAATCTACGTTGGCATGACACTTAGAAAACAACTGACTAGTGGGCTTGTACATGGGCTTTTTTCCATTCTCCAGTATTCACGTAACGATCGATGATAGGGGGGCCAAGAACGTTGTACCTGCAAATCTTATCGCTAATTAACTACTGATACGAGATGTCCGCTCGATCGTTAGGGGGGCCTGGCCCCTACTCGTCCCCCCTTGGCTCCGCCACTGCATGGATGATATAGTGGTCAAGAGCGAGGACAAGGATACCCTGATTCAAGATCTAGATGAAACTTTTGCGAATCTGCGCAAGATACAACTCAAGCTTAACCCCGAGAAGTGCGTGTTCGGAGTCCCCTCCGGCAAGCTTCTCGGGTTCTTTGTGTCCCAAAGAGGGATTGAAGCCAATCCCGACAAGATCAAAGCCATCGAGCAAATCGAAGCTCTGAAGCGCGTCAAGGATGTACGAAGGCTTGCCGGTTGTGTGGCTGCTCTCAGCAGGTTCATTTCTAAGTCTGCAGAACGCGCCCTGCTGTTTTTCAAAATCTTGAAAAAGGCAGGTCCAATGAAATGGACTCCGGAAGCGGAGGCAGCGTTGCAGGACCTGAAAAGGTACCTGTCCTCCACTCTAATACTTGTCGCACCTAGGCCACAAGAGAAGTTGCTGCTGTACTTAGCAGCAACCAATCAAGTGGTTAGTGCTGCGTTGGTAGCGGAAAGGGAGACAGATGAGGAGCCTACAGCCCCGGCAAGCACATCCACCGACAAGCAGGGGGCTTCCCCGACAAGCTCTGGCCCCGACAAGGATGAGTCTGCGCCGATGCAAGAAGAGGTGCGGAAGAAGATGGTGCAGCGCCCAGTTTATTTTGTCAGTTCCCTCTTGCAGGGGGCTAGGTCAAGATACTCTGGGGTGCAGAAGCTGCTTTTTGGCCTCCTCATGGCCTCGAGAAAGCTGCGCCATTACTTCCAAGCACACGAGATAACAGTGGTGACTCGCTTTCCGCTGAAGAGGATATTGCAAAATCCAGAAGCAACAGGCAGGATTGTCGAGTGGGCACTGGAGCTGTCAAGCTTTGGCCTCAAGTTTGAAAGTACTTCTACTATCCAGAGCAGAGCATTGGCAGAGTTCCTAGCAGGATGGACACCAACGCCAGACGAAGAAATTCCAGAGACAAGCATCCCCATCAAAGAAGCGAGCAAAGAATGGATAATGTACTTCGATGGTGCCTTCTCGCTGCAAGGCGCCGGCGCTGGCGTGCTGCTTGTCGCGCCCACCGGCGAGCACCTCAAGTACGTCGTCCAAATGCACTTTCCCAAGGAGCAAGCGACGAATAATACTGCAGAGTATGAAGGTTTGCTTGCCGGCCTCAGAATCGCAGCAGAGCTTGGGATCAAAAGGCTGATTATGCGGGGTGATTCGCAGTTGGTTGTCCGCCAAGTAAACAAGAGCTACCAGAGTCCATTGATTGAAGCTTACGTCGACGAAGTGAGAAAGCTTGAAGAGCACTTTGAAGGCCTACAGATGGAGCACATTCCAAGAGCTCAAAATGACATCGCAGACGGCCTGTCAAAGTGTGCTGCACTAAAGCTACCTGTGGAACCAGGGATCTTTGTGCTCAAGTTAACTCAACCATCCGTTACACCATCAATTGGACAAAGTAAGAAGAGAAAGTTGGTCTCTGGTGACTACTTGCCGGCAGAGCTTCTCGAAGCCGCCGCCAACAAGGCCCCCAAGATCAACGACAAAGTTGCTGAGGAACAGTCTGCTCCTGCAGACCCAAGGGTTTGTACAGTTGAAGCAGGCGTTCCCGACAAGTTTTGCCCCGGCAAGTTTGCCGGGGAACGTCCAGCTCCGGCCAAGCCTCAGGTTCTTGCTGTAGAAGCTGACGTTCCCGCAGCAGCACTGATGCCTTTAGTCCTTGTTGTTGAGCCTCAGGCTCCAGCATGGGCGCAGCAAATTGTCCGTTTCCTTCAAACCGGAGAACTTCCCGAAGAACCAGAAGAGGCAGAAAGAATAACCCGGCAGTCAAGTATGTATCAGTTCGTCGGCAATGAACTGTACAGAAGAAGACTCAACGGTGTTAGACTGAAGTGCATTCCCCGGGAAGATGGGCAAAAGCTGTTGGCAGAGATACATGGAGGCATATGTGGCCACCACATTGGCGCAAGAGCACTTGCCGGCAAGGCGTTCCGGCAAGGTTTCTTTTGGCCAGAAGCCCTCCAGGATGCAACTGCACAAGTAACCAAGTGTGAAGCGTGCCAGTTCCATGCCAAGCAGATACATCAGCCAGCTCAAGCTCTCCATACGATCCCTTTGTCCTGGCCATTTTCGGTCTGGGGGGTCGACATCCTCGGCCCCTTTCCCCGCGCAGCCGGGGGCTTTGAGTACTTGTACGTCGCCATCGACAAGTTCACAAAGTGGCCGGAAGTGGAACCAGTGAGAAAGGTGACCGCACAGTCAGCAGTCAAGTTCTTTAGGTCAATTGTTTGCCGTTTCGGAATCCCTAACAGGATCATCACCGACAACGGCACACAATTCACAAGTCGCACCTTCATGCAATACGTCCAAGACCTTGGCGCCAAGGTCTGCTTCGCTTCTGTTGCTCACCCAAGGAGCAATGGTCAAGCGGAGAGGGCAAATGCTGAAGTGTTGCGCGGGCTCAAGACAAGAACTTTCGACAGGCTGCACAAATGCGGAAGAAACTGGATTGAAGAGTTGCCGGCGGCTCTTTGGTCAATCAGAACGAAACCAAATCGAGCCACTGGACAGACACCCTTTGCTCTTGTCTATGGAGCAGAGGCAGTTCTCCCCACGGAACTCGTATACGGGTCGCCTCGAGTGCTCGCTTACGATGAGCTCGAGCAAGAGCAGCTGCGGCAAGACGACGCACTGCTCCTTGAGGAGGACCGTCTTCAGGCTGCTGTACGAGCTGCTCGATACCAGCAAGCTTTGCGCCGCTACCATAGCCGCAAAGTTAAAGCCAGAAGTCTCGAGGAAGGCGACCTTGTTCTTCGGCGCGTTCAGTCCGCCAAGAATTCCAACAAGTTGATGCCGAAATGGGAAGGCCCTTATCGGGTGAGACAAGTCACAAGGCCCGGCGTTGTCCGCCTTGAGACCGAAGAGGGCTTACCGGTGAGCAACTCCTGGAACATTGAGCACCTTCGCAAGTTTCACCCATAAGGCGCGGTTGCCGTGATCCGCTCCGGCAACCACCTTTTGTACAAGTCTTGCCGCTGTTGCATGTAAACCTTTGTACAAAGCCGGGCGCAGACCCCGTGCATCAGTAAAACTTTTGTGCCTTGCACAACTTGTCGTTTTCATGCCTTTTCGCTTTTCTTGCATGTATTATCTGACATTTTGTGCAGCACGCGTCCCAGGTAAGCAATAACAAGCCGCAAGGTTCCATATCTATGTTTCCTCCCTTTTTCTTTTCTCTCAAGCAGAAAGAAGTTTTTCCTCGCGCACAAGTTTGCCGGGGGGGAAGGAGACTGTGGTATGGACCAAGTGCCGTTCAAGAAAGCCTCGCCTTGCCGGGAAGCAAACAACACAAAAGCTAAGTTGCCAAAGTTTGAGCATTCGAATTTTTAAATTTTAAAGTTATCTTCCTTGAACGACCGCACTTTGTATGGAAAACCTGTGCGCGGAGGAACCTACTCGCGGCTAGCCGCGCCCTTACTTTGTTTCGAGCACGCTCAACGGCTTAAGCGTGCTGCGACAAGTGTCGCGCCCTTACTTCGTTTTCGAGTTCGCTCAACAACCTAAGTGTGCTGCGATTAGCTGTGACGAGGTTTCTTGCCGGTAGCGGCATTGCCAGCAGGCTGCTGAAGTTCCGCACTCAGCGCTCGCGGCAAGGGTCCCTTCGCCGGCAAGTTCCCTAAAAGCGTAGGGTAAAAGCATACAAAGCAAGGAAGTCAAGTAAAGGAAATAACACTGCGTTAACTACCCAAAATAGAGTTATATTACAAAAGCAACTTGTCGCAGCACTAATAGATTTTTGTCCATGACATGGTTGGCAGCGACAAGGGAAGCAGAAAGAAAACAGCCTAGTCTGCGCGGTCACCATCAACTCTCTTGATCTTGCCCACCTTGGCCACGATGGGTGCGACAAGGGCCTTGAGCGCCTCCTGGTCGGCGTCGGGCGGCAAGGTCCTGAGGACGTTGTCAAGGTTGAGTCCTGGGTTGCGGTAGGCTATCTTCATCAGCACCCTCTCCATGACTCCCGTGCAAAGTCTACGCGCCTCGTTCGCCAGCTGCGTGGGAATCCTTTCCCGGAGCTGCTGGAGGGCCGGCGCCACTCCCCTGAAGAACAAGCTCAGCTTGGCGCTGTGGGGGAGGTTCTCGTCGGGGGAGTACCCGAGGTGCTCCGTCCCCAGCCCCGCCAACTTCCTGTCGATGTCAGCGGCGGCGGCGACAAGCCCCTCGGTCCATTGCTCCACCGTCTGCCTGAAGTTGTTTTGGGTGAGGGCGGCGCTGTCCAACAGTGCCCTCTCAGCCCTGAGGTCCTCCTTCAGCTTCGTCTCCCGACTTCTGGCGCTATCAAGTGATGCGGTGAGGGTGGACAGCTTCAACTCCAAGTCTGCAACGGAATCCTTGGCGATGGCGAGCTCCTTGCTCTTGTCGGAGAGACGGACCGGCAGCTCGGAATGGCTGTGGGCATCCTTCTCCCTCTCCGACACGAGCGCAGCAACCTTCTCCTCGCCCGTCTTCAAGTGGATCTCCAATTGCGCCACCCTCGCCTCCAAGTCTCTCTTGGCAGTCTTTGCAGCTGCAGCGGCGTCCCTCGCTTCCTGCAGAGCTCCACCGAGGGACTGTTCGCGCGCGGCAAGGTCGTCCTCGTGGCTGTCAAGGTCGACCTTCCGCTGCGTCAGTTCACCTTCCCGCCGAGACAGGTCTTCGGCAGCGAGCCGTTGCTGCTCTTCTGCTTCGGCCTTCTCGAGTATGAACGCCTGATGCGCCTCGGCGAGCTCCTCCCGCTCCTCCGCCAAGGATCGGAGGGCCGCCTGGTTGGCGGCCCGGAGCTCTTTGGCGCGCTTCTCCAAGTCGACGCCCGCCTTGGCGGCCAGAGCCTCTCGGGACTCCAGCTTGGCTTGCCTGGCGCGGTATAGGGCCAGGAGCCTCCGCAGAAGCTGCTCCTCCTCGGGCTCGCTACTGCTGCCGGGCGCGTCGACGAACTTCAGCCCGGCAGAGGCGAGGACTTCCCCATCGAAGACCTCTCCCTCCGCGGGCGCCCTTGACGTAGATGCCCACGGAAGCTGAATGAAGACCCCGTTTCCAGCCTCCAGGTAGGCACTAGATTCGGCCGCGGCAGCAGCAGGGTCGGCGGTCGGCGCAACGTCTGACGCTCCTGCGGCCTCAGGGCCGTCAGTGCGACCGCCGGTCCCCTCCTCCGCTGCCGCGTCGGCATCCTTGGCTACCTCTTCGACGGCAGGCTCGTCAGTATCGATCGCCTCTTTGGTAGCCACGGCGTCGCCAGTGTTGCCGCGCGCGTCCTCCTCGGTGGTGGCCTCCGTTTCCATCGACTCTGGAGCGGACGAGTCTTAAGACAAGAAAAGAAGAAGAAAGAAGAAAGTATCTGTCAAGCAAATATCCAAAAAGAGAAACTCAAGAGAAGAAAAGTACAAGGGTTACCTGCGCGGGCCTCCTCTTCAATGGGGTTCCTTGCCGGGGTGTCCTCCCTCGGCGGCGTGGTGGTAGCCCCCGCCGGCGGAGGGCCGCTGGCGCCTTCCCTTGGCGGAGTGCTCGCCCTTGGCGGAGTACCCACCCTTGGCGGAGTATTCTCCCTCGCCGGGGAGCTCCTCCTTGGCGGAGAAGTCGAGATGTGCGGCTCGTCAGGAGCAACCTCTTGGCGCTCCTGAGGCCGCGGCTCTGCTTCTGCACAAGTCAACAAACAAACAAAATATTAACAAGGATAAAAAGCCCACGCGCGCCCGACGAGCGGAGAGTGGTCAGAAGACTTACGTTGGGGGCTGCTCTGGGGGCTGCTCTGTGAAGCAGCTGGCTGGTCCGGCAAGCTTGTCGCTGGCGCATCCCCTGCCGCTGCGATGGGCTCGTCCTCAAGATCGACCACCGGGATCTTGGCCCTCTTCGCCGCCTTCTGGGCCAGGGTCCTGGAAGACAGACAAAAACAGAATCAGACGAAGAGAATTCAAGACAAGAGCAACAAAAATCGAAGGAAACAAGAGTGACCAGTACTTACTCTTCCTCCTCCTCGTCAGAGCTGAGCACGGAGAAGTCAAAGTCCGCCTCACGCGTCCCGGCGCGAGGAGCTGGAGGAGTAGGCTCCCTCGGCCGCTTGGCGGGAGCAGGGACAGTGGTCTGAGAAGACCCTGCTCCAGTTGTCGCCGAGGCCCGAGGGGCGGCATGAGCGTTAGCCCCAGCCCGGGAAGATCCTCCTCTAGCCGCTGCTGAAGCGCGGGGCACTCCCTTGGCGGCCTTGCCCGCCGCGGTGGCGTGTGTCGGACGGCGCTGCGGCTGCTGGCCCGCCGGCTGCCCCGCCACGTCTGCGGCTTTGCGGAGGCGCCTCCTCGCCGGAGCCGGGGGACTTGCCGGTGGTGGTGAACTTCTCGAGGATGAAGAAGAGGAGTCGAGATTCAGCGACCCGCCTGAGTCTTCGGCAGAATCGCTTGATTCGGCGCCCTGCTCGGCGGGCTCGCTCGACTCTGTGCCTTGCCCGGTGGCTTCGCTCGTCCCAGCAAGTTGCACGGCAGGCTTTATCACTTTGAGGAGCTCTTCCTCCTCGGCCAGACTTACCGCCTCCGCTGCATCCGCCTCCTCCAAAGTATATCCGAATTCGCCCACGGCACTGGCTGCAGCTGCCTCCTCCAACCTGGTGGCAATATACGCCATCTCCCGGTCGGTGGTGTCGCGGGTGAGGCCTCTCTTCTCGTCGTGATTGATTGGCTGCTCCACCAAGTTGTCGAAGAACGTTTGCACGGCTTCGTCAGAAGGCTCCCGCCAAGTGGGGTCAATCCCATGGGAGTCACACCATGGCATCGCTGCGCGGATAGCGCTGAGCGACGAATTGTTGCATAGCGGAACTACGCCCCGCGGCAATGCGAACCACTCTGGATGTTTTGGGTCGTGCTTGAATAGCTCATGAAGCATTCCGTTGAGCTCCATGACAGTGAAATTGTAGTTGAGGCCTGGGCGCAGCCTCATAAAGTCTGCCACGTTACCAAACTCCCAAGCAGGCCTTTTCCTCTCCTGCAAGGGAGTGATGCGGCGGCGAAGGAAATCTGCTCCGACAGCCCCTACAGTGAGCTTGGCTTGCCGGAGGCGAAGAATCCTAGTGATGGCTATCTTCAGCTTGTCGTCCTCAGGGGCCAGGTCACTCCAGTCATTGACGCGCACTATTGCAACTTGGCGCAGGGAAGTGAACTGCTGGGGTTCATCCTCCATGCTCCAACACAAGTTGGCCCTCCACTCCTCCCACTTGCCGCGGAGTTCACCAGTCAAGTATGCCTCTTTCTTATGAAGCCTAAAGATCCAAGAAATCCCACCAGACAGAGGAGACCCAGACTCTACTCGAGGCGTAAAGTAATGGCGGAAGAGGGCTACGTTGGGGTAGACTCCGACAAAGTTCTCGCACAGATGTGCGAAAACGGCCATGGTCAAGACATCGTTTGGGGTGAAATCAAAGAGATGAAACCCGTAGGTATTCATGACATTGCAAAAGAATTCGGAATACGGCGGGCAGAGTCCGCAGTAGAAGAACAGAGCAAAAAAGGCGTATCCTCCCGGAAACATGTCGCAGGCCTCAGCGGGGAGTACCTTGGTGCGCGGGTGCGCTTTTGTCTCCCTCGCCCAGAAGAGGTAGAAGGAGTCCTTCAGCTCCTCCGCGCTGAGCCTCGGCGGGAAGACCGCCATCTTCTTCCGCATTGACGCTAGCTTCAGCGCCCTGGCAGTCTTCGCGGCTTTCGCCTTGTCGCCCTTCGGAGCCATGGCGGGGACGGCGAGGGAAGTCGACGGCGCTGGGGAGGCTGGCGGCGATGGAGGAAGGGCGGAGCGCTGCTCTCTTTCAACCTTCGGGGAGGAGGGGCGCAGCGGGGGTTTCTGGAGGATGAAAGAGAAGCGGGCGAATGGAGGGGACTGCCCCTGTTTCCCGCGCTTTTAAGGGGGAGAGGGGGGCGTTCCGCATTTTCCCCCATTAAAGAAACAGGCCACGATCTCTCCCACGACGCCGCAATCGACGCGTGCCGTTAGGGAGAGGCGCGGTGGATACGGAGTGGGATACGGCGCGCCGTGGGCCGCGTGTGCCCGTGCACTGTTTTGGGCCTGGCCCAACAGCTCTCGGCACCGTGTGTGGCCCAGGCCCGGGGGCTCCTGTCGGTGTACTAAAGTAGGGGTACCTTAGTATCCCGACTTGTGCACGGACAGTAGCAGCGCCCCGTGGCAGGGCTTGCCACGCGCCCGCCAAGACCCACTATGGTTCCTTTGGAGCCATTCAAGAACAAAGTATTCAAGTTAAAAAAAAAACAAGACTCCGG
The DNA here is from genome assembly GCA_902687465.1 of Secale cereale. Lineage (NCBI taxonomy): Eukaryota > Viridiplantae > Streptophyta > Magnoliopsida > Poales > Poaceae > Secale > Secale cereale. The sequence goes on along the minus strand of LR738715.1, from coordinate 786,293,592 downwards.
CAAGAGGAGCTTGCCGGGAAGGCCGCTCCAGGCTCAAGACCACCCCTCTGGCACAAGACCCTGGCAGGAGGAGCTTGCCAGGAAGGCCAAGCATGGCATTTCAGCAGACTTGCCGTGGCGCATCGCGCGCCCCGGCAAGGCCCGGAGAGCGGCAAGCTCTCGTGCGCGACAAGTTAACTACCGCGGCAAGGTGCAAGCCGCGGCAAGCTTCCACTACGTGCCCGCGCTCCAGCTCATACAGCCACGCGTCGCCCTGGGGCCCTTCCAGGTGCACGTGGCGGAAGGCTGTGCAGCCTGGGGTACACGGTGGCGAGCTGCGATGACGAGGCCACCATCGTGGCGAACGGAGACGCCCTGACGGACGCTTTTTGCACTGTTTGGGGCGATGGGCATTCAATGCCCTTGTCCCCTGCCGTCATGGTTAGGTATAGAGCACTATGCATACACTATTCCAACTACCACCATTTTTACATTTTTACCCTCATCTGCGTTGCCACCTATCGGTGACCCCTTTCGACATATAAAAGGAGGCCCATGCGCAACGTAGAGGAGGTTCCGATCTTCGATCACTCTCACGCTCGGTGGTGCCAGCGACAAGCACTGTAGCTCTTCCCGCTCCCGAGCTAAGAACACAATACAAACCAAGGCAGGAGTAGGGTTTTACACATCCGTGCGGCCCGAACCTGGGTAAACTGCTCGCGTGCACGCTTCGATCCGCTCTTTGTACATCCTCCGCCCCCTTGCCGTACCGAAAAGGGGCTCCGGTCCCATAGGTGTTCGTGGGCGATCAGTTTCCCCGACAAGTATAATCCATGGACTCAACATTAGTCATAAGAACTCATACACTTATTGCAAAAATCTACGAGTCATCAAAACAAAGCAATCAACGCATGCTCCTAGGGGGGAGGTTGGTAGGAGTTAACCATCGCGTGCCCCCGACCTCCACACGAAGGTTGGCACTTTACAAATACCTCATGCTCTAACTTCGTCATATAGCGGTTCACCATACGTGCATTATATGGGAATCACTAACCTTAACACAAGTATTTCTCAATTTCATAATAACTCCACTAGCATGACTCTAATATCACTATCCTCATATCTCAAAACAATTATCAAGCATCCAACTTCTCATCATATTCAATGCACTTGGTGTGAAAGTTTTTTACTAATTGATATTGGATGTCTACCATGTGAAGACTAGTTTTTTAGCCTAAACACATTACCATGCTGTTTTAATAGACTCTCAAATAGATATAAGTGAAGCATGAGAGTTCAACAATTTCTACAAAATATTACCACCACCGTTCTCTAAAAGATATAAGTGAAGCACTAGAGCAAAAACTATTTAACTCAAAAGATATAAGTGAAGCACATAGAGTGTTCTAACAATTCCTAGGCCATATTTAACTCTCTCAAATAGGTGTGTCCAGCAAGGATGATTGTGGCAAACTAACAAGCAAAGACTCAAATTATACAAGACGCACCAAGCAAAACACATATCATGTGGTGAATAAAAATATAGCTCCAAGTATAGTTACCGATGGATGAAGACGAAAGAGGGGATGCCTTCCCGGGGCATCCCCAAGCTTAGGCTTTTGATTGTCCTTGAATTTTACTTGGGGTGACATGGGCATCCCCAAGCTTAGTCCCTTGCTACTCTTTGTTCCATAGTCCATCAAAGCAGTACTCATAACTTGAAAACTTCACAACACAAAACTTAGACAAAAATCTCGTGAGCTCCGTTAGTATAAGAAAGCAAACCACTACTCAAAGGTACTGCACTGAATTCATTCTTTGTTTATATTGGTGTTAAACCTACTGTATTCCAACTTCTCTATGGTTCATACTTCCCAATACTACTCATAGATGCATTGAAATAAGCAAACAACACACGAAAAACAGAATCTGTCAAAAACAGAACAGTCTGTAGTAATCTGCAGGTTTTGCATACTTCTGCAACTCCAAAAACTTCAATCTAAATTGGTAAACATGAGGAATTTGTCTATTAATCATCTTCAAAAAGAATCAACTAAATATCACAATCCAGTAAAATCTAATGACCATTCTAGCGAACGCTAACGATTATGTTTTTCACAGCAAGATCATATAAACTTCACACAAGTCTTCCCAAAGGTTCTACTTGGCACAAACACAAATTAAAACACAAAACCACATCTAAACAGAAGTTAGATGCAATATTTATTCCTAAACAGAAGCAAAAGCAAAGGAACTAAAATAGAGTTGGGTTGCCTCCCAACAAGCACTATCATTTAACGCCCCTAGCTAGGCATGATGATTTCAATGATGCTCGCATAAAAGATAAGAATTGAAACATAAGGTGAGCATCATGAAGAATATTACTAGCACATTTAAGTCTAACCCACTTCCTATGCATAGGGATTTTGTAAGCAAACAACTTATGGGAACAATAATCAACTAGCATAGGAAAGCAAAACAAGCATAGCTTCAAAACTTTAAGCACATAGAGAGGAAAATTGATATTATTGCAATTCCTACAAGCATATGATCCTATCTCATAATAATTTTCAGTAGCATCATGAATGAATTCAACGATATAACCATCACATAAAGCATTCTTTTCATGATCTACTTGCATACAGATTTTACTACTCTCCACATAAGCAAAATTCTTCTCATTGACAGTAGTGGGCGGAGCAAGTTCAACAAAATAACTATCATGTGAAGCATAACCCAATTGAAAACTAAAATCATGATGACAAGTTTCATGGTTATCATTATTCTTAATAGTATACAAGTCATCACAATAATCATCATAGATAGCAACTTTGTTCTCATAATTAATTGGAACCTCTTCCAAAATAGTGGATACATCACTAAATAAAGTCATGACCTCTCCAAATCCACTTTCATCAATATAATCATCATAAATAGGAGGCATGATTTCATCATAATAAATTATCTCATCAAAACTTGGGGGCCTAAAAATATCATCTTCATCAAACATAGCTTCCCCAAGATTGTGGCTTTGCATATCATTAGCATCATGGGTATTCAAAGAATTCATACTAATAACATTGCAATCATGCTCATCATTCACATATTTCATGCCAAGCATTCTATGTAATTCCTCTTCTAGTACTTGAGCACAATTTTCCTTCCCATCATTTTCACGAAAGATATTAAAAAGATGAAGCATATGAGGTAACCTCAATTCCATTTTTTTGGTAGTTTTCTTTTATAAACGAAACTAGTGATAAAACAAGAAACTAAAAGATTCAATTGCAAGATCTAAAGATATACCTTCAAGCACTAACTTCCCCGGCAACATTGTAATAAGAAAATATAAAAACATCAAGGTAGCAACTGGTAAACGTGAGCATAAATGGTGTTGCAATGATAGTAAACAAGGCCTAGGGTTCATACTTTCACTAGTGCAAGTTATCTCAACAAGGATAACATAATTGGATCATATTACTAGCCCTCAACATGCAACAAAGAGTCACTCCAAAGTCACTAATAGCGGAGGACAAACGAAGAGATTATGGTAGGGTACGAAACCACCTCAAAGTTATTCTTTCTGATCGATCTATTCAAGAGTCCATAGTAACGTTAAATCTATCATAGAGTTCATACTAGAATAACACCTTAAGACACAAATCAACCAAAACCCTAATGTCAGCTAGATACTCCATTGTCACCTCAAGTATCCATGGGCATGATTATACGATATGCATCACACAATCTCTGATTCATCTATTCAACCAACACAAAGTACTTCAAAGAGTGCCCCAAAGTTTCTACCTTAGAGTCAAGACGAAAACGTGTGCCAACCCCTATGCATAGATTCCCAAGGTCATGGAACCCGCAAGTTGATCACCAAAACATAAATCAAGTGGATCACATGATATCCCATTGTCACCACAGATAAGCACCTGCAAGACACACATCAAGTGTTCTCAAATCCTTAAAGACTCAATCCGATAAGATAACTTCAAAGGGAAAACTCAATCCATTACAAGAGAATAGAGGGGGAGAAGCATCATAAAATCCAACTATAATAGCAAAGCTCACGATACATCAAGATCGTGCCATCTCAAGAACACGAGAGAGAGATCAAACACATAGCTACTGATACACACCCTCAGCCCCGAGGGTGGACTACTCCCTCCTCGTCATGGAGAGCGCCAAGATGATGAAGATAGCCATCGGAGAGGGATTCCCCCTCCGGCAGGGTGCCGGAACAGGGTCTAGATTGGTTTTTGGTGGCTACAGAGGCTTTCGGTGGTGGAACTCCCGATCTAGGTTAATTTCCGAAGGTTTCAATATTTATAGGATTTTTTAGCGTAGGGCACAAGTCAGGGGGGCTTCTGGGTTGTCCACGAGATAGGAGGGCGCGCTCCCTGCCCAGGGCGCGCCCCCACCCTCGTGGGCAGCCCGTGGCTCTCCTGGCCCAACTCTTTTACTTCGGGGGCTTCTTTTGGTCCAGAAAAAATCATCAAAAATTAGCACGTCAATTGGACTCCGTTTGATATTCCTTTTCTGTAAAATCCTAAAACAGGAGAAAAACAGAAACTGGCACTGGGCTCTGGGTTAATAGGTTAGTCCCAAAAATCATATAAAAGTGTATATAAAAGCCCATAAGACATCCTAGAAGGATAATATAATAGCATGGATCAATAAAAAATTATAGATACGTTGGAGACATATCAGATGACTAGAGGGATGTCTATCTAAGCAGGAGTTCTTTAGTAATATGATTAATTGAACTTTAATTTATCATGAACTTAGTCATGATAGTATTTGCAAATTATGTTGTAGATCAATAGCTCGCATTATAGGTCCCCTATGTTTTTGATATGTTCCTAGAGAAAACTAAGTTGAAAGATGTTAGTAGCAATGATGCATACTAGCTCCGTGATTTGAGGATTATCCTCATTGCTGCACAGAAGTATTATGTCCTTGATGCATAGCTAGGTGACAAACCTATTGTGGGACCATATGCAGACGTTATGAACGTTTGCCAAGCTCGGTATAATGACTACTTGATAATCTAGTGCACCATGCTTTACGGCTTAGAACCGGGACTTCAAAAATGTTTTGAATGCCACGGAGCATATGAGATGTTCCAAGAGTTGAAAATAGTATTTCAGACTCATGCCCGTGTCGAGAGGTATGAGACCTCTGACAAGTACTTTGCCTACAAGATGGAGGAGAATAGCTCAACCAGTGAGCATGTGCTTAGATTGCTTGGGTACTACAATTACTTGAATCAAGTGGGAGTTAATCTTCTAGATAAGATAGTAATCGATAAAGTTCTCTAGTCACTATCACCAAGTTACTAGAACTTCATGATGAACTATAATATGCAAGGGATGACGAAAGTAATTCCCGAGCTCTTCGCGATACTGAAATCGACGAAGGTAGAAATCAAGAAAGAACATCAAGTGTTGATGGTTAGCAAGACCACAAGTTTCAAGAAAAGGGCAAAGGGATATAGAAGGGGAACTTCAAGAAAATGACATGCGAGTTGTCACTCCCGTGAAGAAACCCAAAGTTAAACTCAAGCCTGAAACTAAGTGCTTCTACTGCAAAGGAAATGGTCACTGGAAGTGGAACTACCCTAGATACTTGCGGATAAGAAGGATGGCAAAGTGAACAAAGGTATATTTGATATACAGATTATTAATGTGTACTTTGCTAGTGTTCATAACAACCCATGGGTATTTGATACAGGTTTAGTTGCTAAAATTAGTAACTCAAAACGGCAGTTGCAGAACGAACAAAAACTAGTTAAGGGTGAAGTGATGATGTGTGTTGGAAGTGGTTCCAAGATTGATATGATCATCATCACACACTCCCTATACTTTCGGGGTTAGTGTCGAACATAAATAAATGTTATTTGGTATTTGCGTTGAGCATGAATATCGTTTGATCATGTTTATTGCAATACTGTTATTCATTTAAAGTCATAGAATAATTGTTGTTCTGTTTACATGAATAAAACCTTCAATGGTCATACACCCAATGAACATATTTTTGTTGGATCTCGATCGTAGTGATACACATATTCATAATATTGAAGCCAAAAGATGCAGAGTTGATAATGATAGTGCAACTTATTTGTGGCACTGCCGTTTAGGTCATATTGGTGTAAAGCGCATGAAGAAACTCCATGCTGATGGACTTTTGGAATCACTTGATTATGAATCACTTGGTGCTTGCAAACCATGCCTCATGGGAAAGATGACTAAAACTCCGTTCTCCGGAACAATGGAGCGAGCAACTGACTTATTGGAAATCATGCATACTGATGTATGTGGACCAATGAGTGTTGAGGCTCGCGGCGGGTATCGTTATTTTCTGACCTTCAATGATGATTTGAGCAGATATGGGTATATCTACTTGATGAAGCACAAGTCTGAAACATTGAAAAGTTCAAAGAATTTCAGAGTGAAGTAGAGAATCATCGTAACAAGAAAATAAAGTTTCTATGATCTGATCGTGGAGGCGAATATTTGAGTTTAGAGTTTGGTCTTCATTTAAAACAATGTGAAATATTTTCACAACTCACGCCACCGGGAACACCACATCATAATGGTGTGTCCGAACGTCGTAACCGCACTTTATTAGATATGGTGCGATCTATGATGTCTCTTACCGATTTACCACTATCGTTTTGCGGTTATGCATTAGAGACAGCTGCATTCACGTTAAATAGGGCATCATCTAAATCCGTTGAGACGACACCGTATGAACCGTGGTTTGGCAAGAAACCTAAGTTGTCGTTTCTTAAAGTTTGGGGCAGCGATGCTTATGTAAAAAAGTTTCAACCTCATAAGCTCGAACCCAAATCGGAGAAATGTGTCTTCATAGGATACCCAAAGGAAACTGTTGGGTACACCTTCTATCACAGATCCAAAGGCAAGATATTCGTTGCTAAAAATGTATACTTTCTAGAGAAGGAGTTTCTCTCCAAAGAAGTGAGTGGGAGGAAAGTGGAACTTAATGAGGTAATTGCACCTTCTCCTAAATTGGAAAGTAGTACATCATAGAAACTAGTTCTAGTGATTCCTACACCAATCAGCGAGGAAGGTAATGATGTTGATCATGAAACTTCAGATCAAGTTACTATTGAACCTCGTAGGTCAACCGGAGTGCGTTCCGTGCCAGAGTGGTACGGTAACCCGGTTCTGGAAGTCATGTTACTAGACCATGATGAACCTACGAACTATGAGGAAGCGATGATGAACCCAGATTCCGCAAAATGGCTTGAGGCCATGAAATCTGAGATTGGATCCATGTATGAGAACAAAATGTAGACTTTGGTTGACTTGCCCGATTATCAGCAAGCCATTGAAAATAAATGGATCTTTAAGAGGAAGATTGACGCCGATGGTAATGTTACTGTCTACAAAACTCGACTTGTTGCGAAAGGTTTTCGACAAGTTCAAGGTGTTGACTACGATGAGATTTTCTCACTCGTAGAGATGCTTAAGTCTGTCCGAATCATGTTAGCAATTGCCATATTTTATGAAATCTGGCAAATGGATAACAAAACTGCGTTCTTTAATGGGTTTATTAAAAAAAGAGTTGTATATGATGCAACCAGAAGGTTTTATCAATCCTTAAGGTGCTAACAAAATGTGCAAGCTCCAGCGATCCATCAATGGACTAGTGCAAGCATCTCGGAGTTGGAATATACGCTTTGATAAGTTGATCAAAGCATATAGTTTTATATAGACTTGCGGTGAAGCCTGTATTTACAAGAAAGTGGGTGGGAGCACTACAGCCTTTCTGATAAGTATATGTGAATGACATATTTTCGATCAGAAATGATGTAGAATTTTCTGGAAAGCATAAAGGAGTATTTTAAAGGAGTTTTCAAAGAAAGACCTCGGTGAAGCTGCTTACATATAGAGCATCAAGATCTATAGATATAGATTCAAGACGCTTGATAAGTTTTTTCAATGAGTACATACCTTGACAAGTTTTTGAAGTAGTTCAAAATGGAACAATCAAACAAAGAGTTCTTGCCTGTGTTGCAAGGTGTTAAGTTGAGTAAGACTCAAAGCCCGACCACAGCAAAAGATAGAGAGAGAATGAAAGTCATTCCCTATGCCTCGGCCATAGGTTCTATAAAGCATGCCATGCTGTATACCAAACCTATTGTATGCCCTGCCCTGAGTTTGGTAAGGGAGTATGCTACTTCTCGAGCTTGCGTTGTATTCCCTCGAAGAGGAAAGGGTGATGTAGCACAGTAGCGTAAGTATTTCCCTTGGTTTTTGAGAACCAAGGTATCAATCCAGTAGGAGACCACGCGTGAGTCCCTCACACCTGCACAAACAAATAAGAACTTCGCAGCCAACGCGATAAGGGGTTGTCAATCCCTTTACGGTCACTTACAAAAGTGAGATCTGATAGAGATGATAGTTTGATATTTTTGGTATTTTTGGATATAAGAACAGAAAGTAAAAGCGAAAAAGTAAAGTAGATTGTAGATTGATATGTTGAGAATAGACCCGAGGGCCATAGTTTTCTCTAGTGGCTTCTGTCATGATAGCGATATTCTACGGCGGGTAAACAAATTACTGTCGAGCAATTGATAGAAAAGTGAATAATTGTGAGACTATCTAGGCATGATCATTATATATAGGCATCATGTCCGAAACAAGTAGACCGAAACGATTCTGCATCTATTACTATTACTCCACACATCGACAGCTATCCAGCATGCATCTAGATTATTAAGTTCATAAGAACAGAGTAACGCCTTAAGCAAGATGACATGATGTAGAGGGATAAACTCAAACATAGTGATATAAACCCCATCTTTTTATCCTCGATGGCAACAATACAATACGTGCTTTGCTGCCCCTACTGTCACTGGGAAAGGACACCGCAAGATTGAACCCAAAGCCAAGCACTTCTCCCATTGCAAGAACTATAGATCTAGTAGGCCAAACCAAACCAATAATTCTAAGAGACTTGCAAGGATATTATAATCATACATAAAGAGTTCAAAAAAGAACCAAATATTTCTCAAAGATAATCTTGATCATAAACCCACAATTCATCGGATCTTGACAAACACACCGCAAAAAGAGATTACATCGAATAGATCTCCTCGAAGACCAAGGAGAACTTGGTATTGAGATACAAAGAGAGAGAAGAAGCCATCTAGATACTAGCTATGGACCCGAAGGTCTGTGGTAAACTACCCACACCTCATGGTGAGGCGATGATGATGATGTAGAAGCACTCCGCGGAAAATCCCCCCTCCGGCGGTGCTCCAGAACAGGCCCCAAGATGGGATCTCACGGGAACAGAACGTTGCGGCAGTGGAACTAGGGTTTTCTCTATTGTACTGATGTTTTCGGGGTACATAGATATATATAGGAAGAAGGAGGGCACCTGGGGCCAGACGTGGTGCCGACGAGGCAGGGGGCGCCCTGTAGGGGGGGGGCGCCCCCACCCTTGTGGACGCCACCTCGGCCCTATTCCGTGGTTCTCAAGTCTCCCGTGCGTATTTTGCTCCAAAAATATATCTCCCGAAGTTTCATTCCGTTTGGACTCCGTTTGATATTCCTTTTCTGTAAAACCCTGAAATAGGCAAAGAAAAAACAGCAATCTGGACCGGGCCTTTGGGTTAATAGATTAGTGCCAAAAATAATATAAAAGTGTATAACAAAGCCCATTAAACATCCAAAACATCATAAATAATAGCATGGAACAATCAAAAATTATAGATACGTTGGAGACGTATCAGAGTACTATTTTGATCTAGGAGTAGATCACTGGACAACGGTCAAAATTATCCTTAGAGAACTAAGAAAATATTTCTCGGTTAAGGAGGTGATAAAGAGTTCGTCGTAGAGAGTTACCTCGATGCATGTTTTGACACCGATCTGGATGACTCTAAGTCTCGATCTGGATACATATTGAAAGTGGGAGCATTTAGCTAGATTATCTCCGTGCAGAGCATTGCAGACATAGAAATTTGCGAAATACATATGGATCTGAATGTAACAGACCCGCTGACTAAACTTCTCTCACGAAGAAAACCATGATCACACCTTAGTACTCTTTGGGTGTTAATCACATGGCGATGTGAACTAGATTATTGACTCTAGTAAACCCTTTGGGTGTTGGTCACATGGCGATGTGAACTATGGGTATTATTCACATAACGATGTGAATTATCAGTATTAAATCACATGGCGATGTGAACTAGATTATTGACTCTAGTGCAAGTGGGAGACTGAAGGAAATATGCCCTAGAGGCAATAATAAAGTTATTATTTATATTTCATTATATCATGATAAATGTTTATTATTCAGGCAAGAATTGTATTAACCGGAAACTTAGTACATGTGTGAATACATAGAGAAAACAAAGTGTCCCTAGTATGCCTCTACAAGACTAGCTCGTTAATCAAAGATAGTTATGTTTCCTTACCATAGACATGTGTTGTCATTTCTTGAACGGGATCACATCATTAGGAGAATGATGTGATGGACAAGACCCATCCGTTAGTTTAGCCCAGACCATCTGTCGGTGGGAATGGTGGCAAAGATCTGTCTCTGTAGCCGTCGGGTGGCGCGCCCAGGCCGGTGATGCCCAAGATGTGGAGATGGGTGGCCAAGATGCATATCTGGATGAAAGTATGCTTGATAGCTCAATTGATAGTGAGACTTGGGGTAAATTAGGGATGCTGGATGGGGGAGCGAGGGCTGTGGCTACTCAGGATACTGCAGTTAGTGTCCCCCGTTGGCCCGGCCCCTGGTTGTCTTGTTTGATGAATATGGGTCCCATCTTGGTTCGCCTTCCCTGGCCCCCATGGTGGTTGCGGTGCCTTCTGGTCATCTAGGGGCCGCGGTCCTCCGCTCCCCGGCGGCTCCTGCTGGAGTGGTTGCTGGATGTGTGCTCATCGACGACTCTGCTCCCTCCCCACCCTCCGGACGTCGTGGCTCGGGTGGATCGGGCAGACCTCCCAAGAAGACGGCGGGCCGGAAGCCAGTGGCTAAGGCGTGTGCGGTGATCGAGTCGGAGCAGTTTCGAGATGATCTGGGCGTGGCGCTGGCGTCAGCGGGTACGGGTGCTAAGGCCAAGCGGTCCATGGCGACTCCGGTGCCACAGCGTGCCCCTAGCGTGAGGTCCAAGGCCAAGCTGGGAGACCTATCCTCCTTGGAGAGCGCCAAGCTGCATACGGCTGACAAGAATTTGGAGGTTTCAGGTAACCCTCTACCCTCATACAGAATTCTCAATGCTTTTTCTGATGCACATCTGTCACGAATTTTGGATGATAGTGGTGTTGCCTCTTCTGTCCCCCATGGGGAGATTATCTCGTTAGTGCGTGCGCGTGAAGAGGCCCAGGCGGCACTTGTCGAAGCTACGGCTCGGTGTGTGCTTGCGTCCTCATCTGAGGTGGTACCAGCAGGGGATGGTGCCACCTCTTGCCCCGATGAGGAAGCTGAAGCAATGGCTGCTTCAATGCTTCCTTCTTCCAGTCGCGTTGCGGCTCGGAAGCGTGTGGTCAAAGTGGTGACCTCTCGTGGGGTGCGACTATGAATCGCATCATCTGATATAATGTGGTACCTTTTTTGGAACATTAGAGGTTGTGGCCACGAGGGACGCAGGACACAACTTCAGGAATACATGGCCAAGGAACGAATAGATGTTGTTGCGCTCCAGGAAACAATTAAAACAAAATTTTCTTATCTTGACATGTTGGCGTTGGACCCCCTTAATCGTTTCAACTGGCACTGGTTACCCTCATCTGGCCACTCGGGAGATATCCTGATTGGATGTAACCATGACATCTGTGAGATTCTTGCGTGGGAGCAAGGCAGATTTTTTGTTGCTGCTACGATTAGGCATAGTTTCTCTAGGCTGATTTGGGTGGTGGTGTGTGTTTACGGCCCTGCTGACCATGCACGCTCTGCCACTTTTTTGGACGAAGTCACAGCCTTGGTTGGGGCCAAGCGCACGGCTAATCTTCCCCTGGTAGTGGGAGGAGACTTTAATTTGATCCACTCGGGTGCAGATAAAAACAATGACCGGGTGGACTGGACAAGGGTGTCCATGTTCAATAACGCCATCGCGGCGGCTGCTTTGCGAGAAGCGGCGCGTACGGGTGCCAGGTTCACTTGGACGAACAAGCAGCTGGCCCTGGTTCGCAGCATGCTAGCTCGGGTGTTTTTACCCCGGAATGGGAGGTCCTTTTTCCTTTGTGCACCTTGGTGGCTGAAACTCGTATTGGATCAGATCACGTCCCTCTGATCTTCTCTTCGGGGGGAAGAGAGAGCACAGCGTAGCAAGCGTTCTTCTTCGAGTCTGCCTGCTTTGAAGCAGAGGGCTTCATCCCCATGGTGAATTCTCGTTGGGAGATGATTTGGCCCAGAAGGAGCCCCAACGGGGACTAGTAGAGTGTTTGTCGGCTCCTGCCGCTATTTTGCGCGCCTTATTACATGGGTGGGGCGCCAATCATGGCCATGATTCAAAACGTGAACACGGTAGGTTCACGGAGGAGATCGCTGCCCTCGATGCCCAGGCTGGCGTGCGGATGTTCTCGGAAGCCGAGTGAGCTCATAGATACGACGTGGAACACAAGGTTTTAGCGATCCATCAGGCAGGAGAAGAATACTGACGTCGTATGGGCGGTATTAAGTGGGTGACTAAGGGAGACGCAAACACGGGTTATTTTCACTCATACGCTAACGGTAGAAAACGTAAGTGCACGATTCTTTGCCTGCAGTCGGAGCAGGGCCTTCTTCTCTCTCAGGGAGACATCTCCCGCCACATTTATGACTATTTTGTTGGTCTGTTGGGCATGACAGAGGAGAAAAGTCTTAGTATTCGTGAGGATTTGTGGGATCCTCTGGACCGTGTGTCCTCCCAGGAGAACGAGATGAAGGAAATATGCCCTAGAGGCAATAATAAAGTTGTTATTTATATTTCCTTATATCATGATAAATGTTTATTACTCATGCTAGAATTGTATTAACTGGAAACTTAGTACATGTGTGAATACATAGACAAAACAGAGTATCCCTAGTATGCCTCTACTAGACTAGCTCGTTAATCAAAGATGGTTATGTTTCCTAACCATAGACATGTGTTGTCATTTGATGAATGAGATCACATCATTAGAATAGTTATGTGATGGACAAGTCCCATCCGTCAGCTTATCACTATGATCGTTTAGTTTTATTTCTATTGCTTTCTTCATGACTTATACATGTTCCTCTAACTATGAGATTATGCAGATCCCGAATACCGGAGGAACACCTTGTGTGCTATCAAACGTCAAAACGTAACTGAGTGATTATAAAGATGCTCTACAGGTGTTTCCGAAGGTGTTTGTGGTGTTGGCATAGATCAAGAATAGGATTTGTCACTCCGAGTGTCGGAGAGGTATCTCTGGGCCCTCTTGATAATACTCATCATAATAAGCCTTGCAAGAAAATGACTAATGAGTTAGTCATGAGATGATGTATTATGGAACGAGTAAAGAGACTTGCCGATAACGAGATTGAACAAGGTATGATGATACCAATGGTTAAATCTCGGGCAAGTAACATACCTATGACAAAGAGAACAGCGTACGTTGTTATGCGGTTTGACCGATAAAGATCTTCGTAGAATATGTAGGAGCCAATATGAGCATTAAGGTTCCGCTATTGGTTATTGACGGGAGATGTGTCTCGGTCATGTCTACATAGTTCTCGAACCCGTAGGGTCCGCACGCTTAACGTTCGATGACGATTTGTATTATGAGTTATGTGATTTGATGACCGACGTTTGTTCAGAGTCCCGGATGAGATCACGGACATGACGAACAGTCTCGAAATGAGACATAAATATCGATATATTGGAAGGCTATATTCGGACATTGGAAAGGTTCCGATTGATTCGGGTATTTTTCGGAGTAGCGGAGAGTTACAGGAATTCGTATTGGGCCTTAACGGGCCATATGGGAAAGGAGAGAAAGGCGTCAAGGGTGGCCGCACCCCTTCCCCATGGACTGGTCCGAATTGGACAAGGGAAAGGGGGCGCCCCCTTCCTTCCTTCTCCTTCTCCCTTCCCCCTTTCATATTCCATGTGGGATGAGGAATCCTACTAGGACTAGGGAGTCCTAGTAGGACTCCACACTTTGGCGCGCCCTATGAGGGCCGGCCTCCTCCTTGCTTCATCCTTTATATACGTGGCCAGGGGGCACCCCATGGACACACAAGTTGATTTTAGCCATGTGCGGTGCCCCTCCCCACAGATACACACCTCGGTCATATCGTTGCAGTGCTTAGGCGAAGCCCTGCGCCGGTAACTTCATCATCACCGTGATGTCTACTACGCACCCTTCTTCTTGTAGATGTTGTTGGGCCTCCAAGTGCAGAGGTTTGTAGGACAGTAGCAAATTTCCCTCAAGTGGATGACCTAAGGTTTATCAATTCGTGGGAGGCGTAGGATGAAGATGGTCTCTCTCAAGCAACCCTGCAACCAAATAACAAAGAGTCTCTTGTGTCCCCAACACACCCAATACAATGGAAAATTGTATAGGTGCACTAGTTCGCGAAGAGATGGTGATACAAGTGCAATATGGATGGTAGATATAGGTTTTTGTAATAAGAAAATATAAAAACAGCAAGGTAGCAAGTGGTAAACGTGAGCATAAACAGTGTTGCAATGATAGTAGGCAAGGCCTAGGGTTCATACTTTCACTAGTGGAAGTTGTATCAACAAGGATAACATAATTAGATCATATTACTAGCCCTCAACATGCAACAAAGAGTCACTCCAAAGTAACTAATAGCGGAGAACAAACAGAGAGATTATGGTAGGGTACGAAACCACTTCAAAGTTATTCTTTTTGATCGGTCTATTCAAGAGTCCATAGTAACGTTCAATCTATCATAGAGTTCGTACTAGAATAACACCTTAAGACACAAATCAACAAAAACCCTAATGTCACCTAGATACTCCATTGTCACCTCAAGTCTCCGTGGGCATGGTTATATGATATGCATCACACAATCTCAGAAACATCTATTCAACCAACACATAGAACTTCAAAGAGTGCCCCGAAGTTTCTACCGGAGAGTCAAGACGAAAACGTGTGCCAACCCCTATGCATAGATTCCCAAGGTCACAGAACCCGCAAGTTGATCACCAAAACATACATCAAGTGGATCACATGATATCCCATTGTCACCACAGATAAACACGTGCAAGACATACATCAAGTGTTCTCAAATCCTTAAAGACTCAATCCGATAAGATAACTGCAAAGGGAAAACTCAATCCATTACAAGAGAGTAGAGGCGGAGAAGCATCATAAGATCCAACTAGAATAGCAAAGCTCGCGATACATCAAGATCGTGCCATCTCAAGAACACGAGAGAGAGAGAGAGAGAGAGAGAGAGAGAGAGAGAGAGAGATCAAACACATAGCTAATGGTACATACCCTCAGCCCCGAGGGTGGACTACTCCCTCCTCGTCATGGAGAGCGCCGGGATGATGAAGATAGCCATCGGTGAGGGTTCCCCCCTCCGACAGGGTGCCGGAATGGGGTCTAGATTGGTTTTTGGTAGCTACAGAGGCTTTCGGCGGCGGAACTCCCGATCTAGGTTAATTTCCAAAGGTTTCAGTATTTATAGGAATTTTTGGACTCGGGGCCAAGCAAAGGGGGCCACAGGCTGTCCTCGAGATAGGGGGGCGCGCCCCCCTTCCCAGGGCGCGCCCTCGACCCCCGAGGGCAGCCCGTGGCTCTCTTGGCCCACCTCTTTTGCTTCGGGGGCTTCTTTTGGTCCAGAAAAAATCATAAAAAATTGGCTCGTCAATTGGACTCTGTTTGATATTCCTTTTTTGCGAAACTCAAAAACAAGGAAAAAAACAGAAACTGGCACTGGGCTCTGGGTTAATAGGTTAGTCCAAAAAATTATATAAAAGTGTATATAAAAGCCCATAAGACATCCTAGAAGGATAATATAATAGCATGGAACAATCAAAAATTATAGATACGTTGGAGACGTATCAGCATCCCCAAGCTTAATTCTGCTCGTCCTCGAGTAGGTAAATGATAAAAACAGAATTTTTGATGTGGAATGCTAACCAATATAGTTTTTCAATGTAATTCTGTTAATTGTGGCAAGAATGTTTAGATCTGAAAGATTCAAGATAAAAGTCTATATTGACATCAGAAATAACAATACTTCAAGAATACTAACAAAGCAATCATGTCTTCTCAAAATACTATGGCTAAAGAAAGTTATCCTTACAAAATCATATAGTCTGGCTATGCTCCCTCTTCATCACACAAAATATTCATATCATGCACAACCCCGATTTCAGCCATGCACTTGTTTTCATACTCTATTCTTTCAAACCTTTCAACTTTCATGCAATACATGAGCGTGAGCCATGGACATAGCACTATGGGTGGAATAGAGGTGGTTGTGGAGAAGACAAAAAGGAGGGAGATAGTCTCGCATCAACTAGGCGTATCAATGGGCTATGGAGATGCCCATCGATAGATATCAATGTGAGTGAGTAGGGATTGCAATGCAACGGATGCACTAGAGCTAAATATGTATGAAAGCTCAACAAAAGAAACTAGTGGGTGTGCATCCAACTTTCTTGCTCACGAAGACCTAGGGCATTTGAGGAAGCCCATCGTAGGAATATACAAGCCAAGTTCTATAATGAAAATTCCCACTAGTATATGACAGTGACTAAACACGAGACTCTATATCATGAAGAACATGGTGCTACTTTGAACCACAAGTGTGGAAAAAGATAGTAGCAATTGTCCCCCTTTTTTCTTTTTTTTCTTTTTTTTCTTTTTTCCTTTTTTTTGGGCCTTCGTTTTTCCTTTGGCCTTTCTTTTTTTTTTTCCTTTTTTTGCGGAGGGGCTTTATAGATTTAGCCTTTCCTCCCATGGGACAATGCTCTAATAATGATAATCATCACACTTTCATTACAACTCGATATTACAACAACAAAGTATGTTACTATATGAATGCCTCCGGCGGTGTACTGGTATGTGCAATGAAACAAGAGTGACATGTATAAAAATTATGCATGGTGGCTTTGCCACAAATATGATGTCAACTACAAGATCATGCAATGGCAAGATGACAATATGATGTGTGTCATATAAACGGAACGGTGGAAAGTTGCATGGCAATATATCTTAGAATGGCTATGGAAATGCCATGATAGGTAGGTATGGTGGCTGTTTTGAGGAACACTATGGTGGCTGTTTTGAGGAAGGATATATAGTGGGTTTATGGAACTGGCGAAAGTTGCGCGGTACAAGAGAGGCTAGCAATGGTGGAAGGGTGAGAGTGCGTATAATCCATCGACTCAACATTAGTCATAAGAACTCATATACTTATTGCAAAAATCTACGAGTCATCAAAACAAAGCAATCAACGCATGCTTCTAGGGGGGTAGGCTGGTAGGAGTTAACCATCGCGCGCCCCCGACCTCCACACAAAGGTTGGCACTCTACAAATACCTCATGTTCTAACGTCGTCACATAGCGGTTCACCATATGTGCATGATACGGGAATCACTAACCTTAACAGAAGTATTTCTCAATTTCATCATAACTCCACTAGCAAGACTCTAATATCACTACCCTCATATCTCAAAACAATTATCAAGCATCCAACATCTCATTCTATTCAATGCACTTAGTGCGAAATTTTTTTACTACATTCACATTGGATATCTATCATGTGAAGACCAGTTTCTTTAGCATAAAGACATTACCCTGCTGTTTTAATATCTCTAAAGGATATAAGTGAAGCATGAGAGTTCATCTATTTCTTAAAAATAAAACCACCGCCGTGCTCTAAAAGATATAAGTGAAGCACTAGAGCAAATGACAAACTACTCCGAAAGATATAAGTGAAGATCAATGAGTAGTTGAATAGTTATGTAACTATGTGAAGACTCTCTAACATTTAAGAACTTAAGATCTTGGGATAATATTCAAACAGAAAGAAAAACAAAATAAACTAAATTGACGCTCCAAGCCAAACACATATCATGTTGCGAATAAAAATATAGCTCCAAGTATAGTTACCGATGGATGAAAACGAAAGAGGGGATGCCTTCCCGGGGCATCCCCAAGCTTAGGCTTTTGATTATCTTCAATTCCTTGGGGTGCCATGGGCATCCCAAATCTTAGGCCTTTGCTACTCCTTGTTCCATAGTCCATCAAAGCAATACTCAAAACTTGAAAACTTCACAACACAAAACTTAGACAAAAATTCTCGTGAGCTCCGTTAGTATAAGAAAGCAAACCACTACTCAAAGGTACAATAATGAATTCATTCTCTGTTTATATTGGTGTTAAACCTACTGTACTACAACTTCTCTATGGTTCATATCCTCCAATACTACTCATAGATGCATCGGAATAAGCAAACAACACTCGAAAAACAGAATATGTCAAAGACAGAACAGTCTGTAGTAATCTGCAGGGTCCGCCTACTTCTGGTACTCCAGAAAATTCAAACTAAATTGGTAAATTTGCGGAATTTGTCTACCAATCATATGCAAAAAGAATCAACTAAAAAGCATGCTCCAGTAAAATCCCACGACTACTTTAGCAAGCGCTAACGATTCTGTTTTTCACAGCAAGATCACATAAACTTCACACAAGTCTTCCCAAAGGTTCTACTTGGAAAAAACACTAAACAAAACATGAAACCACATCTAATCAGAGGCTAGATGCCATATTTATTCCCTAACAGCAACAAATACAAATAAACTAAAATAAAGTTGGGTTGCCTCCCAACAAGCGCTATCGTTTAACGCCCCTAGCTAGGCATGATGATTTCAATGATGCTCGCATAAAAGATAAGAATTGAAACATAACGGGAGCATCATGAAGCATATGAATAACACATTTAAATATAACCCACTTCCTATGCATAGGGATTTTGTAAGCAAACAACTTATGGGAATGATAATCAACTAGTATAGGAAGGGAAAATAAGCATAGCTTCAAAAATTTAAGTACATAGAGAGGAAACTTCATATTATTGTAATTCCTACAAGCATATGTTCCTCCCTCATAATAATTTTCAGTAGCATCATGAATGAATTCAACAATATAACCAGCACATGAAGCATTCTTTTCATGATCTACTTGCATAGAAATTTTACTACTCTCCAAATAAGCAAAATTCTTCTCATTCATAGTAGTGGGAGCAAACTCAACAAAATAACTATCATGTGAAGCATAATCCAATTGAAAACTAAAATCATGATGACAAGTTTCATGGTTATCATTATTCTTAATAGCATACAATTCATCACAATAATCATCATAAATAGCAACTTTGTTCTCATAATCAATTGGAACTTCTTCCGAAATATTGGATTCTTCACTAAATAAAGTCATGACCTCTCCAAATCCACTTTCATAAATATAATCATCATAAATAGGAGGCATGCTTTCATCATAATAAATTTTCTCATCAAAACTTGGGGGACTAGAAATATCATCTTCATCAAACATAGCTTCCCCAAGCTTGTGGCTTTGCATATCATTAGCATCATGGATATTCAAAGGATTCACACTAACAACATTGCAATCATGATCATCATGCACATATTCTATGGCAAGCATTCTATGTAATTCTTCTTCTAGTACTTGAGCACAATTTTCCTTCCCATCATTTTCACGAAAGATATTAAAAAGATGAAGCATATGAGGTAATCGTAATTCCATTTTTTTGGTAGTTTACTTTTATAGACTAAACTAGTGATAAAACAAGAAACTAAAAGATTAGATTACAAGATCTAAAGATATACCTTCAAGAACTAACCTCCCCGGCAACGGCGCCAGAAAAGAGCTTGATGTCTACTACGCACCCTTCTTCTTGTAGACGTTGTTGGGCCTCCAAGTGCAGAGGTTTGTAGGACAGTAGCAAATTTCCCTCAAGTGGATGACCTTAGGGTTATCAATCCGTGGGAGGCGTAGGATGAAGATGGTCTCCCTCAAGCAACCCTGCAACCAAATAACAAAGAGTCTCTTATGTCCCCAACACACCCAATACAATGGCAAATTGTATAGGTGCACTAGTTCGGCGAAGAGATGGTGATACAAGTGCAATATGGATGGTAGATATAGGTTTTTGTAATAAGAAAATATAAAAACAGCAAGGTAGCAAGTGGTAAACGTGAGCATAAACAGTGTTGCAATGATAGTAGGCAAGGCCTAGGGTTCATACTGTCACTAGTGGAAGTTCTCTCAACAAGGATAACATAATTGGATCATATTACTAGCCCTCAACATGCAACAAAGAGTCACTCCAAAGTAACTAATAGAGGAGAACAAACGGAGAGATTATGGTAGGGTAGGAAACCACCTCAAAGTTATTATTTCTGATCGATCTATTCAAGAGTCTGTAGTAACGTTCAATCTATCATAGAGTTTGTACTAGAATAACACCTTAAGACACAAATCAACCAAAACCCTAATGTCACCTAGATACTCCATTGTCACCTCAAGTATCCGTGGGCATGGTTATACGATATGCATCACACAATCTCAGAAACATCTATTCAACCAACACATAGAACTTCAAAGAGTGCCCCGAAGTTTCTACCGGAGAGTCAAGACAAAAACGTGTGCCAACCCCTATGCATAGATTCCCAACGTCACGGAACCCGCAAGTTGATCAACCAAACATACATCAAGTGGATCACATGATATCCCATTGTCACCATAGATAAACACGTGCAAGACATATATGAAGTGTTCTTAAATCCTTAAAGACTCAATCCGATAAGATAACTACAAAGGGAAAACTCAATCCATTACAAGAGAGTAGAGGGGGAGAAGCATCATAAGATCCAACTAGAATAGCAAAGCTCGCGATACATCAAGATCGTGCCATCTCAAGAACGAGAGAGA
>LR738715.1:786161579-786272340 GCA_902687465.1 Secale cereale | reverse complement strand
GAGAGAGAGAGAGAGAGAGAGAGAGAGAGAGAGATCAAACACATAGCTAATGGTACATACCCTCAGCCCCGAGGGTGGACTACTCCCTCCTCGTCATGGGGAGCGCCGGGATGATGAAGATAGCCACCAGTGAGGGTTCCCCCCTCCGGCAGGGTGCCGGAACGGGGTCTAGATTGGTTTTTGGTGGCTAGAGAGGCTTTCGGCAGCGGAACTCTCGATCTAGGTTAATTTCCGAAGGTTTCAGTATTTATAGGAATTTTTGGAGTCGGGTCCAAGCAAAGGGGGGCTACGGGCCGTCCTCGAGATAGGGGGGCGCGCCCCCTTCCCAGGGCGCGCCCTCCACCCTCGAGGGAAGCCCGTGGCTCTCCTAGCCCACCTCTTTTGCTTCGGGGGCTTCTGTTGGTCCAGAAAAAATCATAAAAAATTGGCTCGTCAATTGGACTCCGTTTGATATTCCTTTTCTGCGAAACTCAAAAACAAGGAAAAAACAGAAACTGGCACTAGGCTCTGGGTTAATAGGTTAGTCCTAAAAATCATATAAAAGTGTATATAAAAGCCCATATGACATCCTAGAAGGATAATATAATAGCATGGAACAATAAAATTTATAGATACGTCGGAGACTTATCACACCGTCACCACGCCGTCGTGCTGACGAAACTCTCCTATGATGCTCAACTGGATCAAGAGCTCATGGGACGTCATCGAGTTGAACGTGTGCTGAACACGGAGGTGTCGTACGTTCGGTGCTTGGATCGGTTGGATCGCGAAGACGTTCGACTACATCAACCGCGTCACTAGACGCTTCCGCTTTCGGTCTACGAGGGTACGTTGACACACTCTCCCCACTCTTTGCTATGCTTCTCCTAGATAGATCTTGCGTGATCGTCGGAATTTTTTTGAAATACTAGGTTCCCCAACACGAGAGCTTGGCACTCTCTTTCCTTCCGGAAGAAGTAGACAACACTTTGATGGGTATGAGAAAGGCACGGCCCCAGGCCCCAACGGCTGGCCGGTCGAATTCTTCTGTAAATTCTGGCCTTTTCTTGGGCCCATCTTCTTTAATATTGTGAACGGTTTTGCCCTTGGAACGGTAGATATCTCCCACCTTAACTACAGGGTTATCAGCCTTATCCCTAAAGTTAAAGGGGCTGACAATGTTAAGATATTCAGTCCAATCACGCTTATTAATGTGCCTTTCAAGATTTGCGCCAAGGCTTACGTGACCTGGCTGGCCCCTGTTTCCCAAAGGGTTATCCTCAGTAGTCAAACAGCCTTTCTTAAAGGCCATAATATTCTGGAGGGCCTTATTGCCCTCCATGAGATCGTTCACGAGCTTAAAATTAAAAAGCAGAAAGGGGTGCTGCTCAAGCTCGATTTTGAAAAAGCCGTCGACCGTGTAAACTAGGAGTTTGTACGGGAGGTGCTCCTCAAAAAGGGTTTTGAGGCAGATTTTGTCCACCGTATAATGAACCTGATAAACTGTGGGCAAACGGCTGTTTCTATTAACGGGGAGGTGGGTAGATTTTCCGCAACAAAAAAGGCTTAAGACAAGGAGACTGATACGTCCAAAACGTATCTATAATTTCTGCTTGCTCCATGCCTCTTTTGGGTGATATTTCTATGATATTCATACACTTCCATACACTTTTGATCATATTTGGACTAACCTATTAACTCAGTGCACCCCAGTGCCAGTTTCTGTATTCGGCTGTTTTTGTATTTCAGGTTTTCACGTTACGAGAACAGCCAGGAAAAATCCAGAAAAATCATATAAAAAATCAGCGTTCCAGAACCTACCGTGCGCCCGAAGGACAGCCGGGGGGGAGGTACCAGGGCTCCAGGCGCCCTGGCGGCGCCCCCCCTAGGCCGCGCCGGGGGGGCGCCTGCCCCCCCCCCCCCCGAGCCCCGTTTGGTGCCCCCTTCGGCATATATTTAGAGCGTCCTTCGAAACCCTCGAGACAGGAACACTTTTTTGCGATCTCATCTCTGTTCCGCCGCCGCCGCCGCTTCCAAGATCGGGAGCACCAGGAGAACTCTTCCCGGCACCCTGCCGGAGGGGAGGATCACCATCGGGAGCTTCTCCACCACCATGGACGCCTCCCGGATGAGTTGTGAGTAGTCTCCCTTGGACCATGAGTCCATGACCAGTAGCTATGTGATGTTCTCCTCCCGTTCTTGTGCTTCACTAATTAGTCCTCGTGAGCTGCCCTACATGATCGAGGCACATATGTAATCCTTATGCTGTTGCTATGATGAGTTTGCTGGGATCCGATGGATTATGAGATTATGTTCAGATTGTCATTGAGTAATATATTTGATCTACCTCTTTTATATTTATGTTCATAAGTAATTCTTGCATGTTCTCCGTTGTTATTTATTGCTTTGGCCAAGTAATACGTAGTGACTCCAAGAGGGAACGTTATGCTTGATTGTGGGTTCATGCCCCTCGATGACTAGCTTGAGTGACAGAAACATGAGTCTAGGGGATGTGATGTTGCCACAAGGGGGAAAACAACGGTGCTTGTGCCCGCGGGTGCAAGGATTGTTTACTTTACGCAAAGTTCTTTTAATGCAGTTGTCTGTTGCATTGAGTTTACACTATGGGTGGGACTCGCAACTTAATACCAGCGAGATGTTCTGGATAGATATCTCAAGGTGGATGATTAGTAGTAGATATTGATGGATTTCGGTCTACTTACTTTGGCGTACCGCCCATGCTTTGAACCTCAACCTTTCTTGCAATGTAGTCAGCATTGGTTTGCGTTCGTGGTCCTGTCAATTGCCCAGCTGTAATTCGTTTACCTCACATAGCTGTTTTATCGTCTTTTGGGAGAGAGACATCACTAGTGAACATCATGAGACTCCGGTCCATATTACCATCATTGATCACATCCGCTATTTACTTTTCGCTTTTACTTACTATTGCAAACATTATCTATCACTACTATCATTTGCGTTTAACCCTTTGTGAACTACAAGGCCGGAGGGATTGACAGCCTCTCTGTACTCATTGGGAGCAAAGTTATTTGTATCTGTGTGCAGGTCCACGTTGATTGCTAATATCTGGCGCCGTTAGCAGTTGACACCTACTTGTTGAACCTAGGAGTCTCTGGGGATTCGATCCTTGGCATCTTTGCTAAGGGAAAAACTTCCACAACACTGCATCTTACACCTTCCACTTGGGGTAACCAACGAGGGGTTAGAGGCCCATCAGAGACCCCCTATCTTCGACTGTTTTTAATTTTGTTGCGGATGCGCTGTCAGCTATGTTACTTAAGGCTCGCACGGCAGGGCACATCAAAGGGTTGGTGTCGCATCTGATCCCGGGAGGGGTTAGGCATCTGCAATACGCTGACGACACAATGTTGCTCCTCGAATCGGATGACAATAGCATAGCTTCTATCAAGCTCCTGCTGTTTGCGTTCGAGCTCTTATTCGGGCTCAAAATCAATTTTGTCAAGATTGCGGTCATAACCATGGGGATGTCTGACCATGAGAGTAGGAGAGTGGTCAATTTACTCAATTGCAAGCTAGGTAGCCTGCCAACCAAGTATCTTGGCCTGCCAATTTCGCATAGCGGGATTTCAATTAAGGAGTGGGATCCCTCTATGGAAAGGTAGCGGGTAGAGTGAGCCCTTTGCGTGAGAGGTTTATGTCTTCCGCGGCGAGACTTATTCTTACTAACTCTAGCCTATCATCTCTCCATATGTTCACCATGGGAATGTTCCTCCTTGCGGATGGGGTGCATGCTAAATTGGACACGCCCCGCTCCCGTTTCTTTTGTGAGGGAACGGGCATTAAGCGGAAGTACCACCTAGTCAAATGGGCTACGGTTTGCCATCCAAAAAAGTTTGGTGGGTTGGGCATTTTTAATTCGAAATTCATGAATGTCGCACTCCTCTCCCGATGGTGGTGGAGGCTAGCCCAAAACGAGTCGGGTCTCTGGATTGATCTTCTTAAGGCTAAGTACTTCCCTATCGGTAATGTTTTCTCCACAAATCGACCGGGCTCCTCATTCTGGAACGGGATCCAGGCTGTGCGGCCCGCTTTCACTTTAGGGGCAAAGTTTCTGGTCCGGGACGGTCAGTCAGCCTGTTTCTGGCTGGATTCCTGGATTGGCACTTCTCCTCTTTGGCAGAGTCATCCTGCAGTTTTCCAAGTTGCCTCTAACACGGAGTTGATGGTGGACGAGGCACTGCGGACCTCCCCTCCCTCGGTTACCTTCCTTGGACCTCTCGTCCCCCACAAGGAAATTGAATGGAACGAGGTGAAGGCTTTGATCGGCCAACGCGTATCCTGCCCGGGTGCGGACTAGGTCTCCTCGAAGCTCTCTTCCTCGGTATTGTTCTCGGTTAAGTCCTTGTATAGCAAACTAACTGAGGGCGACGTGCTGGACATAGCTCGGGGTCTATGGAAGGCCGGCCTCCCTTTGAAAATTAAAATCTTCCTGTGGCAGATGTTTCAAAACCGTCTCCCGACGGCTGATAACGTTGTGATTCGTAATGGCCCCTCCGATGGATCACGTGTGATGTGTAGTTGCATCGAGGATGCTAATCACACCTTCTTCCATTGTCACGTAGCCAAATTTGCATGGAGCGCAGTGAGAGCTACTTTCCAACAAAATTGGAACCCATCATCGGGTGCTGATCTTTTGCATATCTTACGTTCGCAAAAAGGGTCTAGTGTTAGGATTGTTTGGCGTTGCGTAGGGGCGCTGCTTTGGCCTATATGGACTATTCGCAATAAGATGACCATTGAGAAGAAGTTTCCTTCTCACCCTGCTGATATCTTGTTCAAATGTCACCTATTCTTGCAGATTTGGACACCGTTGGGGAAACCGCGTGATGAGAAGCGCATGACCGAGACGATGGCAAAGATCCACTGCATCCAGACGGAAGCTCGCCAAGTAGCAGCCCAAGACTGATATCTTTGCATCTCCTCTCCTCGCCACCTTTTGCTCGTCGTTTATTTTGCTTCTCCGTATACCAGCATGCCTGCTGATGAGCTGCCAGCCTACGTGCTGATGATGTTGAACCCATTTGTTGTTGGTTGTTTCGCTTGCCTTGTTTGGATGTTGTCATCTTGAACAATGTGGTTCCGCCTTGTGTCTTTATTAATTTAAACCGGATGCCCTTGGCGTCTTCGTTCAAAAAAAATGAATGAGTGATATGGGAATGATTAGTGAAAGTATACCAAACTAGAGTTGTGGTTTTCAAATTTTCTTAACTTGGTCATCGCCACCTTTTTCTAGCTATAGTAGGTTTTTTGGACTGCGCAATGAGTTTTGGATGGATTTTCCTCGCATTTCCGAAAACCGAATGAGATGGGAAAGAGGGTAACAAAACTCACACCCCGGATACTAGTCATAGTAGCAGTAATATAGCTCGTAACATAACACATCCCAAGACAAGTTTGCTTATGTGGCAACTATTAATGAGGAGAGAGATGTTTAGAGTAACATACAACTACCTCTGTCCTGGTTTATTAGTCCCCTTTGTATTTTGTGCTAAATTTTGACTGTAGATCTAATTAACAAAATGTTAGTGCATGTCATAAACAATTATATCGCTGGATTCATATTTGAATATAGTTTTCAATGATTTTTTTGTAACATGCATTAATATTTTATTTGTTAAATCTAAGGTCAAAGTTTGACACAAAATACGAAGAGGACTAATCTACCAAGAAAAGTTTCCCAAGAAAGTTGAGTCTATAAGCTAATAAATGCAACCATATATGATACTCCCTCGGTTTTTATATACTTCGCGTATTAGCTTTGGTCAAAGTTAATCTTTATAAACTTTGACAAAGTTTATAGACAAAAATACTAACATATATAATAACAAATCAATATCATTAGATTCATTATTGAATGTACTTTCAGATCATATAGATTTGTTATGATAGATATTTATATATTTTTCTATAAACTTGGTCAAACTTTATAAAGTTTGATTTTAGCCAACTCTAATATGCAGAGTAAATAAAAACGAAGAGAGTACTACTTCTATATTACTTTGCACTATGAAGGTAGTAATATAGACTAATGTCATATGCATCACACTAGTCTAGGTTACTCAGCACTATGACTAGCCTAATTTTGTCGGTCACAAGCAACCGACACCATGGTATATAAACCCGTACCACACTGCATGACACGACATGACTGCTTCCATTACGTTGGAATTTGAGTAACTAGCAAAGTGGCTCCAATAAATGTGTGGGGCAGTATCTTTTAGTGGTATATTATACTTCTTTTTGCGAGAAAAGTGGTCTGCTATACTTTGTTATTAAACTTTTATAAAGTGAAGTTACAAAATTTAGAATCCAATCAGACATTTTGCCTATTATTTCTTAATTTTATTTGAAAAATATAAGTAAATGCTAAATGATGCCCGCTTGTTGCTGCGGGAGCCGTATTAATTAAAACAAATGCATAAATAGGTGCTTAAAACAACTAAAATTAATAAAAACAAATGTAAGTGTTTAATTGCTAAACATTTTAAAAACAATAAAATCTACAAATTATGTGACAAAATGATGTACAAAAAGATAAAGAATGAAATGAACTTAACATAAAGCCATCTTTTAACAAAAATGAACCATGAAGCATATATTTTTGGTCCAAGCTTCCAACACATATAGTGTCCATGACCGCACCAAAACTAACACAAAAAAATTATTTTGTGACTGGCATGCATGACTTTATTCCTCTCCGGAAAAAGGAAATGCATGACTTCATGTTGTGGCATGGTTTGAATTGATTAATTAATCCAAAAAGTAACTTATGAGTAGATGCATGATTTGTTGAAGTCATACAGTTCCAATTGGACGGTTATAAATATTTAAGGTGACATGGAACCACACGTTTGAAGATAATCTTATAGTGGCCCCTAGGTATTTAGATATAGATGATCAATATGACCCCAAAGAGTGAATATTAATGTAAATTTAGTATTTAAAGCCCAAAACTAATAGTATTTACTTTACTATTTAAAATTATATTGGATTCTTTAATTTCATAAAAGACATTTAGTAGTATAAATCTAGAAATTTCTCTAAAGCTTAAATATCCATCAAACTGCCACTTTAACAAATCTTGAAATTTGATGGATATTAATTGTATTTTTTCCTAAATGTATTTTTTATAATTATAAATATAATTATGTTCTTATTGTACAAAATAACTTTGCTATGTTTTTTAATAATTAATAAATATAAAATTTCAAGTAAAATAAGTCACATATGCTCGTAATTGTTTGTGATTTTGAAATCATGATATATTTATAATTACTTTGTTTACATAGAAATAAGAGTCTTAGATTATTAATTAAATAAAAATATATCGCACATGCCATACCATAGTATGTTGACCATCATTGCATCTCAAGCACCCCATTGAGCTAACCGTCCCTTTGTTTAATCTTTTAATTCAGCACAAAAGTGAAATCTAAAAAAAGAGCCAACTTCATTGGTGCATGATGTTAGTTTGATATGCAAATTGTGTATGTGATATTGTCAAGCTTCAAGGTGATGCATTTGGGCATGGAGAGAGAAGGTCAAGTACATGTATATATTCCACTACCTCATCATCTTCATTGATCTCTACCTCCTCTTTGTCATCTTGATCTCCAGCATTATCACCATCATCAGGATGCGGAGATATGTTTGGACTTTTATAATTGGTTCTTTTATGTTAGAAAGAGTATTCTTGTGATTTAATCCTGGTCTTTTTTATGTTATCCATCTTTCCCCTAAGATGGCAAAAGGAGTTTTCGAAATGAATAGACTAATCAATAACTCTGGACCTCCTTTTGTAATTTCCTCTTACTTTATCACCTTTGTTGAGTGTTGATTTTTGGCTAGCTTCATGTTGCCTGAAATTTTAAAAACTCAAAAAATCACATTCCGAAGTTAAAAAAATCTGAGAAAAACACACACTTACTTAGATATGTATAGAAAATGTGTGTCAAATTCCATGATGAAATATGTTCTGATGTGGGCCACACAAAAAAGATTTGTGTACTTTAATAATGAATAATACATGTTCTAGGAATACATGTTGTTTTGTCTATAGCCCGCATAAAACTGTATTTCACCATGATAATATTGATAAACACTATGAATTGGAAGGGCTGACTGTTGCAGACAAACAAGAGCAAATGGAGCTGAGAGCTCAGCTTGATAGGTTGTTGCAGCAAGAGGAGGCCAAATGGAAACAGAGAGCCAAAATTGATGAGCTGGCAGAGGGTGATAGTAATACTAAATATTTTAATGCCGAAGAAAATGGTAGAAGGAGGAGAAAAAAATTACTTGCTTAGAACAAGATGAGGGCAGAATAGAGGGGGACAAAGAAATGATTGACTTTATTACCAAGTATTATAAAGAATTGTTTGGACATCTAGAAAGGTATTCTATTGCTGTAAACATTGATGACCCTAGTATTGTTCCAGGGGAGGCTGCTGAGAGATTGACTAAATAGTTTTCCATGGAGGAAATTAATGTGGTTGTTTTCGGGATGGCTCATAACAAGTCCCTTGGCCCTAACAATTTTACTACTGAATTTTACCAACACTTTTGGGACTTGGTTTAACATGATATTAAACTATTATTTGATGACTTCTATGTTGGAAACATGGATATTACCATAATTAATTATGGGATTGTTACTCTTGTCCCGAAGATAAAATTGGCTAATCAGGTTCAGAAGTTTAGACCTATATGTTTGTTAAATGTGATTTTCAAAATATCTACTGAAGTCATTATGAATAGATTAAACACTGTGGCTGGAGAGGAAATCTCGCCAATACAAACTGCCTTTGTCTAGGACAAATATATCATGGAAGGGGTCCTCATCCTACATGAGGCTATGAATACTATACACAAAAAGAAACATAGTGCTTTGTTGTTCGAGGATGGCTATGAAAAAGCCTATGATAAAGTAAAATGGCCTTTTGTTTTGCAAATGCTTCAACTTAAAGGGTTCCCTGATAGGTGGATAGATTGGGTTATGCAGACTATTAGGGGTGGAAAAGTGTGCATCAAGGTGAATGATAATTTTGGTACTTACTCATGAGGGGTTGAGACGGGGGGGACTCTATGTCCTCTCTAATATTTGGTATAGCTGCAGATGCACTGGCTATGATGCTGGATAAAGCTAGGACAAATGTCCTAGTTAAAGGTGTTTTAGACGAAAATACACCTGGTGGCATTAATATGTTGCAGTATGTGATGACCCACAAGTGTAGGGGGTCTATCGTAGTCCTTTCGATAAGTAAGAGTGTCGAACCCAACGAGGAGCAGAAGGAAATGATAGGCAGTTTTCAGTAAGGTATTTTCCGCAAGCACTAAAATTATAAGTAACAGATAGTTTTGTAATAAGGTAATTGGTAGCAAGTGGGAAAAGGTAAAAGTAAATAAGGTGCAGAAAGGTGACCCAATCCTTTTTGTAGCAAAGGACAAGCCTGGACAAACTCTTATATAAAGTAAAGCGCTCCCGAGGACACATGGGAATTATCGTCAAGCTAGTTTTCATCACGATCATCTGATTCGCGTTCGGTACTTTGATAATTTGGTATGTGGGTAGACCGGTGCTTGGGTGATGTCCTTACTTGGACAAGCCTCCCACTTATGATTAACCTCTAATGCAAGCATCGCAACTACAAAAGAAGTATTAAGGTAAACCTAACCATAGCCTGAAACATATGGATCCAAATCAGCCCCTTACGAAGCAACGCATAAACTAGGGTTTAAGCTTCTGTCACTCTAGCAACCCATCATCTACTTATTACTTCCCAATGCCTTCCTCTAGGCCCAAATAATGGTGAAGTGTCATGTAGTCGACGTTCACATGACACCACTAGAGGATAGACAACATACATCTCATCAAAATATCGAACAAAGACCAAATTCACATGACTACTAATAGCAAGACTTCTCCCATGTCCTCAGGAACAAAAGTAGCTAATCACAAGAAATAATATTGTTCATGATCAGAGGGGTATTAATATGCATAATGGATCTGAACATATGATCTTCCACCAAATAAACCAACTAGCATCAACTACAAGGAGTAATCAACACTACTAGCAACCCACAGGTACCAATCTGAGGTTTGGGTACAAAGATTGGATACAAGAGATGAACTAGGTTTTGAGAGGAGATGGTGCTGGTGAAGATGTTGATGAAGATAGCCCTCCCCAAGATGGGAGAGTTGTTGGTGATGACGGCGGTGACGATTTCCCCCTCCCGGAGGGAAGTATCCCTGGCAGAACAGCTCTGATGGAGCCCTAGATTGGTTTCCGCCTCGGTTACGCCTCGAGACGGCGGCGTCTGGTCCCGAAAGCCTCCTTCTAATTTTTTTTCCAGGTCAAAACACCTCATATACGAGAAGATGGCCATCGGGGGCCTTCCGGCTGGCCCACGAGGCAGGGGGCGCGCCCTGGGAAGGGGGGCGCGCCCCCCACCCTCGTGGACAGCCGGTGCCCCCCCTCGTGGACTTCTTTAGCCATATATTTTTTATATTTTCTGAAACGAAGTTCTGTTGAGTTTTGGGGCTTTTGGAGTTGTGTAGAATAGGTTTCCAGAGTTTTCTCCTTTTCCAGCCCAGAATTCCAGCTGTCGGCATTCTCCCTCTTCATGTAAACCTTGTAAAATAAGAGAGAAAAGGCATAAGTATTGTGACAAAACATATAATAACAGCCCATAATGCAATAAATATCAACATATAAGCATGATGCAGAATGGACGTATCAGTATGCGAATGATACAATCTTGTTATTACAAGATGATTGTGAGAGTGCTCAAAATCTAAAGTTTATTTTGTGTTTATTCGAGCAAATGTCTGGTCTAAAAATAAATTTTCATAAAAGTGAACTTTTCTTATTTGGAGTGTAGTCAACAAGGCTAGGAGTTTTTCCCAAATATGTACCTGCCCAGTTGGCTCTTTGCCTATGAAATATCTAGGACTACCTACTGATAAAAAAGTATAAGAAATAAAAATTGGAAACCTATAGAGGATAGGATGGAAAAATGTAGTAACTGGTAAGGAAGACTGCTAGCTAGTGCTGGTAGAATAACCCTAGCCCAGTCCTCCTTATCTAGGATCCCATTTTATATGGTGTCTTTCTATGGGCTGCCGGTGGGTGTAAACAAAAGAATGGATTTCTCAAGAGAAAGACTTGTACGTAAAGATGATGAAAATAAGAAGAAATACGATCTAGTTAAATGGAGTGAGGTCTGTAGGCCTAAGGATATGGGAGGTTTAAGTATACAAAATTTGAAAGTGATGAACATTGCATTACTCTGTAAGTGGTGGTGGACAATTTATAATACTGAAGGGTTATGGCAAGCGATACGTCCATTTTGCATCATGATTTCCTAATATTTTCTATAATGTTTTTAATTAATATAATACTTTGTGGTGCAATTCTAATGTGTTTCTCTCTTAATTTGCAAGATTTACATGAAGAGGGAGATTGCCGACAGCTGTAATTTCGGACCTAGAAAATCTATGTTAGAGATACCTATTCTACACAATTCCAAATGAGCTATTATTTCACGGAGTATCATTTATGAATATGTAAAAAATACTGGAGAAAAAACTACCAGAGGAGGTCCACCAGGTGCCCACGACGCACTTGGGCGCGCCCTGCTGGCTCGTGGGGCCCCTGGCCATCCTTCGAGGACCATCTTATCCTATATGATGCCATTTGCCATGGAAAAAAATCGGGAGAGGACTTTCAGGATGAAGCGCTGCCGTTTCGAGGCGGAACCTGGGCAGGAGCAATTTTGCTCTCAGGCGGAGTGATTCCACCAGGGATACTTCCCTCCTAGAGGGGGAAATCAAAGCCATTGACATCACCAACAACCCTCTCATCGTGCGAGGACCAATCTTCATCAACATCTTCACCAGCATCATCTCATATCAAACCCTAGTTCATCTCTTGTATTCAATCTTTGTCTCAAAATCTTCGATTGGTGCATGTGGGTTGCTTATAGTGTTGATTACATCATGTAGTTGATGCTAGTTGGTTTATTTGGTGGAAGATTATATGTTCAGATCCTTGATGCTATTCAATACCCCTCATATCTTGAACATGATTATGATTTGTGAGTAGTTAATTTTGTTCTTGAGGACATGGGAGAAGTCTTATCATAAGTAATTATGTGAATTTGGTATTCGTTCGATATTTTGATGATATGTATGTTGTTGTTTCCCTTAGTGGTGTCATGTGAACGTCGACTACATGACACTTCACCATACTTGGTCCTAAGGGAAGGCATTGTGGAGTAGTAATTATATGATGGGTTGCTAGAGTGACAGAAGCTTAAAGTCTAGTCTATGCATTATTCTGTAAGGGGCTGATTTGGATCCATATGTTTCATGCTATGGTTAGATTTATCTTAATTCTTCTTTCATAGTTGTGGATGCTTGCGCGAGTGGTTAATCATAAGTGGGAGGCTTGTTCAAGGAGGAACAACAGCCAAGCACCGGTCCAACCACATATCAAATTATCAAAGTAACGAACATGAATCAAACAAACATGATGAAAGTGAATAGATGAAATTCTCGTGTGTCCTCAAGAACGTTTTGCTTATTATAAGATACCGTGCCGGCCCGTCCGTTGTCATAAAAAGGATTGGGCTACCTTGCTGCAGCTTCGGTACAATTGTTACTTGTTGCTTATTACAAATTACCTTGCTATCAAACTATCTATTACCAATAATTTAAGTGCTTGCAGACATTACCTGATGTGGAGCATCCTATGGTCATCCCCATGGATCTGTTTCCTTAAGTACCAAATGGACCGATGACACGATTGTTGGGGAACGTAGCAGAATTCAAAAAAATTCCTACACTTCACCAAGATCAATCTAAGGAGTCATCTAGCAACGAGCATAAAGGAGTGCATCTACATACCCTTTGTAGATCGCGAGCGGAAGCGCTCAAGAGAACGTGGATGATGGAGTCGTACTCGTCGTGATCCCTATCACCGATGATCCCAGCACCAAACGGACGGCACCTCCGTGTTCAACACACGTACGGTGCAGCGACGTCTCCTCCTTCTTGATCCAGCAAGGGGGGAGAGGTTGATGGAGATCTAGCAGCACGACGGCGTGGTGGTGGATGCAACAGAAAAACTGCAGGGCTTCGCCAAGGACCTGCGGGAGGAGGGAGATGTGTAACGGGGGCGAGAGAGGCTCCAGGGGCAAGGGTGCGGCTGCCCTCTCTCCCCCCCACTATATATAGGGGCCAGGGGGGCGCCGGCCCTAGGGGATGGGATCTCCTAGGGGGGCGGCGGGCAGGGGGAAGGCTTGCCCCCCAAGCCAAGGGGTGTAATGCCCAGGATGGGACTATACCTCCTACGTGTCGAGGCACGACTTAAAGGTATAAGCCCATCCTAGAATGATCTCAAGTTTGGTATCTTTGCACGACTCATGTAAAAGAGGGATTAAATTGCAAAAGGAGATAGTTGGCTTACACTCACCACTTCACACAATACATTACATAAGCAAAACATCATTCAAAACATCACAACCCGACTACGGGCGAAGATCCAAAAGAAAGATACCAAAACAGCATAACGCCACAGGTCAGGATCGAATCCTAGTAGAAACCACTACTGATCGTCGAAGCGTCACAAACAAACAGACAAACTCTTCATCGAGCTCCCGGTGAAGAACTGATCCAACTCCTGCATCAAACTCGGCTGAACCTGCATCTAGTGTGGTGAAGTAACTGTGAGCCACAGAGGACTCAGCAATCCCGTTCCCGGGTAACACGACTATTTAAGCCTTGGGTGAGGACAAGGCTGAAGAAAGAACGAGAGGTGAAGGAACAACAAGAGTCTGCAGCAGCAACTAGCACTAACTTATGCAAAAGAGAGCGAGAAGAGAAGTGCCTCGGTCGAGAGATGATCACGAAGTGATCCTAACTAAAGCCGGTCAAACATAACCCCACCGTGTTCAACTCCTGAATCCCTATTCGGAAATTGACAGTCACGGTACACACGCTGGTAGTGTATTAGAACATTGTGTCAAGTTTTCTACAACCGGATATTGACAAGCTCCCATCTGCCACATAACCGCGGGCACGGCTTTCGAAAGTTCAAACCCTGCAGGGGTGTTCCAACTTGACCGATTACAAGCCCACGATCCACGGAGTCGCAACTCCATAGGTGGGAAGACCCGAGTATTCTCGGAATCCCGTGCTCAAGTTAAACCGAACTAAGGTAAGGCTAATCCAGCAAATCCTCCCGGTGTGCCGACACCCTGATAGTAGCCGCGCGTATCTAGTCTCAGGCCACGACCGGATGAGCACAGCGTACAGTGGCCGAAATACCCAAGTTGCCAAGGGGGGCCCCGCACACGACTCTAGTTTGGACCAACACTCACATCGAGCACTGGCCCAGGGGGGTTGAATTAAAATAAAAGGGATAGCTAGTCCCATATGCAAGTTTTATTAGTTATTAGGCAAATAGTACCAATGTTGGGACTTGCTGGAAAAGACTTAGCACTTAGCGGTTTATCAAGGGGGTCACATACACCCCAACCGTGTTAGGAACGCAAAATCAAGGAACATAACACCGGTTTATACGGTTCCTAACGGCATGAGTGGAACAAATCACCAAGCAAAAGGCTTAGCCTTCCACCCTTGCCAGTATATAGATGATTTCATTTAAGCATTTATATATTGTGAGATAACCCAACCAAACTTCAACATGAAGCAAGCATCTTCAATCTTCACCTGCAACTAACAATGCTATAAGAGGGGCTGAGCGAAGCCTACGTATAGCCAATCAATGGTTTGCATAGGTAGGGTGGTTAGACAGGATCATGGTTACAATAGGAGGCTGACAGGAAAACATGGGCATCGAGGCAAAATACTAAAGAGCGATACTCTAGCAATAGGCAAAGATAGTAATGGTATCCGGGTTCGGTCATCTTGACTGGGATTCCACAAGGAAGAAGAACGGATCCATGAAGAAGACGGAGCAACGCAGACGAGAGAATCCTCACAACTCCGGAACGAAACCGAAGCTAACAAGAGAAGCAAACCGGAAAGAAGCAAACAACACGGTAAACATACAAGCATAAACATGGCATACGATGCACAAACAAGTATGATGCATGTCCGGTTTAAATATGCATGGCATGGCAAAGTGCACAAACAAATACTACAAGTTAAGTGGAGCTCAATATGCAACGAGTTGCATATTGACGAAACACCACATTTAATTATTTAGTTGACTCTCATTATTTACAAGACAAGATTAAATGTTTTTAACATAGCAAGAGGTGAAGCATAATAAAACTATACTAACTAGGCAATTTAAATGAGGCCGGAAAATAACAACAACATATCCCGAAAATCCCCATGAGCATGTTTAGTAATTATAAAAGCAACAACAATTCACACATTATAATGTTGTTAACATGATGCGGATGACATGATCAAGTTTATGCAATTTAGTTAAACATTAACATGAAGAGATGTGAAGCACTTGTCACCGTGGAAGGAAAGGGTGCCACGGCAACGATCCGAAAATGATGCAACGCATCATAACGGTTCCGGTAACTCGTTGAGAGACCGGTGCAAAAGATGACGAAGCGTGAGCGAGTCAAACGAGATGAAGGTGGGGCGATCCCGTTACCGGGTTCCCACGAGTCGGTGACGAGGCAACCGAGGAACATGACAAACGGACGAAACGGCACGGAGCACACACGGGAGACATTTCATACAACCACAACAAGCATCACACGGGTCATCCACGGGGTCGTCTCGTTATACCTTTGAAGCGTGCGTTTCGGGGCGGTTCGAGATCGTAGTGGAAGTAGTGGTACACGTTCGGAGAGGAAGTAGCCGTTCTCATTTCTTCACCGAAGGTAGTCGTTCTCGAAGCGGTAGTTGTACTCGGGCGACGGTAGTGGTACTCGCGGTCGTCGAGCGACGGTAGTGGTACACGATCCATAGGGGTACTTGTCGCATCGCCATGTAGTCGCTTACGTTCATCGGAGAGGAAGTAGTTGTACACGAGGTCGCCAACGAGTAGTCGTTCCGTTCGTAGAGGTACTTGAGGGTCTCGGCGGCGGTAGGGGTACACGGCGACGATAGTCGTTCGGGTCGTCGTGGTACTTGGTGTGTCATCTTGCGTAGTCGTTCCGGTTGGTAGACGTACTCATATCCGTAGAGGAACTTGGGGTCTCGGTCTCGAGTCGTACACGGTTCTTCGGACTTGCCGATCTCGCCAAAAACCTGCTGGACCAACACAACAACACGAGCCGACGGAAAAGCACAGCAGCAGTACAAGGCGTTCCAAAACAAAGCACGGCCAAGGGTCTCGAAGGACAGCTGAACGCAGCAAGGCGAGGGAGACGGTGAGGCGGCGCCGGCGCTGGAGGAGGAAGGCAGCAAGGCGAGGCCTCGAGGGCGGCAGCAGGTCGAGCCGGCGAGGAAGGAACGGAGGGAGGCAGAGCCTCGCGCGGACGCCGGAGACGGAGGGAGGAGGCCGCGGCTTGCGGCCACGAGGAGGGAGCGGGGCTCCTAGAGGCGCTGGCTCCTGGCCCCGCTGGGGATGGAGGAGTCAGAGCCGCGGCGCTGGGGACGTCGAGGCAGGAGGGTCGCGACGCTCGGGGCGGCCGGGCTGCTCCCGTTCGAAGAGGGGGCGCGAAGCGAGGAGGAACGAGGGAAGCCACATGCGGGGCGGTCGCCGGCTCTGGCGAGGCAGAGGCCTCGGTAGCGAGCGCTGGGGCTTCGGCCTCCTGAGAGTGCGGGGCTGGAGAGGGAGGCCTCAGGCCTGGTGCGGCAGAG
The DNA here is from genome assembly GCA_902687465.1 of Secale cereale. Lineage (NCBI taxonomy): Eukaryota > Viridiplantae > Streptophyta > Magnoliopsida > Poales > Poaceae > Secale > Secale cereale. The sequence continues at coordinate 786,255,524 of LR738715.1, read as the reverse complement.
CCTCTGGCCGACCGGAGGGAGCGGCGGGCGCTCGGAGGGAGATCGGGTCGAGGGAGATCGAGGGAGAGGGTTCGGGCGACAGAGGGAGAGTTGGGGTCGAGCGAGAGGAGAAGGTGAGGGACGAGAGTGAGGGAATAGCGGCGGCGGCGCTCGAAGGGAAAAGAGGGAGCGACGGGAGAAGGAGGGCTGCGGGCTAGGGTTTGGTCGCCTGGCGGCTGGGCCAAATGGGCCAAGAGGGATGGGCCAGGGAGGAGATAAAATGACTGGGAGGTGGCTGCTCTTAATAAAAGAGAGAAAAGAAAGGAAAAAAAGACAAAGAAAGAAAAGATAGAGGGGGTTAGGAGAAGAATTGCACAAGGGAATATTTTTCTCGGGCGTAAAAAAAAATGAGCACGACCGGAGAAAAATATAAAAGGCCAGATCGGAAAATAATTCAAACATATTTGAATTTAATTCAAAAGGGTTTGAACTAAGACTTGATTATTGAGGTGTCCAAAAATGTTCCAATTTTCGGAGGAACCTCGAAACAACGGAAAAGAATTAAGACAAGGTTTTTGAAGGAGAAACTCGAAGTAGGAAAAGCATGGGGAAATTATGCACGTGTGTTGCGGGTAATTCCAACCAATGGAATATTTATTATATAGCTCCCTAAATATTGGGAGGCTTTTATATGTTATAAAGAGAAGTCATCTTCCCTCGATTTAAATGGACCGAAGGCCCACACGATTTATTTAAGTTGAGATGCAAAAATAAATATGACATGATGGCATGATGACATGATGCAATGCAAAAATAAATAAACCAAGCACAACTGAAACACACGGGCAACCCGGAACATCTGGAATCTTCTGGAATCTTCTGGGACGTCGGCCTTCGGGCGTCACAACTCTCCCACACTAACAGAGGATCTCGACCCGAGATCCTAGAGATATCACCGGGTAAAAACGGAAGAGGAATAGGTAAAACAAAGTTGCTTATTTGACAGACGAGTGAAACCAAACAACCTTGAGAGGTTGAACAATCTTGAAAGAAAGAATGCAACGGAGATGAACGAAGTTAAGAGCACTCCGGTAAAAAAAGAGGAACAAGGAACATTATGAGAACCTTGTAGGTTGAAAGACATGGAACAAGAGCTTACCAACCAAAAGAATATGAAACTGCAATGGTATAGCCAAGGAATAAGAATGACAGAATTTGGACAGCACTCCGTCTGAAAATGGAAGGAATTAACAAGAACTTGAGGAGATGGAATGATACTTGATGAAAACAACAACATATTGCCTCCGAAACAATTAAAAGAATGGCACAAGGGTAAGAAAGATTCAGACAGCACTCCGGTTAAAAGATAGGCAAAACTAGATAAGATGACGGAACTAGAATGGAGGACACAACACTCCGGTTAAATGATAAGCAAGGGAAAGAACATGATCTCGATAAAACGAGATGATGGTTAAAGAGAGCAATATTACAATGCCTCCGGAATGAAGAATATATGCTAGAACGTTGGGAAGAAAGAACGGAGAAGAAAATGACAACTTCTCTCAAAATTGAATTGAAGAGCATCCTTACGAGGAAGGGTTGAACGGAGTTGTTGGGAATTCAACAACGAAAAGAATATGCTTGATGTGGGTGTCGGGGGAAACTGTCCGCCACGAACACCTATGGGACCGGAGCCCCTTGTCTGTGCGGTACGAGGGCGGAGGGAGCACGAAGAGCAGATCGTAGCGAGCACGCGGGCAGTTTTACCCAGGTTCGGGCCGCGGTAGACGCGTAAAACCCTACTCCTGCTTGGTTGTGTATTAAGTTGGAGAGCTCGGGAGCTTGAAGAAGCAACTACACCGAGCGTATGAGTGATCTAGGTTCCGAACCCCCTCCACGTTGTGCATGGGCCTCCTCTTATAGTGCAAGGGGTCACCGACAGGTGTCAACGTAGGAGAAAGGGGTAAAAACGTAAAAGAGGTGGTAGTTGTAACAGTGCGGGAACAGTGGAGCTACAGTGCGCGAACAGTGGTCGCTACCTACTTTGACAGTGGGGGACAAGGGCATTTAATGCCCGTCACCGTCGACCCCAAAAGCTCCCGCCCTTGCGTCTCCGTCCGCCACGGCGATGGATCCACCACCGTGGAGTGCCACCGTGTCCCCCAGGCTGCACAGCCATCCGCCACGCGTCCCTGGATAGGCCCCAGGGCGACGCGTGGGCCGATGAGCTGGAGCGCAGGCACACAGCGCAACTCTCCCGGCAAGCACCTTGCCGGGGGCTTGATCTTGCCGGGCCCGGGAGCTTGCCGCTCCCCGGGCCCTCGCCGGGGCGCATATAGCCCCGAGGCATGTCTTCTAGTCTTCCTGGCAAGCTCCTCTTGCCAGGGCCTTGTGCTAGTGGGGCAGTCTTGAGCCTGGTACGGCCTTCCCGGCAAGCTCCACTTGCCGGGGTCTCGATCTTCTGTCTTGCATACTTTGTTTTTGAATGGTTTAATATGGAACGGGAAGGTCTTCGGCGAGCGCGCGGTAAACCCTGCCGCGGGAAGCTGCAACTGCCCGTGCACAAGTTGGGGTACTGAGGTACCCCTACCTTAGTACACCGACAGGAGCCCCCGGGCCTGGGCCACACACGGTGCCCAGCGCTGTTGGGCCAGGCCCGAAACAGTGCACGGGCACACGCGGCCCACGGCGTGCCGAATCCACTTCCGTATCCGCCGCATCCCCCCGTAACGGCACGCGTCGATTGCGGCGTCGTGGGATGGGACGTGCCCACGTTCCACCAATGAAAAGGGCGAAACGCCCCCCACTCCCCCATAAAAGCAGAGGAAGCAGGAGCGGTTCCCCTCCTTGCGCTTTCATTGCATCTTCTTCTTCCTCCAGAAACCCTCTTTGCGCTCCGCCTCCACACCTCCGCCGCCGCCGTCTGCATCTCCGGCGTCGCCGGGCTCTTCGTCCCCCTTCCTCCGCCGCGTCCGCCATGGCCCCGAAGACCGACAAGGCGAAGGCGGAGAAGGCCAAGAGGGAGAAGTCGGAGCAAGCGGCGAAGCTCGCCGCGTATCGGAAGCGGAACCTCGTCTTCCCGCCGAGGCTCGGCGCGCGGGAGCTCTGGAACAAGTACTACTTGTTCTGGGCCAAGGAAACCAAGGCGCACCCCCGCACTCAAGCTTATCCGGCCGCCGCCAAGGACAACTACCCCGGCGGGTACTACTTCTTCGCAGCCTTCTTCCACTGCGGTCTTTGCCCTCCTTTCTCTAATTTCTTTTGCGACGTCATGCACACCTATGGCCTCCACCTTCTTGACTTCACCCCCAACGCCATCCTCACCATGGCGGTTTTCGCACACATGTGCGAAAACTTCATAGGGATACACCCAAACGTAGCGCTGTTTAGGCACTTCTTCACTCCTAGAGCAGAGGCCGACGCCCCCCTCTCCGGAGGAATTTCTTGGGTTTTCCGTCTGAACAATAAGGGGTCCTACTTGCCGGGGGAGCTCCGCGGCAAGTGGGAGGAATGGCGTGCGGAGTGGTGCTGGATTGTTGAGGACGAGCCGCAGCCCTTCACCGCGCCGCGCACAACGCCCATCGTGCGCGGCAGGGATTGGAGTGAGCTGGACTCAGACGACATCAAGCTCGACGTCGCCCTTGTCCGGATTCTTTGTCTTCGGACCGCCAGGCTGTCCGTTGCAGAGGTAGGTGCAGATTTTCTCCGCCGCCGCATCGCCCCTCTCCAAGACAGGAAAAGGCCGGCCTGGGAGTACGGCGGCCCGGCGGATATAATGAGGCTGCGCCCCGGGCTAAACTTCTACTTCACGACGCTGGAGCTGAAGGGGATGGTCCGGGAACTCTTCAAGTATGACCCGGCACACCCTGAGTGGTTCAGGCCTCCCCGGGGAGTGGTGCCCCTCTGCAACAGCACAGTCCGGGATCGTCTCTGCGCCATGATGCCCGCGTGCGATTCGCACGGCGTGGACCGCACGTGGATTCCGCCCAAGCCCATAGACGTCCTCAGCTTCTTCGACAACCTCGTGGAGGTGGCGAAGAACAAGAATGACATCAAGGAGCACACGCGGGACACCACCGAGCAGGAGCTTGCTTACATAGCTTCTCGGGATGAAGAGGCCGCTGCAGCCGCAGCGGCAGGAGATTTTGGGTACACGCCTGACGAGGCGGAGGCTGCGGATGCGTCCAGCCGGGCGGAGGAGGCGGAGATCCGCAGACTGTTGCAACTTCCTCCCGACGCGCTCGCCGGGGTCCCCTCATTGAGGCACTCCGGGATCCACGGGATCGTGGCCGAGGCCGCGGCAAGGGAAGGTGCCGCCGGAGGGAACAGAGGCGCCGCGGGGAGCGGAGGCGCCGGAGGGAGCGGAGGCGCCAAAGGAAAAGAGGCCGCAGCGCAGGGCGCTGGGCCCAGCGAGCCAGTCGGGGAGGAGGAGGAGGAGGAGGCCGAGGACTCCGACGGATCTACGGAGCTCTACGCCGACGACCTCTCCTCGTCGGAGACCTCCCCGCCCCCGGCAAGCCCAAGGCGGTCCCCGCCGAAGCGTCTCCGCAAGGCGGCGACGGGAGAGAGGGCGCAGGCGCCCCGGCAACAGCCAGCTCGCCGGGCAGCTCCCCGGGGGAGCCAAGCTGCGCCGGGGGCGACCGGCGCACCAGCCACAGCGGAGGCGGCCCGCGCGCGGGCCACCACGGAGGCGCCCCGCAAGCAGACGTCGAGCCGACAGGGGTCTTCTCGGAGCGGAGCAGCGGCTCCGCCCGCTCCCCGGGCTCCGGCTACCACAGGGGCTGGGTCTTCGCAGCCCCCAGCCCCCGGGACCGCCAAGCGCCCGAGGGAATCTTCTTCTTCCGCTCCTCGCGCAGACGCCCCCCAGGTGGAGTATGACTTCTCCGCCTTGAGCGAGGACGACGAGGAGGATCAGGAGTAAGAATCTGAGATCTTACACCTTCTCAAGTTTCATCTTGACTATTGTTGATACTAATTTTGTTTGTTGCTTTGATTTCAGGACCTTGGTTCAGCGCGTGGCGAAGAAAGCCAAGGCGCCTGTGGTCGAGGTCGCGGAAGACTCGGCCGCCGCGGCAACAGGGGACGTGCCGGAGCCAAGCCTGCCGGACCCGAGCGCTGCTCCGAGGAGCAGCCCCCAGCGCAGCCCCAAACGTAAGTCTGGGGTCTATCCTTCCGCTCGTCGGGGTGCGCTTGAGGATTTTGTATTGTTTCAATATCTTGATGCCTTTGTCTTGACTCGTGCAGAGGTGGAGCCACAGCGGCAGGAGCGCCCGGAGACTGTCCTTGAGGAGCCGCAGGCCCCGCCGTCCCCGCCAAGGCCGAACTCTCCGGCAAGGGAGAGTGCTCCGCCAAGGGCGGGTACTCCGCCAAGGCAGAGTACCCCGCCAAGGGCGAGCAGCCCGGCGAGGGCGGCCACTCCGCCAAGGCAGAGCTCCCCGGCGAGGGAGCCCGCCGCTGATGACGTCCGCCAAGGTAAGTCTTGTACTTTGTCTTCTTGGCGTTGTTTCTTTTTGGATTTTTGCTTGAACTTCTTTTTCTTCTTCTTCTTTTTAGATCCTCCTCCTCCCGAGCCGATGGAGACGGAAGTCATCAACATCGAGGATGAGGAGGGCGCGCAGGGCGGCGGCGGCGACGTCCCTGTCGCCGAGGACACGGCGAGAGCCGCCGAGCCGGCCGCGCAGGAGACCGCTCCGGCTGCGGACGCAGCGGCCGGGGAGGGGGACGGCGACCGCACCGCCGACCCGGAGGCGGCGGGAGCATCAAGTGCTGCGCCGGCCACCGACCCCTCCGCCGGCAAGGAGCAGGGCTACTACCTTGAGGCCCCCAACGGCGTCTTCATCCAGATGCCTTGGGGGTCTTCGTCGCGAGCTCCCGCGGAGGGCGAGGCATTTGACGGGGAGGTCCTCGCCTCCGCGGGCCTGAAGATTGTCGAGGCGCCCGGCGGGAGTGAAGGGCCCGAGGAGGAGAAGCTACTTCACCAACTCCTGGCCCTTTACCGGGCCAGGCAGGCGAAGCTTGCTTCCCGGGAAGCCCTTGCCGCCAAGGCCGCCGCGGAGATGGAGAAGCGCGCGGCGGAGCTCAGTGCCGCCAACCAGGCGGCCCTCCGCGAGGTGGCGGAGGAACGCGAGCGGCTCGCCGGCGAATACCAGGAGTGGGTGCTGGAGAAGGCTGAGGCTGAAGAGCAGCAGCGGCTCGCCGGGGTGGAGCTGTCCCGGCGAGAAGGAGAACTCGCCCAGCGGAAGGTCCAACTCGACTCCCATGAGGAGGACCTTGCCGCTCGGGAGGAGGCCCTTGGCGGGGAACTAAAGGAGGCGAAAGCCGCCGCGGCTGCCGCGGAGACCGCCAAGAAGGAGCTCGCCGCCAAGGTCGCGCAGCTGGAGAAGTCGCTGAAGGTGAGCGCGGAGAAGGTCGCCGCGCTCATCACGGAGCGCGAGAAGGACGCCCACACCAATTCAGAACTCCAGGTGCTTCTTTCTGAGAGGGGCGACGAGTTGAAGGCCGCCAAGGACTCCATCGAGGACTTGGAGTTGAAGGTCTCTACACTAAAGGATTCACTCGACGCTGCCCGGGCCCGGGAGACCAAGTTGAAGGAGGAGCTCCGCAAGGAGCGGACCCTAGTGGACAGCGCCAACAAAGCGGCTGAGCTCTTCCGCAAAACCGTTGAGGTATGGACCGAAGACTTAGTATCTTGTGCGTCCAACATCGACCAGGAGCTGCTGGCGTTGAAGCTGGAGCACCTCATCTACTCCCCGGATCCAAACCTCCCACACAGCGCCAAGCTCAGCCTCTTCTTCTGGGGAATCGCGCCGGCCCTTGCTGATCTGCGGAAGAAGATCCCCGCGCAACTGGCCGAGGAGACGCGCCTGCTCTGCACGGGAACACTGGAGCGCGTGCTGACGAAGATCGTATACCGCAACCCGGGCATAAACCTCACCAACGTTCTTCGCAGCTTGCCGGCTGACGCGGACATGGAGGCTCTGAAGGAGCAGGTCGCCCACATCATTGCCAAGGTGGCCAAGATCTCCAGGATCGAGGGCGACCGCGTAGATTAGGCCTCCATTATCTTTATCTCTTTTTATTGCTGCATATGATGTCATGAACTCATTAGTCCATTGTGACAAGTTATCCTTTGTAAGATATTTATCTCATTTTGATCAATCAGTGCAATGTTATCTTCCTTGTCTTAATCCTTGACTTTGTATGTTTTTCACCCTACGCTCCCGGGGAGCTTGTCGGCAAGGGGCCTTTGCCGCGAGCGCTGAGTGCTGGACTCTGAGCAGCCTGCTGGCCAAGGTCTCACTGGCAAGCGACCTCGCCGCGGCTAGTCGCAACGCACTTAGCTTGCTGAGCGTACTCGGAAACGAGGCAAGGGCGCGACACTTGTCGCTGCTCACTTAAATCGTTGAGCGAACTCGGAAACAAGATAAGGGTGCGGCAAGCTACGGGTAGGTTCCTCCGCGCACAGGTTTTCCATACAAAGTGTGATTGTTCAAGGAAGACAACTAAAATTTTAAAGATTTGAACTGGTCAAATTCTAATAACTTAGCTTTCATATATTGCTTGCTTCCCGGTAAGGCTTCTCTTTCTTGAACAGCACTTGGTTCCTCCTCCACCTCCTTCCCCCCCGGCAAACTTGTGCGCGAGGAACGTTCCTTCTGCTTAAGAGGCAAGGAAAAAGGAGATGGAGACAAGTATATGGCCTTTCGGCGTGCTAATGCTTACCGGATACTTGAGTGTTGCACCAAATGCCGAACAAAACATGCAAATAGCAAAGAAAAGCATGCAAAAGGCAATCAGCGCAAAACACAAAAACTTTACTGATGCACGGGGTCTGCGCCCGGCTTTGTACAAAGGGTTACATGCAACAGCGGCAAAGCTTGTACAAAAGGTGGTTGCCGGAACGGATCACGGCAACCGCGCCTTATGGGTGAAACTTGCGAAGATGCTCTATGTTCCAGGAGTTGCTCACCGGTAAGCCTTCTTCGGTCTCGAGGCGGACAGCGCCGGGCCTCGTGACATGTCTCACCCGATAAGGGCCTTCCCACTTCGGCGTCAACTTGTTGGAATTCTTGGCGGACTGAACACGCCGAAGAACAATGTCGCCTTCCTCGAGACTCCTGGCCTTGACCTTGCGGCTATGGTAGCGGCGCAAGGCTTGCTGGTATCGAGCAGCTCGTACAGCAGCCTGGAGACGTCCCTCCTCGAGGAGCAACGCGTCATCTTGCCGCAGTTGCTCTTGCTCGAGCTCATCATAAGCGAGCACTCGAGGAGATCCGTATACGAGTTCTGTGGGGAGAACTGCCTCTGCTCCATAGACTAGAGCAAAGGGTGTCTGTCCGGTGGCTCGACTTGGTGTCGTTCTGATTGACCAAAGAGCCGCCGGTAGCTCCTCTATCCAATTTCTTCCGCACTTGCGCAGCCTGTCAAAGGTTCTTGTCTTAAGTCCGCGCAGCACTTCAGCATTGGCCCTCTCCGCTTGACCGTTGCTCCTTGGATGAGCAACAGAAGCGAAACAGACCTTGGCGCCAAGGTCTTGGACGTACTGCATGAAGGTGCGACTAGTAAATTGTGTACCGTTGTCGGTGATGATCCTGTTAGGGATCCCGAAACGGCAAACAACCGACCTGAAGAACCTGACTGCTGACTGTGCTGTCACCTTTCTCACTGGCTCCACTTCTGGCCACTTTGTGAACTTGTCGATCGCAACATACAAGTACTCAAAGCCCCCGACAGCTCGGGGGAAGGGGCCGAGGATATCGAGCCCCCAGACCGAGAAGGGCCAGGACAAAGGGATTGTTTGGAGAGCTTGAGCTGGCTGATGAATCTGCTTCGCATGGAACTGGCACGCTTCACACTTGGTTACTAGTGCAGTTGCATCTTGGAGGGCTTCTTGCCAAAAGAACCCTTGCCGGAAAGCTTTCCCGGCAAGCGCCCTTGCGCCAATGTGGTGGCCGCATATGCCTCCGTGTATTTCCGCCAACAGCTTCTGTCCATCTTCCCTGGAGATGCATTTCAACCTGACACCATTGAGTCTTCTTCTGTACAGCTCGTTGTCCACGAACTGGTACATACTTGACTGCCTGGTTATCTTCTCTATTTCTTCTAGGTCGTCGGGAAGTTCTCCAGTTTGTAGAAAACGGACGATCTGCTGCGCCCATGCCGGAGCTTGGGGCTCAACGGCAAGGACTAAAGGCTCGAGGGCCGCTGCGGGAACCTCAGCTTCTACGGCAAGGACCTCTGGTTCCGCCGGAGCTGAAGGCCCCCCGGCAAGCTCGCCGGGGCGAGGCTTGTCGGGAACGCTTGCTTCAACTGTACAGACCCGAGGATCTGCAGGAGCAAACTGTTCCTCAGCGTTGTTGTTGATCTTGGGGACCTTGGCGGCGGTTTCAGGAAGATCCGCCGGCAAGTAGTCGCCGGAGACCAACTTTCTCTTCTTGGACTGCCCAATTGATGGTGTAACGGATGGTTGAGTCAGCTTTAGAAAAAAGGTCCCTGGTTCCACAGGTAACTTCATCGAAGCACACTTTGAAAGGCCATCTGCAATTTCATTTTGAGCTCTCGGGACGTGCTCCATCTGCAGACCTTCAAAGTGCTCCTCAAGCTTCCTCACTTCATTGACATAAGCTTCCATCAAAGGGCTCTGATAGCTCTTGTTAACTTGCCGGACCACCAACTGAGAATCTCCCCGCACAATTAGCTTTCTGATCCCAAGTTCGGCCGCAATCCTGAGGCCGGCAAGCAAGCCTTCATATTCAGCAGTGTTGTTTGTTGCTTGCTCCTTGGGAAAGTGCATCTGGATAACATATTTGAGGTGCTCTCCGGTAGGCGCGATGAGTACCACGCCAGCACCGGCGCCTTGCAGCGAGAAGGCACCGTCAAAATACATTACCCATTCACTTGTCGCTTCTTGTACGGGTGTACTTGTTTCTTGGACTTCTTCATCGGGCGTTGGGGTCCACTCAGCTATGAATTCTGCCAAAGCTCGGCTCTGTATGGTCGAAGTACTTTCAAACTTGAGTCCAAAGCTTGACAGCTCCAGTGCCCACTCAACGATCCTGCCTGTTGCCTCTGGGTTGTGCAATATCCTCTTCAGCGGAAAGCGAGTGACCACTGTTATCTCATGTGCTTGGAAGTAATGGCGCAGCTTTCTCAAGGCCATGAGGAGGCCGAAAAGCAAATTTTGCACACCAGAGTACCTTGACCTAGCCCCCTGGAGAAGGGAACTCACAAAATACACTGGGCGCTGCACCATTTTCTTCCGCACTTCATCTTGTTCCTGCGCAGAGTTATCCTTGTCGGGGCCAGAGCTTGCCGGAGCAGCCCCCTGTTTGTCGCTGGATTCGCTTGCCGGTGGTGCTGACTCCTCGTCGGACTCCCTCTCCGCTACTAACGCAGCACTAACCACCTGGTTGGTTGCCGCTAGGTACAGCAACAACTTTTCCTGTGGTCTAGGTGCGACAAGTATTGGAGTGGAGGACAGGTACCGTTTCAAATCCTGCAGCGCTGCCTCCGCTTCCGGAGTCCACTTCATGGGACCTGCCTTCTTCAAGATTTTGAAGAAAGGTAGGGCGCGTTCTGCAGACTTTGAAATGAACCTACTGAGGGCAGCCACACAACCTGCAAGCCTTCTGACATCTTTAACGCGCTTTGGGGCCTCTATCTGCTCAATGGCTTTAATCTTGTCGGGGTTGGCTTCAATCCCCCTCTGTGACACAAAGAACCCGAGAAGCTTGCCGGAGGGGACTCCAAAGACGCACTTCTCGGGGTTCAACTTGAGCTGTATCCTGTGCAGGTTCTGAAATGTCTCTTCCAAATCTTGGATCAGGGTTTCCTTGCTCTTGCTCTTCACCACGATGTCATCCATGTAAGCCTCTACATTTCTGTGGATCTGTGGCTCAAAAGCAGTGTATACTACCCTTGCAAAGGTTGATCCTGCATTCTTCAATCCAAATGGCATGCGTATGAAGCAATAAGTGCCACATGGAGTGATAAATGCAGTCTTCTCTTCATCCTCTTTGGCCATAAAAATCTGATGATAGCCTGAGTATGCATCAAGGAAACAGAGTAGCTCACATCCGGCAGTGGAGTCAACGATCTGGTCAATGCGCGGCAAAGGGAATGGATCTTTGGGACATGCTTTATTCACATCAGTGAAGTCTATACACAGTCTCCACTTCCCATTGGCCTTGCGCACGACGACTGGATTTGCCAACCACGTCGGATGGATCACACCTCTAACTAGGCCTGCTGCCTCTAGCTTCTTGATTTCTTCGTTGATGAATTCTTGGCGCTCCACGGCTTGCTTCCTCACTTTCTGCTTGATGGGCCGCGCATGAGGACAAACAGCAAGCTTGTGCTCAATTACCTTCCTGGGAACACCGGGAATGTCAGATGGTTGCCAGGCAAACACATCGACATTCGCCCGCAAGAAGGCAGCGAGCGCGCTTTCCTATTTGCTGTCAAGGGTGGCACTGATGGTGAAGGTACCACCAGTGCCGTCCTCCTTGGCGGAAACTTTCTTGGTTGCCGGAGGAGCGGCCATCCCTTTCTTACTCTTGCCGGTGGAGCTCGATGGAACGTCCTCGACGGCAGCGCAGCACTCCGAAGAGGTGCGGTTGCCGGAGTGGGCCCAGAGCACTTGCCGGACTTGGTCTTCGTCTTCTTCCCCCCGGGAGCTTCAGCGGCAAGTGTATCCTTCTCGGCCGCAGCTGCCGCATCCCGGTAGATCTTGTCGGCGCAGACAAGCGCATCCTTCTTGTCGCCGTGGACAGTGATGACGCTTATCGGCCCCGGCATCTTGAGTACGTTGTAAGCATAATGGGAAGCTGCCATGAATTTGGCGAGGGCAGGACGGCCAAGTATTCCATTGTAGGGCAATGGAATATCGGCGACGTCGAAAGTGATGCGCTCAGTTCTGAAGTTGAGCTCCCCGCCAAAGGTCACCGGCAGAGTGATCTTTCCCTTGGGCTTGCTCCTTCCCGGGTTGATTCCTTGGAAAGAACCGGTTTCTTCGAGCTCGCCATCTGGAATTTGGAGTTTCTTGATCACAGCAGAGGAGATCAAGTTCAGCCCGGCCCCGCCGTCAACCAACATTTTGGTGACCTTGAGGTTGCGGATGGTGGGAGAAACCAGCATCGGCAAGCACCCGACCGCAGTGGTGCGGTCAGGGTGATCCTCAAGATCAAAAACGATGGGCGTGCTGGACCATTTGAGGAGCCTGCGCGACTCCACGGGCGGCTCCGCTGCATTCACCTCACGCACCCACTGCTTTAGTTGGCGGTGGGAGGTGTGCAGAGAGGCGCCACCGTCGACGCACAGGACCTCCGTGGCCTTCTGGAACTCCTGCTCGCTGTTATCCTCGTCCTCCATGTCTTCGTCGTCGTCCTCTTCGTCCTTGTCGTGGCCCCGGGGAGGTCGATCTCCTTGCCGCTGCTTGGCCTTGCCGCGGCGTCCTCCCCGGCCGTTGAACGGCCGCTTCTTGCTTGGCTCTTCCCCGCCACCTTGGGCCTTCTCCTTGTCGCGCCTCTCGTACTCAGCTTTCTGCTGCTCGACGAGGTACTCGACGCGCTTGCAGTTGGAGAGGTCGTGGCCCTTGGTGCGGTGGATCTTACAGTATTGCTTGTCGGAGCTGCCCGGCTTGTCGGCTGCCGCTACAGGGGCAGGCTCCTTGCCGGAGCCGCCAGCCTGCGTTTGCTTGGCGGGAGCCTCCTTGCCGGACTTCTCGACGGCAAGCACCTCTTTCTTGCCCTTCCTTCTGTTATTCCGCCGCCGGCTCTTCTTTGCCGGGGCGGCGTCGCCGCTGTCGCTTCCTCCTGCGCCAGCATCCTCCCCGGGGAGTCTCCTCCCCTCTTCTGCGCGTGCGCACTTGTCAGCCAGAGCATAGAGCTCGCTGACATCCCGAATCTTGGTCATCGCCATTACTTCACGCATGCGGCGGTTACGCACGTTCTGGTGGAACGCGCTGATAACCGCGGCAGGGTGGACATCAGGGATGTTGTGTTGCACACGGCTGAAGCGTTGGATGTACTTGCGCAGGGTTTCTCCTTCCTTCTGGGCCAGAATGTGGTGATCGCTTTCCTGGCCGTGGGGTTTGTGGCCGCCGGTGAAGGCGCCAACAAACTGGTGGCAAAGGTCGGCCCAAGAAGAGATGGAACCTTCCGGCAAGTGCATAAGCCACGAACGGACGTTCGGCTTAAGCACGAGCGGGAAGTAGTTTGCCAAGATCTTCTCGTCGCGCCCCCCGGCAGCTTGTACTGCGATGGTGTAGACGCTGAGGAATTCCGAGGGGTGCGTCTCGCCGTCGTACTTCTCCGGTACGTCGGGCTTGAAATTCTTCATACTGGGCCACTGGACGCGCCGCAGCTCGCGGGTGAACGCAGGGCAACCTGCCGCGTACGGCAAGTCGCCTGGTTCATCGGGCGCGCGCGCGTCGACAGCATTCCCAGCTCTGTTATCTGATTGTCACCGAGCTTCTCGGCGGCGCTCGATTGTGGTCCGAGCGTCTTCTTGTCGCCGGTCGTCGAGGACCTGGCGCTGGTCCCGACGGGCCCGCGGGTCCGATGACGCTGTGGAGCCGTCGTCGGCGTTGTTCCGGCGGGGCGGCGTCTTCTGCTTCCGCGGCGGGGAGTGCATGCTTGTCGCACCCCCGGCGGTCTTGTCGCCGTCGGCCTTCGTCTTCTCAGCTTGCCGCGGCCGCGAGGCCGCCGGCTGCTGTGGAGAATCGTTGTTGGCGAAGGCTATCAGGCTCTGGATGGTGGCCCTCTAGTCGTCGGCCTTGTCTGCCGCTGGAGGGAAGTCGAGGAGCAGTTGCGCTCTCGCGAGCGCTTCCGCTGGAGTGGAGGGGAACGCGGGCGAGCGGTGCGAGGAGCGGGATACGCTCGGACTTCTAACGGCGTTAGAAGGAGCGGGGTCCCGCGCCGGCGCCTTCGCTTTGCTTGTGCCCGGACGGAGGTCCGGGGCGTCCCGCGAGCCCCCGGTTTGTCCTTGGCCCAGCAAACGGATGCCCCCTCCTGTGACATGGCGCTGCTGGGTTGTTGTGTGCTGAGAGGGACGCGGTGCGTCCACGGAGACCGAGGTTCGGTCGTCCGTCCTGTTCTTGGATCTGGTAGCGCCGTGAGTGTCCTCGCCGGCGACCACCCTTCCGACGGCGTCTCCCCCGCCCACTGTTGGCTCCGGTGGCGGCGGGTGAGACGCGGACGGGCCTCCGACCTCCGAAGGCTTCTTCTTCGGGGCCATGGAGCTGCTGCTAGTGAAGTTGCTGACGAAACTGGCGAGGTTGATGAAGAATGCGCCCGCGCGAACGCCGGGTCAGGTTCGCACAACCTCGACGCCCCCTACCTGGCGCGCCAAAGATGTCGGGGGAAACTGTCCGCCATGAACACCTATGGGACCGGAGCCCCTTGTCTGTGCGGTACGAGGGCGGAGGGAGCACGAAGAGCAGATCGTAGCGAGCACGCGGGCAGTTTTACCCAGGTTCGGGCCGCGGTAGACGCGTAAAACCCTACTCCTGCTTGGTTGTGTATTAAGTTGGAGAGCTCGGGAGCTTGAAGAAGCAACTACACCGAGCGTATGAGTGATCTAGGTTCCGAACCCCCTCCACGTTGTGCATGGGCCTCCTCTTATAGTGCAAGGGGTCACCGACAGGTGTCAACGTAGGAGAAAGGGGTAAAAACGTAAAAGAGGTGGTAGTTGTAACAGTGCGGGAACAGTGGAGCTACAGTGCGCGAACAGTGGTCGCTACCTACTTTGACAGTGGGGGACAAGGGCATTTAATGCCCGTCGCCGTCGACCCCAAAAGCTCCCGCCCTTGCGTCTCCGTCCGCCACGGCGATGGATACACCACCGTGGAGTGCCACCGTGTCCCCCGGGCTGCACAGCCATCCGCCACGCGTCCCTGGATAGGCCCCAGGGCGACGCGTGGGCCGATGAGCTGGAGCGCAGGCACACAGCGCAACTCTCCCGGCAAGCACCTTGTCGGGGGCTTGATCTTGCCGGGCCCGGGAGCTTGCCGCTCCACGGGCCCTCGCCGGGGCGCATATAGCCCCGAGGCATGTCTTCTAGTCTTCCTGGCAAGCTCCTCTTGCCAGGGCCTTGTGCTAGTGGGGCAGTCTTGAGCCTGGTACGGCCTTCCCGGCAAGCTCCACTTGCCGGGGTCTCGATCTTCTGTCTTGCATACTTTGTTTTTGAATGGTTTAATATGGAACGGGAAGGTCTCCGGCGAGCGCGCGGTAAACCCTGCCGCGGGAAGCTGCAACTGCCCGTGCACAAGTTGGGGTACTGAGGTACCCCTACCTTAGTACACCGACAGTGGGCTTATGGAAAACATCTCAAAATTATGAGGTGACAACCAGCCACTAACTTAAACAATTGATTGATTGAGATCAACAAGGAGACGATAAACTTAATTCACCAGAATGAAAAATGAAGAACTTGGGTCATTTATAAGCACCATAATTAGCCAATCCTTAGGGAAGCTTTTAGGTGAAATACAACCCAAGATGACTCCAACGAATAATTGAAGGGTTGAAAAGATCTCTTGAACAAGGAAAAAGATGGTTTTAAATATCTCATTCTTGATAACTCGTGAATCATAAACATGAAGGAATTGTCAAGAATGACATAACACCATCTGAAAGGATAAGGTAGAACGGATTGCAATTGGAAAGCATGATGAAAATGCTTGAGCTCCAACAAGAATGTTGATGAAGACTTCAAGGATGAATTAAAACATGATGAACCACCATGAAGAACTCCGGTAATGAAAGCATGAGAAGTGAAAGATGAAAGAATAAGATTCAAGGCCTATGATGAATTAGTTGGAGCTTTGAAATGATAATTGAAATAACTTGGAACTCCGGAAAACAAGATGAATAACTTAGAACCAAGGATATGATATGATGAACAAGCTCCAGACAAAAGAATTAAATCACCTTGAAGGAATAAGAATAATAATTATGTCATGCATCTCCTTTACCAATTAAATTGATGACAACCAAAGGATTTGGCATACTACTTATTCTCGTTGCCAGGAATTAAAGAGAGATGTCGCACAAGCTTGGGTAAATCTTCAACGAAGCACCGGTAGGATTGTGAAAAGAACAATTGAATTGAAACGATAACAACGGAAAGGTAAACTTGAAAGAACCACCATAAGAATAGGGAGACGAACGAAGAGACATCAATGAAGAATATTTGGAGGACGAAGTTGAAAACTGAGAACGAAGAAATATTCTGAAATGATGGCCTTCGGAGGATCACAAAGAAAAGAGTTCATGAAATGCTTCGGATGGTTAAAAAGAATTCCTCACAAACGGAACACTAATGAGGATGGCACGAAGCTAGAACCACGAATCTTGAAGAGAACGGGCCAAGATTTAAGAGAAACACTTCTCTGGTCTTCAAATGTTGAGAATGAAGACGAGAAATGTCATGAAGAATTGTTGAGCACTCCGGGATGAAGAATTAAAAAGGTTGAACCAATAATGAAAAAGAATTTGAAAGCGATCTTGGAGAAGGCATGTGACTGATGGGAATCATTCTTACGTCACACTTTAAAAAGAATTTGAGTATAACTCCAGAAGAATTAGAAGAGTCAGGTAAGATCCTGGGAAAAGACCTGTGGGTTAGGGCCCACTCAAAAGAAATCACCGTTGGAAAAGATTGCTTAAGAGATATTGCACCGGTTGAATTAAATGACTAGAATAAGATGATAATCCTCAAAATAGTTTGAACGGGTTAAGAATGGAATTATGAATCTTCAGCACTCCGGATATGAATAGGAAGAGGAGAATGATTAATTGGTGCACCGGAATAAGAAAGCATTGTGAAATGAAGATAAGGATAAGATCAACACCAAAATCTTGAATTACATCCACCGGCAGAATTAGAGAACAAAAGAATGATGAACTTGAAGCTCTTGAGCATCTTCACGAGAAATCACCAGATAAGAACATTGAAGAAATGAATGAAGAAACCTCACATGAATAAAATGGATACTTCATCTGAGAATTTCTGGCTCCAAGAAGAAGAAGGGTGGGAGGGTGGGGAAAACAAAGACAACTTGGGATGAACAAAATGGACACCGGTTGAAAAGAATTAACATGACCATCTCGATGATCAAGAAGGACTAGCACTCCCATAGAAATATGAGAACACTGATTACGAAAGGTATGGAATCAACATTTGACATCGAAGCAACTTGAATACCAGAATCAAAACAAAACAAAGGATAGATATGTTGCAGCATCATCTTCACAATATCATTCGAATAGAGGATTGAATGAATGAATTCCGTAGGTACATCAACTTGACGAGAAGCCACTTGGGAGAACAAAATGAAAATAAAAAGGAACAAGGAACAGATAGAACAAATACAAGATAGAAGCTTTGTTCTAACATCTTTGTGCTGAAAGCTCATGGAACGTGTTACAAAAGGGTTTTGCAATCCCCGGATCAGCATAGCCAAGGATCCTTTAAGATGCAACTCCCGATCAGAACAAGTCCATAAAACCACTTCACTCAATGTAGAACCCCGAACTTCATATCGAGCATCCGTTGGAAGAATGCCTAGAACTACTTGATGAACCCACCTATTAATTTCCGAAAGTTTCCAGTTATGCAATCAGGTGTTGGGGATACACGGGAAGCACCGCGCAATAAACTCTAAACCTACATCCAGGTGTATCCATCCTTCAACACATAACCAGTCTTTCTCGGAAACCGTTTACCTCGGACCTTCGAAAAGCATCCACTATAACAAGCTATGGCAATACTCTCGAGCTACCTCCCCAGTACTGGGTGATGTCGGGGTTATCTTGCCACTGGCCGTATAGGAGAGTTTTTCGATGTCGGCCGTCTTAAGTATTTAGTACTGCCGCGATATGCTTGTGACAACAATACCCCGAAGCTCAACTCCCCGGGAACAGGAGGCATCGAGAACAATATCCTTGTCACAAGAACATCGAAACAATCCCAGAATATGAAGGAAATATGCCCTAGAGGCAATAATAAAGATGTTATTTGTATTTCCTTATATCATGATAAATGTCTTTTATTCATGCTAGAACTGTATTAACCGGAAACTTAGTACATGTGTGAATACATAGACAAAACAGTATGTCCCTAGTATGCCTCTACTAGACTAGCTCATTGATCAAAGATGGTTATGTTTCCTAGCCATAGACATGAGTTGTCATTTGATCAACGGGATCACATCATTAGGAGAATGATGTGATGGACAAGACCCATCCGTTAGCATAGCACTATGATCGTTTAGTTTTACTGCTATTGCTTTCTTCATGACTTATACATGTTCCTATGACTATGAGATTATGCAACTCCCGAATACCGTAGGAACACCTTGTGTGCTATCAAACGTCACAACATAACTGGGTGATCATAAAGATGCTCTACAGGTGTCTCCGAAATTATTCATGGTGTTGGCATAGATCAAGATTAGGATTTGTCACTCCGAGTGTCGGAGAGGTATCTCTGGGCCCTCTCGGTAACACACATCACAATAAGCCTTGCAAGCAAAAGACTAATGAGTTAGTCACGAGATGATGTGTTACGGAACGAGTAAAGAGACTTGCCAGTAACGAGATTGAACTAGGTATAGAGATACCGACGATCGAATCTCGGGCAAGTAACATACCGTTTGACAAAAGGAACAACGTATGTTGTTATGCGGTTCTGACCGATAAAAGATCTTCGTAGAATATGTAGGAGCCAATATGAACATCCAGGTTCCGCTATTGGTTATTGACCGGACATGAGTCTCGGTCATGTCTACATAGTTCTCGAACCCGTAGGGTCCGCACGCTTAACGTTTGATGACGATCGGTATTATGAGTTTATGAGTATTGATGTACCGAAGGTAGTTCGGAGTCCCGGATGAGATCACGGACATGACGAGGAGTCTCGGAGTGTCCGAGACATAAAGATTGATATATTGGACGACTATATTCGGACACCGGAAGTGTTCCGGAAAAGTTTCGGATTTATCGGGATTGCCGGAGGGGGTTACCGGAACCCCCTACGAGATGGGATGGTCCATAGTGGGCCTAAAGGGAAAGAGAGAGGCAGCTCATAGGGCTGGCCGGCACCCCCACCTAGGGTTCCTAGTTGGACTAGGATTGGGGGGGGGGGGGGCGCCACCTCTCCTATTCCTTTCCCCGTTCTTCCTTTTGGTGAATCCTACTAGGAATAGGATTGCAATCCTATTCCTAGTAGGACTCCTTCCCTAGCCGCACCAGGAAGGGCCGGCCGGCCTCCCTCCCTTGATCCTTTATATACGGGGGCAGGGGGCACCCAAAGACACACAAGTTCAATTGTTTTAGCCGTGTGCGGTGCCCCCCTCCACAGAATCACACCTCGGTAATACCGTCGCGGAGCTTAGGCGAAGCCCTGCGCCGGTGAACACATCATATCCGTCACCACGCCGTCGTGCTGACGAAACTCTCCCGTGAAGCTCAACTGGATCAAGAGCTCGTGGGACGTCATCAAGCTGAACGTGTGCTGAACGCGGAGGTGCCGTACGTTCGGTGCTTGATCGGTTGGATCGCGAAGAAGTTCGACAACATCAACCGCGTCACTTGACGCTTCCGCTCCCGGTCTATGAGGGTACGTAGACACACTCTCCCCTCTCGTTGCTATGCATCTGGTAGATAGATCTTGCGTGATCGTAGGAAAATTTTAAAATACTACGTTCCCCAACAGTGGCATCATGAGCCAGGTCTATGCGTAGATGATATGCACGATTAGAACACAATGAGTTGTGGGCGATACTAGTCATACTGCTTACCAGCATGTCATACTTTGCTTCGGCGGTATTGTGAGATGAAGCGGCCCGGACCGACATTACGCGTACGCTTACGCGAGACTGGTTTCACCGTTACGAGCACTCATTGCTTAAAGGTGACTGGCGGGTGTCTGTCTCTCTCACTTTAGCTGAATCAAGTGTGGCTACGCCCGGTCCTTGTGAAGGTTAAAACAGCACATACTTGACGAAACATCGTTGTGGTTTTATATGTGTAGGTAAGAACGGTTCTTGCTAAGCCCGTAGCAGCCACGTAAAACTTGCAACAACAAAGTAGAGGACGTCTAACTTGTTTTTGCAGGGCATGTTGTGATGTGATATGGTCAAGACATGATGAGTTATACGGTTTTGTATGAGATGATCATGTTTTGTAAAGTTATCGGCAACTGGCAGGAGCCATATGGTTGTCGCTTTATTGTATGAAATGCAATCGCCATGTAATTGCTTTACTTTATCACTAAGCGGTAGCGATAGTCGTAGAAGCATTAGTTGGCGAGACGACAACGATGCTACGATGGAGATAAAGGTGTCGCGCCGGTGACGAAGGTGATCATGACGGTGCTTTGGAGATGGAGATCAAAAGCACAAGATGATGATGGCCATATCATGTCACATATTTTGATTGCATGTGATGTTTATCTTATTATGCTTCTTATTTTGCTTAGATCGACGGTAGCATTATAAGATGATCCCTTACTAAATTTCAAGGTATAAGTGTTCTCCCTGAGTATGCACCGTTGCGAAAGTTCGCCGTGCCGAGACACCACGTGATGATCGGGTGTGATAAGCTCTACGTTCAAATACAACGGGTGTAAGCCAGTTTTGCACACGCAGAATACTCGGGTTAAACTTGACGAGCCTAGCATATACAGATATGGCCTCGGAACACTGGAGACCGAAAGGTCGAGCGTGAATCATATAGTAGATATGATCAACATAATATGTTCACCATTGAAACTACTCCATCTCACGTGATGATCAGACATGGTTTAGTTGATTTGGATCACGTGATCATTTAGATGACCAGAGGGATGTCTATCTAAGTGGGAGTTCTTTAAATTAATATGATTAAATTGAACTTTAATTTATCATGAACTTAGTCCTGATAGTTTTGCATATCTATATCGTTGTAGATCAATGGCCCGTGCTACCGTTCCTTTGAATTTTAATGCATTCCTAGAGAAAGCTAAGTTGAAAGATGATGGTAGCAATTACACGGACTGGGTCCGTAACCTGAGGATTATCCTCATTGCTGCACAGAAGAATTATGTCCTTGAAGCACCGCTAGGTGACAAGCCCCCTTCCGCTGATGTAGACGCTTTGAACGTCTGGCAGTCGCGGTCTGATGACTACACGATAGTTCAGTGTGCCATGCTTTACGGCTTAGAACCGGACTTCAACGACGTTTTGAACGTCATGGACCATATGAGATGTTCCAGGAGTTGAAGTTAATATTTCAAGCAAATGCCCGAATTGAGAAATATGAGATTTCCAATAAGTTCTACAGCTGCAAGATGGAGGAGAATAGTTCTATCAGTGAACACTTGCTCAGAATGTCTGGGTACTACAATCATATGACTCAACTTGGTTGCAAAGTTGAAGAGGATAGTGTTATTGATAGAGTTCTTCAATCACTGCCACCAAGCTATAAAGGCTTTGTGATGAACTATAACATGCAAGGGATGCAAAAGACAATTCCCGAGCTCTTCGCTATGCTCAAAGCTGCGGAGGTAGAAATCAAAAAGGAGCATCAAGTGTTGATGGTTAGCAAGACCACTAGTTTCAAGAAAAAGGGCAAGGGAAAGAAAGGGAACTTCAAAAAGAATAGCAAGTCAGTTGCTACTTCCACGAAGAAACCCAAATCTGGAGCCAAGCCTGAAACTGAGTGCTTCTACTGCAAGGGGACTGGACACTGGAAGCGGAACTGCCCCAAGTATTTGGCGGATAAGAAGGATGGCAAGATGAACAAAGGTATATGTGATATACATGTTATTGATGTGTACCTTACTAATGCTCGTAGTAGTACCTGGGTATTTGATACCGGTTCGGTTGCTAATATTTGTAACTCGAAACAGGG
This sequence comes from Secale cereale, assembly GCA_902687465.1. Taxonomy (NCBI): domain Eukaryota; kingdom Viridiplantae; phylum Streptophyta; class Magnoliopsida; order Poales; family Poaceae; genus Secale; species Secale cereale. Next base: position 786,233,652 of record LR738715.1, on the reverse strand, counting down.
ACTACGGATTAAACGAAGATTAGCTAAGGACGAGGTGACGATGCGCGTGGGAAATGGTTCCAAAGTCGATGTGATCGCCGTCGGCACGTTACCTCTACATCTACCTTCGGGATTAGTTTTAGACCTAAATAATTGTTATTTGGTGCCAGCGTTAAGCATGAACATTATATCTGGATCTTGTTTATTGCGAGACGGTTATTCATTTAAATCAGAGAATAATGGTTGTTCCATTTTAATGAATAATATCTTTTATGGTCATGCACCCTTGAAGAGTGGTCTATTCTTATTGGATCTCGATTGTAGTAATACACATATTCATAATATTGAAACCAAAAGATGCAAGGTTAATAATGATAGTGCAACTTATTTGTGGCACTGCCGTTTAGGTCATATTGGTGTAAAACGCATGAAGAAACTCCATAATGATGGACTTTTGGAATCACTTGATTATGAATCACTTGGTGCTTGCGAACCATGCCTCATGGGCAAGATGACTAAAACTCCGTTCTCCGGAACTATGGAACGAGCAACAGATTTGTTGGAAATCATACATACTGATGTATGTGGACCAATGAGTGTTGATGCTCGCGGCGGGTATCATTATTTTCTGACCTTCACTGATGATTTGAGCAGATATGGGTATATCTACTTAATGAAACACAAGTCTGAAACATTTGAAAAGTTCAAAGAATTTCAGAGTGAAGTAGAGAATCATCGTAACAAGAAAATAAAGTTCCTACGATCTGATCGTGGAGGAGAATATTTGAGTTACGAGTTTGGTCTTCATTTAAAACAATGTGGAATAGTTTCACAACTCACGCCACCTGGAACACCACAGCGTAATGGTGTGTCCGAACGTCGTAACCGTACTTTATTAGATATGGTACGATCTATGATGTCTCTTACCGATTTACCACTATCGTTTTGGGGCTATGCTTTAGAGACAGCTGCATTCACGTTAAATAGGGCACCATCTAAATCCGTTGATACGACACCTTATGAACTATGGTTTGGCAAGAAACCAAAGTTGTCGTTTCTTAAAGTTTGGGGCTGCGATGCTTATGTGAAAACACTTCAACCTGATAAGCTCGAACCCAAGTCGGAAAAATGTGTCTTCATAGGATACCCAAAAGAGACTGTTGGGTACACCTTCTATCACAGATCCGAAGGCAAAATATTCGTTGCTAAGAATGGATCCTTTCTAGAAAAAGAGTTTCTCTCGAAAGAAGTGAGTGGGAGGAAAGTAGAACTTGATGAGGTAATTGTACCTTCTCCCGGATTGGAGAGTAGTACATCACAGGAAATTGTTCCAGTGATTCCTACACCAATTAGTGAGGAAGTTAATGATAATGATCATGAAACTTCGGATCAAGTTTCTGCTGAACGTCGTAGATCAACCAGAGTACGTTCCGCACCGGAGTGGTACGGCAACCCAGTTCTGGAAATCATGTTACTAGACCATGATGAACCTACGAACTATGAGGAAGCGATGATGAGCCCAGATTCCGCAAAATGGCTTGAAGCCATGAAATCTGAGATGGGATCCATGTATGAGAACAAAGTGTGGACTTTGGTTGACTTGCCCGATGATCGGCAAGCCATCAAAAATAAATGGATCTGTCGGTGTACTAAGATAGGGGTACCTTAGTACCCCAACTTGTGCACGGGCAGTGGCAGCTTCCCGCGGCAGGGCCTACCACATGCTTGCCGGAAACCTCTCTGATTCTTATTAAGACATTCAAAAAAAAGTATACAAGACAGAAGATCAAGGCCCCGGCAAGTGAAGCTTGCCGGGAAGGCCATCCCAAGCTCAAGACTGTCACCTTAACGCAAGACCCTGGCAAGAGGAGCTTGCCAGGAAGACCAGAAGATTGCCTCTTAGAAGACACGCCTCGGCGCACCTCGCGCCCCGGCAAGGCCCGGGGAGCGACAAGTTTCCCGGCCCGACAAGATCAAGACCCCGGCAAGGTGCTTGCCGGGGGAAGTCTGCACTGTGTACCCGCGCTCCAGCTCATCGGCCCACGCGTCGCCCTGGGGCCATTCCAGGGACGCGTGGCGGATGGCTGTGCAGCCTGGGGGACACGGTGGCACTCCACGGTGACGAAGCTACCGCCGTGGCGAACGGAGACGCAAGGGCGGGCGCTTTTGGGGTCGACGGCGACGGGCATTTAATGCTCTTGTCCCCCACTGTCAAAGTAGGTGATGACCACTGTTCATCACTGTTCACGCACTATTCCCGCACTGTTACAACTACCACCAAAGTTACATTTTTACCCTTCTCCTACGTTGACACCTGTCGGTGACCCCTTGAGCTATAAAAGGAGGCCCATGCACAACGTAGAAAGGGTTCGGAACCTTGACAGCTCCTTTGCTCGTGGTAGCTAGTTCTTCCAGCTCCCGAGCTCACAAACTCAATACAAAACAAGCAGGAGTAGGGTTTTACGCGTCCATCGCGGCCCGAACCTGGGTAAACTGCCCGCGTGCTCCCCTCGATCTGCTCTTTGTGCTCCCTCCGCTCCCTTACCGCAACGTACAATGGGCTCCGGTCCCATAGGTGTTCGTGGTGGACAGTTTCCCCCGACATCTTTGGCACGCCAGGTAGGGGGCGTCGAGGTTGTGCGAACCTGATCCGGCGTTCACGCGGGCGCATTCTTCATCAACCTCTTCAGCTTCATCAACTTCATCAGCAACAGCATGGCCCCGAAGAAGAAGGCTTCGGAGGTCGCGGGCCCGTCTGCGTCTCATCCACCGCCACCAGAACCAACGGTGGGTGGAGGAGACGTCGGCGGAAGGGTGGTCGCCGGCGAGGAAACTCGCGGCACTACCAAATCCAAGGACAAGACGGACGACCGAGCCTCGGTGTCCGTAGATGCGCCACGTCCATCGTAGCAGACGACAACCCAGCAGCGCCGTGGTACAGGAGGTACCATCCGCTTGCTGGGGCAAGGACAGACCGGAGGTTCGCGGGATGCTCCAGACCACCGTCCGGGCACGAGCAAGGTGCGGTCACCGGGGCGGGAAACTGCTCCTTCTAACCCTGTTAGGAGTCTGAGCATATCCCGCTCCTCGCACCGCTCGCCCCCGCTCCCCTCCTCTCCAGCAGAAGCGCTCGCAAGAGCGCAACTGCTCCTCGATTTCCCTCCAGCGGCAGACAAGGCCGAAGACTGGAGGGCAACAATCCAAAGCCTCATCGCCTTCGCCAACAACGACACGCCGCAGCAGCCGGCGACATCGCGGCCACGGCAAGTCGAGAAGACGAAGGCCGACGGCGACAAGACTGCCGGGGGTGCAACCACCGTGCACTCCCCGCCGCGGAAGCAGAAGACGCCTCCCCGCCGGATTAACGTCGACGACGACTCCACGGCGTCGTCGGATCCGCGGGCTCGTCGGGACCAGCGCCAGGTCCTTGACGACCGGCGACAAGAAGACGCTCGGACGACAATCGAGCGCCGCCGAGAAGCCCGGCGACAATCAGATCAACGTGCTGGGACCGCTGTCCACACGCACGCGCCCGGTGAACCAGGCGACTTGCCGTACGCGGCAGGTTGCCCTGCGTTCACTCGCGAGCTGCGGCGCGTCCAGTGGCCCAGCATGAAGAACTTCAAGCCCGACGTACCGGAGAAGTACGACGGCAAGACGCACCCCTCGGAATTCCTCAGCATTTACACCATTGCGGTGCAGGCTGCCGGGGGGCGCGACGAGAAGATACTGGCGAACTACTTCCCGCTGGTGCTTAAGCCAAATGTCCGTTCTTGGCTTATGCACTTGCCAGAAGGCTCCATTTCTTCTTGGGCAGATCTTTGCCACCAGTTTGTTGGCGCCTTCACGGGCGGCCACAAACCCCATGGCCCGGAGAGTGATCTCCACATTTTGGCCCAGAAGGAAGGAGAACCCCTGCGCAAGTACATCCAACGATTCAGCCGCGTGCAGCACAACATCCCCGATGTCCACCCTGCTGCGGTTATTAGCGCGTTCCACCAGAACGTGCGTAACCGCCGCATGCGTGAGGAGATGGCTATGACAAAGATACGGGATGTCAGCGAGCTCTATGCTCTAGCTGATAAGTGCGCGTGCGCCGAAGAAGGGAGGAGACTTCCCGGAGAGGATGCTGGCGCAGGGGGAAGCGACAGCGAGGATGCCGCCCCGGCAAAGAAGAGCCGGCGGCGGAACAATAGAAGAAAGAAGAACAAGGAAGTGCTTGCCGTCGAGAAGTCCGGCAAGGAGGCTCCCGCCAAACAAGTACAGGCTGGCGGCTCCGGCAAGGAGCCTGCCCCTGTGGCGGCAGCCGACAAGCAGGACGGCTCCGACAAGCAATACTGCAAGATCCACCACACCAAGGGCCACGACCTCTCCAACTGCAAATGCGTCGAGTACCTCGTCGAGCAGCAGAAAGCTGAGTACGAGCGTCGCGACAAGGAGAAGGCCCAAGGTGGCGGAGGAGAGCCAAGCAAGAAGCGGCCATCCAATGGCCGGGGAGGACGACGCGGCAAGGCCAAGCAGCGGCAAGGTGATCGACCTCCCCGGGGCCGCGACAAGGACGAAGAAGACGACGACGATGACATGGAGGAAGAAGATAACAGCGAGCAGGAGTTCCAGAAGGCCACGGAAGTCCTGTGTGTCGACGGGGGTGCCTCTCTGCATACTTCCCACCGCCAACTCAAGCAGTGGGTGCGGGAAGTAAATGCAGTTGAGCCGCCCGTGGAGTCGCGCAGGCTCCTCAAATGGTCCAGCACACCCATCATTTTTTATCTTGAGGATCACCCTGACCGCACCACTGCGGTCGGGTGCTTGCCGATGTTGGTCTCACCAACCATCCGCAACCTCAAGGTCACCAAAATGTTGGTTGACGGCGGGGCCGGCCTAAACTTGATCTCCTCGGCTGTGATCAAGAAACTCCAGATCCCAGATGGCGAGCTCGAAGAGACCGGTTCGTTCCAAGGAATAAACCCGGGAAGGAGCAAGCCCAAGGGGAAGATAACTCTTCCAGTGACCTTTGGCGGGGAGCTGAATTTCAGGACGGAGAGGATAACCTTCGATGTTGCCGATATCCCATTGCCACACAATGGGATACTTGGACGTCCTGCCCTCGCCAAGTTCATGGTGGCTTCCCACTACGCCTACAATGTACTCAAGATGCCGGGGCCGATAAGCGTCATCTCTGTCCATGACGACAAGAAGGACGCGCTTATCTGCGCCGACAAGATCTACCGGGATGCAGCAGCCGCGGCGGAGAGCAGCGCACTTGCCGCTGAAGCTCCCGGGGGGAAGAAGACCAAGACCAAGTCCGGCAAGTGCTCTGGGACCCACTCCGGCAACCGCACCTCTTCGGAGTGCTGCGCTGCCGTCGAGGACGTTCCATCGAGCTCCACCGGCAAGTGCAAGAAGGGGATGGCCGCTCCACCGGCAACCAAGAAGGTGTCCGCCAAGGAGGACGGCACTGGTGGTACTTTCACCATCAGTGCTACGCTTGATAGCAAATAGGAAAGCGCGCTCGTTGCCTTCCTGCGGGCGAATGTCAATGTGTTTGCCTGGCAACCATCTGACATCCCCGGTGTTCCCAGGAAGGTAATTGAGCACAAGCTTGCTGTTTGTCCTCATGCGCGGCCCGTCAAGCAGAAGGTCAGGAAGCAAGCCGTGGAGCGCCAAGAATTCATTGCCGAAGAGATCAAGAAGCTAGAAGCAGCATGCCTGGTTAGAGGCGTGATCCATCCGACGTGGTTAGCAAATCCAGTTGTCGTGCGTAAGGCCAACGGGAAGTGGAGACTGTGTATAGACTTCACCGATGTGAATAAAGCATGTCCCAAGGATCCGTTTCCCTTGCCGCGCATTGACCAGATTGTTGACTCCACTGCCGGATGTGAGCTGCTCTCTTTCCTTGATGCATATTCAGGCTACCACCAGATTTTCATGGCCAAAGAAGATGAAGAGAAGACTGCATTTATCACTCCATGCGGCACATATTGCTTCATACGCATGCCCTTTGGATTGAAGAATGCAGGATCAACATTTGCAAGGGTGGTATACACTGCTTTTGAGCCACAGATCCACAGAAATGTAGAGGCTTACATGGATGATATCGTGGTCAAGAGCAAGGGCAAGGATACATTGATCCAAGATTTGGAAGAGACGTTCGAGAATTTGCGCAAAATCCAGCTTAAGTTGAACCCCGAGAAGTGCGTCTTTGGAGTCCCCTCCGGCAAGCTTCTCGGGTTCTTTGTATCTCAGAGGGGGATCGAAGCCAACCCCGACAAGATTAAAGCCATCGAGCAGATCGAAGCCCCGAAGCGCGTCAAGGATGTAAGGAGGCTTGCAGGTTGTGTAGCTGCCCTCAGTAGGTTCATTTCGAAGTCTGCAGAACGCGCCCTACCTTTCTTCAAAATCTTGAAGAAGGCAGGTCCTATGAAATGGACTCCGGAAGCGGAGGCAGCGCTGCAAGACTTGAAACGATACCTATCCTCCACTCCAATACTTGTCGCACCTAGGCCACAAGAGAAGTTGATGCTGTACTTAGCGGCAACCAATCAAGTGGTTAGTGCTGCGTTGGTAGCGGAGAGGGAGGTAGAGGAAGAGTCTGCACCACCGGCAAGTGAATCCAGCGACAAGCAGGGGGCTGCTCCGACAAGCTCTGGCCCCGACAAGGACAACTCTGCGCAGGAACAAGGAGAAGTGCGAAGAAAGATGGTGCAACGCCCGGTGTATTTTGTGAGTTCCCTCTTGCAGGGGGCTAGATCAAGATACTCCGGGGTGCAGAAGTTGCTTTTCGGCCTCCTCATGGCCTCAAGAAAGCTGCGCCATTACTTCCAAGCACATGAGATAACAATGGTCACTCGCTTTCCGTTGAAGAGGATATTGCACAATCCAGAAGCAACAGGCAGGATCGTCGAGTGGGCACTGGAGCTGTCAAGCTTTGGTCTCAAGTTTGAGAGTACTTCAACCATACAGAGCCGAGCTTTGGCAGAGTTCATAGCTGAATGGACCCCAACGCCCGATGAAGAAGTCCCAGAAACAAGCGCTCCCGTACAAGAAGCGACAAGTGAATGGGTAATGTACTTTGATGGTGCCTTCTCGCTGCAAGGCGCCGGTGCCGGCGTGGTACTCATCGCGCCCACCGGAGAGCACCTCAAGTATGTTATCCAGATGCACTTCCCCAGGGAGCAAGCGACAAACAATACTGCTGAGTATGAAGGCTTGCTCGCCGGCCTCAGGATTGCGGCCGAACTTGGGATCAAGAAGCTGATTGTGCGGGGAGATTCTCAGTTGGTGGTCCGACAAGTCAACAAGAGTTACCAGAGCCCTTTGATGGAAGCTTACGTAGATGAAGTGAGGAAGCTTGAAGAGCACTTTGAAGGTCTGCAAATGGAGCACGTTCCGAGAGCTCAGAATGATATTGCAGATGGCCTTTCAAAGTGTGCTGCGATGAAGTTACCTGTGGAACCAGGGACCTTCTTGCTCAAGTTAACTCAGCCATCCGTTACACCATCAATTGGGCAGCACAAGAAGAGAAAGTTGGTCTCCGGCGACTACTTACCGGCGGATCTCCCCGAGGCCGCCGCCAAGGTCCCCAAGATCAACGATCAGAACGCTGAGGAACAGTTTGCTCCTGCAGATCCAAGGGTCTGTGCAGTTGAAGCAAGCGTTCCCGACAAGCCTCGCCCCGGCGAGCTTGCCGGGGGACCATCAGCTCCGGCAGAACCAGAGGCTCTTGCCGTAGAAGCTGGGGTTCCCGCAGCGGCCCTCGTGCCTTTAGTCCTTGCCGTTGAGCCACGCGCTCCGGCATGGGCGCAGCAGATTGTCCGTTTTCTGCAAACTGGAGAACTTCCCGACGACCCAGAAGAGATAGAGAAGATAACCAGGCAGTCAAGTATGTACCAGTTCGTTAACAACGAACTGTACAGAAGAAGACTCAATGGTGTCAGGTTGAAGTGCATTTCCAGAGAAGATGGACATAAGCTGTTGGCAGAGATACATGGAGGCATATGTGGCCACCACATTGGCGCAAGGGCACTTGCCGGGAAGGCGTTCCGGCAAGGGTTCTTCTGGCCAGAAGCCCTCCAAGATGCAACTGCACAAGTAACCAAGTGTGAAGCGTGCCAGTTCCATGCCAAACAAATTCATCAGCCAGCTCAAGCTCTCCAGACGATCCCTTTGTCCTGGCCCTTCTCGGTCTGGGGGCTCGATATCCTCGGCCCCTTCCCCCGTGCTGTCGGGGGCTTTGAGTACTTGTACGTTGCAATCGACAAGTTCACAAAGTGGCCAGAAGTGGAACCGGTGAGAAAGGTGACAGCACAGTCAGCGGTCAGGTTCTTCAGGTCGATTGTTTGCCGTTTCGGGATCCCTAACAGGATCATCACCGACAACGGCACGCAATTCACTAGTCGCACCTTCATGCAATACGTCCAAGACCTTGGCGCCAAAGTCTGCTTCGCTTCCGTTGCTCAGCCGAGGAGCAACGGTCAAGCGGAGAGGGCAAATGCTGAAGTGCTGCGCGGACTCAAGACAAGGACCTTTGACAGGCTGCACAAGTGCGGAAGAAACTGGATAGAGGAGTTACCGGCGGCTCTTTGGTCAATCAGAACGACACCAAGTCGAGCCACCGGACAGACACCCTTTGCTCTAGTCTACGGAGCAGAGGCAGTTCTCCCCACGGAACTCGTATACGGATCTCCTCGAGTGCTCGCTTATGATGAGCTCGAGCAAGAGCAACTGCGACAAGATGATGCATTGCTCCTCGAGGAGGAACGTCTCCAGGCTGCTGTACGAGCTGCTCGATACCAGCAAGCCTTGCGCCGCTATCACAGCCGCAAGGTTAAGGCCAGGAGTCTCGAGGAAGGCGACCTTGTTCTTCGGCGTGTTCAGTCCGCCAAGAATTCCAACAAGTTGACGCCGAAGTGGGAAGGCCCTTATCGGGTGAGACAAGTCACAAGGCCCGGCGCTGTCCGCCTTGAGACCGAAGAAGGCTTACCGGTGAGCAACTCCTGGAACATAGAGCATCTTCGAAAGTTTCACCCATAAGGCGCGGTTGCCGTGATCCGCTCCGGCAACCACCTTTTTGTACAAGCATTGCCGCTGTTGCATGTAACCCTTTGTACAAAGCCGGGCGCAGATCCCGTGCATCAGTAAAGCTTTTGTGTTTTGCATTATTTGCCTCTTCCATGCTTTTCTTCGTTATTTGCATGCATTGTTTGGCATCTTGTGCAATACACGTACCCGGTAAGCATCAGCACGCCGAAAGGCCATATATTTGTTTCCCTCTTCTTTTTCTTTCCCTCTTAAGCAGAAGGAATGTTCCTCGCGCACAAGTTTGCCGGGGGGAAGGGGATGGAAGATGAACCAAGTGCTGTTCAAGAAAGAGAAGCCTTGTCGGGGAAGCAAGCAATATATCAAAGCTAAGTTACCAGAATTTGAGCAGTTCAAATTTTTAAAATTTTAGTTATCTTCCTTGAACAACCACACTTTGTATGGAAAACCTGTGCGCGGAGGAACCTACCCATGGCTAGCCGCACCCTTATCTTGTTTTCGAGTACGCTCAACGACTTAAGTGAGCTGCGACAAGTGTCGCGCCCTTGCTTCATTTTCGAGTTCGCTCAGCAAGCTAAGTGCGTTGCGACTAGCTGCGGCAAGGTTACTTGCCGGTAAGACCTTGGCCAGCAGGCTGCTCAGAGTTCAGCACTCAGCGCTCGCGGCAAAGGCCCCTTGCCGGCAAGTCCCCTAGAAGCGTAGTGTTAAAAACATACAAAGTAAAGGACCAAAGCAAGGGAGATAACACGGCATTGATTGATCAAAATAAGATAATATATTACAAGGGATAACCTCGCAATCACTAATAGATTCATGTCTATGGCACACTTTGCAGCAGCAAGGGAAATAAAAAGGAAGAGGCCTAGTCTACGCGATCGCCTTCACGCCTGGAAATCTTGTTCACTTTGGCGATGATGTGGGCGACCTGCGCCTTCAGTGCCTCCTGATCTGCGTCGGCCGGCAAGCTGCGGAGGACGTTGACGAGATTAATACCAGGATTGCGGTAAACAATCTTGGTCAAGACACGCTCCAAGGTACCCGCGCAGAGCTGGCGCGACTCCTCGGCCAGCTGCACGGGGAGCTTCTGCTGCAGACGTGCGAGCGTCGGCGCGATCCCCCTGAAGAAAAGACTGAGCTTGGCGCTGTGAGGGAGATTTGGATCCGGAGATTATATGAGGTGCTCCACCCTCAGTGCCATCAGCTCCTTGTTGATGTTGCCTGCAGAAGCCACCAGATCTTCAGTCCATATTTCGACGGTCCGGCGGAAGTTGTTAGCTGAAGTGGCGGCGCTCTCCACCAGGCCTCGCTCCTTGCGGAGCTCGTCCTTCAGCTTGGTTTCGCGGTCCCGGACGGCGTCGAGTGAATCTTTCAACGTAGAGACCTTTAACTCCAGATCAGCAATTGAGTCCTTGGCGGCCTTGAGCTCGTCGCCCTGCTTGGAGAGGCGTACCTGGAGTTCCGAGTTGGTATGGGCGTCCTTCTCGCGCTCTATGTTGAGCGCGGTAACCCTTTCCGTGCTCACCTTCAGGTACTCCTCCAGCTGCACCACCTTAGCTTCGAGGTCCTTCTTGGCGGTCTCCGCGGTGGCTGCGGCGGCCTTCGCTTCCTTCAGTTCTCCGCCAAGGGCCTGCTCCCGGGCGGTAAGGTCTTCCTCGTGGGCGTCGAGGTCGACCTTCCGCTGGGTGAGCTCTCCTTCTCGCCGGGACAGCTCTTCACCGACCAGCCGCTGCTGCTCCTCGGCCTCAGCCTTCTCCAGAAGAAACTCCTACTGCTCTCCGGCAAGCCTCTCGCGCTCCTCCGCCAAGTCACGGAGGGCCGCCTGGTTGGCGGCGCGGAGTTCAGCAGCGCGCTTCTCCAACTCTGCTGCAGCCTTGGCGGTGAGGACTTCCCGAGACTCTAGTTTCGCCTGCCTGGCCCGGTAAAGGGCCAGGAGCCGGTGAAGCAGTTTCTCCTCCTCGGGCTCGTCGCTCCCGCCAGGCGCCTCGACGATCTTCAGCCCCGCGGAGGCGAGGACCTCTCCGTCAAAGGCCTCCCCCTCCTCGGGGGCTCGCGATGAAGACCCCCACGGCACTTGTATGAAGACACCGTTGGGGGCCTCAAGATAGAAGCCCGACTGCTCCTTGCCGGCGGAGGGGTCGGCGGCCGGCGCAGCGCTCGACGCTCCTGCCGCCTCCGGGCCGGTAGTGTGGCCGCCGTCCCCTTCCCCGGTCGCGGCGTCTGCGGTCGGGGCAGTCTCCTCTGCGACAGGCTCGTCGGCTCCGGCCATGTCCTCGACGACAGTGGCGTTGCCGCCGTCGCCTTGCGCGCCCTCCTCGCCGGTGGCCTCGGTCTCCATCCGGTCCGGCGCGGGAGGGTCTAGAAGAAAAAGAAGAAAAGAAAGATCAAGCAAATATCCAAAAAGACAAGTCCAAGAAGATAAAGCTACAAGACTTACCTTCGCGGACTTCGTCGACAACTGGCTCCCTCGCCGGGGAGTCCACTCTTGGCGGGGTGGCCACCCTCGTCGGGCTGCTCGTCCTTGGCGGGGTACTCGCCCTTGGCGGAGTACCCGTCCTTGGCGGAGCGCCCTCCCTCGCCGGGGAGTCCGTCCTTGGCGGGGGGGGGGGGGTGGAACCTGTGGCTCGCCGGAGGCGGTCTCCGGGCGCTCCTGTGGCTCGCCGGAGGCGGTCTCCGGGCGCTCCTGTGGCTGCGGCTCCACCTCTACACAAGACAAGCAAGACAAACAGAGCAACGAAATGTTAGTACAAGGCAAAAACCTCAAGTGCACCCGACGAGCAAACGGCTCAGGACCAGACTTACGCTGGGGGCTGCTCCTCGGAGCAGCGGTTGGGTCCGGCAAGTTCGTCGCCGGCGCGTCCCCTGTCGCCGCAACGGGCGAGTCGTCCTCGACCACTACCACGGGAACCTTGGCCTTCTTCGCCACCCGTTGGGCCAGGGTCCTGAAATCAAAGCAAGAAGCAAAATCAGAATCATCAACGAAAGAATCAAGACGGAATTGAAGAAGCTACAAAATACAAGTGCTTACTCCTGTTCCTCGTCGTCGTCGTCGCTCAGGGCGGAGAAGTCGAACTCCACCTGAGGTGCTTCCGCGCGAGGAGCAGGAGGAGAAGGCTCCCTCGGGCGCTTGGCGGTCCCCGGGGCTGGGGGCTGCGAAGACCCAGCCTCTGTTGACGCCGAGGCCCGGGGAGCAGGCGGAGCAGCCGCTCCGCTCTGGGAGGCCCCTCCTCCGCTTGGCGCTGGTGCACGGGGCGCCTCCGTCGCGGTTTGGCTCGCTCTGGTGGCGCGCGCCGCCTGGCGAGCGGGCTGCTGTCGGGGCGCCTGCGTCCTCGTCGCTGTAGCCGCCTTGCGGAGACGCTTCGGCGGTGTTCGCTTGGGACTTGCCCGGGGCGGGGAGCTCTCCAAGGATGAGGAGACGTCGTCGTCGAGCCCCAGAGATCCACCTGTATCCTCGTCGGCCCCGGCGTCCTCCTCCTCCTCCTCCTCGGCAGGCTCGCTAGGCCCAGCGCCTTGCCCTGCGGCCCCGCTCCCTCTGGCACCTCCGCTCCCTCCGGCACCTCTACTTCCCCTGACAACCTCGCCCCTTGCGGCGGCCTCGCTCACAACCCCAGGGATCCCGGCATGCCTCAGTGAGGGGACCCCGGCAAGCTCGTTGGGTGGGAGTTTGAGAAGTCTCCGGATCTCTGCCTCCTCGGCCTGGCATGACGCGTCCTCGGCCTCTGCCTCGTCGATGGTGAACCCGAAGTCTCCTGCCGCTGCGGCCGCGGCGGCCTCTTCCATCCGGGAAGCAATGTAGGCTATGTCCCGGTCCGTGGTGGCCCGGGTGAGACCCTTAATCTCCTCGGAGTTCTTCGCCACCTCCACCAAGTTATCAAAGAAGCTCATGATTGCATCCGGCGTGGGCACTATCCAAGTGGGGTCTACGCCGTGAGAGTGACATGCGGGCATCATTGCGCGCAAAGCGTCCCGGGCGGTGCTGTTGCATAGCGGTACTACTCCCCGGGGAGGTCTAAACCACTCCGGGTGGGCCGGGTCGTGCTTGAAAAGCTCCCGGAGCATCCCCTTCAGCTCCAGCGCCGTGAAGTTGAAGTTCAAACCTGGGCGCAGCCTCATAATGTCCGCCGCATTGCCAAACTCCCATGCTGGCCTTTTCCTCTCCTGTAAAGGGGCAATGCGGCGGCGGAGGAAATCTGCTCCTACCTCTCCGATGGTCAACTTGGCTGTCCGGAGATGAAGTATTCTGACAAGGGCAACGTTGAGCTTGACGTCGTCTGCGGCCAAATCACTCCAGTCCCTGCCGCGCACTATGGCTGTTGTGCGCGGCGCAGTGAAAGGCTGCGGCTCGTCCTCCACTACCCAGCACCAATCCGCGCGCCACTCTTCCCACTTGCCGCGGAGTTCCCCTTTCAGATAAGATTCCTTCTTGTTCAAGCGGAAGACCCAAGAGATACCTCCGGAGAGGGGGGCGCCAGCCTCTGCTCTAGGCATGAAGAAATGCCGAAAGAGCGCTACGTTTGGATAGATCCCTATGTAGTTTTCGCACAGATGTGCGAAAACCGCCATCGTAAGGATGGCGTTGGGGGTGAAGTCTAAAAGATGGAGGTTGTACGTGTTCATAATATCACAGAAAAACTCCGAGAACGGAGGGCACAAGCCGCAGTGGAAGAAGACAGCAAAGAAGAAGTACCCGCCGGGGTACAGATCTCTGGCGGCGGCCGGGTAGACTCGGGTGCGGGGATGCGCCTTGGTCTCCTTGGCCCAGAACAGATAGTACTTGTTCCAGAGCTCCCTTGCGCTGAGCCTTGGCGCGAAGACGACGTTCCTCTTCCGCAGGGCGACAAGCTTCGCCGCCTGCTCGGATTTCTCCCTCTTGGCCTTCTCCGCCTTTGCCTTCTCGGCTTTCGGGGCCATGGCGGGGGCGGCGGGGGAGGGGGGCGAGAAGTTCGACGGCGCCGCGAGTGTGGAAGACGGCGGAGGAGGTGTGGAGGCGGAGCGCAGAGGGGGATTTCTGGAGGTGGAAGAAGCAATGAAGACGAAGTAAGGTAACGACCCCTGCTTCCTCTGCTTTTAAGGGGGAAGTGGGGGACGCTCCGCATTTCCCATTAAAGAACGTGGCCACGATCTCTCCCACGACGCCGCAATCGACGCGTGCCGTTAGGGAGGGACACGGCGGATGCGGAAGGGGAATTACGGCTCGCCGTGGGCCGCGCGTGCCCGTGCACTGTTTTGGGCCTGGCCCAACAGCGCTGGGCACCGTGTGTGGCCCAGGCCCGGGGGCTCCTGTCGGTGTACTAAGATAGGGGTACCTTAGTACCCCAACTTGTGCACGGGCAGTGGCAGCTTCCCGCGGCAGGGCCTACCACGTGCTTGCCGGAAACCTCTCTGATCCTTATTAAGCCATTCAAAAACAAAGTATACAAGACAGAAGATCAAGGCCCCGGCAAGTGGAGCTTGCCGGGAAGGCCATCCCAAGCTCAAGACTGTCACCTTAACGCAAGACCCTGGCAAGAGGAGCTTGCCAGGAAGACCAGAAGATTGCCTCTTAGAAGACACGCCTCGGCGCACCTCGCGCCCCGGCAAGGCCCGGGGAGCGACAAGTTTCCCGGCCCGACAAGATCAAGACCCCGGCAAGGTGCTTGCCGGGGGAAGTCTGCACTGTGTACCCGCGCTCCAGCTCATCGGCCCACGCGTCGCCCTGGGGCCATTCCAGGGACGCGTGGCGGATGGCTGTGCAGCCTGGGGGACACGGTGGCACTCCACGGTGACGAAGCTACCGTCGTGGCGAACGGAGACGCAAGGGCGGGCGCTTTTGGGGTTGACGGCGACGGGCATTTAATGCTCTTGTCCCCCACTGTCAAAGTAGGTGATGACCACTGTTCATCATTGTTCACGCACTATTCCCGCACTGTTACAACTACCACCAAAGTTACATTTTTACCCTTCTCCTACGTTGACACCTGTCGGTGACCCCTTGAGCTATAAAAGGAGGCCCATGCACAACGTAGAAAGGGTTCGGAACCTTGATAGCTCCTTTGCTCGGGGTAGCTAGTTCTTCCAGCTCCCGAGCTCACAAACTCAATACAAACCAAGCAGGAGTAGGGTTTTACGCGTCCATCGCGGCCAGAACCTGGGTAAACTGCCCGCGTGCTCCCCTCGATCTGCTCTTTGTGCTCCCTCCGCTCCCTTACCGCAACGTACAAGGGGCTCCGGTCCCATAGGTTTTCGTGGTGGACAGTTTCCCCCGACAGGATCTTCAAGAGGAAGACCGACGCAGACGGTAATATTACTGTTTACAAAGCTCGACTTGTTGCAAAAGGTTTTCGACAAGTTCAAGGAGTTGACTACGATGAGACTTTCTCACCTGTAGCGATGCTTAAGTCTGTCCGAATCATGTTAGCAATTGCCGTATTTTATGATTATGAAATCTGGCAAATGGATGTCAAAACTGCATTCCTAAATGGATATCTCAAAGAAGAGTTGTATATGATACAACCAGAAGGTTTTGTCAATCCAAAAGATGCTAACAAAGTATGCAAGCTCCAGCGATCCATCTATGGACTGTTGCAAGCATCTCGGTGTTGGAATATACGCTTTGATGAGGTGATCAAAGCATATGGTTTATACAGACTTTTGGAGAAGCCTGTATTTACAAGAAAGTGAGTGGGAGCTCTATAGCATTTCTAATATTATATGTAGATGACATATTGTTGATTGGAAATGATATAGAATTTCTGGATAGCATAAAAGGATACTTGAATAAAAGTTTTTCGATGAAAGACCTCGGAGAAGCTGCTTACATATTAGGCATCAAAATCTATAGAGATAGATCAAGACGCTTAATTGGACTTTCACAAAGCACATACCTTGATAAGATTTAGAAGAAGTTCAAAATGGATCAGTCAAAGAAAGGGTTCTTGCCTGTTTTACAAGGTATGAAGTTGAGTAAGACTCAATGCCCGACCACTGCAGAAGATAGAGAGAAAATGAAAGTCATTCCCTATGCCTCAGCCATAGGATCTATCATGTATGCAATGCTGTGTACCAGGCCTGATGTGTGCCTTGCTATAAGTCTAGCAGGGAGGTACCAAAGTAATCCAGGAGTGGATCACTGGACAGCGGTCAAAAACATACTAAAGTATCTGAAAAGAACAAAGGATATGTTTCTCGTATATGGAGGTGACAAAGAGCTCGTCGTAAACGGTTACGTCGATTCTAGCTTTGACACTGATCCGGATGACTCAAAGTCACAAACCGGATATGTATTTTTATTGAACGGTGGAGCTGTCAGTTGGTGCAGTTCCAAGCAGAGCGTCGTGGCGGGATCTACGTGTGAAGCGGAATACATAGCTGCTTCAGAAGCAGCAAATGAAGGAGTCTGGATGAAGGAGTTCATATCCGATCTAGGTGTAATACCTAATGCATCGGGTCCAATGAAAATCTTTTGTGACAACACTGGAGCCATAGCCTTGGCGAAGGAATCCAGGTTTCACAAGAGAACAAAGCACATCAAAAGACGCTTCAATTCCATCCGCGATCTAGTCAAGGAGGGAGATATAGAGATTTGCAAAATACATACGGATCTGAATGTTGCAGACCCGTTGACTAAGCCTCTTCCACGGGCAAAACATGATCAACACCAGGACTCCATGGGTGTGAGGATCATCACTTTGTAATCTAGATTATTGACTCTAGTTCAAGTGGGAGACTGAAGGAAATATGCCCTAGAGGCAATAATAAAGATGTTATTTGTATTTCCTTATATCATGATAAATGTCTTTTATTCATGCTAGAATTGTATTAACCGGAAACTTAGTACATGTGTGAATACATAGACAAAACAGTATGTCCCTAGTATGCCTCTACTAGACTAGCTCATTGATCAAAGATGGTTACGTTTCCTAACCATAGACATGAGTTGTCATTTGATCAACGGGATCACATCATTAGGAGAATGATGTGATGGACAAGACCCATCCGTTAGCATAGCACTATGATCGTTTAGTTTTACTGCTATTGCTTTCTTCATGACTTATACATGTTCCTATGACTATGAGATTATGCAACTCCCGAATACCGTAGGAACACCTTGTGTGCTGTCAAACGTCACAACGTAACTGGGTGATCATAAAGATGCTCTACAGGTGTCTCCGAAAGTATTCGTGGTGTTGGCATAGATCAAGATTAGGATTTGTCACTCCGAGTGTCGGAGAGGTATCTCTGGGCCCTCTCGGTAACACACATCACAATAAGCCTTGCAAGCAAAAGACTAATGAGTTAGTCACGAGATGATGTGTTACGGAACAAGTAAAGAGACTTGCCAGTAACGAGATTGAACTAGGTATAGAGATACCGACGATCGAATCTCGGGCAAGTAACATACCGTTTGACAAAAGGAACAACGTATGTTGTTATGCGGTTCTGACCGATAAAAGATCTTCGTAGAATATGTAGGAGCCAATATGAACATCCAGGTTCCGCTATTGGTTATTGACCGGAGATGAGTCTCGGTCATGTCTACATAGTTCTCGAACCCGTAGGGTCCGCACGCTTAACGTTTGATGGCGATCGGTATTATGAGTTTATGAGTATTGATGTACCGAAGGTAGTTCGGAGTCCCGGATGAGATCACGGACATGACGAGGAGTCTCGGAATGTCCGAGACATAAAGATTGATATATTGGACGACTATATTCGGACACCGGAAGTGTTCCAGAAAAGTTTCGGATTTATCGGGATTGCTGGAGGGGGTTACCGGAACCCCCTACGAGAGGGGATGGTCCATAGTGGGCCTAAAGGGAAAGAGAGAGGCAGCCCACAGGGCTGGCCGGCGCCCCCACCTAGGGTTCCTAGTTGGACTAGGATTGGGGGGGGGGGGCGCCACCTCTCCTATTCCTTTCCCCCTTCTTCCTTTTGGTGAATCCTACTAGGAATAGGATTGCAATCCTATTCCTAGTAGGACTCCTTCCCTAGCCGCACCAGGAAGGGCCGGCCGGCCTCCCTCCCTTGCTCCTTTATATACGGGGGCAGGGGGGCACCCAAAGACACACAAGTTGAATTGTTTTAGCCGTGTGCGGTGCCCCCCTCCACAGAATCACACCTCGGTAATACCGTCGCGGAGCTTAGGCGAAGCCCTGCGCCGGTGAACACATCATATCCGTCACCACGCCGTCGTGCTGATGAAACTCTCCCGTGAAGCTCAACTGGATCAAGAGCTCGTGGGACGTCATCAAGCTGAACGTGTGCTGAACGCGGAGGTGCCGTACGTTCGGTGCTTGATCGGTTGGATCGCGAAGAAGTTCGACAACATCAACCGCGTCACTTGACGCTTCCGCTCCCGGTCTACGAGGGTACGTAGACACACTCTCCCCTCTCGTTGCTATGCATCTGGTAGATAGATCTTGCGTGATCGTAGGAAAATTTTAAAATACTACGTTCCCCAACAGAATACTCGCGGGATTCCTAAAAAAAATTGTGCAATTTTTGAAGATAGGAGAGACAAGAGTAGTCGTTAGGAGTCCTCACCAGAGAGAAAGGGGATGAGAAGCAAAGAAATCCTACTCTCCGATATATATATATAGGACTCAAAACATTTTCAAGTGTGTGCCTAGACTCAACCGTCAACGATTCGATCAATCAGTGGGGGCTTCTAGGTCGGAGAAGGCTCTGAATACCAACTTGTAATGCCCAGGATGGGACTATACCTCCTACGTGTCGAGGCACGACTTAAAGGTATAAGCCCATCCTAGAATGATCTCAAGTTTGGTATCTTTGCACGACTCATGTAAAAGAGGGATTAAATTGCAAAAGGAGATAGTTGGCTTACACTCGCCACTTCACACAATACATTACATAAGCAAAACATCATTCAAAACATCACAACCCGACTACGGGCGAAGATCCAAAAGAAAGATACCAAAACAACATAACGCCACAGGTCAGGATCGAATCCTAGTAGAAACCACTACTGATCGTCGAAGCGTCACAAACAAACAGACAAACTCTTCATCGAGCTCCCGGTGAAGAACTGATCCAACTCCTGCATCAAACTCGGCTGAACCTGCATCTGGTGTGGTGAAGTAACTATGAGCCACAGAGGACTCAGCAATCCCGTTCCCGGGTAACACGACTATTTAAGCCTTGGGTGAGGACAAGGCTGAAGAAAGAACGAGAGGTGAAGGAACAACAAGAGTCTGCAGCAGCAACTAGCACTAACTTACGGAAAAGAGAGCGAGAAGAGAAGTGCCTCGGTCGAGAGATGATCACGAAGTGATCCTAACTAAAGCCGGTCAAACATAACCCCACCGTGTTCAACTCCCGAATCCCTATTCGGAAATTGACAGTCACGGTACACACGCTGGTAGTGTATTAGAACATTGTGTCAAGTTTTCTACAACCGGATATTAACAAGCTCCCATCTGCCACATAACCGCGGGCACGGCTTTCGAAAGTTCAAACCCTGCAGGGGTGTTCCAACTTGACCCATTACAAGCCCACGATCCGCGGAGTCGCAACTCCATAGGTGGGAAGACCCGAGTATTCTCGGAATCCCGTGCTCAAGTTAAACCGAACTAAAGTAAGGCTAATCCAGCAAATCCTCCCGGCGTGCCGACACCCTGATAGTAGCCGCGCGTATCTAGTCTCAGGCCACGACCGGATGAGCACAGCGTACAGTGGCCGAAATACCCAAGTTGCCAAGGGGGCCCCGCACAAAACTCTAGTTTGGACCAACACTCACATCGAGCACTGGCCCAGGGGGGTTGAATTAAAATAAAAGGGATAGCTAGTCCCATATGCAAGTTTTATTAGTTATTAGGCAAATAGTACCAATGTTGGGACTTGCTGGAAAAGACTTAGCACTTAGCGGTTTATCAAGGGGGTCCCATACACCCCAACCGTGTTAGGAACGCAAAATCAAGGAACATAACACCGGTTTATACGGTTCCTAACGGCATGAGTGGAACAAATCACCAAGCAAAAGGCTTAGCCTTCCACCCTTGCCAGTATATAGATGATTTCATTTAAGCATTTATATATTGTGATATAACCCAACCAAACTTCAACATGAAGCAAGCATCTTCAATCTTCACCTGCAACTAACAATGCTATAAGAGGGGCTGAGCGAAGCCTACGTATAGCCAATCAATGGTTTGCATAGGTAGGGTGGTTAGACAGGATCATGGTTACAATAGGAGGCTGACAGGAAAACATGGGCATCGAGGCAAAATACTAAAGAGCGATACTCTAGCAATAGGAAAAGATAGTAATGGTATCCGGGTTCGGTCATCTTGCCTGGGATTCCACAAGGAAGAAGAACGGATCCATGAAGAAGACGGAGCAACGCAGACGAGAGAATCCTCACAACTCCGGAACGAAACCGAAGCTAACAAGAGAAGCAAACCGGAAAGAAGCAAACAACACGATAAACATACAAGCATAAACATGGCATACGATGCACAAACAAGTATGATGCATGTCCGGTTTAAATATGCATGGCATGGCAAAGTGCACAAACAAATACTACAAGTTAAGTGGAGCTCAATATGCAACGAGTTGCATATTGACGAAACACCACATTTAATTATTTAGTTGACTCTCATTATTTACAAGACAAGATTAAATGTTTTTAACATAGCAAGAGGTGAAGCATAATAAAACTATACTAACTAGGCAATTTAAATGAGGCCGGAAAATAACAACAACATATCCGGAAAATCCCCATGAGCATGTTTAGTAATTATAAAAGCAACTACAATTCACACATTATAATGTTGTTAACATGATGCGGATGACATGATCAAGTTTATGCAATTTAGTTAAACATTAACATGAAGAGATGTGAAGCACTTGTCACCGTGGTGGAAGGAAAGGGTGCCACGGCAACGATCCGAAAATGATGCAACGCATCATAACGGTTCTGGTAACTCGTTGAGAGACCGGTGCAAAAGATGACGAAGCGTGAGCGAGTCAAACGAGATGAAGGTGGGGCGATCCTGTTACCGGGTTCCCACGAGTCGGTGACGAGGCAACCGAGGAACATAACAAACGGACGAAACGGCACGAAGCACACACGGGAGACATTTCATACAACCACAACAAGCATCACACGGGTCATCCACGGGGTCGTCTCGTTATACCTTTGAAGCGTGCGTTTCGGGGCGGTTCGAGATCGTAGTGGAAGTAGTGGTACACGTTCGGAGAGGAAGTAGCCGTTCTCATTTCTTCACCGAAGGTAGTCGTTCTAGTAGCGGTAGTTGTACTCGGGCGACGGTAGTGGTACTCGCGGTCATCGAGCGACGGTAGTGGTACACGATCCGTAGGGGTACTTGTCGCATCTCCATGTAGTCGCTCACGTTCATCGGAGAGGAAGTAGTTGTACACGAGGTCGCCAACGAGTAGTCGTTCCGTTCGTAGAGGTACTTGAGGGTCTCGGCGACGGTAGGGGTACACGGCGACGGTAGTCGTTCGGGTCGTCGTGGTACTTGGCGTGTCATCTTGCGTAGTCGTTCCGGTTCGTAGACGTACTCATATCCGTAGAGGAACTTGGGGTCTCGGTCTCGAGTCGTACACGGTTCTTCGGACTTGCCGATCTCGCCAAAAACCTGCTGGACCAACACAACAACACGAGCCGACGGAAAAGCACAACAGCAGTACAAGGCATTCCAAAACAAAGCACGGCCAAGGGTCTCGAAGGACAGCTGAACGCAGCAAGGCGAGGGAGACGGTGAGGCGGCGCCGGCGCTGGAGGAGGAAGGCAGCAAGGCGAGGCCTCGAGGGCGGCAGTAGGTCGAGCCGGCGAGGAAGGAACGGAGGGAGGCAGAGCCTCGCGCGGACGCCGGAGACGGAGGGAGGAGGCCGCGGCTTGCGGCCACGAGGAGGGAGCGGGGCTCCTGGAGGCGCTGGCTCCTGGCCGCGCTGGGGATGGAGGAGTCAGAGCCGCGGCGCTGGGGACGTCGAGGCAGGAGGGTCGCGGCGCTCGGGGCGGCCGGGCTGCTCCCGTTCAAAGAAGGAGCGCGAAGCGAGGAGGAACGAGGGAAGCCACGCGCGGGGCGGTCGCCGGCTCTGGCGAGGCAGAGGCCTCGGTAGCGAGCGCTGGGGCTTCGGCCTCCTAAGAGTGCGGGGCTTGAGAGGGAGGCCTCGGGCCTGGCGCGGCAGAGCCTCTGGCCGACCGGAGGGAGCGGCGGGCGCTCGGAGGGAGATCGGGTCGAGGGAGATCGAGGGAGAGGGTTCGGGCGACAGAGGGAGAGTTGGGGTCGAGCGAGAGGAGAAGGTGAGGGACGAGAGCGAGGGAATAGCAGCGGCGGCGCTCGAAGGGAAAAGAGGGAGCGACGGGAGAAGGAGGGCTGCGGGCTAGGGTTTGGTCGCCTGGCGGCTGGGCCAAATGGGCCAAGAGGGATGGGCCAGGGAGGAGATAAAATGACTGGGAGGTGGCTGCTCTTAATAAAAGAGAGAAAAAAAGGAAAAAAAAAGACAAAGAAAGAAAAGATAGAGGGGGTTAGGAGCAGAATTGCACAAGGGAATATTTTTCTCGGGCGTCAAAAAAATTGAGCACGACCGGAGAAAAATATAAAAGGCCAGATCGGAAAATAATTCAAACATATTTGAATTTAATTCAAAAGGGTTTGAACTAAGACTTGATTATTGAGGTGTCCAAAAATGTTCCAATTTTCGGAGGAACCTCGAAACAACGGAAAAGAATTAAGACAAGGTTTTTGAAGGAGAAACTCGAAGTAGGAAAAGCATGGGGAAATTATGCACGTGTGTTGCGGGTAATTCCAACCAATGGAATATTTATTATATAGCTCCCTAAATATTGGGAGGCTTTTATATGTTATAAAGAGAAGTCATCTTCCCTCGATTTAAATGGACCGAAGGCCCACACGATTTATTTAAGTTGAGATGCAAAAATAAATATGACATGATGGCATGATGACATGATGCAATGCACAAATAAATAAAGCAAGCACAACTGAAACACACGGGCAACCCGGAACATCTGGAATCTTCTGGAATCTTCTGGGACGTCGGTCTTCGGGCGTCACAAGGGGGGCGCCCCCCACCCCTAGGGTTCCCAACCCTAGGCGCAGGGGGGGCCCAAGGGGGTGCACCAGCCCACTATGGGCTGGTCCCCCTCCCCCTACGGCCCATGGGGCCCTCCGGGATGGGTGGCCCCACCCAGTGGACCCCCGGGACCCTTCCGGTGGTCCCGGTACACTACCAGTGACCCCCGGAACTCTCCCGATGACCGAAACTGGACTTCCTATATATAATTGTTTACCTCCGAACCATTCCGGAACTCCTCGTGACATCCGGTATCTCATCCGGGACTCCGAACAACATTCGGGTTACCGTGTGCATATATCTCTACAACCCTAGCGTCACCGAACCTTAAGTGTGTAGACCCTACGGGTTCGGGAGACACGTAGACATGACCGAGACGACTCTCTGGTCAATAACCAACAGCGGGATATGGATACCCATGTTGGTACCTATGTGTTCCTCGATGATCTCATCGGATGAACCATGATGTCAAGGATTCACTCAATCCCGTATGCTATTCCCTTTGTCTATCGGTATAGTACTTGCCCGAGATTCGATCGTCGGTATACCGATACCTTGTTCAATCTCTTCATGGCAAGTCTTTTTACTCGTTCTGTAATACATCATCCCGTGACTAACTCCTTAGCCACATTGAGCTCATTATGATGATGTCTTACCGAGTGGGCCCAGAGATACCTCTCCGTCATACGGAGTGACAAATCCCAGTCTCGGTTCGTGCCAACTCAACAGACACTTTCGGAGATACCCGTTGCGTACCTTTATAGCCACCCAGTTATGTTGTGACGTTTGGCACACCCAAAGTATTCCTACGGTATCCGGGAGTTGCACAACCTCATGGTCTAAGGAAAAGATACTTAACATTGGAAAAGCTTTAGCATTACGAACTACACGATCTTGTGCTAGGCTTAGGATTGGGTCTTGTCCATCACATCATTCTCCTAATGACGTGATCTCGTTATCAATGACATCTATTGTCCATGGCCAGGAAACCGTGACCATCTGTTGATCAACGAGCCAGTAACTAGAGGCTTACCAGGGACACGTTGTGGTCTATCTATTCACACATGTATCACTGTTTCTGTATAATACAATTCAAGCATGAATAACAGACAATTATCATGAACAAGGAAATATATAATAATAACCATTTTATTATTGCCTCTAGGGCATATTTCCAATAGTCTCCCACTTGTACTAGAGTCAATAATCTAGTTACGTTGTGATGAATCGAACACCCATAGAGTTTTGGTGTTTATCATTGTTTGCTCATGGAAGAGGTTTAGTCAACGGATCTGCGACATTCGGATCCGTATGCACTTTACAAATATCTATGTCTCCATCTTGAACATAATTCCGGATGGAGTTGAAACGGCGCTTGATGTGCTTGGTCTTCTTGTGAAACCTGGGCTCCTTGGCAATGGCAATGGCTCCAGTGTTGTCACATAAGAGAGTCATCGGGCTTGACGCACTTGGAATGACTCCTAGGTCGGTGATGAACTCCTTCATCCAGACTCCTTCCTGCGCTGCTTCGCAAGCAGCTATGTACTCCGCTTCACATGTAGAATGCGCCACGACGCTCTGCTTGCAACTGCACCAGCTGACTGCCCCACCATTCAAAATATACACGTATCCGGTTTGTGACTTGGAGTCATCCAGATCTGTGTCGAAGCTAGCATCGACGTAACCCTTTACGACGAGCTCTTCGTCACCTCCATAAACGAGAAACATATCGTTAGTTCTTTTCAGGTACTTCAGGATGTTCTTGACCGCTGTCCAGTGTTCCATACCGGGATCACTTTGGTACCTCCCTACCAAACTTATGGCAAGGTTCACATCAGGTCTGGTACACAACATGGCATACATAATAGAATCTATGGCTGAGGCATAGGGGATGACACTCATCTTTTCTCTATCTTCTGCCGTGGTCGGGGATTGAGCCGTGCTCAATCTCATACCTTGCAATACAGGCAAGAACCCTTTCTTGGACTGATCCATATTGAATTTCTTCAATATCTTATCAAGGTATGTGCCTTGTGAAAGACCAACGAGGCGTCTTGATCTATCTCTATAGATCTTGATGCCTAGTATGTAAGCAGCTTCTCCAAGGTCCTTCATTGAAAAACTCTTATTCAAGTAGGCTTTTATGCTCTCCAAGAATTCTATATCATTTCCCATCAGCAGTATGTCATCCACATATAATATGAGAAATGCTACAGAGCTCCCACTCACTTTCTTGTAAATACAGGCTTCTCCCCAAGTCTGTATAAACCCAAACGCTTTGATCACATCATTAAAGCGAATATTCCAACTCCGAGATGCTTGCACCAGCCCATAGATCGAGCGATGGAGCTTGCATACCTTGTTAGCATTCTCAGGATCGACAAAACCTTCCGGCTGCATCATATACAGCTCTTCCTTGAGGAAGCCATTAAGGAATGCCATTTTGACGTCCATTTGCCATATCTCATAATCATAGAATGCGGCAATTGCTAACATGATTCAGACGGACTAGCATCGCTACAGGAGAGAAAGTCTCGTCGTAGTCAATCCCTTGAACTTGTCGATAACCTTTAGCGACAAGCCGAGCCTTATAGATGGTCACATTACCATCCGCATCAGTTTTCTTCTTAAATATCCATTTATTTTCTATGGCGTGCCGATCATCGGGCAAGTCCACCAAAGTCCATACTTTTTTTCATACATGGATCCTATCTCGGATTTCATGGCTTCAAGCCATTTGTTGGAATCCGGGACCGCCATCGCTTCTTCATAGTTCGAAGGTTCACCGTTGTCTAACAACATGATTTCCATGACAGGGTTGCCGTACCACTCTGGTGCGGAACGTGTCCTTGTGGACCTTCGAAGTTCAGTAGTAACTTGATCTGAATCTTCATGATCATCATCATTAACTTCCTCCCCTGTCGGTGCAGGCACCTCAGGAACAATTTCCCGCGCTGCGCTACTTTCCGGTTCGGGAGGGGTGACTGTCACCTCATCAAGTTCTACTTTCCTCCCACTCACTTCTTTCGAGAGAAACTCTTTCTCTAGAAAGGATCCATTCTTGGCAACGAAGACCTTGCGTTCAGATCTGAGGTAGAAGGTGTACCAAATCGTTTCCTTTGGGTATCCTATGAAGACGCATTTTTCCGATTTGGGTTCGAGCTTTTCAGGTTGAAGTTTCTTGACATAAGCATCGCAACCCCAAACTTTCAGAAACGACAGCTTAGGTTTCTTGCCAAACCAAAGTTCATATGGTGTCGTCTCAACGGATTTTCACAGAGCCCTATTTAAAGTGAATGTGGCAGTCTCTAAAGCATAACCCCAAAAAGATAGCGGTAAGTCGGTGAGAGACATCATAGATCGCACCATGTCCAACAGAGTACGATTTCGACGTTCGGACACACCATTACGCTGAGGTGTTCCGGGCGGTGTCAATTGTGAAACAATTCCACAGTTCCTTAGGTGTGTGCCAAACTCATGACTTAAATATTCACCCCCACGATCCAATCGTAAGAACTTTATTTTTCTGTCACGTTGATTCTCAACCTCATTCTGAAATTCCTTGAACTTTTCAAAGGTCTCAGACTTGTGTTTCATTAAGTAGACATATCCATATCTACTCAAGTCATCTGTGAGGGTGAGAACATAACGATAGCCTCTGCGAGCTTCAACACTCATTGGACCGCACACATCGGTATGTATGATTTCCAATAAGTTGGTCACTTGCTCCATTGTTCCGGAGAACGGAGTCTTGGTCATCTTTCCCAAAAGGCATGGTTCGCACGTGTCAAATGATTCATAATCAAGAGACTCTAGAAGTCCATCTGCATGAAGCTTCTTCATACGTTTGACACCAATATGACCAAGGCGGCAATGCCACAAGTATGTGGGACTATCATTATCAACTTTACATCTTTTGGCATTCACACTATGAATATGTGTAACATCGCGTTCGAGATTCATCAAGAATAAACCATTGACCAGCGGGGCATGACCATAAAACATATCTCTCATATAAATAGAACAACCATTATTCTCGGATTTAAATGAGTAGCCATCTCGCATCAAACGAGATCCAGATACAATGTTCATGCTCAAAGCTGGTACTAAATAACAATTATTAAGGTTTAAAACTAATCCCGATGGTAGATGTAGAGGCAGCGTGCCGACAGCGATCACATCGACCTTGGAACCATTCCTGACGCGCATCGTCACCTCATCCTTCGCCAGTCTCCGCTTATTCCGCAGCTCCTGCTTTGAGTTACAAATGTGAGCAACCGCACCGGTATCAAATACCGAGGAGCTACTACGAGTGCTGGTAAGGTACACATCAATAACATGTATATCATATATGCCTTTGACGTTGCCGGCCTTCTTGTCTGCTAAGTATTTGGGGCAGTTCCGCTTCCAGTGACCCGTTCCCTTGCAATAAAAGCACTCAGTCTCAAGCTTGGGTCCATTCTTTGGCTTCTTCCCGGAAACCGGCTTATCAGGCGCGGCAACTCCTTTGACGTCCTTCTTGAAGTTCTTCTTACCCTTGCCCTTCTTGAACTTAGTGGTTTTATTCACCATCAACACTTGATGCTCTTTCTTGATCTCCACCTCCGCTGATTTCAGCATTGAATACACTTCGGGAATGGACTTCTCCATCCTTTGCATATTGAAGTTCAACACGAAGCTCTTGTAGCTAGGTGGGAGCGACTGAAGGATTCTGTCAATGACCGCTTCGTCTGGGAGATTCATTCCCAATTGAGACAAGCGATTGTGCAACCCAGACAATTTGAGTATGTGCTCGCTGACAGAACTATTCTCCTCCATCTTACAACTATAGAATGTGTTGGAGACGTCATATCTCTCAACTCGGGCATGAGCTTGGAAAACCATTTTCAGCTCTTGGAACATCTCATATGCTCCGTGGTGCTCAAAACGCTTTTGGAGCCCCGATTCTAAGCTGTAGAGCATGCCGCACTGAACCAGGGAGTAATCATCACAACACGACTGCCAAGCGTTCATAACCTCTTGGTTTGCCAGGGCGGGAGCGTCACCTAGCGGTGCTTCTAGGACATAAGTTTTCTTGGCAGCTATGAGGATGATCCTCAGGTTACGGACCCAATCCGTATAGTTGCTACCATCGTCTTTCAGCTTGGATTTCTCTAGGAACGCGTTGAAGTTGAGGGTGACATGAGCGTGGGCCATTTGATCTACAAGACATATTGTAAAGAATTTAGACTAAGTTCATGACAATTAAGTTCATCTAATCAAATTTAATGAACTCCCACTCAGATAGACATCTCTCTAGTCATCTAAGTGAAACATGATCCGAATCGACTAAGCCGTGTCCGATCATCACGTGAGACGGACTAGTCATCAACGGTGAACATCTTCATGTTGATCGTATCTTCTATACGACTCATGTTTGACCTTTCGGTCTTCCGTGTTCCGAGGCCATGTTTGTACATGCTAGGCTCGTCAAGTGAACCCTAAGTGTATTGCGTGTGTAAATCTGGCTTACACCCGTTGTATGCGAACGTTAGAGCCTATCACACCCGATCATCACATGGTGCTTCGGAACAACGATCCTTAGCAATGGTGCACAATTAGGGGAAACACAATTCTTGAAATTTTAGTGAGAGATCATCTTATTTACTACCGTCGTTCCAAGCAAATAAGATGCATACACATGATAAACATCACATGCAATCAAATAAAGTGACATGATATGGCCAATATCATTTTGCTCCTTTGATCTTCATCTTTGGGGCACCATGACCATCTTTGTCACCGACATGACACCATGATCTCCATCATCATGATCTCCATCATCGTGTCTTCATGAAGTCGTCTCGCCAAAAATTACTTCTACTACTATGCCTAACGTTTAGCAATAAAGTAAAGTAATTACATGGCGTTATTCATTGACACGCAGGTCATACAAAAAATAAGACAACTCCTATGGCTCATGCCGGTTGTCATTCTCATCGACATGCAAGTCGTGATTCCTATTACAAGAACATGATCAATCTCATACATCACATATATCATTCATCACATCTTTTGGCCATATCACATCACATAGCACATGCTGCAAGAATAAGTTAGACGTCCTCTAATTGTTGTTGCAAGTTTTTACGTGGCTGCTATAGGTTTCTAGCAAGAACGTTTCTTACCTACGCCAAAACCACAACGTGATATGTCAATTTCTATTTACCCTTCATAAGGACCATTTTCATCGAATCCGATCCGACTAAAGTGGGAGAGACAGACACCCGCCAGCCACCTTATGCAACTAGTGCATGTCAGTCGGTGGAACCAGTCTCACGTAAGCGTACGTGTAAGGTCGGTCCGGGCCGCTTCATCCCATGATGCCGCCGAATCAAGATTGGACTAGTGGCGGCAAGAGAATTGAAGAAATCTACGCCCACAACTGCTTTGTGTTCTACTCGTGCAAGATGCTACGCAAAGACCTAGCTCAGATGCCACTGTTGGGGAACGTAGCAGAACTCAAAAAAATTCCTACGCTTCACCAAGATCAATCTAAGGAGTCATCTAGCAACGAGCATAAAGGAGTGCATCTACATGAAGTTCGAACCCTCTGGACGACCGGCGACCGGACGTCTGACGCCTTCCGGAAATCCTCCACTGAAGACCAGAGCCGAAACGCCGGACGTCCCACAACTACTAGACGACCGGACCCTCGCGAACCGGACGCCCGGTAGTTGTCGGACATCCGACGCTTATCTGTGCACAGCGTGTTGGGCCGAAGCCCATGTACACTTTCGTCCCCCTAGACTATATATAATCCTCCTCCTTCCTATTTTTAGGGTCGGCATTGGTTTAGCTCATATGAGAGATAGATCTTTGCTCATCCACTTGATACTTACTCCATTGGAGGCCAAGCCCTCCATCTAGGAGAAGATCCTCCGAGTGGATTCAAGACCTCTTCACGGAGAAGACCCCCTAGTGGATTCAAGACCTCCTCTTGGAGAAGACCTAGTTACTTGTATCCCCCTTTGTTGGATTTGAATCATGTATCTCCCTTTGTGTTCATGGATCTAGCATATGTGTGATTGAATCGAGTCAATTTGGGTGTTTCCTCTCGTTTTCCCCTTGTGTTCTTCGTGTGTTCGTCGTGTTCTTCTCGAATCCCCTTCCAAATCATGAAAGATCTGCCCCTAGGGTTCCACCCTACATCATTACCTTGCTGAAAACCGCTTGTCATTTTCTTCTGCTCCTCGTTGGGTTCGACACTCTTACTTATCAAAAAGACTACGATTGATCCCCTATACTAGTGGGTCATCAGCAAGATGTGCTGATTAGCAAATATTGCAAAAAAATGGTTGATTGTAGGACCAGACACGGAGCTTCTCATTTTTGGTCTAAAAGTTTTTATGTGGTTGGCCCTTAGAAATAGTACCCTAACTAGAGACAATTTGCAGAGGAGATGGTGGAATGGTGATGGGCAATGCATGTTCTGTATGCAAGTAGAAAGTGTAGGTCACCTCTTCCTGAGATGCTCGATGGCTAAACTACTTTGGAATGTTGTCAGTGTGCCTTTGATTTTCCTCAAATTCCTGATAATTTGCCATATTTGTTAAATATATGGTTGGCATCCTTCAATAAACAAGAGAGGGATATGGTGTCTGTTGGGGTTGCTGCAGTATGCTGGACAATTTGGAAATTAAGAAATGGTGTTGTTTTTTATAACAACAAGGTGACTCACCCTTTTGTGCCTGGGAATCTAACTGTGAAAATATTGCATGATTGGCTTGTTTTGTAAATAAATCCAGAAAGACAAAGGCAAATGAGGGAGGGCATAAGAAAAGGTGAGTTGATTGCTGCACAGGTCTTCAAATCTATGCTGGGATGGAGGAGCATACATAGGATCGAGATGAAGTGAGATCTTCCACTCAGCGTGGCATCATGGGGGCTTCTAAAGAAAAAACTCGACTCTACATGGCCTTTTATTCCTCTTTCGCCTTTTTGTAGCCCTCTAATATAAAGTTTGAAGAGATTTGGTATGTTGGGTTTAGTTGGTAAGGCTGCTATGATGGGGCTACCCTTACTTTTGCGTGTGGAGCTGCTGTTGGGCGTTCTTGCTCTGTTGTCCAGCTTTAGGACATGCGTCATCTTCTCTATTATGGTTTCTTCTAGTAGTTTGTCACAAGACAATGTGGTTTCTGATATATGGAAATCAGAGAGGGCGCTCTCCTTTAAAGAAAAAAATCATGAAAATATACAAGCAAGTGGTGTACAACCATATATATGTATGTGTGTATTTATTTCCAGAACTGCTTAATTCAGATTTGTATTTTTATTTTCAAATTTGGACTCCATCGAGCCTAGGAGCCAAAAGCAATTGCCGGCCTTTGTTGCGCTTTGAAGTTGTGAGACAACTGGAGGGGCCTGAAACAAGTGAAAATGTGTTACCAAATAGTAGAGCACCATCATACACTTGAATCCATTCCACAAGTCCCCTGGATCAATGAGATATTCAAAAGGTGGGTGGACTTAGTAGCTTGTTAGACAATCATTAAAAGTAGTTATAATGTAAATGTAAGTATGATGGCATAGAAACAAATGCGTAAAAGACAGAAGCACTAGTGTTATGGTCGATAGTACTAGTGTAAAACACACAAGAAGTATTGTGTTAATTCAGGAGGTGCTTAAGATATGGTGCATTGGGAGTGTCCTGATAGGGCACTCTCGCTTTGAGGATGGAGGGACAAGGACCTATTGCGATATGTCGTAACGACTAACGGGGAGAATATATAGCTATAGAAATATATTTATCATTAATGATCTCAACTGGTATGTAGAATGTGTATTTGGGTAGCACGCTGTTTTTGTTGAAAGAGAATCGATTTCGATGTCATTCTCTAATATAGCGGTCGACTATTTGTGTAGGTGAGTGGGGACGATGAATTCGCAAGGAGCATGAAAAATCTCACAATAATTGAAATGATCTTAAACACAGAACGGTGACAAACTTGACGCCAACTCACCAAGAATGAGATGAGCTGCAATAAAAATATATTTGCTTTCCATTTATATGTTTTTGAGAACTTCCCATGTATGTGCCGGCAAGTAAAAAAGAGATTGTTCCATTTATCTAGATAAATGTTAAAAATCTGACATTGGCTTGTTAACTTTTGCTTGCAGACGTCCAGATTTGTCATGCGAAAATAGATAAATTTGCCATGATGTTGTGTAAGATTTGCCATGTTCAGAAGTGAAAATTTTCATGTAGTATAAAAAATGGTCATAAAAATAGCCATACTGCGGCAAGTAATTGTCATGCATTCGGGATCCGACGTTAGCTGAGTAGTCAAAAAAATTACGCTAAAAAATCCGACGCCAGATGTATATCGGGCTCTCATAGAAAAATATGTGTACTGGGTTTCTCTATCTTTTGAATTGGTGTTCTTTATCTTTTTTTTTAAATAAGCCAGCATCAAAAGCAGTTTTTTTTACTGCCACCAGTAGAAATTTTTTTTTAGAGGTTGGCCAGCCTTGGCTTTTTTTTCTTTTTTGAGGGTTTGCCGGCCTTGGCTAGCAGCCTACCAAAATCAAACAAAACCGAGCGTGTGGGAGTGGTAGCAGCAGTCGGCCTGTTGTTGGAACGTGGAAGAGGCCTGTTGGCCCATGACGGACCGAGTCGGCAACAAAGCCCGAACCGCGCTAGGGCTGCCCTCCGCTCCACCTTTATATAGGACGAGACGACATCGCCCGTCTCCACCAGGGAACCGGATCCTCTAACATTGATAAGGAATGTCACGGTGCTACAGTGTTAGTCTAGTACAAAATGAAGAAGGAATGTTAGAAATCATTAGTAGGTAGTTAGTAGATTGTTTACTGTTCATATTTACTGTAGATATAAATAATTCAAAATTAATTTTATTTCATCATCAATTTGTTTGTATGTAACTACTATAAATGTAAATATTGGATCATCAATTTACAAATTAATTTAAGTTATTTTAGCCATAATCATATGGATAGAAAGAAGGGAAGTTAGGATAGTGTAGCTTCTCTAACATTCCTTATCAATGTTAGAGGATCCGGTTCCCTCAACCAGATCCCCAATTCCGCGTTCACGCAACCCAGACCCACAAATCCCTAGCGAGTCCGCCCAACCCGACGCCGGAATCGCCTCGTCCCGGCCGCTCCAGAGATCGCTGATGGCCGGAAAGGAGGAGTCTTTCTCGCTGAAGCCGTGCGGCGGCGCCAGTCGTGTCGCAGATGAGAAGGAGGAGGATGCACTGGTGTGCAACGCCGGAAGTGGCGCGTCTGCCCTGAAGCCGTGCAGCCACGGAGGCGGCAGCAAGACCAAGAACGTGCGGGGCTTATCGCTGAAGCCGTGCACCACCACAAGCACGGCGGCGGAGGAGGCTTTCGCCGGCAAGGGGTTTTCGCTGAAGCGGAGCACAACCCAGAGCATGGAAGACACCACCGGCGAGATGGATTGCTCGCTGAAGATCTGCTCCACCAAAAGGAAGGTGCCTGCTGACGGGCACGATGAGGAAGATACTCTTCTGGCCGACTCAACCATTGCTGAGATCAAAGAGCAGGCCACCAAAGTTGCAGCAGCAGACTCTGATGATGGTTCCAGTGATGATGATAGACCAGTCTCAGATGCCGAGTATAAAGCCTTAATGGATGAGTTGGATGAGAAGCACAGGAAGTTCTGGCACGAAGAGTTTTTGCCTGTGAATCCACTTTTGAAGGATTACTTTCCTATCGAGGAGGAAGAGGTCTGCAACATTAGTGCCAAGGTTGAAGCTCCTCTGGAATCTATAACTGATGTGAGAATTTACTAGGCTTAGTTGGTTCACCATGCTGTGATGTGTACCATCGGTCTGTTATCTATCTGTATGTAATAAATCCAGACCTTATTTAAACAGAAAAACGTTTTTTCCCCCAAAACCCTAAAACCCTCTGGCGGCGATTAGGGTTTTGACCGTGGAACTCGTCCTCGCCCGGAGATTAGTCGATGGTGGTGAGTTCCTGTCCACTGCATGATGGCTGCTCCCGGCGCTGCTGCGAGGGGGGGGTGTGGAAGGCGCGGCCCAGAAGGCGCTCGCGGCACGGAAGAAGTTGGAGGAAGCCCTAGGAAAACTCGATATCTCAGAAGAAGAGGCTACTCCCTTGGTAATTGATGACCGCGTCGATGGAGCTCCGGCACGATGGTTGGTGGCTGGCAAAATTCTCCACTGCAACCTGTTCCATATATATACAAACCATCACCAACGCATTGAGGCCGGCCTGGGGTAACCCAAGGGGATTGAAGTTCAGATCGGTGGGCTTTAACACTTTTGTGGCTGAATTTGAAACCCAACGTGATCGGGATCGCGTGTGGGCTGGATCGCCATGGCACATCAATAAGCATGCTGTGGTGCTCGCTGAATTTAAGGAACATATGAGACCGGATGAGGTTAAGTTTGACAAGCTCCAAGTCTGAGCTAGGTTTGTGAATCTTCCCTACAATTTACGGGATGAATCGTGGTGGGCGCCGATTGCAAAGCAGATGGATAAACACGCCCAGTCAATTAGTTTTGATCACACTGGTGGTTTTCTGCGAGCCCGGATTACCATAGATGTCGCGAAGCCTTTGAGGAGGTGGATCCTCATTGATTCTGCCAGGAGGAAGCAAGTGGATATGTATGACATACAATATGAGCAAGTCCCATATTTTTGCTTCTCATGCGGCAGGTTGGGACACTCGGACCCGTACTGCCCAACACCGGGATCGCGAGATGAGAAGGGTGAGCTCCCTTTTGGATCTAAGCTGCGGGCACCAGAGGACTATCGCAAGCAGGCGTCGCCAGAAAACCCTTCCATAGATCATGTTGGAGCCAACAGCAAGCTGGAGACAAGGAATTCTAGCAACAAGAGAGATAAGGGGGAGGAGGTGAATTCCCTAGTGAAGAACAGGCAGCAGCAGAAATGAAAGGATGCGCCGAACCAAGTCCACAAGTCAGTGACTAAAACCACACAGCTGCTCACCGATGGAGGTGCAGATTCGGGTGTTGATGGTAATACTCTGGCTAGAACTGGTGCCACATCAACAAGCCGCGAAGAGGAAGAGGACTTTGTTAGGGAATTAAAGAAAAAGAAACCTACACCTGAAAACTCGGCAGAGACCGCGTCGCGGTCCTGCTAGCCCCAATGAGTTGCATCGGCTGGAACTGCCGGGGGCTTGGGAACCCCGAGGCAGTTCGAGAACTTCGCAGCATTGTGAAGTTGGAAGGGCCCGCTCTTATTTTTGTCATGGAAACAAATATTAGAGCTAAAAGAGTAGAAGATTTGCATAGCAGTTTGGGTTTTGCTGGCTGTTTTGCTGTAGACAGTGCAGGTCTTAGTGGTGGCATTGGTCAGTTTTGGTCCCGTGATGTGTCGGTTGAACTAAAGAACTATAGTCAACGGCATATTGATGTGATGGTTACCAACAAACTATTGAACTCTCCACCTTAGAGGTTCACGGGGTTGTATGGTGCACCACGAGCGGAAGAGAGGCACCATAGTTGGAGGTTTTTACGCTCGCTCCATTCTATCCCTCATGATGCATGGCTATGCATGGGGGATTTTAACGAGACTTTATACGGCACTGAACATTTTAGCCGGACTGCTCGTCCGGAGCGACAAATGCGAGCTTTTAGAGAGGTGATTGATGATGTCTCCCTCCAGGACTTAGGTTGGTCAGGTACTGCCTACACATGGGATAATCGCCAGTCTGGAGTGGATAATGTAAAAGCAAGGCTGGATCGAGCCTTTGCTAATGAAAGTTTTCGGCAACAGTTTCAGTATATCAGGGTTCGGCATCTGTCCTCGGTGGAGTTCGACCACTGTTTTGTTGTTGCAGAAATAAAAGAAAAGTTTGAGACACGACCTAGGGCCAAGAAACCGTTCAGGTATGAAAATATCTGGCAAACTCATTCGGACTATGATCGGCTCGTTTCTGATACTTGGCAAGGAATCCAACGTGGCCCAGGGCTACAAGGTATTGTCTGTGCACTAGGTGATTTGCATGCAACTCTGGAACCTTTGCGATCCAGAAAGTTTGGGTGTTTGACGAGACGGGTCAGACAACTCCAAAAGAAACTTGATCGACTTCGTTCCTTGTCCATTGATCATGGCCCATCAGAGGAGGAACAAAGCACAGTTGAAAAGTTAAAGGAGGCACTGCATTTGGAAGAAGTGTGGTACCGCCAGCGGTCACGTGTGCCTTGGCTAAGGGAGGGAGATCGCAATGCAGGTGTGATGGCCTGGCTTATTAGGGATGATAGACTACTTATATCAATAAGGAATTCCTTCTTTTCCGGGAGCCCATTCGGATAGAACTCCAAAGTTAAGCGTGCTTAGCTTGGAGTAGTTTCAGGATGGGTGACCGACCGGGAAGTCGCTCCCGGGTGCGCATGAGTGAGGACAAAGTGCACAGAAAAGACTAGTATTGATATGTGAGGCCAGTCTAGATCCCGCCAGGAGTAACGACCACCGGCGGGTGTGTCCGGGGCGTTACAAGTTGGTACCAGAGCCGACCCTCATGGTTACACGGATGTTTGCGGACAGTTTGCAGTCATGTTGTGCATGACGTTTGTGACCCGTCGTGGCACACGGCATGGCACATGTGCTGTCCTGGAAGCACAGACGGTTGTGCCAAGAGGGAACGTTCCTGTGGCCCG
The DNA here is from genome assembly GCA_902687465.1 of Secale cereale. Classification (NCBI taxonomy): domain Eukaryota; kingdom Viridiplantae; phylum Streptophyta; class Magnoliopsida; order Poales; family Poaceae; genus Secale; species Secale cereale. The sequence continues at coordinate 786,196,900 of LR738715.1, read as the reverse complement.
ACGAGGACGTCGGTTCCTCTGAGTGAGGGTGTATGTGATGGCCTGGCTTATTAGGGATGATAGACTACTCATATCAATAAGGAATTCCTTCTTTTCCGGGAGCCCATTCGGATAGAACTCCAAAGTTAAGCGTGCTCAGCTTGGAGTAGTTTCAGGATGGGTGACCGACCGGGAAGTTGCTCCCGGGTGCGCATGAGTGAGGACAAAGTGCGCAGAAAAGACTAGTATTGATATGTGAGGCCAGTCTAGATCCCGCCAGGAGTAACGACCACCGGCGGGTGTGTCCGGGGCGTTACAGCAGGCTACTTTCAGGCCCAAGCCAGGCAGCGTAAGAGGATGAACATAATCCAAGGACTCGGACGTTCTGATGGAATTGTTTTTATGGATGAGCGCAAGGACAAGGAGGAAGTTGTGACGCCCGAAGACCGACGTCCCAGAAGATTCCAGAAGATTCCAGATGTTCCGGGTTGCCCGTGTGTTCTTTTGTGCTTGTGTTATTTATTTTTGCATTGCATCATGTCATCATGCCATCATGTCATTAATCTTTTGCATCTCAACCTAAATAAATCGTGTGGACCTTCGGTCCATTTAAATCGAGGGAAGAATGACTTCTCTTTATAACATATAAAAGCCTCTCAATATTATTAGGGAGCTATATTATAAATATTCCATTCTTTGGAATTAACCGCAACACACTTGCATCCTTCTCTTGCCACCAAATCCCTTGTCAAGGGCACCTTCCCCACTAGCTTCTTCTTTTCATGTCTCGCTCGTTTATTGCCAGTGACATTTTCTGTTCGAAAAAAATGCTCATATCTTCCTATAAATGCTAGGTCATGCCAAGACCACCTCCTCCATTTTTTTTCATGTCTTTTGGAAATGCTTGGTTGGTCTAAAGAATTATGCAAGTTTGAGTTATTTCCGAACTCGCATAAATTTGTAGTCTCTAAAAATTGCCAAAGCATTTTATTAAAATAGCCCACAATTCCAGGGTTGTAGGGATATTTTTATCTCAGCCAGAACCATCTCCAAACTCTTTGGGCATTTCTATTTTTTTGTTCTATTTCTTTAAATGGAAAAGAAATGCCAGAAGAGAGAGAGAGGCAAGGGATCCCAGGCCGCCGCCTGCCTTCTCAGGCCCAGGCCTCAGCCGGCCCATTCTTTTCTCCCAGGCCCAAACACTCTCAGCCTCCATCCCTTCTCAGGCCCGAGGCCCAGCCTCCTTTTTCCCCCTCGCAACCCTAGCTGGCCCATCTCCCTTCCCCTCGATCCGACCTCCCCTCGTCCTCCCGATGCGCCGCCAGAGACCGAGCCGACCGCGCCCTCGCTCCCTTCGCTATTCCCCTCGCTCGTTCGTTCTCCCGAGCCCCCATCGCTCCTCGCCTCGATCTCGCCCCATCTCCCGATTCCCCTGGATCCCCACTCATCTCTCCTCCCGACCGCTCCCTTCTCCCTCGCACTGCATCGCTCGAGCCACCGCGTCTCGTGCTGCCTCCATCGCCAGCGCCATCGCCCCGAGCGCCCGATTCCCAGCGCCCGCATCCTCGTCACCTCTCTGGCCCAGCTGCTAGGGGTCGCCACGTCCGTCGCCAAGGCCGTCCCCTGCGACGCCCCAGGCCCCGAGGTCTCGTCCTCCAACCTCCCCGTCGCGTTTCCCTGCGCGCCCGGGCAGAGGCCCCGTCCTCAAGCCGTCCTCCGCGCCATGGCTCCCTTCCCGTCCGCCCCGAGCTTCTCCACGTCCCCAGGGCCGCTCGCCTCGCCCCCGAGCTGGCCTCGTCCTCCGCGAGCCGGCCCGGACCGCGCCAGGAGAGCCCCGCGAGCCGGCCACTTCGCCTCGTGCAGCCCCTCCGGTCGATCTCCTCGCCAAGCCTGTCCTCGTCTCACAACAGCGACCAGCAGCGCCGCACCCCTGCAGCCTTTTCATGTTTTTTTTGTTGTTGTTGTTTTTGTTTATCTCAAGTACCTAGGAACGCCAAGATATGTACGTTCGTCTTCGGTACGGTGGATCCAGTCAAGACTCGCCGACAGCCCGCAAGTACCCCTCCAAATCGTGTACGACTACACCCGGTGTTGCCTCAAGTACATCTATGAAAAACCCGAACATCTACGAACTTGACGCCCGAACGAGTACAACTACCGTCGCCGAGACCAAGTACCACTACATAACGTGTACCACGACGACCGACTCGGCAAGTACCCCGAACGAGTACAACTACCGTCGTCAAGTACCCCTACCGATGAATGAGAACAACTACTTCCCTCTACGGCATGTACCACTACCATCGCCCGAAAAAGATGGATGCATCAAGTACATCTACGAACTCGACGCCCGAACGACTACCGTCGCCAAGTTCCACTACCATCACCCCGAAGATGTTGGGTTCATCAAGTCCCTCTCCGAAACGAACATGTACCACTACTTCAACTACCGTCGCTCGACGACCCGTCAAGTACCTCTTCGGGAACGTGAACAACTACTTTCTCTACGACCGCGAGTACCACTACTTCCACTACGATCTCGAACCGCCCCGAAACGCACGCTTCGAAGGTATACCGAGACGATGAACCGTGGATGTTGCTTGATGTGTTGTACGAAATGTTTGCCCTTGTGTGCATCGTGCCCGTATCATCTTTTGTCGTGCTCCTCGGTTGCCTCGTCGCCGACCCGTGGGAACCCGGTGACGGGATCACCCCACCTCTTTCATCTTGTTCGACTCGATCACTCCGCCTTTGCTTTTGCACCGGTCTCTCGACGAGTTACCGGAACCGATATGTTGCCGTGGCATCATTTTCGGAATTGTTGCCGTGGCACCTTTTTTCCTTCCACCACGGGGACAATTGCTTCATATCATCTTCTTGTCAACTTTTAATAAAAATTGCATAAAACTTGATCCTGTCATCCGCATCATGTTAACAACCTTTGAATGTTTAATTGTTGTTTGTTTATAATTACTAAACATGCTCATGGGGATTTTCCGGAATTGTTGTTGTTATTTTCCGGCCTCTTTTAAAATGTCTAAATAGGTAGTTTATTTTCGCTTCACCTCTTGCCATGTTAAAACATTTAATCTTATCTTGTAAATAACGAGAGTCAATTAAATAATTAAAATGTGGTGTTTCGTCCATATGCAACTCGTTGCATATTGAGCTCCACTTAACTTGTAGTTTTGTTTGTGCGCTTTGCCATGCCATGCATAATTAAACCGGTCATGCATCATACTTGGATGTGCATCGTATGCCATGTTTATGCTTGTGTGTTTACCGTGTTGTTTGCTTCTTTACGGTTGCTTCTCTTGTTAGCTTCGGTTTCGTTCCGGAGTTGTGAGGATTCGCTCGACTATGTTGCTCCGTCTACTTCATGGATCCGTTCTTCTCCCTTGTGGAATTCCAGGCAAGATGACCGATCCCGGATACCATTACTATTTTTGCCTATTGCCAGAAGTCTCGATCTATAGTATTTGCCTCGATGCCCATGTTTTTCCTGTCAGCCTCCTATTGTAACCATGAACCTGTCTAACAACCCTACCTATGCGAACCATGGATTGGCTATACGTAGGCTTCGCTCAGCCCCTCTTATAGCATTGCTAGTTGCAGGTGAAGATTGAAAATGCTTGCTTCATGTTGAAGTTGTGGGGTTATATCACACTATATAAATGCTTAAAATGAAATCATCTATATATTGGCAAGGGTGGAAGGCTAAGCCTTTTGCTTGGTGATTTGTTCCGCTCATGCCGTTAGGAACCGTATAAACCGGTGTTATGTTCCTTGATTATGCGTTCCTAACACGGTTGGGGTGTATGGGACCCCCTCGATAAACCGCTAAGTGCTAAGTCTTTTCCAGCAAGTCCCAACATTGGTACTATTCGCCTAATAACTCATAAAACTTGCATAGGGACTAGCTATCCCTTTTATTTTTTAATCAACAACCCCGGGCCAGTGCTCCACATGAGTGTTGGTCCGAAACGGGGGTCCTGCAGGGCCACCTCGAGGAAACTCAAGGTCTGGTAAAAACCTGTAGCATCGCCCATCCGGTCATGTCTTGAGACTAGATACGCGCGGCTACCTATCAGGGTGTCGACACGCCGGGAGGATTTGCTGGATTAGCCTTACCTTAGTTCGGAGTATCTTGAGCACGGGATTCCGAGAATACTCGGGTCTTCCCACCTTGGAGTTGCGACTCCGCGGATTGTGGGCTTGTCATGGGCCAAGTTGGAACACCCCTGTAGGGTTTTGAACTTTCGAAAGCCGTGCCCGCGGTTATGTGGCAGATGGGAGCTTGTTAATATCCGGTTGTAGAAAACTTGACACCATGTTCCAATACACTACCAGCGTGTGTACCGTGACTGTCATTTTCCATAAGGGATTCGGGAGATGAACACGGTGGGGTTATGTTTGACGTGTTGTAGCTAGGATCACTTCGTGATCATCTTTCGACCGAGGCACTTCTCTTCTCGCTCTCTATTACGTAAGCTAGTGCTAGTTGCTGCTGCAGACTCTTGTTGTTCCTTCACCTCTTGTTCTTTCTTCAGCCTTGTCCTCACCCAAGGCTTAAATAGTCTTGTTACCCGGGAACGGGATTGCTGAGTCCTCTGTGGCTCACAGTTACTTCACCACACCAGATGCAGGTTCAGCCGAGTTTGATGCAGGAGCTGGTTCAAGTACTTCACCGGGAGTTTGATGAAGAGTTTGGCCGTATGCTTGTGACGTTTCGACGATCAGTAGTGGTTTCTACTAGGATTCGATCCTGACCTGTGGCTTTATGTTGTTTTGGTATCTTTCTTTGGATCTTCACCCGTAGTCGGGTTGTGATGTTTTGAATGATGTTCTGCTTATGTAATGTATTGTGTGAAGTGGCGAGTGTAAGCCAACTAGCTTCTTTTGCAATTTAATCCCTCTTTTACATGAGTCGTGCAAAGATACCAAACTTGAGATCATTCTAGGATGGGCTTATACCTTTAAGTCGTGCCTCGACACGTAGGAGGTATAGTCCCATCCTAGGCATTACAAGTTGGTATTCAGAGCCTTCTCCGACCTAGAAGCCCCCACTGATTGATCGAATCGTTGACGGTTGAGTCTAGGCACACACTGAAAAATGTTTTGAGTCCTATATTTATATCGGAGAGTAGGATTTTTTTGCTCCTCATCTCTTTTCATTCTAGTGAGGACTCCTGACGATTACTCTTATCTCTTCTACACTCAAAAAAATCACAAATTTTTTTTAGGATCACGCGAGTATTGTTTGGATTGTTTCGATGTCTTTGTGACGAGAACATTGTTCTCGATGCCTCCTGTCATTAGGGGTTGTGGCAGTGTCCCGGGGAGTTGAGCTCCGAGGTGTTGTCGTCACAAATCCATCGCGGCAGTACTAGAATACTTAAGACGGTCGACATCGAAAACTCTCCTATGCGGTTAGTGGCAAGATAACCCCGACATCACCCAGTACTGGGGAGGTAGTTCGGGAGTATTGCCATAGCTTGTATAGTGGATGCTTTTCGAAGGTCTGAGGTAAACAGTTTCCGAGAAAGACTGGTTATGTGTTGAAGGATGGATACAGCTGGATGTAGGATTAGAGTTGAGTGCGCGATGCTTCCCCTGTATCCCCAACACCTGATTGCATAACTGGAAACTTTCGGAAATTAATAGGTGGGTTCATCTAGTAGTTCTAGGCATTCTTCCAGCGGATGCACGATATGAAGTTCGGGGTTCTACATTGAGTGAAGTGGTTTTATGGACTTGTTCTGATCGGGAGTTGCATCTTAAAGGGTCCTTGGCTATGCTGATCCGGGGATTGCAAAACCCTTTTGTAACACGTTCCATGAGCTTTCAGCACGAATATGTCGAACGAAGCTTCTATGTTGTATTTGTTCTATCTGATCCTTATTCCTTTTTATTTATCTTTTGTTCTCCCTAGTGGCTTCTCGACGAGTTGATGTACCTGCGAAATTCATTCATTCAATTCCTTGTTCGGATGATATTGTGAAGATCATGTTGCATACCTATCCTTTGTTTTTGTTTTGATTCTGGTATTCGAGTTGCTTCGATGTCAAATGTTGATTCCATACCTTTTTTTAATCGGTGTTCTCATATTTCTATGGGAGTGCTAGTCCTTCTTGACCATCAAGATCTCCATGTTAATCCTTTTCAACCGGTGTGCCTTCTCTTCAAGTTATTCTACAGACGCCGTTCAGAAATCTGACGATTTGTCTGTTTCATTCGTCCCAAGTTGTCTTTGTTTTCCCCACCCTCCCACCCTTTTCTTTATGGAGCCAGAAATTCTCAGATGAAGTATCCATTTTATTCATGTGATATTTCTTCATTCTTTTCCTTCAATGTTCTTATCCGGTGATTTATCGTGAAGATGCTGAAGAGCTTCAAGTTCATCATTCTTTTGTTTTCAAATTCTGCCGGTGGATGTAATTCAAGATTTCGGTGTTGATCTTATCCTTTTTCCTCATTTCACAATGCTTTCTTATTCCGGTGCACCAATTAATCACTCTCCTCTTGCTATCCATATCCGGAGTGCTGAAGATTCATAATTCCATTCTTAATCCGTTCAAATTATTTTAAGGATTGTTACCTCATTCAAGCCATTTAATTCAACCGGTGCAATATCTCTTAAGCAATCTTTTCCAACGGTGTTTCTTTTGAGTGGGCCTTAACCCACAGGTCTTTTCCCAGGATCTTACCTGACTCTTCTTTTTCCGGAGTTATACTCAAATTCTTTTCAAAGTGTGACGTAAGAATGATTTCCATCAGTCACATGCCTTCTCGAAGATCGCTTTCAAATTCTTTTTCATCATTGGTTCAACCTTTTAATTCTTCATTCCGGAGTGCTCAACAATTCTTCATGGCATTTCTCGCCTTCACTATCAACAATTGAAGACCGGAGAAGAGTTTCTCTTAAATCTTGGTCCGTTCTCTTGAAGATTTGTGGTTCTAGCTTCATGCCATCCTCATTATTGTTCCGATTGTGAGGAATTCTTTTTAACCGTCCGAAGCATTTCATGAATTCTTTCTTTGTGTTCCTCCGAAGGCCATCATTTCAGAAGATTTCTTCGTTCTCAGTTTTCAACTTCGTCCTACAAATATTCTTCATTGATGCCTCTTCGTTCGTCTCCATATTCTTACGGTGGTTCTTTCAAGATTACTCTCCCTTGTTATCGTATTAATTCATTTGTTCTTTTCATAATCCTACCGGTGGTTCGTTGAGTAATTATCCGAGCTTGTGCGAGATCTCTCTTAATTCTTTCCAACGAGAATAAGTTGTATGCCAAATCCATTGGTTGTCATCAATTTAAATTGGTGAAGGATACTCACAACATAATTCTTATTCTTGTTCCTTCCAAGTGTTTAATTCTTTTGTCTGGAGCTTGTTCATCATATCATATCCTCGGTTCTAAGTTGTTCATCTTGTTTTCCGGAGCTCCAAGTTATTTCAATTATATCATTTCAACTTCATCTAATTCATCTCAGACCTTGAATCTTATTCTTTTCATCTTTCACTTCTCATGCTTTCATTACCGGAGTTCTTCATGGTGGTTCATCATCATTTAATTCATCCTCGTAGTCTTCATCAAGATTCTTGTTGGAGCTCAAGCATTCTTCATCATGCTTTCCAATTGCAATCCTTTCTACCTTATCTTATCAGATGGTGTTATGTCATTCTTGACAATTCCTTCATGTTTTATGATTCACGAGTTATCAAGAATGAAATATTTAAACCCATCACTTTTTCTTTGTTCAGGAGATGTTTTCAACCCTTCAATTATTCGTTGGAGTAATCTTGGGTTGTATTACACCTATAAGCTTTCCCTAAGGATTGTTGCTATTATGGTGTTTATAAATGACCCAAGTTCTTCATTTATCATTCCGGCAAAATAAGTTTATCGTCTCCTTGTTGATCTCAATCCAATCAAATATTTCCGTTAGTGGCTGGTTGTCACCTCTTAATTTTCAGATGTTTTCCATAAGCCCACATCAAGCTTATTCGTTTTCGTTGTTGATTTTTCCATCAACTCCAATCAACCCTTCTCCGTAAGGAGGATTTCCGAATTCATTTTGAGAGAAGTTGTCTTTTTCTTCTCCATTCATTTCTTTCTTTGATTATATGCTATTCTGTCATTCCGGAGGCTTTGTGATATTGCTCTCTTTGACCATCATCTCGTTTTTTATCAAGATCATATTCTCCCTTGCTTGTCTATTTAATCGGAGTGTCGTGACCTCCATTCTAGTTCCCTCATCTTATCAAGATTGCCTCTCTTTTAACCAGAGTGCTATCTGAAATCTTTCTTACCCTTGTGCCATTCTTTTAATTGTTTCGGAGGCAATATGTTGTTCTTTTCATCAAGTATCTTTCCATCTCCTCAAGTTCTTATTAATTCCTTTGATTTTCAGACGGAGTGCTGTCCAAATTATGTCATTCTTATTCCTTGGCTATACCCTTGCAGTTTCATATTCTTCTGGTCCGTGAGCTCTCGTTTCATGTTTTTCAACCTACAAGGTTCTCTTAATGTTCCTTGTTCCTCTTTTTCTAATGGAGTTTTCATATTCGTTCATCTCCGTTGTATTCTTCTTTTAATTTGTTTAACCTCTCAGGTTCCTTGGTTTCACTCGTCTGTCAAAGAAGCAACTTTGTTTTACCTCTTCTTTTTCGTTTCTACCCGGTGCTATCTCTAGGATCTCGGGTCGAGATCCTCTGTTAGTGTGGGAGAGTTGTGACGCCCGAAGACCGACGTCCCAGAAGATTCCAGATGTTCCGGGTTGCCCGTGTGTTCTTTTGTGCTTGTGTTATTTATTTTTGCATTGCATCATGTCATCATGCCATCATGTCATTAATCTTTTGCATCTCAACCTAAATAAATCGCGTGGACCTTCGGTCCATTTAAATCGAAGGAAGAATGACTTCTCTTTATAACATATAAAAGCCTCTCAATATTATTAGGGAGCTATATTATAAATATTCCATTCTTTGGAATTAACCGCAACACACTTGCATCCTTCTCTTGCCACCAAATCCCTTGTCAAGGGCACCTTCCCCACTAGCTTCTTCTTTTCATGTCTCACTCGTTTATTGCCAGTGACATTTTCCGTTCGAAAAAATGCTCATATCTTCCTATAAATGCTAGGTCATGCCAAGATCACCGCCTCCATTTTTTTTCATGTCTTTTGGAAATGCTTGGTTGGTCTAAAGAATTATGCAAGTTTGAGTTATTTCCGAACTCGCATAAATTTGTAGTCTCTAAAAATTGCCAAAGCATTTTATTAAAATAGCCCACAATTCCAGGGTTGTAGGGATATTTTTATCTCAGCCAGAACCATCTCCAAACTCTTTGGGCATTTCTATTTTTTTGTTCTATTTCTTTAAATGGAGAAGAAATGCCAGAAGAGAGAGAGAGGCAGGGGATCCCAGGCCGCCGCCTGCCTTCTCAGGCCCAGGCCTCAGCCGGCCCATTCTTTTCTCCTAGGCCCAAACACTCTCAGCCTCCATCCCTTCTCAGGCCCGAGGCCCAGCCTCCTTTTTCCCCCTCGCAACCCTAGCTGGCCCATCTCCCTTCCCCTCGATCCGACCTCCCCTCGTCCTCCCGATGCGCCGCCAGAGACCGAGCGGACCGCACCCTCGCTCCCTTCGCTATTTCCCTCGCTCGTTCGTTCTCCCGAGCCCCCATCGCTCCTCGCCTCGATCTCACCCCATCTCCCGATTCCCCTGGATCCCCACTCATCTCTCCTCCCGACTGCTCCCTTCTCCCTCGCCCTGCATCGCCCGAGCCACCGCGTCTCGTGCTACCTCCGTCGCCAGCGCCATCGCCTCGAGCGCCCGATTCCCAGCGCCCGCATCCTCGTCGCCTCTCTGGCCCAGCGGCCAGGGGTCGCCACGTCCGTCGCCAAGGCCGTCCCCTGCGACGCCCCAGGCCCCGAGGTCTCGTCCTCCAACCTCCTCGTCGCGTTTCCCTACGCGCCCGGGCAGAGGCCCGGTCCTCAAGCCGTCCTCCGTGCCATGGCTCCCTTCCCGTCCCCCCCGAGCTTCTCCACGTCTCCAGGGCCGCTCGCCTCGCCCCCGAGCTGGCCTCGTCCTCCGCGAGCCGGCCCGGACCGCGCCAGGAGAGCCCCGCGAGCCGGCCACTTCGCCTCTTGCAGCCCCTCCGGTCGATCTCCTCGCCAAGCCCGTCCTCATCTCACAACAGCGACCAGCAGCGCCGCACCCCCGCAGCCTTTTCCTGTTTTTTTTTGTTGCTGTTTTTGTTTATCTCAAGTACCCAGGAACGCCAAGATACGTACGTTCGTCTTCGGTATGGTGGATCCAGTCAAGACTCGCCGACAGCCCGCAAGTACCCCTCCAAATCGTGTACGACTACACCCGGTGTTGCCTCAAGTACATCTACGAAAAACCCGAACATCTACGAACTTGACGCCCGAACGAGTACAACTACCGTCGCCGAGACCAAGTACCACTACATAACGTGTACCACGACGACCGACTCGGCAAGTACCCCGAACGAGTACAACTAATGTCATCAAGTACCCCTACCGATGAACGAGAACAACTACTTCCCTCTATGGCATGTACCACTACCGTCGCCCGGAAAAGATGGATGCGTCAAGTACATCTACGAACTCGACGCCCGAACGACTACCGCGCCAAGTTCCACTACCGTCACCCCGAAGATGTTGGGTTCATCAAGTCCCTCTCCGAAACGAACATGTACCACTACTTCAACTACCGTCGCTCGACGTCCCGTCAAGTACCTCTTCGGGAACGTGAACAACTACTTTCTCTACGACCGCGAGTACCACTACTTCCACTACGATCTTGAACCGCCCCGAAACGCACGCTTCGAAGGTATACCGAGACGATGAACCGTGGATGTTGCTTGATGTGTTGTACGAAATGTTTGCCCTTGTGTGCACCGTGCCCGTATCATCTTTTGTCGTGCTCCTCGGTTGCCTTGTCGCCGACCCGTGGGAACCCGGTGACGGGATCACCCCACCTCTTTCATCTTGTTCGACTCGATCACTCCGCCTTTGCTTTTGCACCGGTCTCTCGACGAGTTACCGGAACCGATATGTTGCCGTGGCATCATTTTCGGAATTGTTGCCATGGCACCTTTTTTCCTTCCACCACGGCGACAATTGCTTCATATCATCTTCTTGTCAACTTTTAATAAAAATTGCATAAAACTTGATCCTGTCATCCGCATCATGTTAACAACCTTTGAATGTTTAATTGTTGTTTGTTTATAATTACTAAACATGCTCATGGGGATTTTCCGGCCTCTTTTAAAATGTCTAAATAGGTAGTTTATTTTCGGTTCACCTCTTGCCATGTTAAAACATTTAATCTTGTCTTGTAAATAACGAGAGTCAATTAAATAATTAAAATGTGGTGTTTCGTCCATATGCAACTCGTTGCATATTGAGCTCCACTTAACTTGTAGTTTTGTTTGTGCACTTTGCCATGCCATGCATAATTAAACCGGTCATGCATCATACTTTGTTGTGCATCGTATGCCATGTTTATGCTTGTGTGTTTACCGTGTTGTTTGCTTCTTTCCGGTTGCTTCTCTTGTTAGCTTCGGTTTCGTTCCGGAGTTGTGAGGATTCGCTCGACTATGTTGCTCCGTCTACATCATGGATCCGTTCTTCTCCCTTGTGGAATTCCAGGCAAGATGACCGAACCCGGATACCATTACTATTTTTGCCTATTGCTAGAAGTCTCGATCTATAGTATTTGCCTCGATGCACATGTTTTTCCTGTCAGCCTCCTATTGTAACCATGAACCTGTCTAACAACCCTACCTATGCAAACCATTGATTGGCTATACGTAGGCTTCGCTCAGCCCCTCTTATAGCATTGCTAGTTGCAGGTGAAGATTGAAGATGCTTGCTTCATGTTGAAGTTGTGGGGTTATATCACACTATATAAATGCTTAAAATGAAATCATCTATATATTGGCAAGGGTGGAAGGCTAAGCCTTTTGCTTGGTGATTTGTTCCGCTCATGCCGTTAGGAACCGTATAAACCGGTGTTATGTTCCTTGATTATGCGTTCCTAACACGGTTGGGGTGTATGGGACCCCCTCGATAAACCGCTAAGTGCTAAGTCTTTTCCAGCAAGTCCCAACATTGGTACTATTCGCCTAATAACTAATAAAACTTGCATAGGGACTAGCTATCCCTTTTATTTTTTAATCAACAACCCTGGGCCAGTGCTCCACATGAGTGTTGGTCCGAAACGGGGGTCCTGCAGGGCCACCTCGAGGAAACTCAAGGTCTGGTGAAAACCTGTAGCATCGTCCATCCGGTCGTGTCCTGAGACTAGATACACGCGGCTACCTATCAGGGTGTCGACACGCTGGGAGGATTTGTTGGATTAGCCTTACCTTAGTTCGGAGTATCTTGAGCACGGGATTCCGAGAATACTCGGGTCTTCCCACCTTGGAGTTGCGACTCCGCGGATCATGGGCTTGTCATGGGCCAAGTTGGAACACCCCTGCAGGGTTTTGAACTTTCGAAAGCCGTGCCCGCGGTTATGTGGCAGATGGGAGCTTGTTAATATCCGGTTGTAGAAAACTTGACACCATGTTCCAATTGTTGGAAATATGCCCTAGAGGCAATAATAAAAGAGTTATTATTATATTTCCTTGTTCATGATAATCGTTTATTATCCATGCTATAATTGTATTGATTGGAAACTCATATACATGTGTGGATAAATAGACAAACTTTGTGTCCCTAGTAAGCCTCTTCAGGACTAGCTCGTTGATCAAAGATGACCGCGGTTTCCAGGTCATAGACATGAGTTGTCATTTGATAACGGGATCACATCATTAGGAGAATGATGTGATGGACGAGACCCAAACGTTAAACATAGCTTTTGATCGTATCGGTTATCGCTATAGTTTTCTGCATGTCAAGTATAAGTTCCTATGACCATGAGATCATGTAACTCACTGACACCGTAGGAGTGCTTTGTGTGTGCCAAACGTCGCAACGTAACTGGGTGACTATAAAGGTACTCTACAGGTATCTCCGAAGGTGTCTGTTGAGTTGACATGGATCGAGACTGGGATTTGTCACTCCGTGTGACGGAGAGGTGTCTCCGGGCCCACTCGGTAATACATCATCTCAATGAGCTCAAAGTGATTAAGTAGTTAGTCACGGGATTATGTATTACGGTAACGAGTAAAGAGACTTACCGGTAACGAGATTGAACTAGGTATAGAGATACCGACGATCGAATCTCGGGCAAGTAACATACCGACGAGACAAAGGGAACTGTATACGGGATTGCCTGAATCCTTGACATCGTGGTTCATCCGATGAGATCATCGAGGAACGTGTGGGAACCAATATGGGTATACAGATCCCGCTATTGGTTATTGACCTGGGAGTGTCTCGGTCATGTCTGCATAGTTTCTGAACCCGCAGGGTCTACACACTTAAGGTTCGGTGACGCTAGGGTTGTTAGTGAGAACAGTGCATGGTTACCGAAGGTTGTTCGGAGTCCCGGATGAGATCCCGGACGTGACGAGGGTCTCCGGAATGGTCCGGGGACGAAGATTGATATATAGGATGAGAGTGTTCGGAGTCCGGAAGTGTTCCGGGGAGTATCGGGAAGACGGCGGATGACCGAAAGGGGTTTCGGGGTCCCGGAAGGAGTTTCGGGCCTAATGGGCCACAAAGGGGGGACACAACAGCCCTCATAGGGCTGTGCGCCCCCCCTGGGCCCTCTCCTCATGCGCAAGGGGGGTTGGCCCCTCCTAGGGCTGCCGCACCCCCTAGCTTGGGGGGCAAGGCACCTTGGGGGGGAGCCCTAACCCTGGCGCAGCCCTGGCCGCCGCCCCCCCCCCCATCTCCACTTGGCCGCCGCCCCTAGGGGTAAACCCTAGGGCGCCCCCTCCCCTCTACTCCCCCTATATAAAGAGAGGCAGAGGGAGGGCAGCCACACACGTTCGTGCCTCGGCGCTGCCCTCCCTCTCCCACATCCATCTTCGCGAACTCCTCAGTGCTTGGTGAAGCCCTGCAGGAATCCTCCATCACCATCTCCACCACGCCGTCGTGCTGCCGGTGTCTCCATCAACCTCTCCTTCCCCCTTGCTGGATCAAGAAGAAGGAGACGTCCCCGAGCTGTACGTGTGAAGAACGCGGAGGCACCGTTGCTTCGGTGCTAGGATCTTCGGCGATCTGAATCGCGGCGAGTACGACTCCATCAACCGCGTTCTTGAACGCTTCCGCTTAGCGATCTACAAGGGTATGTGGATCCAACTCTCCCCTCGTAGATGCATCTCCTAGATTGATCTTGGTGAACGTAGGAAAAAATTTTGTTTCCCATGCAACGTTCTCCAACAGTGGTATCAGAGCTAGGATTTTGTGTAGATGCTTTCACGAGTAGAACACAAAAGGGTTTGTGGACGTTGATGTTTAGATTGCTTCCCTCCTTAGTCTTTCTTGATTCAGCGGTATTATGGGATGAAGCGGCCCGGACCAACTTTACATGTCCACGTACATGAGACCGGTTCCATCGACAGACATGTGACTTTTGTTGCATAAGATGGCTGGCGGGTGTCTGTCTCTCCTATCTTAGTTGAATCGGAACAGAACAAGGCGGTCCTTGTAGAAGGTTAAATAGCAACTTAAATATCACCGTTGTGGCTTTGCGTAGGTAAGAAGCGTTCTTGCTAGATACCCATAGCAGCCACGTAAAACATGCAACAACAAATTAGAGGACGTCTAACTTGTTTTTGCAGGGTATGTATGTGATATGATATGGCCAATGACATGATGAAATATATTTGATGTATGAGATGATCATGTTGTAATAGTTAATATCGACTTGCATGTCGATGTATACGGCAACCGGCAGGAGCCATAGGGCTGTCTTTAATTTTTGTATGACCTGCGTGTCAATCATTAAGCGCTTTTTAATGCTTTACTTTATCGCTAAACGGTAGCAATAGTAGTAAGAGCATGGTGGGCGCGCGACAACCCCGATGGCGACACAATGATGGAGATCATGATGATGGGGATCATGGTGTGGCGCCGGTGACGATGGAGATCATGCCGGTGCTTTGGAGATGGAGATCAAAAGCACGAGTTGATGGCCATATCATGTCACTTATGATTTGCATGTGATGTTAATCCTTTTATGCATCTTATTTTGCTTAGGACGACGGTAGCATTATAAGATGATCCTTCACTAAAATTTCAAGATAAAATTGTGTTCCCCCCGAGTGTGCGCCGTTGCGAAGGTTCGTCGTTTCGAAGCACCACGTGATGATCGGGTGTGATAGACTCTACATTCGCATACAACGGGTGCAAGCCAGTTTTGCACATGCAGAACACTCGGGTTAGACTTGACGAGCCTAGCATGTACAGACATGGCCTCGGAACACGGAAGATCGAAAGGTCGAGCATGAGTCATATAGTAGATATGATCAACATGTAGATGTTCACCATTGACACCACCTCATCTCACGTGATGATCGGACTTGGGTTGGTGAATCTGGATCATGTCACGCTCGAATGACCAGAGGGATGTCAATTTGAGTGGGAGTTATAAATAATTTGATTAGGTAATAACTCACTTATCATGAACAATAGTCTAAAATGTCTTTGCAAATCTTTTGTTGTAGATGGCTCGCGCAGTAGCTCCCCTGAATTTTAATGCGTTCCTAGAGAAAGCTAAACTGAAAGATGATGGGAGCAACTTTGTGGACTGGCTCCGCAATCTAAGGATCATCCTCACAGCTGCCCAAAAGGTTTATGTCTTAAATGCACCGCTAGGTGAACCCCCCCGCTCCTCAGGCCTCTGCGGACGTTATGAACGCCTGGCAGTCGCGTTCGGATGACTACTCAGTAGTGCAGTGTGCCATATTGTATAGCTTGGAAGGAGGACTTCAAAGGCGTTTTGAACGTCATGGAGCATATGAGATGTTCCAGGAGTTGAAGTTCATCTTTGAAAAGAATGCCAAGATCGAGAGGTATGAGACCACCGATAAATTCTTTGCTTGCAAGATGGAGGAGAATTCGTCTGTCAGTGAGCACTTACTGAAGATGTCTGGGTACTATACCCGCATAGCTGATCTGGGACTTGTGTTCCCGGAGGAGGCTATCATTGACAGAATTCTCCAGTCACTCCCGCCTAGCTACAAGAGCTTCGTGCAGCAGTATAACATGCAAGGGATGAACAAAACCATCGCCGAGCTATTTTCGATGCTGAAAGTCGCTGAGGCAGACATCCAGAAGGAGTATCAAGTGTTGATGGTCAATAAAACCACTAGTTTCAAGAAGAATGGCAAGGGCAAGAAGGGTAACTCTAAGAAGGGTGGCAAGGCAGTTGCTCATCCAGTGAAGAAACCCAAGGCTGGGCCCAAGCCAGAGACTGAGTGTTTCTATTGCAAGGGGAACGGCCACTGGAAGCGGAACTGCCCCAAGTATCTAGCAGACAAGAAGGGGGCCAACAACAACAACAAGCAAGGTATATGTGATATACATGTTATTGTTGTGTACCTTACCAACTCTCGTTGTAGTGCCTGGGTATTTGATACCGGTTCGGTTGCTCACATTTGCAACTCTAAACAGGAACTGCGGAATAAACGGAGGCTGGCGAAGGACGAAGTGACGATGCGCGTGGGAAATGGTTCCAAGGTTGATGTGATCGCCGTCGGCACGCTCGCTCTTCGATTACCATCGGGATTAGTTATGAACCTGAATAATTGTTATTTAGTGCCTGCGTTAAGCATGAACATTATATCTGGATCTTGTTTGATGCGAGACGGTTACTCATTTAAATCAGAGAATAAAGGTTGTTCTATTTATATGAGTAATATCTTTTATGGTCATGCACCCGAAGTGAGGGGTTTATTCTTATTGAATCTCGATAGTGATGATACACATGTTCATAACATTGATGCCAAAAGATGTAGAGTTGATAATGATAATACCACTTTCTTGTGGCACTGCCGTCTGGGTCATATCGGCGTGAAACGCATGAGGAAGCTCCATACTGATGGACTTTTGGAGTCTCTTGATTTTGAATCACTTGACACATGCGAGCCGTGCCTCATGGGCAAGATGACAAGGACCCCGTTTTCAGGGACAATGGAACGGGCAAGTGACTTATTGGAAATCATACATACTGATGTGTGTGGTCCGATGAGTGTCACGGCGCGCGGTGGATATCGTTATTTTCTCACCTTCACTGACGACTTAAGTAGATATGGGTATATTTACTTGATGAAGCATAAGTCTGAAACGTTTGAAAAGTTCAAGCAATTTCAGAGTGAAGTTGAGAATCATCGTAACAAGAAGATCAAGTTCCTATGATCTGATCGAGGGGGAGAGTATCTGAGTTATGAGTTTGGCAATCACTTAAGAAAATGTGGAATTGTTTCACAGTTGACGCCACCTGGAACACCACAGCGTAATGGTGTGTCCGAACGTCGTAATCGAACCCTATTAGATATGGTACGTTCTATGATGTCTCTTGCCGATTTGCCACTATCGTTTTGGGGATATGCGTTAGAGACAGCTGCATTCACTTTAAATAGGGCTCCATCTAAGTCCGTTTAGACAACACCGTATGAACTGTGGTTTGGTAAGAAACCTAAGTTGTCTTTTCTCAAGGTTTGGGGTTGCGATGCTTATGTCAAAAGGCTTCAGCCAGAAAAGCTCGAACCCAAAGCGGACAAATGTGTCTTCATAGGATACCCAAAAGAAACAGTTGGGTACACCTTCTATCTCAGATCCGAGGGCAAAGTGTTTGTCGCTAAGAACGGGTCCTTTCTCGAGAAAGAGTTTCTCTCGAAAGAATTGAGTGGGAGGAAGGTAGAACTTGATGAGGTTATTGAACCTCTGCTTCAACCAGTGAGTAGCGCAGCACAGAAAGATGTTTTTGTGGAGCCTGCAGAGGTTGAAGAGGAAGCCAATGATGATGATCAAGAAGCTTCTGATCATGTTACTACCGAACCTCGTAGGTCGACAAGGGTACGCACTGCACCTGAGTGGTATGGTAACCCTGTCTTGGAGGTCATGTTGTTAGACAACGGTGAACCTACGAGCTATGGAGAAGCGATGGTGGGCCCAGATTCCGACAAATGGTTAGAGGCCATGAAATCCGAGATGGGATCCATGTATGAAAACAAAGTATGGACTTTGGAAGTATTACCTGAAGGGCGGAAGTCCATTCAGAATAAATGGATTTTTAAGAGGAAGACGGACGCTGACGGTAATGTCACCGTGTATAAAGCTCGACTTGTGGCAAAGGGTTTTTCACAAGTTCAAGGGATTGACTACGATGAGACTTTCTCACCCGTGGCGATGCTTAAATCCGTCCGAATCATGTTAGCAATAGCTGCATATTTCGATTATGAAATTTGGCAGATGGATGTCAAAACAGCGTTCCTTAACGGTTTTCTTAAGGAAGAGTTGTATATGATGCAACCAGAGGGTTTTGTCGATCCAGAGAATGCTGACAAAGTATGCAAGCTCCAGCGTTCCATTTATGGGCTGGTGCAAGCATCTCGGAGTTGGAATCTTCGCTTTGATGAGGTGATCAAAGCGTTTGGGTTTATACAAGTTTACAATGAAGCTTGTATTTACAAGAAAGTGAGTGGGAGCTCTATAGCGTTTCTAATATTATATGTGGATGACATATTGCTGATTGGAAACAATATAGAATTTTTGGATAGCGTGAAGGGGTATTTGAACAAGAGTTTTTCGATGAAAGATCTCGGTGAAGCTGCTTTCATATTGGGCATCAAGATCTATAGAGATAGATCAAGACGCTTGATAGGACTTTCACAAAGCACATACCTTGATAAAGTTTTGAAGAAGTTCAAAATGGATCAATCCAAGAAGGGGTTCTTGCCGGTATTGCAAGGTACGAAGTTGAGTAAGACTCAATGCCCAGTGACTGCGGATGACAGAGAAAAGATGAATGTCGTCCCCTATGCTTCAGCCATAGGCTCTATCATGTATGCAATGCTGTGCACAAGACCAGATGTCAGTCTTGCCATAAGTATGGCCGGAAGGTTTCAAAGTAATCCTGGTATGGATCACTGGACAGCGGTCAAGAATATCCTAAAGTACCTGAAAAGGACTAAGGATATGTTTCTCGTTTATGGAGGTGATCAAGAGCTCGTCGTAAAGGGTTACGTCGATGCAAGCTTTGACACTGATCCGGATGACTCTAAGTCTCAAACCGGATACGTATATATTCTCAACGGGGGAGCGGTAAGCTGGTGCAGTTCCAAGCAGAGCGTGGTAGCTGATTCTACATGTGAAGCGGAGTATATAGTTGCCTCGGAGGCGGCGAAGGAAGGTGTCTGGATGAAGGAGTTCATGACAGATCTTGGAGTTGTGCCTAGTGCACTGAACCCAATGACTCTGTTCTGTGACAACACTGGTGCCATTGCTCTAGCCAAGGAACCAAGGTTTCACAAGAGGACCAGACACATAAAGCGACGTTTCAATTCCATCCGCGATTCGGTCAAGGAGGAGGACATAAACATTTGCAAAGTACACACGGATTTGAATGTTGCAGATCCGTTGACTAAGCCTCTTCCACGGGCTAAGCATGATCAACACCAAGACTCTATGGGTGTTAGATTCATTACCTTGTAATGCTAGATTATTGACTCTAGTGCAAGTGGGAGACTGTTGGAAATATGCCCTAGAGGCAATAATAAAAGAGTTATTATTATATTTCCTTGTTCATGATAATCGTTTATTATCCATGCTATAATTGTATTGATTGGAAACTCAGATACATGTGTGGATAAATAGACAAACTTTGTGTCCCTAGTAAGCCTCTTCAGGACTAGCTCGTTGATCAAAGATGACCGCGGTTTCCAGGTCATAGACATGAGTTGTCATTTGATAACGGGATCACATCATTAGGAGAATGATGTGATGGACGAGACCCAAACGTTAAACATAGCTTTTGATCGTATCAGTTATCGCTATAGTTTTCTGCATGTCAAGTATAAGTTCCTATGACCATGAGATCATGTAACTCACTGACACCGTAGGAGTGCTTTGTGTGTGCCAAACGTCGCAACGTAACTGGGTGACTATAAAGGTACTCTACAGGTATCTCCGAAGGTGTCTGTTGAGTTGACATGGATCGAGACTGGGATTTGTCACTCCGTGTGACGGAGAGGTATCTCCGGGCCCACTCGGTAATACATCATCTCAATGAGCTCAAAGTGATTAAGTAGTTAGTCACGGGATTATGTATTACGGTAACGAGTAAAGAGACTTACCGGTAACGAGATTGAACTAGGTATAGAGATACCGACGATCGAATCTCGGGCAAGTAACATACCGACGAGACAAAGGGAACTGTATACGGGATTGCCTGAATCCTTGACATCGTGGTTCATCCGATGAGATCATCGAGGAACGTGTGGGAACCAATATGGGTATCCAGATCCCGCTATTGGTTATTGACCTGGGAGTGTCTCGGTCATGTCTCCATAGTTTCCGAACCCGCAGGGTCTACACACTTAAGGTTCGGTGACGCTAGGGTTGTTAGTGAGAACAGTGCATGGTTACCGAAGGTTGTTCGGAGTCCCGGATGAGATCCCGGACGTGACGAGGGTCTCCGGAATGGTCCGGGGACGAAGATTGATATATAGGATGAGAGTGTTCGGAGTCCGGAAGTGTTCCGGGGAGTATCGGGAAGACGGCGGATGACCGAAAGGGGTTTCGGGGTCCCGGAAGGAGTTTCGGGCCTAATGGGCCACAAAGGGGGGACACAACAGCCCTCATAGGGCTGTGCGCCCCCCCCCTGGGCCCTCTCCTCATGCGCAAGGGGGGCTGGCCCCTCCTAGGGCTGCCGCACCCCCTAGCTTGGGGGGCAAGGCACCTTGGGGGGGGGAGCCCTAACCCTGGCGCAGCCCTGGCCGCCGCCCCCCCCCCATCTCCACTTGGCCGCCGCCCCTAGGGGTAAACCCTAGGGCGCCCCCTCCCCTCTACTCCCCCTATATAAAGAGAGGCAGAGGGAGGGCAGCCACACACGTTCGTGCCTCGGCGCTGCCCTCCCTCTCCCACATCCATCTTCGCGAACTCCTCAGTGCTTGGCGAAGCCCTGCAGGAATCCTCCATCACCATCTCCACCACGCCGTCGTGCTGCCGGTGTCTCCATCAACCTCTCCTTCCCCCTTGCTGGATCAAGAAGAAGGAGACGTCCCCGAGCTGTACGTGTGAAGAACGTGGAGGCACCGTTGCTTCGGTGCTAGGATCTTCGGCGATCTGAATCGCGGCGAGTACGACTCCATCAACCGCGTTCTTGAACGCTTCCGCTTAGCGATCTACAAGGGTATGTGGATCCAACTCTCCCCTCGTAGATGCATCTCCTAGATTGATCTTGGTGAACGTAGGAAAAAATTTTGTTTCCCATGCAACGTTCCCCAACACCAATACACTACCAGCGTGTGTACCGTGACTGTCATTTTCCGAAAGGGATTCGGGAGATGAACACGGTGGGGTTATGTTTGACGTGTTGTAGCTAGGATCACTTCGTGATCATCTTTCGACCGAGGCACTTCTCTTCTCGCTCTCTATTACGTAAGCTAGTGCTAGTTGCTGTTGCAGACTCTTGTTGTTCCTTCACCTCTTGTTCTTTCTTCAGCCTTGTCCTCACCCAAGGCTTAAATAGTCTTGTTACCCGGGAACGGGATTGTTGAGTCCTCTGTGGCTCACAGTTACTTCACCACACCAGATGCAGGTTCAGCCGAGTTTGATGCAGGAGCTGGTTCAAGTACTTCACCGGGAGTTATATGAAGAGTTTGGCCGTATGCTTGTTGTTGGGGAACGTAGTATTTTAAAAATTTCCTACGATCACGCAAGATCTATCTACCAGATGCATATCAACGAGAGGGGAGAGTGAGTCTACGTACCCTCGTAGACCGAAAGCGGAAGCGTTAGAACAACGCGGTTGATGTAGTCGTACGTCTTCACGGCCCACCGATCAAGCACCGAAACTACGGCACCTCCGAGTTCTAGCACACGTTCAACTCGATGACGTCCCTCGAACTCCGATCCAGCCGAGTGTTGAGGGAGAGTTCCGTCAGCACGACACGCGTGGTGACGATCTTGATGTTCTACCGTCGCAGGGCTTCGCCTAAGCACCGCTACAATATTTATCGAGGAGAACTATGGTGGAGGGGGGAACCGCACACGGCTAAGAGATCAAGAGATCAATTGTTGTGTCTAGAGGTGCCCCCTGCCCCCGTATATAAAGGAGGGAGGGAGAGGCCGACCCTAGAGGGGGCGCACCAAGTGTGGGGAGTCCTACTAGGACTCCCAAGTCCTAGTAGGATTCCCCTTTCCTTTCCGGAGTAGGAGAGAAGGAAAGAGGGGGAGAGGGAGAAGGAAAAGGGGGCTGCACCCCTTGTCCAATTCGGACCAGAAGGGGCGTGCACGCCTCCTTCCTTTTGGCCTCTCTCCTCTATTCCCGTAACTCCCCGGTACTCCGAAAATACCCGAATCACTCGGAACCTTTCCGATTTCCGAATATAGTCGTCCAATATATCGATTTTTACGTCTCGACCATTTTGAGACTCCTCGTCATGTCCCCGATCTCATCCGGGACTCCGAACTCCTTCGGTACATCAAAACTCATAAACTCATTATAAAATTATCATCGAAACCTTAAGCGTGCGGACCCTACGGGTTCGAGAACTATGTAGACATGACCGAGACACGTCTCCGGTCAATAACCAATAGCGGAACCTGGATGCTCATATTGGCTCCCACATATTCTACGAAGATCTTTATCGGTCAAACCGCATAACAACATACATTGTTCCCTTTGTCATCGGTATGTTACATGCCCGAGATTCGATCGTCGGTATCTCAATACCTAGTTCAATCTCGTTACCAACAAGTCTCTTTACTCGTTCCGTAATACATCATCCCGCAACTAACTCATTAGCTGCAATGCTTGCAAGGCTTATAGTGATGTGCATTACCGAGTGGGCCCAGAGATACCTCTCCGACAATCGGAGTGACAAATCCTAATCTCGAAATACGCCAACCCAACAAGTACCTTCGGAGACACCTGTAGAGTACCTTTATAATCACCCAGTTACATTGTGACGTTTGGTAGCACACAAAGTGTTCCTCCGGTATTCGGGAGTTGCATAATCTCATAGTCAGGTAAGAACTCCTTCTTTGACTGATCCGGGTCCACTCGGTAAGTCATGAAGAAAGCAATAGCAGTAAAACTTAAACGATCATGGTGCTAAGCTAACGGATGGGTCTTGTCCATCAGATCATTCTCCTAATGATGTGATCCCGTTGATCAAATGACAACTCATGTCTATGGCTAGGAAACATAACCATCTTTGATCAATGAGCTAGTCTAGTAGAGGCATACTAGGGACACTCTGTTTTGTCTATGTATTCACACATGTATTAAGTTTCCGGTTAATACAATTCTAGCATGAATAATAAACATTTATCATGATATAAGGAAATAAATAATAACTTTATTATTGCCTCTAGGGCATATTTCCTTCAGTCTCCCACTTGCACTAGAGTCAATAATCTAGTTCACATCGCCATGTGATTTAACACCGATAGTTCACATCGTCATGTGATTAACACCCAAAGGGTTTACTAGAGTCAATAATCTAGTTCACATCGCTATGTGATTAACACCCAAAGAGTACTAAGGTGTGATCATGTTTTGCTTCGTGAGAGAAGTTTAGTCAACGGGTCTGTCACATTCAGATCCGTATGTATTTCGCAAATGTCTATGTGTCTACAATGCTCTGAATGGAGCTACTCTAGCTAATTGCTCCCACTTTCAATACGCATCCAGATTGATACTTAGAGTCAGCTGGATTTAGTGTCAAAGCTTGCATCAGCGTAACCCTTTACGACGAACTCTTTATCACCTCCATAATCGAGAAACATTTCCTTAGTCATCCAGTTACTAAGGATAATTTTGACCGCTGTACAGTGATCTACTCCTGGATCACTATTGTACCCTCTTGACAAACTCATGGCAAGATACACAACATGTTTGGTACACATCATGGCATACTTTATAGAACCTATGGCTGAGGCATAGGGAATGACTTTCATTCTCTCTATATTTTTCTGCCGTGGTCTGGCTTTGAGTCTTACTCAACTTCACACCTTACAAGTCAGGTAAGAACTCCTTCTTTGACTGATCCATTTTGAACTACTTCAAAATCATATCAAGGTATGTATTCATCGAAAGTCTTATCAAGCGTCTTGATCTATCTCTATAGATCTTGATGCCCAATATTTAAGCAGCTTCACCAAGGTCTTTCTTTGAAAAACTCCTTTCAAACACTCCTTTATGCTTTCCAGAAAATTCTACATCATTTCCGATCGACAATATGTCATTCACATATACTTATCAGAAAGGTTGTAGTGCTCCCACTCACTTCTTGTAAATACAGGCTTCACCGCAAGTCTGTATAAATCTATATGCTTTGATCAACTTATCAAAGCGTATATTCCAACTCCGAGATGCTTGCACCAGTCCATAGATGGATCGCTGGAGCTTGCACATTTTGTTAGCACCTTTAGGATTGACAAAACCTTCTGGTTGCATCATATACAAGTCTTCTTTAATAAATCCATTAAAGAATGCAGTTTTGTTATCCATTTGCCAGATTCCATAAAATGCAGCAATTGCTAACATGATTCGGACAGACTTAAGCATCGCTACGGGTGAGAAAGTCTCATCGTAGTCAACTCCTTGAACTTGTTGAAAAACTTTCGCAACAAGTCGAGCTTTGTAAACAGTAACATTACTGTCAGCGTCAGTATTCCTCTTGAAGATCCATTTATTTTCGATGGCTTGCCGACCATCGGGCAAGTCAACCAAAGTCCACACTTTGTTCTCATACATGGATCCCATCTCAGATTTCATGGTCTCAAGCCATTTTGCGGAATCTGGGCTCATCATCGCTTCCTCATAGTTCGTAGGTTCATCATGGTCCAGTAACATGACTTCCAGAACCGGGTTGCCGTACCACTCTGGTGCGGAACGTACTCTAGTTGATCTACGAAGTTCAGCAGTAACTTGATCCGAAGTTTCATGATCATCATCATTAGCTTCCTCACTAATTGGTGTAGGAATCACTGGAACCAGTTTCTGTGATGTACTACTATCCAATTCGGGAGAAGGTACAATTACCTCATCAAGTTCCACTTTCCTCCCACTCACTTCTTTCGAGAGAAACTCCTTCTCTAGAAAGGATCCACTCTTAGCAACAAAGACCTTGCCTTTGGATCTGTGATAGAAGGTGTACCCAACAGTTTCTTTTGGGTATCCTATGAAGATTTACTTCTCCGATTTGGGTTCGAGCTTATCATGTTGAAACTTTTTCACATAAGCATTGCAGTCCCAAACTTAAAGAAATGACATCTTAGGTTTCTCGTCAAACCACAGTTCATACGGTGTCATCTCCACGGATTTAGATGGTGCCCTATTTGACGTGAATGTATATGTCTCTAATGCATAACCCCAAAAGCGATAGTGGTAGATCGGTAAGAGACATCATCGATCGCACCATATCTAATAAAGTACGGTTATGACGTTCGGACACACCATTACACTATGGTGTTCCAGGTGGCGTGAGTAGTGAAACTATTTCACATTGTTTTTACTGAAGGCCAAACTCGCTAACTCAAATATTTTACCTCTACGATCATATCGTAGAAACTCTTATTTTCTTGTTACGGTGATTCTCCACTTCACTCTGAAATTCTTTGAACTTTTCAAATGTTTTAGACTTGTGCTTCATTAAGTAGATATACCCATATCTGCTCAAATCATCAGTGAAGGTCAGAAAATAATGATACCCGCCGCGAGCTTCAACACTCATTGGTCCACATACATCTGTATGTATGATCTCCAACAAATCTGTTGCTCGCTCCATTGTTCCGGAGAACGGAGTTTTAGTCATCTTGCCCATGAGGCATGGTTCGCAAGCACCAAGTGATTCATAATCAAGTGATTCCAAAAGTCCATCACTATGGAGTTTCTTCATGCGCTTTACACCATTATGACATAAACAGCAGTGCCACAAATAAGTTGCACTATCATTATTAACCTTGCATCTTTTGGCTTCAATATTATGAATATGTGTATCACCACGATCGAGTTCCAACAAACTATTTTCATTGGGTGTATGACCATCGAAGGTTTTATTCATGTAAACAGAATAACAATTATTCTATGTCTTTAAATGAATAACCGTATTGCAACAAATATGATCAAATCATATTCATGCTCAACGCAAATGCCAAATAACATTTATTTAGGTTTTACACTAATCCCGAAAGTATAGGGAGTGTGCGATGATGATCATATCAATCTTGGAACCACTTCCAACACACATCGTCACTTCACCTTTAACTAGTCTCTGTTCATTCTGCAATTCTCATTTCGAGTTACTAATTTTAGCAACTGAACCGGTATCAAATACCCAGGGGTTGCTATGAACACTAGTAAAGTACACATCAATAATCTGTATATCAAAATATACCTTTGTTCACTTTGCCATCCTTCTTATCCGCCAAGTATCTAGGGCAGTTCCACTTCCAGTGACCATTTCCTTTGCAGTAGAAGCACTTAGTTTCAGGCTTGAGTTTTAGCTTTGGGTTTCTTCACGGGAGTGACAACTTGCTTGTCATTCTTCTTGAAGTTCCCCTTCTATCCCTTTGCCCTTTACTTGAAACAAGTGGTCTTGTTAACCATCAACACTTGATGCTTTTTCATGATCTCTACCTTCGCCGACTTCAGCATTGCGAAGAGCTCGGGAATTCCTTTCGTCATCCCTTGCATATTATAGTTCATCACGAAGTTCTACTAACTTGGTGATAGTGACTAGAGAACTTTGTCAATTACTATCTTATCTGGAAGATTAACTCCCACTTGATTCAAGTAATTGTAGTACCCAGACAATCTGAGCACATGCTCACTGGTTGAGCTATTCTCCTCCATCTTGTAGGCAAAGTACTGTCAGAAGTCTTATAACTCTCGACACGGGCATGAGTATGAAATACTAATTTCAACTCTTGGAACATCTTATATGCTCCGTGGCGTTCAAAACGTTTTTGAAGTCCCGGTTCTAAGCCATAAAGCATGGTGCACTTAAACTATCAAGTAGTCATCATACCGAGCTTTTGTCAAAACGTTCATAACGTCTACATCTGCTCCTGCAATAGGTATGTCACCTAGCGGTGCATCAAGGACATAATTCTCTGTGCAGCAATGAGGATAATCCTCAGATCACGGAACAATTCCGTATCATTGCTACTAACATCTTTCAACTTAGTTTTCTCTAGGAACATATAAAAAATAAACGGGGAGCAACATCGCGAGCTATTGATCTACAACATAGATATGCTAATACTACGAGGACTAAGTCCATGATAAATTAAAGTTCAATTTAATCATATTACTTAAGAACTCCCACTTAGATAGACATCCCTCTAGTCATCTAAATGATCACGTGATCCAAATCAACTAAACCATGTCTGATCATCACGTGAGATGGAGTAGTTTCAATGGTGAACATATTATGTTGATCATATCTACTATATGATTCACGCTCGACCTTTCGGTCTCCAGTGTTCCGAGGCCATATCTGCATATGCTAGGCTCGTCAAGTTTAACCCGAGTATTCTGCGTGTGCAAAACTGGCTTACACCCGTTGTATTTGAACGTAGAGCTTATCACACCCGATAATCACGTGGTGTCTCGGCACGACGAACTTTCGCAACGGTGCATACTCAGGGAGAACACTTATACCTTGAAATTTAGTAAGGGATCATCTTATAATGCTACCGTCGAACTAAGCAAAATAAGAAGCATAATAAGATAAACATCACATGCAATCAAAATATGTGACATGATATGGCCATCATCATCTTGTGCTTTTGATCTCCATCTCCAAAGCACCGTCATGATCACCTTCGTCACCGGCGCGACACCTTGATCTCCATCGTAGCATCGTTGTCGTCTCGCCAACTATTGCTTCTACGACTATCGCCATCGCTTAGTGATAAAGTAAAGCAATTACATGGCGATTGCATTTCATACAATAAAGCGACAACCATATGGCTCCTGCCAGTTGCCGATAACTTTACAAAACATGATCATTTCATACAAAACCGTATAACTCATCATGTCTTGACCATATCACATCACAACATGCCCTGCAAAAACAAGTTAGACATCCTCTACTTTGTTGTTGCAAGTTTTACGTGGCTGCTACGGGCTTAGCAAGAACCGTTCTTACCTACGCATACAAAACCACAACGATATTTCGTCAAGTATGTGATGTTTTAACCTTCACAAGGACCGGGCGTAGCCACACTTGATTCAACTAAAGTTGGAGAAACTGACACCCGCCAGCCACCTGTGTGCGAAGCACGTCGGTAGAACCAGTCTCGCATAAGCGTACGCGTAATGTCGGTCCGGGCCGCTTCATCCAACAATACCGCCGAATCAAAGTATGACATGCTGGTAAGCAGTATGACTAGTATCGTCCACAACGTGCATATCATCTACGCATAGACCTGGCTCATGATGCCACTGTTGGGGAACGTAGTATTTTAAAATTTTCCTACGATCACGCAAGATCTATCTACCAGATGCATAGCAACGAGAGGGGAGAGTGAGTCTACGTACCCTCGTAGACCGAAAGCGGAAGCGTTAGAACAACGCGGTTGATGTAGTCGTACGTCTTCACGGCCCGACCGATCAAGCACCGAAACTACGGCACCTCCAACTTCTAGCACACGTTCAGCTCGATGACGTCCCTCGAACTCCGATCCAGCCGAGTGTCGAGGGAGAGTTCCGTCAGCACGACGGCGTGGTGACGATCTTGATGTTCTACCGTCGCAGGGCTTCGCCTAAGCACCGCTACAATATTTATCGAGGAGAACTATGGTGGAGGGGGGCACCGCACACGGCTAAGAGATCAAGAGATCAATTGTTGTGTCTAGAGGTGCCCCCCTGCCCCCGTATATAAAGGAGGGAGGGAGAGGCTGGCCCTAGAGGGGGCGCACCAAGTGTGGGGAGTCCTACTAGGACTCCCAAGTCCTAGTAGGATTCCCCTTTCCTTTCCGGAGTAGGAGAGAAGGAAAGAGGGGGAGAGGGAGAAGGAAAAGGGGGCTGCACCCCTTGTCCAATTCGGACCAGAAGGGGGGTGCACGCCTCCTTCCTTTTGGCCTCTCTCCTCTATTCCCGTAACTCCCCGGTACTCCGAAAATACCCGAATCACTCGGAACCTTTCCGATGTCCGAATATAGTCGTCCAATATATCGATTTTTACGTCTCGACCATTTTGAGACTCCTCGTCATGTCCCCGATCTCATCCGGGACTCCGAACTCCTTCGGTACATCAAAACTCATAAACTCATAATAAAATTATCATCGAAACCTTAAGCGTGCGGACCCTACGGGTTCGAGAACTATGTAGACATGACCGATACACGTCTCCGGTCAATAACCAATAGCGGAACCTGGATGCTCATATTGGCTCCCACATATTCTACGAAGATCTTTATCGGTCAAACCGCAAAACAACATACATTGTTCCCTTTGTCATCGGTATGTTACATGCCCGAGATTCGATCGTCGGTATCTCAATACCTAGTTCAATCTCGTTACCAACAAGTCTCTTTACTCGTTCCGTTATACATCATCCCGCAACTAACTCATTAGCTGCAATGCTTGCAAGGCTTATAGTGATGTGCATTACCGAGTGGGCCCAGAGATACCTCTCCGACAATCGGAGTGACAAATCCTAATCTCGAAATACGCCAACCCAACAAGTACCTTCGGAGACACCTGTAGAGTACCTTTATAATCACCCAGTTACGTTGTGACGTTTGGTAGCACACAAAGTGTTCCTCCGGTATTCGGGAGTTGCATAATCTCATAGTCATAGGAACATGTATAAGTCATGAAGAAAGCAATAGCAGTAAAACTTAAACGATCATAGTGCTAAGCTAACGGATGGGTCTTGTCCATCAGATCATTCTCCTAATGATGTGATCCCGTTGATCAAATGACAACTCATGTCTATGGCTAGGAAACATAACCATCTTTGATCAATGATCTAGTCTAGTAGAGGCATACTAGGGACACTCTGTTTTGTCTATGTATTCACACATGTATTAAGTTTCCGGTTAATACAATTCTAGCATGAATAATAAACATTTATCATGATATAAGGAAATAAATAGTAACTTTATTATTGCCTCTAGGGCATATTTCCTTCACTTGTGACGTTTCGACGATCAGTAGTGGTTTCTACTAGGATCCGATCCTGACCTGTGGCTTTATGTTGTTTTGGTATCTTTTTTTGGATCTTCACCCGTAGTCGGGTTGTGATGTTTTGAATGATGTTCTGCTTATGTAATGTATTGTGTGAAGTAGCGAGTGTAAGCCAACTATCTTCTTTTGCAATTTAATCCCTCTTTTACATGAGTCGTGCAAAGATACCAAACTTGAGATCATTCTAGGATGGGCTTATACCTTTCAGTCGTGCCTCGACACGTAGGAGGTATAGTCCCATCCTGGGCATTACAGAAGTGCAACAGTTTTACAAAAACTTGTACTAGTCCGAAGGGTTCCATGATCCAGGCGAGTTACTAGCTCATGTTCCAACAAAAATCTCAGAAGCTATGAACTCAGAGCTCACTATACCCTACACTGCGGAGGAGGTCAAAACTGCGCTATTCTAGATGGCTCCTTCGAAAGCTCCTGTGTAGATGGGTTCACGGCGGGGTTTTATCAGCGGCATTGGGATCTTCTCGGTGGAGACATCACTAATGCAGTTCTGGAATTTTTAAATGGCGGGGAGTTAGCGTCGGTCCTGAATGATACCTCCATTACTATAATCCCAAAGGTAAAACACCCCCAGTCCATTTCTCAGTACCGTCCAATTGCAGTATGTCCTGTTTTGTACAATATTGCGAGCAAAGCAATTACGAACCGTCTGAGATGCTTAATGGATGAGGTTATCAGTGAAGAACAAAGCTCTTTTGTACCGAGGCGCCTCATTACTGATAATGTGCTTGTGGCATACGAGAGCGTGCACACAATGCGGAGAAGGAAAAAAGGGAACAATTTTTCTTGTGCGGTAAAGCTAGATATGATGAAAGCTTATGACCGTGTCGAGTGGCACTACGTCGAAGCAATTCTATCCAAGCTAGGATTCAACATTGTCTTTATCAGGTTGATCATGAAATGTGTATCTTCAGTTCGCTTTTCGGTTCGAGTTAATGGCGAGCTCTTGCCATTCTTTACCTCTTCGAGAGGACTTCGTCAAGGTGATCCAGCGTCGCCATATCTGTTTCTTCTATGTGCGAAAGGCTTTTCCTCCTTGTTGAAATTCTACAACGGAGGAATTATAGACAAAGGTCTGAGAGTCACCTATAGATCACCGTGGGTCTCTCATTTCCTATTTACAGACGACAATCTCATTTTTATTGATGCAAAAGATCAGAGTGCCCTCAGACTTAATGAGATCTTAAGAATTTATGGAGATGCTTCTGGACAGCGAGTAAATCGGGACAAGAGCTCTGTCTTCTTCAGTGCAAATACTCCTGACCAGGTGAAGCAAGGCATGAAAACAGCATTGAATATCCAAGTGGAAGCGTTCAATGAGAAATATTTAGGGCTACCAATAGCTGTGGGTCGCATAACGAGCGGAACTTTCGATCATATCAGTGAAAGATCTCGCGGCCATATGCAAGGGTGGTCGAAAAGGCTGCTTGCTTGCGTTGGGCGTGAAACGCTTATTAAGTCCACAGCTCAAGCTATTCCAACCTACCCGATGAACACGTTTTTGTTCACAAAAAAGGTAAACAAGAGTCTGACCTCTCCTATGGCGAAATATTTTTGGAGCAGTTCTCTTGATAAGAAATTGATGCATCCGTTGTCATGGAAGGAGATGACAAAACCAAAGTGCATGGGCGGAATGGGTTTTAGAGACCTACACATGTTCAATCTTGCCATGCTAGGCAAACATGGGTGGCGGTTCATGACTACTCCCGATTCCTTGTGTGCAAGAGTTTTGAAAGGGTGATACTTCCCGGATGTAGATTTCATGCACGCGTCTGTTCCGAAATCGGCTTCGGCTACTTGGAAGGCAATCATTGCGGGACGAAAGGATCCAAGTGCGGGGCTGATCGCACGGGTGGGAGATGGCACTAATATTTCTGTGTGGTACCAAAAATGGATACCGAGCACCATCTCCATGGTCCCGATCTCGAGACCAGCTCACACCAGCATCGAGCGAGTTTCTGAGCTAATCGATTCAGATAATTGGTCCTGGAGACAAGATGTTGTTAGGGAAACCTTCATTGCCCCCGATGCGGATGCCATTCTTAATATCCCTATCTGGCGGGGGGTGGGGGGGACGGGGAGGACTCCTTTGCTTGGGCTTTCGAAAAAGCTGGTAACTACACTGTGAAGACGGTGTACCGAGATCTTATGACTCAAAATGAGCGACTGGCTCAAGAGGAAGGGACGACATGGAAGCGCAATGTTATACCTAAAGTACGGGTCTTTTGGTGGAGAGTTCTTCGAGGTATTCTCCCAGATGAAAGTACACTCAAATACCGTCATATTGCAGTCATAGATCGATGCAAAGTTTGCATGGCTATGAATGAGGATTTGAAGCATCCATTGATACACTGCGCGCATGCTCGTCGCTTTTGGGATGAAGCATATGCGTGGTTTGGGTTGCGGCTACCGCGTCTACACCCAGAATCATGGGCGCGGGATATTGTATGTGACACGAGGTTTTCGGATGATGACCGTGCAAAAATTACAACAATTATGTGGTCAATCTGGCACTCCCGCAACCGCATCAATCATGGGGAAGCTGGGCGAGATCCTGTTGCCACCATCCGATCTACTAAGGAGGCCATCGCGCTCCTGAATCTTCCATGCAAGGCAGCTGCAATCCTGCCAGATTTTGGATGGCGACCACCTGAGGGAGTGAAAGTGCGTTATATCGACTAGAGGGGGGGTGAATATGCGATTTTATGAATTCTTCACTAAGGAATTTGCAGTTGAGGAAATTCCTTAACGAAGAACTACTTGCAGCAGAATAAGTACTCAGACGTAAACATGACAGAATACAAGCATGGTCATCATGAAGAAATGAAGACAAACACATAGTACAGAAAGCGTAATCACAGGATAACACAGAATGAAGACAAACAGACTGAAGAAAATGAACTGAGGAAATTGAGAAAGTCTTCAGTCAAAGTCTTCAAACAGATATGAACAAGCACACAACACAGATATGAGGAAATGAAAGAGTTGAGGAAATAGAACCAGTAAGCTTGGTGAAGACAATGATTTGGTAGACCAGTTCCAACTGCTGTCTCGGTTGTACATCTGGTTGGAGCGGCTAGGTATTTAAACCTGGGGACACACAGTCCCGGACACCCAGTCATGGACACACAGTCCAAGACACCAAGTCCTCACCGTATTCTCCTTGAGCTAAGATCACACAGACCTCGCCCAATCACTCGTGGTAAGTCTTCAGGTGACTTCCGAACCTTCACAGGCTCGGTCACTCGGCGATCCACAATTCCTCTTGGATGCTCTAGACCATGACGCCTAACTGTCTGGAAGAAGCACAGTCTTCAAAGGTAACAAGCGTCGGATCCACTCAGGATCAATCTCTTCAGTGATGCTCAATCACTTTTGGGTTTGAAGGATCTGGGTTTGGTTTCGGGTTTTTCCTCACTTGATGATTTTCGCTCAAAGCCCTCGGAGGATGGGTTGCTCTTCTGACAAGTGTAAGTTTCTCGTGGAGCAGCCAACCAACTAGTGGTTGTAAGGGGCGGCTATTTATAGCCTAGGTAGCATCCCGACATGATAAGACAGAAATGCCCTTTAATGATTGCTAGGTGGCTTCTCACCCCTCGTTGGTTACCCCAAGTGGAAGGTTTGAGATGCAGTGTAGCAGAAGTTTTCCCTTGGTAATACCAAGGATCGATTTCCCAGAGACTCCTAGTTTCAACAAGAAGGTGTCAACTGCTAACGGCGCCGGATATTAGCAATGAACGTGGACCTGCACACATATACAAATAACTTTGCTCCCAACGAGTACAGAGAGGTTGTCAATCCCTCCGGCCTTGTAGTTTACAAAGGATCAAACGCAAGTGATAATAGTGATAGGTATAATTGCAATAGTAAGTAAATAGCGGAAAAGTAAATAGCGGATGTGATCAATGATGGTAATATGGACCGGAGTCTCATGATGTTCACTAGTGATGTCTCTCTCCCAAAAGACGATAAAACAGCTATGTGAGGTAAACGAATTACAGCTGGGCAATTGACAGAACCATGTGCGCAAACCAATGCTGACTACATTGCAAGAAAGGTTGAGGTTCAACGCATGGGCGGTACGCCAAAGTAAGTAGACCGAAATCCATCAATATCTACTACTAATCATCCACCTTGAGATATCTATCCAGAACATCTCGCTGGTATTAAGTTGCGAGCCCCACCCATAGTGTAAACTCAATGCAATAGACAACTGCATTAAAAGAACTTTGCGTAAAGTAAACAGTCCTTGCACCCGCGGGCACAAGCACCGTTGTTTTCCCCTTGTGGCAACAACACATCCCCTAGACTCATGTTTCTGTCACTCAAACTAGTCATCGAGGGGCATGAACCCACAATCGAGCATAACGTTCCCTCTTGGAGTCACTACCTACTACTTGGCCAAAACAATAAATAACAACGAAGAACATGCAAGAATTACTTACGAACATAAACATAAAAGAGGTGAATCAAATATATTACTCAAACACAATCTGAACATAATCTCATAATCCATCGGATCCCAGCAAACTCATCATAGCAACAGCATAAGGATTACATATGTGCCTCGATCATGTAGGGCAGCTCACGAGGACTAATTAGTGAAGCACAAGAACGGGAGGAGAACATCACATAGCTACTGGTCATGGACTCATGGTCCAAGGGAGACTACTCACAACTCATCCGGGAGGCGTCCATGGTGGTGGAGAGGCTCCCGGTGGTGATCCTCCCCTCCGGCAGGGTGCCGGGAAGAGTTCTCCTGGTGCTCCCGATCTTGGAAGCGGCGGCGGCGGCGGAACAGAGATGGGATCGCGAAAAAGAGTTCCTGTTT
This sequence comes from Secale cereale, assembly GCA_902687465.1. Lineage (NCBI taxonomy): Eukaryota > Viridiplantae > Streptophyta > Magnoliopsida > Poales > Poaceae > Secale > Secale cereale. The sequence goes on along the minus strand of LR738715.1, from coordinate 786,161,717 downwards.
CGAGGGTTTTGGGAGACGCTTTAAATATATGCCAAAGGGAGGCATCGGAGGAGCCTCGGGGGGCCCAGGGGCCCACCGGCGCGGCCCAGGGGGGGCGCGCCGCCAGGGCGCCTGGAGCCCTGGTGCCCCCCCCCCCCC
>LR738715.1:786076072-786156103 GCA_902687465.1 Secale cereale | reverse complement strand
CCCCCCCCCCCCAGCGTGGCCCAGGGGGGCGCGCCGCTAGGGCGCCTGGAGCCCTGGTGCCCCCCCCCCAGCTGTCCTTCGGGCGCACGGTAGGTTCTGGAACGCTGATTTTTTTATATAATTTTTCTGGATTTTTCCTGGCAGTTCTCATAACGTGAAAACCTGAAATACAAAAACAGCCGAAAACAGAAACTGGCACTGGGGTGCACTGAGTTAATAGGTTAGTCCAAATATGATCAAAAGTGTATGGAAGTGTATAAATATCATAGCAATATCACCCAAAAGAGGCATGGAGCAAGCAGAAATTATAGATACGTTTTGGACGTATCAATCACTACAGGAATCAGCTTCTTTGCCGACTGCCATGGCAGTCGGCAAAGGCATGAATGGCAGTCGGCAAAGCTCTTTGCCGACTGCTAGCAGTCGGCAAACAGTCCGGCTGAATTAACGGCGGTAAAGGCCTTCTTTGCCGTCTGCTTCATAGAAGCAGTCGGCAAAGCTCTTTGCCGTCAGCCGTTTGCGGCCAGCAGACGGCAAAGAGCGTAGACGGCAGTGAGGTGAGGTGGGAGCCGTTAGGGGTTAACGGCGTGGTTTGCCGTCAGCCGGCAGACGGCAAAGAGGCTAAGGTCTTTGCCGTCTGCTGGCAGACGGCAAAGAGGCCAAATAGGAGTCACTGGGAAGCTGCCACGTGGCCTTTTTTGCCGTCTGCTGGCCGTCGGCAAAGACCTTAGCCTCTTTGCCGACTGCCGGCAGTCGGCAAAGACCTTAGCCTCTTTGCCGACTGCCGGCAGTCGGCAAAGACCTGAGCCTCTTTGCCGTCTGCCGGCAGTCGGCAAAATGCCCAAATAGGCAACCAGTGTTCCCAGGTTGAACAGGGAGCTGCCACGTGGCATTCTTTGCCGACTGCTTGCTGTCGGCAAAGAGCTTTGTCGTCTGCTAGCAGTCGGCAAAGCTCTTTGCCGACTGCTGGCAGACGGCAAAGAGCCTATATAACCCCTGTTTTTAATTGAATTCATTCAATTTGACAGAAATTCATAGATATACACAGATAATACATATATACTCAACAAGCATATCCAACAATATATTTACTCAAGTCCAACATATATCCATATGACATAAGAAGTTTCCAACAACATATCCAACAATATATTTCCTCAAGTCCAACATATATCCATATGACATAAGAAGTTTCCAACAATATATTTCCTCAAGTCCAACATATATCCATATGACATAAGAAGTTTCCAACAATATATTTCCTCAAGTCCAACATATATCCATATGACATAAGAAGTTTCCAACAATATATTTTCTCAAGTCCAACATATATCCATATGACATAAGAAGTTTCCAACAACATATCCAACAATAAGAAGTTCCCAAACATGTTTTCATAAACAAAAAGGAAGCACAAGGAGAATATATGAGTCCATCAATGCAAGCTTCCTCATCTCAAGCAAATCTGCAAATTGGGAAAGATGAAAGTTAGAAGAAGAAGAATAGCTAGAAGAGGAAAAGAAGAAGAAGAAGAAGAGGAAAATAAGAAGAAGATTTTATCTTCTCTTTCTTTCTCTCCTCCCCCTCTTCTTTATCTTCTTCTTTTCCAACAGATGTAGTTAAAAAGCCAATTTAGAGCTAAGCTAGGTAAATAGGTCATTTTGGAGATAAGATAAGTTCAATGTATCATATTGGAGCTAACCTAGGTAAACTTGGTCATTTTGGAGCTAAGCTAAGTTAAATGGATCATATTGAAGCTAACCTAGGTAAACTTGGTCATTTTTTAGCTAACCTAGGTAAAAATGTCATTTTTTGCTAAGCTAGGTAAAAATGCTAAGTGTGTAGGTCAATTTAGAGCTAGCTTAGGTAAATAGGTCATTTTGGAGCTAACGCGGGTAAAATGGATCATATTGTAGCTAACTTAGGTAAACTTGGTCTTTTTGGAGCTAACGTAGGTTAAATGGATCATATTGGAGCTAACATAGGTAAACTTGGTCATTTTGGAGCTAACCTGGCTAATTAGGCCATTTTTGACATAACTAAGCTTATTGTGTCATTTGTGGACTAAATAGGCTAAATTATGTCATAAATGGACTAAATAGGCTAAATAAGAGGAGGAAAAGAAGAAGAAGAAGAAGAAGAATAAGAAAAGAAGAAGAAGATTTTCTTATTCTTCTTCTTCTTTTCTTCTTCTTCTTCTTCTTCTTCTTCTTCTCTTCCTATTCCTTCTTTTCTTCCTATTCCTTGATTTTCTTCATCTTATTATGTCATTTGTGGACTAAATAGGCTAAATTATGTCATAAATGGACTAAAAAGGCTAAATAAGAGGAGGAAAAGAAGAAGAAGAAGAAGATCTTCTTCTTCTTCTTCTTTTCTTATTCTTCATCTTCTTCTTCTCTTCCTATTCCTTCTTTTCTTCCTATTCCTTGATTTTCTTCATCTTATTATGTCATTTGTGGACTAAATAGGCTAAATTATGTCATAAATGGACTAAAAAGGCTAAATAAGAGGAGGAAAAGAAGAAGAAGAAGAAGATCTTCTTCTTCTTCTTCTTTTCTTATTCTTCATCTTCTTCTTCTCTTCCTATTCCTTCTTTTCTTCCTATTCCTTGATTTTCTTCATCTTATTATGTCATTTGTGGACTAAATAGGCTAAATTATGTCATAAATGGACTAACTAGGCTAAATAAGAAGAAAAATACCGTTATCACGGAGGTGAAGGACCGGTCGAGGCTGCGCCAGTGCCAGACTGAGGTGAAGGGCCGGTCGGGGTTCCACCAAGGGCAGACCGAGAAGGACCGGTTGATGCTTGTCGGGAAGCATTCTACACCAAAGATCATTTGCAATGTCTCGTTAGCATGATGCAACATAAATGTGAATACTAGTAACTAACGACCATTCAAATCAAACTCACCGTGGTCGCCGGAGCAATCTGGGGCATCGGCGGAGGGGTCTGACCGCTTTTCTCACACATGCTCTACACATTTGGTTCTCACGAGTTAGTCATATTAGTTAGTAATGGAACAAACATTATGTGCATGATTTGGCTAATATGCAGGAGAAACATACCACCAAGATGTCATATAGGGCCCGGTTTTGAGCATCGTTCCGGTTCCTCTCCTCCTCCAACAGCCTAGCCGTCCTCTCCTCCAGCTCCCTCTCCCTCTCCTCCGCCTGCCTTCTTGCCGCCTCCAAAAGCGTCTGCGTGTTTGCTCTCTCTTTCTCAAGAGCAGCCTGCAACACACCACTCCTCGTTAGCATTGTAATCATCGACGGACGCACACACAATGTAATGGATAGGAAAGGTATCCGAGTCCATATAACTAACCGCCATGGCGAGCTCCGATGGCCGTGCACGAGGCATTATCTCAGGATCAGAGCTACTCTGGCGCTTCTTGATCTGCGTGAGAGTCTTAGGACAACGTATCAGTCCATCACCAATGGCTGTCGAGCCATGGGACCTCCCGCCACCAGATATCATAACCAGCTCTGTATCAAAAGGATCCTGGCTCGGGTTAAAGTCCTCCCCTTTCCTTGCCTTCCCCTCGTCTCTGTACCTCACGAGCTTGTTGTGGGAGGAGATGTTGGTGAAGGTCTCTGGATGATCTAGGTCAGACTCCGAGAATGCCTTGGCCTTCTTGTACGGGGCACTATGGGCCATGCCATAGAGGTCGAACAGACCTGGCACGGGCTTCTTGTTGTGGTGCGACTGAGAGAGAGGAACAAAATATTAGTCAAGGGCTCAAGCTAGCATGAAGAATGAAATTGCTATGTAAATAAGGTCATTTTGGAGCTAAGTAAGGTTATTATGTCATTTTTGAGGAAAAAAAAGCTAAGTTTAGGTCATTTTGGAGGTAACCAAGATTATTATGCCAATTTTGACCAAACTATGCTAATTATGTCATTATTGAGCTATCCAAGGTAGTTATGCCTTTTTTAGCTAACTAAAGCATATTATGTCATTTTAGAGCTAATTATGTCATAAATGAACGAGCTAAAATTGTTTTAGGTCATTATTGAGCTATCAAAGGTAGTTATGCAATTTTTTAGCTAACTAAAGCATATTATGTCATTTTAGAGCTAATTATGTCATAAATGAACGAGCTAAACTAAGTTTAGGTCATTATTGAGCTATCCAAGGTAGTGATGCCATTTTTTAACTAAGTAAGCATTATTGAGCTATCCAAGGAAAAATGCTATCATGTAGAATGAAATTGCATGAATCATGAAGCAAACCACATACCCAGTGACCCCCGAACTCAAACAGGTCGCAGCTCCCTTGATGGTGTGGCACACCAACCATTTGGGCACGCTTATCCTTGGCCCTTTGGTGTTCGACTAGCCATTTGGGAGAGCACCACTCATCCACCAACGCCTCCCAACAGTCCATCATATCCGCACACCATCTCGGGGGCACCTAAGGTAGTCAAGAGAAATTTCAGCGCTACGCCTACGAATCAAATCAAGAGAACTAAGTTCAAGGCCTTAAGAATAGGTAATTACCAGCATGTACTTCTCCTTAGTCAGAAACTTGCCGCGACACTTCTTCTTCGCCCTCCTAATACCCTTCGAGGCGTAGTAGTCTCGAACGGCCTGCACCCGAGCCTCGTGCCGTAAGTTCTTAAGTAGGCGCTTGCACTCGACTTCGACAACTGAAGCCGCAGCCTCCCGCTCTCCATCTGAAATACTGTAGAAGGTCTGCAGTCAAACAAGACAACGCTGATTAGTAAAATCACTACGTAGTGTTGATCTTTAATTCTGTAAAGGAGAAATTACCCAGAACCGACGGAACACAATGTCGGCCACCGTCTCGCACTCGACACCGGCGACCATCTCCCCCGGCGGGGCCGGGGCAGCCTCGTACAGCTCCCAGCTAAGTGCTAGCTGTGGAACCTGACCCTCACCGGGCAACGTGACCCACCCAGGGAAGTGCTGCCGGCAAAGCACACCAAGGACCTGGTTGGGCCTGCGGACACCACGGGGGTGTACCCAGCCCCTGCAGTATGTCAAGGCCAATGCATTAGATATTAATTTGAAGAAACATGAAGGCAAAAGGTTAAAAAAGAGTAAATTCACTTACTTCAACCCATTAGGCTGTATCAACCACCTCTGGTCGGGGGTCGTCGGCACGGGCGGGAGCTTTGTACCGCCACGCTGGTAGACCTTCTTGCCCTTGTCAACCATCTCGCCCTCGGTGTAGCTATCATCAGAGAAGGTGTCCTCGCTATCATCAATAGGGCCACTAGCATCCGGAGTCTCGTGCGAAGAAGACTCCGGGACCGGAGTCTTCTGGGACGAAGACTCTGGGACCGGACTCACGTGTGGCGAAGGAGAGGTGCCCCGAGTCTGGTGGCGCGAAGGATCGGCGACCCCAGTCTGGTGGGGCGAAGGATCCGCGACCCGAGTCTGGTGGCGCGAAGGATCGGCAACCCCAGTCTGGTGGGGCGAAGGATCCGCGACCCGAGTCTGGTGGGCCGAAGAATCGACGACCGGAGGCTCATGGACCGGAGTCCGAGACGGGTCCACGTCAGACGGAGCGGTCCTGTGGTCGGGTGAATCAGCTGGGGGTGGCGGCGAGGAAGGCGTAGCAGCCTTCCTACCTCTCCCGCTGCCACGTCCACCTCTAGCAGCCTTCTTCGTCCTCCCTCGACCTCTGCCGGCCGAAGAAGAAGGGCCCGCCGGTGCTGACTGCATACTGTCTAGCAGCGCTCTCCGGAGGGGCAGGGCTGGAATAATGGAAGCACCCCTCCCAGGAGCACTCGCACGAGGCTCGGAGCGCTCTGGACCCTTGCCCACCATCCTGTCAACACCTGCAATGACAAAAAGTAAACGAAATTAGTATAACATAAAAAAAATTGAATAACTGACATGAATACTATGTATATAATTTAAGAGTATCATCATCATGAACATAATAAAAAATTGAATACCTGACATTACTAATATTACTCTGAATCGTCTATATATGCTCCGGGATCATTAAATGCATCATCATCATCACTATCAGTGATGAGCTCATCATCATCATTAATAAATGCATCAACATGTGGAAGGCCTCCTTTACGTAATTGTTCAAGCATTGAAAGGTCATCTGTAGCAGTAACTTCTTCTTGTTCCGGCTCTTCTTGTTCCGGCTCAGGGGTGAAGTCGGATTCACTATCGCTGTCTACTTCAATGTTCAGGGGTACAGTTGAGCGGTTCTTGAAACTTTTTGGAAAGACGTGTTTCTTGGAAGAATTCTCCTTCGTCATATGTGTCTTGGTCATAATCCTCTTCATTGGGGGGAGGTGGTCTAACACGTGGCGGCACTTCATAAACAACATCCCAACCACTGAGATTTGAATCACTTTGACAGGCCCACGGTAGATAGAAAACTTGGGTTGCCTGTTGAGCCGTAATATAGACATCGGGAACATCCAAATGGGTGCTTTGTTTGATTTCGACTAGCCCTATATGTTCATGAGTCCTTCTAGTATCCTTCGGCTGGAACCAATAACATCTGAAGACTACGACGTTTGGTGGGTTTTCACCATAGAATTGAAGTTCATAAATTGCTTCAACTCTTCCATAATACTCGATACCTCCTTCGCCGATAGCAGAGACACAACAATTTGTAGACTTTCGGTCGGCCATAGATAGCTCTTTGCCATAGGTACGAAAGCGATACCCGTTGATGTCGTATTTGTCAAATGAACGGACCATAAAGTCAAAACCATTAGCTACTTGTCTCAATTCGGCATCCATAATCTCTGAATAAGCCTACAAGTTTAATACGAAAGGATTGTTGCATTAGTCGCAAATTAGCCAAAGAAATGAAATGGTCTAACGGAAATTACCGTTTGTTTGAACCAAGAGATGAAACCGGGATAGGCGCCTCCTTGCTTTGCGAGAAGCTCATACTCTTCGACGGAATCCTTTTGTATCACCGCTCCATACGAGAATATGGCGACGTATCGACTGCATCAAATATCCCGGAATAAGAGCAGTTCAAAGGAATTAGAAATTGCGAAACAATGTACGGAGATCTTACTCGATGTACGGCCGCACTTCTGTTAGGTTGTTGAAGAGATACAGCGAAATGGTCCGCCATTCTTCGACACCCAACGGTACTGGTTTCGAACCACTGGCTGGTGTGAGATCCCCTTTGAATAGGCTGAGGTTGGATCGACCCTTTTTAGGGTCGTCAGCATTGTATCGAGGCTTCGGATTATGCAAATGACGATTTTTGGCTTCGTAGTGTGCTGTCACAAAGTTTGCCGCCTCCTCAGTGATGAATGCCTCAGCCATCGATGCTTCAATTCTACGTTTGTTTTTACATTTTGCTCGAAGCGTCTTCTGCATTCTCTCAGTTGAGTAGCACCAACGATTTTGCACGGGCCCTCCCAATCTTGCCTCGGTCGGGAGATGCAAAATCAAGTGCTGCATTGGATTAAACATGCTCGGCGGAAAGATTTTCTCTAACTTGCAGATCAACTCCGGTGCCAACTGTTCCATTTCTTCAAGGAGACCAGGCGATAGTTCTTTCGCACAAAGAACACGGAAGAAATAGCTCAGCTCAGCCAGTACTAGCCATTCATCCTCAAGGATGAAGCCACGCAACATCACCGGCATTATCCGCTCAATCCATATGTGCCAATCATGACTTTTTAGACCAAATATTTTCAATTTTTCAAGACTCGCTCCCCTCTTTAGATTTGCTGCATACCCATCGGGGAACATTAACTGCATTTTCACCCACAGAATAATTTCCCTCATAGCTGGCCTTCCAAGATTGAACCATGCCTTTGGCTTCGTGAAGTTCCGCTTTCCTTTCGGATCTTGCATGTTTTGTAACGGTCTATCACATAGCTCCTCTTGATCGACTCTAGCCTTAGGATTATCCTTTGACTTCCCCTCTATGCCGAACAATGTGCCAAAAATGGCTTCGGCAATGTTCTTTTCGGTGTGCATCACGTCGATGTTGTGTGGGCAAAGGAGGTCTTTAAAGTAAGGCAGATCCCATAAGCATGTCTTGTGAGTCCAGGCGTGTTTCTTATTATACCCCTTGAAATACCCTGGACGCTCTGGATCTGGCTCGAGAGCGTTTAACTGATCTAGGGTTTGTTGGCCTGTCAATGCAGGTGGTGCAGAGTGTTTGACAAGTCTACCTTTCATGAAGTTCTTCTTGTCTTTCCTGAACTTATGGTGAGGATCCAGAAACTGTCTATGCAAGTCGAAGCAACTATACTTGTGCCCTGCCGTCAGCCAACAAAACTCAAGAGCTCCCTTGCATGTGGGGCACGGGAACCTTCCATGCACACACCAGCCAACGAATAGCGCATACGCCGGCAAGTCATGCGTCGAGTACATGTACCAGGCACGCATTATGAAGTTCTGTTTGCTAAAGGCGTCATATGTCTTGAACCCATTAACCCAAGCTTCTTGCAATTCGTCCTTAAGCGGCTGCATGTACACATTCATATTCTTCCCCGGATAGTTGGGCCCTAGAATTATCAACGTCAGGAAAATGTTCTTTCTTTGCATAATCTGTCCGGGGGGGGAGATTGAGTGGAATGACAAACACGGGCCAACAACTGTATTGGGTTGCCGTCTGACCATACACACTGAACCCATCCGTGCTGACGGCGACTCGAGGATGCCTTGGATCTGCCGTTTTTTCCTTATGTAATGCATCGAAGCGCTTCCACGCTTCACCATCCGATGTGTGCACCATCATCAAATTCCCATCTGCATCACGTTCGGTTCTTTTGCCCGTTTTGTGCCATGTCATCTGTCTGGCCGTCTCTTTGACCATGAAAAGACGTTGAAGTCTTGGTACAATTGGCAAATACCGAAGAACATTAACGGCTATTTTGGTCTGCGTCTTCTCACCCATACCATTGTCTACCACAACATACCTGGATGACTCGCAAATGGGACAATAGTTCAAGTCCTCATACTGGTGCCTAAATAAGACACATCCTTTCTCACAGGCATGTATCTTCTCATAGGGCATCTTAAGAGCACGAAGGATTTTGTCTGACTGGTACAGGTTTGCAGGTAGCACATGGCCTTTGGTTAGAAATCGTCCGAATACTTTCATCATCTCGTCGTAGCATTCTCTACCCAAGTTGAACTGAGCCTTCAAAGCCATGATTTGTGAGATGGCATCCAGCTGACAAAGCTCAGTGTGCTCGTGGAGAGGACGTTTTGAGGACTCCAACATTTCAGTGAAGGCCTTTGCAGATTCCTCCATCTCCTCGTCCGAGTCCCGAGCATCGTCAAAGTCTTGCACCATGTCTTCCATCACGGTACCATGCTCGTCGGTGCGACGACGAACCACCTCAGGTCTGGCACGTTGGGCAGACTCACCATGAAATGTCCAGACCGTGTAACCAGGCGTAAAACCAAACTTCTGCAGGTGTTTACTCATTTCAAGCTCGTCCCTCTTATTAAATTTGTCGCACCGGACACAGGGGCACCAGCTTAATCTCTGGCCATTAGCAAATGCGGCTCTAACAAACTCTTTGGTTTTTGTTAACCATTCGTCGGTCCAAACTTTCTGACTAGTGTAACCGGTGTACATCCACGCACGATCACTCATATTGACTTCCTACTGGACAGACAATAAATATATACATAATTAAGCAAACCATATCCATCAGTTAATGGAGTTTGTCAGTTCTATTACGTCCATGCAACCTACATGCTAATAGGTAAACATAGGTCCTAATCCCACCCCAGTATGTGTAGATTGAGTTCGTTTTCCCATGCTCTGCTCCGGATCCGACGCAAAATTTCGGCAGCACCTCCGCGCTGTTCTCCTGATACACGTCTCGGCAATAAGCAGAGAGGATGTGTACCCGGAGAACAACAGGGAGGCACTGACGAAATTCTGCATCGGATCCGGAGCAGAGCATATAGGAAAACGAACCCAATCTACACATACTCGGACTGTCCATGGATAACGTTGGACAATTCGAAAGAATCACGATTATAAATATGCAAATGCATGCATATTTATAGATGTAACCCTTTCGAACGGGAGACGCATAGTGGTTACGCATACTGATGACTGACACCTATAGCTAGCCAGTTTCATTGGCACGAAGACCAGAACAGAGCAAATGTAGGGGGGGGGAGGAGATGTCATTTGTGCTCACCAAGGAAAGCAGGGGCGGAGCAAACTTTCTTCTTCTTCTTCTTCTTCCTCTTCCTCTTCCTTTTCTTTCTTCTTCTTCTTCTTCTTCTTCTTCTTCTTCCTCTTCTTCTTCTCCTCCTCTCCTCTTTCTTCTTCTTCTTCTCCTCCTCTTCTCCTTTTTTCTTCTTCTTCTTCTTCTTCTTCTTCTTTTTTCTTCCCCTTCTCCTCTTCTTCTGTTTCTTCTTTTTTCTTCTTATTTTTTGTTCTTTTCCTTTTACACCTCCCCGCCGCTCCGGTGACCTATATCTATAGCAAGATGATCAAGGCAAACAAATTACTAACAGAACCATGTATGATTGTGCAGCTAATCAGACATCTCTCTAAAACAGATCAGTGAAGATGATTTGCTCAGAGAATCATATATGCTTGTGCAACTGATGAAGCATCTATATTAAATAGCCACGGGAAAAAACATATTTAAAGAACAGAGTAGTGAAACTAATTATATATATGCACAAGATGCCTTGTTTGTCTTCTGTACTGTTTCACCTAATAAAAACATGGAATTTCAGTCTAGATTAATTTCATGGGGCACTGAATCATTTAAGGAAACTTTCAGGAAGAGAAGACACATACTCCAGTTCAGCTTCTTCTTCCTATAATGTTATTATTTCCAAAGTGTGTTCCCGACCAACAAAACAGTAATCATATGTTATACAAGCAGTGCCAGAGTCCCAAAAGAAAAACATATACATCCCATTACCCCGGCGCAAATCCTACAGTGAAAAAATGGGTTCAGTAGCATGTTTCTGACAGCATAAGCATTTCTGACATGTTTTTATTTGGAAGCAGATGTGGCAACCCTGCATTATCTTCCAAAACATCCAAAAAGCATATGACCGACAAATCTACATTGTATCATTGTTGTTGATTAGTAAGGACATATGTGAAGATTCAAATAACCTAAGCTCGTCTAAAAAGGGTGTGTTGTTCAGGAAAGGAACATGTACTGATGGAATAAATATCTCCACATAGTTGTACTTTTTTTTAGCCGAAGAGCATCACTTACATTAATTGTGAAGATCACAGTCATGCTAAGTACAGACATTCGTGAAGTCAGGTATATTTGTTCAGCAAGATCTCTCCTAGCCTCTCCCGAGTTTACACTACTCCAAGTTTTGACAGTAGTTTTGACAGTGATTTTGAAAGCAAGTTTTGACAGTAGTTTTGAAAGCAAGTTTTGAAAGTAGTCTTGTCATCATGTAGCCCAAGTTTCCAACGAAATGGAGTCAAGATTGATGGCAGATTCTACAGATTTTTTAGACTTTGAATATGTATCCTAAATTGGACAGCACTAACAAGACTAAGATATATGCATGATTTTACCAATTTTTATATGAAAAGACTTAGTATTTTTCTATCCTACTTCTCACAGCAAGCTATACAAGCAAATTCTACCAAAAAGAAATCCTAATCCCTAATGTAAAATTCCTAGAACAATAGCAAAATCACATGATTCAGACCACACTAGCACATGACAACCTAGAACAACAGCAACAGCAAACCCTAGAAATTGGGGATTTTAGGGAACTAAGCAAACCCTAGAAATTGGAGGGGAGGAACAAAGAATCACCTGCTAGACGGAGGTGGCCGGAGTGGTCAGAGATGCGGCGATGGACGGTCGAAGGAGGCGAAGCAGGGCGGGTCGGACGAGGAGGAGCGGGGGTGCGGGGTCTTCTCCCGCGCGAGGTCGACGAAGGCAAGGGTAGCGCGAGGTCGGCCACGGTGAGGGCAACGTGGGTCGGCGACAGCGATCGAGAGGAGTGAGAGGAAAGGGAGAGAGGACCGGGAGACAGAGAGAGAGCTGAGCGACGGGGGCGCCAGGCGGCGGTGGCGATGGGACCGCAGGGCTCCGGGGCGGCGGGGTGGTGCGGCGGCAGCGGGGTGGTGGGGCGGCGGCAGCGTCCGGGCGGCGGCGGTGCTCGGCGGCGGCGGTGCGGGCGCGGGTGAGGTGCGGTGCGGGAGAGAGAGGGGGAGAGAGATCAGGGCTGGTGCCTAGCGGAGACAGGGGGAGGGTGTGTGCCAGTGGGCGGGGGCGGGCGTTAGATTTTTCTTTGTCGTCTGCTTTCGGCCTCTTTGCCGTCTGCCAGCAGACGGCAAAGATTCTTTGCCATCCGCTGGCAGACGGCAAAGAGGTGAGGCTGGTGGGCCGTTACAGCACTGGCGTCCACTGGACCCACCCACCTCTTTGTCGTCTGCCAGCAGACGGCAAAGATTCTTTGCCATCTGCTGGCAGACGGCAAAGAGTTGGCTGATGGCAACCAGGTTCTTTGCCATCTGTCAGTTCTTTGTCGTCTGTTTTTTGTAAGCAGACGGCAAAGACCTTCTTTGCCATCAGCTGGCAGATGGCAAAGAGCTGGCAGATGGCAAAGACCCTGATTCCAGTAGTGAATGATATGACCGTTAGGTAGGTAGATATTTTGGGACAGCTGGCGCGTAGCACAGCAACGGTCGGAAATTTGAGTATCAAAATCCTCAGGGCTATCATGTTCCTCACTGTGTAGGCAATTCGCACTGGCAAATTCCTAACTTCTCAGTCAGAACAAATTCCTCAGAGACCAGAAGAACTTCGTCTCTGTCACTGAAGAATATGATTGAACTGTATGAGATTTCCAATGGCTTCACTCGAAGGGATTGGTAGGTGTAGGATTTTGAGTTGAGCATCACATGGAAATTTTACCTTAGTATTTCCTCGACCCCCTTTAACAGTATGGTGTTTCCTATGACTCAAGAAAAAGAAAATGAAACTATAAAAATAAGAGTCTTCATGCTTCATGATCCTCACGTGAATACCAAGTCTTCAAGGTCACACCAATTTCTTCACTTTCAAAGTCTTCAGAAAGTCTTCAGAGATCCAAAGTCTTCAGTCGAAGAACTTCATTTTTAGGGGTCGACTTTCCCTGTAATAATCAAACTCCTCATAGACTTATAGACCTGTGTACACTCACAAATACATTAGTCCCTTAACCTATAACTCTTCAATACACCAAAATCACTAAGGGGCACTAGATGCACTTAAAATCTCCCCCTTTTTGGTGATTGATGACAATATAGGTTAAGTTTTCAACGGGGATAAACATATGAAGTGTAAATACAGATGTTGAGGAATTTGATTGTAATATATAGAAGAACTCCCCCTGAAGTTGTGCATAGTGAGGAATTTTTGTTTGAAGCATTGCACACTTGAAGAGTAGAATCATGGAGATCTCCCCCTATATCTTGTAATTCATACACGCATTCGATATATAATATGAAGAATTTGAAATGCATGATGAAATATGGTGACTGATGTAATTCAGCATGCGTGCATAACATTAATGAGGAATAAGCATGCAGAAACATCACAACAAAAGTATCAGGTCACCATAGAGTTTAAGTTTACAATTCGATCCACAAAGTCATCAGAAGAACGAGAGTTGTAACTTAGCAAAAAAAACGCCCATATATATAGACCCGCTTGAAGACTAACTCAAATTTATCCCCCTTTGTCATCGAATGACCAAAAGTATCGAAACTGAGGATTAACGCCCCTGAAGAATATCATGATGATGAAGGAGCGACAGCGTTGTTGGGGTTGAAAGTTGAGGTAGGGCCTGCCGCAGTGTCGTCCAGGTCTTCATACTCGTCGGTCTCGCGCGATGAAGAATAGGAGCTGGCCACCAAGAGAGGAACCTTGACCTTGTTGTATTTCTTCAGAGGAGGAGCAGACTAGTCAAAGTCATCCTTGAGACCCATTTTCTTCAGATCTTCTTCGCCATATAGATGAGACAGAACATCCCAGGTGTGGTTGAGGGTTTCATGAAGGTAGTAATGGTTTTTCTTCACTGCATTATGTGTGGAGGTCATGTTGTGAATAATTGAACCAAACTGACGCTTGACCCATTTGTGGTTGCGATCAACCTTCTGATGAAGACTGAGGAGAAGCTCACGATCAGTCATCACCCTGGGAGCTGTGCCTTGAGGATTTTGCTTTGGAGCGTTGGCGGCAGAGTCATGAGTGGCAAAGTCATCATTGGTGGAATAAGATGCAGCTTTGCGAAACTGTCCATCCAACGGATGAGTGCCTTCATCAAACACAGCAGTGGCCTTGCCCTTGTCATCAGCTAAGGAAAATGTCCGTTTGAGGACTTCAATTGCGGGCAAGTAGCTACAATGATTGGGAGTATCAGCTTTGTAATTCACTGAAGACCTTGTCCTGATGAATCTCATAATCCATGGAGCATAAGGCTTCAGGTTAAAAGGGGACAGTGCAACATTTGCCATTGTCCTCATGAAGAAATCATGGTAGTTGACGGGAACGCCATGGATGATGTTGAATAGCAGATTCTTCATGATGCCAACGACTTCTTCATCATTCGAGTCGTGGACCTTGATTGGAGCCAAAGTCTTCGTTAGAATACAATAGACAGTCCGAGGCAGAAACATCAATTCCTTCACGAGGAATTTGGTCCGTGGGGCTTGTCCTGGCTTCAAAGGCTTCATGAGCACTTGCATGTAGTGATCAGTGAGTTCAGTTTCCTCATACATGCAACGTGCTGCTCCATTTGGAGGATTGAGGGGCAGAACCTGAAGCAATTCAGAGGCTGGAGCTTTGTAATGAGTGTTTTCAGACATCCAGTCCAGCACCCATGAGTTGATGTCTTCAGAATTGCCGGTGATGTGCAGGGTTGCATAAAATTGGAGAATCAATTCTTCATTCCAATCGCATATATCTGTGCAAAAACCCAGAAGTCCAGCGTCGTGAAGAACACTAAGGACCGGCACAAAACACGGCAGAGACTCCATATCCACGTGAGGAATATGCTGATGCGCAAAGACTTTGTCTTTATTGTATAGCACCGAGGAATAGAAATTCGCGTGACTGGCAGTCCAAAAACGCCTCTTCCTTATGCGAGCAGAGTCATAGGGATTGAAAGCAGTGAAGAACACATGCTCGCCGAAGAAATCAGCCTTCTTGAAAGATTGCTTCCTTGAGAAAGGATCCTTTGGCTTCGGTTGAGGAGTATCTGTCAATTGCATCACTACCTCTGGATTTGCAATCTGAGGTTCTTCTGTCTGAGGAATTTCTGGTTCCTCTTCAGCAGCAGTCTTCGTCGATTCAGCAGCAGCAGCAGTTTCTTCAGCACTAGTGGCTGGAATGTCTTCATGAACAGTCTGTGTGGGATGAGTTTCCTCAGAGCCCAAAGGAACAATTGGTGTTGGTGAATGAGGAATTTGTTAGAGTGGCGTGAACAAAGGGGAGTTGGGGTGCTGACTATCCCAGAAGTCATCAGTCATCAGTGTAGTGGTTTTCCCAATGTCCACATCAGTATCTTGTTCTTCCATTTCTTCAACGCCGGCCTCTTCAGCAGTAAACTGAGGCATAGGCGAGGAGATGATTGGGGTTGAAGGGATTGGATCCGCTTCAATTTCTTCATCCGTCTGCTCTGAGGAAGCAGCAGAGGGAATGTTTTCATCCGATTCGCTTGGAATCACATAATCTTCATCAAAAGGAACAAGGTCCTTTGATGGCATGGAGGAAATTGGAATGGCATCAATTGGATTCTCAGAAGAGCTTATCAATGGCTTCATTTTCTTCGGAACTGAAGAATCTGAAGAAGTTGATGCCTTCCTTTTCTTCACAGCTGCACGCTCTGCAGCTTTTGTCTTCTTCACATCTAATGCAGATGGAAGGATTGGAGTTGGTGTGGGCGCAGGAGCAGCAGAGGAATTTGGTTCATTTTCTTCAGGCACAACTGACGCAGTTGTCCTGATTTCTTCATAATCTTCAGGCACAGCATTTGGAGCTTCAGCTGGCCTAACATTTTCTTCAGGCGCAACACTAGAGGTTGCCCTGGCAATTTCTTCAGCAACCAGATTTTCTTCAGCAGTGCTGGCATGTCGTTCAACAGACTGAGCAGATGCTTCAGCCTGAGGAATTTCAATGTGCGTCCTGCGAGCAGCACTTGAAGAAAAACCTTTGGTCAGATTGACGAATCTGACTTTGGCACCCAACCAGTCAGCACGATATGCTTCAAATTCATTGCTGAGGGCTTTGATTTTGCCCTGAGTCATGACTACTTCTTCAGTAGTCATGTTGACAACATTTTTCTTCAGAAAGCGCTCCTTCTTGTACTGCGCTTTCTTGGTCTGCCTGGCCTGTTCAAACTTCCATTTTTCTTCGCCTATGAAGGCGGTCAGCATATGACTTTGGCCAGGAGTCAAGTTGAAATCAAGCATAGGAGTGTTTGGGTCCTTGTGCCAGAGATCAATGAAATCAAGGATCACCTTGGGATCCAACAGTAGTGGTACTTCACTTCCTTTGGCTCTAGCAGCCCATTCTTGCCTGTCTCTGATGATTTGAACTAATTCTTCATCATCAGTTTCATCATCAGACGGCACTTGGAAAGGATAAGTTTTAACGTTGCGTTCGCAATTTCTTCAGCTGACAAGGACATAGTGAAGATTTTGAATAAGTTTCAAATAGAACGCATATGAAGAATTTGTGAATGGAATGGGTTGAGTTTAGCATAGATGGGGAAGGGTCCGATCACATTCACTTAGCAGAAAGAGCAACTTGAAGAAATAGCAATAAGTGAATGCTATAGAGGACATAAACTCATATATACAATGAAGAAAAGAGTCGGAAACAGTGAAGACAATGCAAAGTTGAAGAATATGAACAACTGAGGAATTTCAAAAACTCAAATTGAAGATTTTCAACTTTTGTGGTGGCGTGACCCACCGTATAAGAATGATGATTTCAGACATCGCGTACAATTGTCGTAGGGTTCTGAGAATCAATTTCTTCATTAATTTCTTCACACTTAGAGCGTTATTCTTCATTGATTGAAGAAAAACAAATTCTTCATGTGTTGCATATCTAAGTCATCAATTTTGCATAATTGTTAGGATGAGTGTTCAATTCAAAGAACATTCGAAGATTCTAAGATATTTAGCTCACACCGCAACTTGCTAAATCTCTTCTCATCCAAGGGCTTTGTGAAGATATCGGCTAGCTGTTCTTCAGTCTTCACATGTTCAATAGAGATGTCACCCTTTAACACATGATCACGAAGAAAATGATGATGAATCTGAATGTGCTTTGTCTTCGAGTGCTGAACTAGGTTGTGAGCAATCTTGATGGCACTCTCATTGTCACAGAGTAAAGGCACATTCTTCACGTTGACACCATAGTCCTTGAGAGTTTGCTTCATCCATAACAATTGAGCACATCAAGAGCCAGCAACAATATACTCAGCTTCAGTGGTAGATAGTGATACACAGTTCTGTTTCTTCGAGGACCAACAGACCAAAGATCTTTCGAGAAAATGACATGTACCAGATGTTGATTTGCGGTCCACATGATCACCAGCATAGTCAGAGTCTGAATATCCAATGAGATCAAAAGTCGAGCTCTTGGGGTACCATAATCTAAGTGTTGGTGTGTGAGCTAGATATCGAAGAATATGTTTCACAGCCATATGGTGTGATTCCTTCGGTGTAGCTTGAAATCGGGCACACATGCAAACACTAAGCATTATATCGGGCCTAGATGCACATAAGTACAATAGAGAACCAATCATGGAGCGGTATACCTTATGATCGAAGTCAATACCAGTTTCATTAGTGCACAGATGGCCATTTGTGGGCATAGGAATTTTGACGCCGTTGCAATCGTGCATGCCAAATTTCCTCAGTACATCTTTGAGGTATTTCTCCTGAGATATGAATATACCATTGCGTTGTTGACGAATTTGGAGACCTAAGAAGAATTTCAACTCTCCCATCATAGACATTTGATATTCTTCACTCGTCATATAGGCAAATTCATCACTATAGCATTGGTCAGTACAGCCAAAGATAATATCATCAACATATATTTGGCACACAAATAATTCACCATCATAAGATTTAGTGAAAAGAGTTGGATCGAGTGAACCGGGTTTGAAGCCTTTCTTCATGAGGAATTCCTTCAAAGTGTCATACCAAGCCCGAGGGGCCTGCTTGTGGCCATAGAGAGCTTTATTGAGTTTGAAGACTTTGTCAGGATTCTTTGGATCTTCAAAACCTGGGGGTTGAGCAACATATACTTCTTCCTCAAGATTACCATTGAGGAATGCACTTTTCACATCCATTTGATAGAGAATGATATCATGATGGTTAGCATAAGCAAGTAATATGCGAATAGCCTCAAGTCTAGCAACAGGTGCAAAAGTTTCATCGAAGTCAATTCCTTCAACCTGTGTGTAGCCTTGAGCTACAAGTCGTGCCTTATTCCTTACCACAAGGCCATTTTCATCTTGCTTGTTGCGGTAGATCCACTTTGTGCTGATGATATTATGCTTGCGAGGATCTAGACATTTGACTAGTTCCCAGACGTTGTTGAGTTCAAACTGATGTAATTCTTCTTGCATAGCTTGAATCCACTCAGGCTCCAGAAATGCTTCATCTACCTTAGTGGGCTCTGTGATAGAGACAAAAGCAAAGTGCCCACAAAAGTTAGATAAGTGTGAAGCTTTTGAGCGTGTGAGAGGACCTGGTATATTGATGTCGATGATGATTTTCTCAATCTTCACTTCTTTAGCAATGCGAGGATGAGCTGGTTGACGTCGAGGAATTTGATTAGCATTTTCTTCAGCACCATTTTCTTCAGCATTTTCCTCGGGTGCATTAGCTCGACGTTCTTCAGGTTCTGGAATGAATTCTTCAGCAGATTCTTCGGTGGGAATGACATCCTCAGTAGCCTTGAATTTGATAGTTTCCTCAGGAGCTGGTTCATCTATCATGGTAGGCAGGTGCTCTCTTTGCGAGCCGTTAGTTTCATCGAACCGCACATCTACAGTTTCAACAACCTTGTGAAGAACGTTGTTGAAGACTCTGTAGGTGTGCGAGTCCTTTCCATAACCAAGCATAAACCCTTCATGTGCTTTTGGTGCAAATTTTGAGTTGTGGTGAGGATCTCTAATCCAACATTTAGCACCAAAGACTTTGAAATAACTCACATTAGGTTTCTTGTCTATGAGGAGTTCGTAGGCAGTCTTCTTGAAGAATTTGTGAAGATATACTCTGTTGATGATGTGGCACGCAGTATCAATAGCATCAATCCAGAAACGACGAGGCGTTTTGTATTCATCAAGCATAGTGCGAGCCATCTCTGCAAGAGTCCTGTTCTTGCGCTCCACGACACCATTTTGCTGAGGAGTATAAGGAGCAGATAGCTCATGAGTAATACCAAGTTCATCAAGATAGTCATCGAGACCAGAGTTCTTGAACTCAGTTCCATTATCACTTCTGATGTGCTTGATCTTCACACTAAAGTTGGTTGAAGCCCTCGAGGAAAATCGTTTGAAGACTTCCTGCACTTCTTGTTTGTAAGTAACAATGTGTACCCGTGTATACCGAGAGTAATCATCAACAATAACAAAGCCGTATTAAGAAGCATCATTTGAAACTGCAGAATAATGATTAGGACCGAAGAGATCCATGTGAAGCAAGTAAAATGGCCGAGTAGTAGTCATGATAGTCTTTGCTGGATGCTTGGCCTTGGTCATCTTTCCAGCTTCACAGGCACCGTATAAGTGGTCCTTGAGGAATTTGACATTTTCAATGCCAATGACATGCTTCTTCTTCGCAAGTGTGTGCAAATTCCTCATGCCTGCATGACCAAGTCGTCGATGCCATAGCCAGCCTTCTGAAGCTTTTGCAAGTAGGCACACAGCTGGTTGAGGTCCTGTAGAGGAATCAACAATATACAAGTCTCCTCTTCTAAAGCCTTCGAAGACTATGGAGTTGTCAGATTCCATGATCACAGCACAATGATATTTGCCAAAAGCAACAACCATATCCAGATCGCAAAGCATTGAGACAGACATGAGGTTGTATCCTAAGGACTCGACAAGCATGACTTTGTCCATGTGTCGATCCCTCGAGATCACAACCTTACCTCGACCCAATACCTGACTTTTGCCTTTGTCAGCGAAGATGATGTGCTTCAGATGAGATTGTGATAAGGGAGCATCCATCAAGAGATTCTTGTCACCAGTCATGTGATTTGTACATCCACTATCGAGGACCCACTCAGTGGCTTTGGGTTTATCATCCTGCAGATGAATTAGTGCAGCTTACAAACTCATATACTTCATCAGTGAAGAATATGCCATCAAATCATCAGATCAATTTCATCAAGCAATGCAACAGATAAAGCAGTATGAGGACGTGAGAAATGAGAGTTCATTTCTTCGTGATTAGCCTGCGTCCTTTCAGGCATTTTTCAGGTCTCTAGCAAATTCTTCAGACGTTTGAGCACATCTGGAGACCTGACCCTGCATAAGAGATTAGTTCTTTTTCTTCACCACCCATATCTGAAGGGGTGGCAAAGAGTTCATCACTCTGCGAGCTCCATACGAGAAAGGTGGCACAGACGCCAGCCCGTTTCGTTTCACATAAGAGGAGTTAGGATAAGCATATGAATAAGCAGAGTAATTCTTCGAGGACTTATGAACATAATGGTTAGAGGAATAATGCTCATATTCATAGCCCTTATCTATTCTCTGCAAAACAGAGTTATTAGCACGATGATATTCATATGAGGACTTTGATCCATATGAGGAATTTGGTCCGTATGAGGATTTTACTCCATGTGAAGATTTTGATCCATATGAAGAATTGGATTTGGGGTTCCTATTCCTCACACGAGGTGTCATGAGGACATTCACTTGAAGATTTTCAAGGTGCCTCTTAGGGACCCAGATTTTCTTCATAGGGGGACCATTCCTACAGTTAGTTCCAACATATCTAGCAAAAACTTCACCATTCTGATTTTTGAACAGTTTATAGTTGGAGTCAAATGACTCATCAGAAGAATGAGGAGATTCACATGTAAAGCCAGATAAATTGGATGGATCAACTGGAGGTCCCTTTGCAGCAACCCATGAGGTTTTGGGATACTGCTCAGGCTTCCAACATGAACCATCAGCATTAAGTTTCCTCTCAAAGGCAATTCCCTCTTTCCTAGGGTTCCTGTTGAGGATATGCTTTTTAAGCACATCACAAAGAGTCTGATGCCCTTTGAGGCTTTTGTACATGCATGTCATGTATAATTCCTTCAACCCTGCATTGTCAGTGATACTAGCAATGTCCTCAGATGAGGAATTAGTGATAGCAGAGGCAGTTGAAGAATTTGTAGCATTTCAAGCATTTGAACATTCAGGTGAGGAATTAGCAGTTTCACTTTCAATGCATTTCAAGCATGGAGGAATGAATTCTTCCTGAGAAGCGCTGATTTGTTGAGCAAGTAATGAATCACGCTCCTTCTGAAGATCTTCATAACTCACTCTTAGCTTTTCAAGATCTTGCTTTCTTTGAAGAAATTCATAAGAAAGCTTCTCATGATCAGACAAGAGAGTGTTATGATGACTTTGAAGGTTATCGCACTTGGACTAAAGTCTCTGAAGATTTTCAGTCAAGATTTTAGTTCAGTCTATTTCTTCACCCAACATATCATCACTTTTATCTAGCATGTTTTGAACCTTATCAAGAGCCTTTTGTTGTTGCACATCAATTTTAGCAAGTTTAGAATAGTTGGGCTTAAGGTTTTCATCAGATTCATCCTCACTAGATTCAGAGGAGGGATAATTGAGTACCTTGGCACCCTTTGCCATGAAACAATAGGTAGGAGCATAGTCATCATTGTCTTCATCAGCCTTGTTGGTGAGATCATTTTCTTCAGTGTTGAAGATAGACTTGCTGACGAATGCAGTACCGAGAGCTAGACTTGCCACACCAGATTCGGATTCCTCAGATTCCTCCTCTTCCTCATGATCCTCAGATTCAGCTTCAGAGTCCATTTCCTTGCCAATGAATGCCCGAGCCTTTTTGGAGTTGTTCTTCTTGTGAAGTGAAGACTTTGATGATTTTGATGATGAAGATTTTGACGATTTCTTCTTCGTCTTTGCATCATCAGAACCGTAATCCTTGTATTTCTTCTTTTTGGATTCCTTTTCCCACTAAGGACAATCTTGAATGTAGTGACCAGGCTTCTTGCATTTGTGACATAGCCGTTTGTTGTAGTTACTGGATGAGGAATCATTTCTCTTAGTGAACTTTCGAAAGCGACCACGTCTTGAGAACCTTTGGAATTTGTTCACAAGCAAAGCTAGCTCCTGGCTCAATTCTTCAGGATCACCAAGGCTACTACCAGAATCTTCACCTTCAGATTCAGAGACGGCCTTGGCCTTCAGGGCACGTGATCTGCCATAGCTTGGACCATAGAGATCTCTCTTTTCTGCAAGCTGGAACTCATGAGTGTTTAGCCTTTCGAGGATATCAGCGGGATCAAGTGCCTTGTAATCACCACGCTCTTGAATCATCAAAGCGAGAGTATCAAAAGAGGAATCAAGTGATCTCAGCAATTTCTTCACCACTTCATGGTCCGTGATGTCAGTGGCACCAAGTGCTTGAAGTTCATTTGAGATGTTAGTAAGACGATCGAAGGTTTGCTGAACGTTTTCATTGTCAAGCCTTTTGAAGCAGTTGAAGAGATTGCGAAGAACATCAACTCAAGAGTCACGCTGTGTTGAGACTCCTTCATTGACTTTGGACAACCTATCCCAGATGAGCTTCGTAGTTTCCAAAGCACTCACTCTTCCATACTGTCCTTTGCTCAGATAGCCACAAATGATATTCTTCGCTTGAGAATCGAGTTGCTTGAATATCTTCACATCAGCAACATTTAGAGAAGGTGATACCGAGGGAACACCATTTTCCACAACATACCAGAGATCGTTATCAATTGCCTCAAGATGCATTCGCAACTTGTTCTTCCAGTAGGGGTAGTCCGTTCCATCGAAGGTAGGATACCCAGCTGAGACCTTGATCATACCTGCGGTCGACATAACTAAAACTCCAGGCAGTTAAACCAAAATCACACAGAACAAGGGAGTACCTAGGAGCACACTCAGTACAAGCAATTTGCATTCATTATACAACCATTATGACCCAGACTCCGGACAACACGGCAATAGTTTCAAAAATAGTTCCATTGCACATATACCAATGATGAAGTCTAAGGGCCCGAAGTAACTTCAGTTGAGCAGCCGGTTTCATCAGCCCTAGGAGCACAATTAGTATGAGCAATTCACATTCATCATACAACCATTATGACCCAGACTCCAGACAACACGGCAATAGTTTCAAAAATAATTCCATTGCACAGATACCAGTGATGAAGTCCAAGCACTCCTGCCTCAGTGAACTGCAAAACAAAAGCACATAATAAATCAAAGATAATACTATCATCATACTAGTTGTTATGCTCTTGCCTTGTATCTATACTGTGTTAAAAAAACACGCACCCATGTCATGTCAAAAATAAAACTCACATACAGGTAAAAATATACGAATGGCATTTTAAAAAATACCAATGGCGGGATGATGTCTACACACGCTTCTACTCTTGTAGACTATGTTGGGCCTCCAAGCGCAGAGGTTTGTAGGACAGCAGCAAGTTCCCTCAAGTGGATGACCTAAGGTTTATCGAACTCAGGGAAGTAGAGGTTGAAGATGGTCTCTCTCAAGCAACCCTGCAACTAAGATACAAGAAGTCTCTTGTGTCCCCAACACACCTAATACACTTGTTAGATGTATAGGTGCACTAGTTCGGCGAAGAGATGTTAAATGGCAAGTGATATGGATGGCAAAACAAAGTAATATAAATCTGTAATAAAAAGTGCAGCAAGCAAACAAGTGGTAAACGTGAGCACAAATGGTATTGCAATGGTGGAAACAAGGCCTAGACTTCATACTTTCACTAGTGGCAACTCCCAACAACATTAACATAATCGAATCACATGATATTTCCCATAAAACATGCAAAGGGGACGCACTCGGAGGTCATTCCTTCGTGGTCAAGAGAGGATGAGAATTATGTAGGGCTACAAAAGCACACCTCAAAGTTCGTAGTTCTCAATCTAAGGATTTCCCAATGTCACCGCGGCCATCCAAAGAGAGTCCCACAATCACCACAACATATCTAAAGGATAGTCAAAGACAAGCACCAAGAGACTCTCAATCTTCAATCAACACACAAGAGAGGAAATCACTCATGAAAATATTGTTCTAATCCATGTCCAATAGACCGCTGTCACCTTGGTCTCGGGGATTATACTAGATAAAGGCAAGTGAGTACATCAATCCAATACATAGAGGAAGGGGAAATATCATGGGATCTCCCTAGATTAACATAGCCTATGATCACAACGAAGATCACATCATGGGAGAGAGAATTGACCACATAGCTACTGGTAAGAACCTCAGCCCCGAGGAGGAACTACTCCCGCATCATGGAGGGAGGAAGCAACGTCGATGGAGATGAATCCGGGGGCACTTCCCCGTCCAGGCAGGGTGCCGGCACAGGAATTCTGGTCCCCCGAAGCTTGATGGCGATGGCGGCGGAGATTGGAATCGCGTCTGGAGAAAAGGGGTCTAAAATCAGGGTTTCCGTGACACGGTGTAAATATATGCCAAAGGGGGGCATCAGAGGGGGTCAGGGGTGCCCAGGCGCCCCCCGGCGCGGCCAGGGGGGCGCGTGGGCAGGCTGCCTGGAGCCCTTGTGGGTCCCCTCCGGCCCTACTTTGGCCGCATGGAAGCTTCCGGAACGCTGATTTTTTATATAATTTTTCTGGATTTTTTCTGGCAGTTCTCGTAATGTGAAAACCTGAAATACAAAAACAGCCGAAAACAGAAACTAGCACTGGGGTGCACTGAGTTAATAGGTTAGTCCAAATATGATCAAAAGTGTATGGAAATGTATAAATAACATAGCAATATCACCCAAAAGAGGCATGGAGCAAGCAGAAATTATAGATACGTTTTGGACGTATCAACATCCCCAAGCTTAATTCCTGCTCGTCCTCGAGTAGGTAAATGATAACAAGAATAATTTCTGTGGTGACATGCTATTAACCATATAGGACTTTTTCATAGTCATATGACAAAAGCTTACTGAGACAATGAATCTGTAGTAATTAAGTTGCCTCATGAGAAAATCACAAAGAACTGAAAGTTTTACAATATGATATTGAAATATCAAATAGATTTGTAATGAACATGATGTGCAAATATGATAAAGTGATATCTAGCTTGCCCCCTTTAGTGAAGCAAAACATAAATGCAGGGGCACCTCCAAGGTTTAAGTGATGACTAGATACAATGATTTCAAAATAAACGATATCACAATCATGCAAAAGACAATGCTACTTTGGGACAATGCACATTACACTCAGAATGACAATCATGCTCTCAGTAGTTGGTGCTTTCAAAAGAAGGTGGAGACTCTCGATCCATGGCTTTTGTTGGCAAGGTTGAAAACCCGTAGTCGGAAACAAAGACAAAACATGTACCAGAGCTCTTGGTTTTAAAACAGAGGTAATAATTATTTTTTTGGATCATGCATGTTTCGTCAACGAATGCTAGCAGACAACTCAATCACTTCTTGAGATGGACAAGTTTCGAAGAACGGCTCCCGAATGAGGACAATCACATCCTCTTAATCTCCTTTGTTTATCACTGCCAAAGTTTTCTGATTTCTCATGAACAAAGCGTGAAGGAGGGTTTGTTTATTATATTATCTTTTTGAGCCGGGCGCACTCAATGCCAGTTCCTTCTCATATTATGGGTTTGCACATTATACATGCAATCCCGGGGTGAAGCTTGCCCAACTTAAAAAGATCATGAATTAACTACTACTTCCTCATGAACTTACAACAGAGGCACAAAATAGGAATGCTTTTTCTTTGAATAATTTCGAGATGGCACATGCAAGTCTCCGTTAGGAATGGCAGGTAATTACCATGTAGGAAGATATGGTGGACTCATATGGCATAACTGGATTAAAAGGATGTGGATGCACAAGCAGTCAGTCCGCTTAGTACAGGTGGAGGTTAGCAAAAGACTGGGAGCGACCAACTAAGAGAGCAATGACGGTCATAATCATGCAGAGCGACAAAGCAACATTGAATCAGGCATGGAAGTTATATCGCTACTCAGAAACAAAAGATCATCAAGGCTTGACAGACTTTCTTTACAGTCTTAAATATGCGTGAGCATATGCCAAGTCAATCAAAGTAAATTCTCGAAGGAAGATATTACTAAACCATACCACATCATAGGCAAACAAATCATGTTGGTACTCCAATAGCACATTGGGAAACCCCCAGCTATTTGAGGCTAACCATAAGAAAACATGAACTACTAAGCGCCATTATGCACGTAGCATCTTTATCATAGACATATCAACCAATGCAACGGAAGCAAACTCTCTTAATAAGATAAGCATGATAACTAAAGAGAGTTCAAGCAACCAACTAAACAAAAGCTCTTTAAAAAGATAAGCATGAAAACTAAGAGCTAAGCATGATAGTAGCTATTGAAAGACAAAGAACACAGACAGCAAAGATAGACATGAAAATTCTATGTTATGTTCTAGGTAGAAGTGGAGCGTGTTTCTCTCCCACATAAAGAAAGCTGAGTTCCGACTCGTTATGAAAAGCTAAAGAAAACTAAAAAGGAAACTAAAAGCAAGACGCTCCAAGCATAGCACATAACACATGAAGTGATAAAAATATAGTGGAACGAAAGACGAACTGATAATGTAGATGGAGAAGGGGATGCACGGGGGCATCCCTAAGCTTAGACGCTTGAGTCTCCTTGAATATTTCTTGGGGGTGCATGGGGGCATCCCCAAGCTTGAGCGTTTGACACTCCTGGATCTTTTTATCATCTTCCCTCGCACACTTGAAAACTCCCTTCATACATAACTCATCATAATCTGATTAGCGAGGTTAGTATCCATAATAAAATAATTGTTCCTTGATGGAAATAAGGATATTCTTGAAGGTCTACTGTTTCTAAAGATTGCCAAAAGGTTTTTGCAAAGAAAAATCAAGCTCAAGGTTTGCAAAATGAAGGAAAGGCAAAACAGGACAGAATCTGTGAAAAACAGAACAGCAGGTAGTAAATGATTTTTTCGGGGCACTTATGCAACTCTAATCAAAAAACTCAGAACAGACGCACGAAAGACAATTGTATAGAGCATGCTGTCGAAACAATTCAGACCAAAAAGATGATCTGGTGATTTTATACGAATTTTCCTATCCAAGGACAGAATCTGTTTCCTGGACAGCACGTCACAACTTTTGAACTTTCTTGCAATCAGAGGCTACACTTGGCACAAAGTTGAAAAGTAAAGATACAATGATGATGCTACTATAGTAACAACATCAAGACACAACAAAAGCAAAATAAAATTTTATTCATGTGGGCTGCCTCCCAAAAGCGCTTTCTTTTATGCCTTTAAGCTAGGCATAAGACTTTAAGGATGTTCTCGTAGGAATAAGAGTTAAAGAACAAAAGAGAGCATCAAGAAGCAAATATCAAAGACATTTAAGCCTAAGATGCTTCCTATGCATAGGAATATTGCAATAGAATAATTCATTGAAGCACAAAGCAATAAGCATAGGAAGACAAAACAAGTGCAGCTTCAAAACCTTCAACATAAAGAGAGGGAACTTGATATTATTGAAATATCTATAAGCATATGTTCCCTTCTCATAATAATTTTCAGTGGGATCACGAATAAACTCAACAATATAAGCATCACATAAAGCATTGTTACCATGATCCACATGCAAAAAGGTACTCTTACTCTCCACATAAGCATAATATTTCTCATTAGTAATAGTGGGAGTAGGACTATCATAAACAACTTGAACACTATAGATTGGAGTTACAACATCATCATAGTAGAGAAGAGCATTATCATTGCTAGCAACTATATTTGTAATCATGTTGTCTTTATTCTTACTAGCAAAAGAATTATCAATTATCACATCACTAGTGGGTGAAGGATTTGCAATCCTATCATCCCCAAGCTTAGAGCTTCCCATATCATCACTTTCAGAGTTGGTACCAAAAAGATTTTCAAGATCATAAGTAGCATTATCATCATTTTCCCAATCACAATAAGTAACATGCATATCATAATCAAAATCATCTTCAATAGTACCTACGGACGTATCATCAAGATGATAATTAAGGCAATAAACTTCACCTTCTTCTTTAAACTTACAACCGTTAGGATAAATGTTGATGGGAGGAATATGCTCAGGCCAGGTTGATACCCATTCTTCTTCTTTCTTGCTCCTCTTCCTCCTCCTCTTCTTTTCCTTCTTCTTAACCTTAGGAGGGAGTGGTTGGAGATGAAGCTTCTCCACATATCCTGGTTTATCATTAGAAACAATAGGGGAAACTTGGGAGAAACTCTCCTTTTTATTAGCAGAAATATAAGAGACATTTTTATACTTTGGTAAGGTCCCCTCCTTTCTAATCTTACTTATGTAATCATTTTCATGGCAATTAACAACACAATAGAGATGGCAATTTTGCAAAGTGTTTTTTATTCCTATGGCATTAACATCTAGCCAAGAAGTCTTCTCTGTTAACTCTTCACACATCAAAAATAACATAAGCTCATCATAAAGATCAGAGGTGATCATGTTATGACACAACCGGTTAACAGTTATGTTTTGAAAGTTCATGCATTGAAAATTAAAGTGACCCTCTATACGGCAAAGTTCACAAGTAAAAGGATAAAGGTCACACAATTCTCTAGCAATTTCATTTAAATCTCTGACCCAAGTGATTGTTCTTTCATGCTTATGTTGCTTACAATACTTCTCTTCTTCAATCACAGGCCTTTCACAAGGTCTATCCACTCCACAAAAATTAACATGCTTATATAAAACTTCATTTTCAGGAATTGGATCATGCATGTTGCAATCATCATGAACAATTTCATTTTCTTTGCAAGTCTCTTTAAAGGTTTATGATACTTGATCCAATCCTCCTTAGGCATATTAAGATGTGAAGCAAAAGATTTGACGAAATCAACAAGGAGTTGAGAATCAAGCCCAAACTTAGCACTAAACTTATTAAAACTTGTAGTTTCAACAAAGGACTTAATGCAATCATACTCATAAATTATACCTGACTCTTTACCTTTGTCGATCTCCCAATCTTCAGTGTTGCGTTGAATTCTTTCAAGGAGTTCCCATTTAGCATCAATCTTTTTGTTTGTGAAAGAACCCATAGAGGAAGCGTCGAGCAAATCTTTATCCTGTCGAGAAAGCCTCGCATAGAAATTAGTAATAATCATATCTTTGGGGAGCCCATGGTTAGGACATTTTAGCATTAATGTTTTCAGACTCCCCCAAGCTTGAGCAATGCTCTCTCCGTCATGAGGATAGAAATTATAAACATAATTCCTATTCTCATGGACTTCATGAAGAGGATAAAACTTGGAGCAAAAGAGAGACTGGATCTCTTCCCAATCCAGCAGGTGAGAGTCATCTAGTAGCCTATACCATTCCAATGCTTTTCCTTTCAGTGACAAGGCGAATAATTTCCTCATGACAAACTCCCTTGATACACCTGCAAGCTTAAATAATGAACATAGTTGTGACAGATATAGCAAGTGTTCACCGGGATGTTTGTCTCCTGCATAACGATTAGCCAAAACATAATCGATAATACCAGCTGGTATTTTATAGGACACAATTTCAGTAGGGGGAGGAGCAACCACCACAGGTGTGGGGCGTCTTCCCGTAAGCAACGATCCAATAGCAAGGTTGTCCATAAGCATAACTAGTGAAATAAAAACAAGAAACAAAAAGATTTAATTGCAAGATCTAAAGATATACCTTCAAGTGCTCACCTCCCCGGCAACGGCGCCAGAAATAGCTTGATGTCTACACACGCTTCTACTCTTGTAGACTATGTTGGGCCTCCAAGCGCAGAGGTTTGTAGGACAGCAGCAATTTCCCTCAAGTGGATGACCTAAGGTTTATCGAACTCAGGGAAGTAGAGGTTGAAGATGGTCTCTCTCAAGCAACCCTGCAACTAAGATACAAGAAGTCTCTTGTGTCCCCAACACACCTAATACACTTGTTAGATGTATAGGTGCACTAGTTCGGCAAAGAGATGTTAAATGGCAAGTGATATGGATGGCAAAACAAAGTAATATAAATCTGTAATAAAAAGTGCAGCAAGCAAACAAGTGGCAAACGTGAGCACAAATGGTATTGCAATGGTGGAAACAAGGCCTAGGCTTCATACTTTCACTAGTGGCAACTCCCAACAACATTAACATAATCGAATCACATGATATTTCCCATAAAACATGCAAAGGGGACGCACTCGGAGGTCATTCCTTCGTGGTCAAGAGAGGACGAGAATTATGTAGGGCTACAAAAGCACACCTCAAAGTTCGTAGTTCTCAATCTAAGGATTTCCCAATGTCACCGCGGCCATCCAAAGAGAGTCCCACAATCACCACAACATATCTAAAGGATAGTCAAATACAAGCACCAAGAGACTCTCAATCTTCAATCAACACACAAGAGAGGAAATCACTCATGAAAATATTGTTCTAATCCATGTCCAATAGACCGCTGTCACCTTGGTCTCGGGGATTATACTAGATAAAAACAAGTGAGTACATCAATCCAATACATAGAGGAAGGGGAAATATCATGGGATCTCCCTAGATTAACATAGCCTATGATCACAACGAAGATCACATTATGGGAGAGAGAATTGACCACATAGCTACTGGTAAGAACCTCAGCCCCGAGGAGGAACTACTCCCGCATCATGGAGGGAGGAAGCAACGTCGATGGAGATGAATCCGGGGGCACTTCCCCGTCCCGGCAAGGTGCCGGCACAGGAATTCTGGTCCCCCGAAGCTTGATGGCGATGGCGGCGGAGATCGGAATCGCGTCTGGAGAAAAGGGGTCTGGAATCACGGTTTCCGCGACACGGTGTAAATATATGCCAAAGGGGGGCATCAGAGGGGGTCAGGGGTGCCCAGGCGCCCCCCGGCGCGGCCAGGGGGGCGCGTGGGTAGGCCTCCTGGAGCCCCTGTGGGTCCCCTCCGGCCCTACTTTGGCCGCATGGAAGCTTCCGGAACGCTGATTTTTTATATAATTTTTCTGGATTTTTTCTGGCTGTTCTCGTAATGTGAAAACCTGAAATACAAAAACAGCCGAAAACAGAAACTGGCACTGGGGTGCACTGAGTTAATAGGTTAGTCCAAATATGATCAAAAGTGTATGGAAGTGTATAAATAACATAGCAATATCACCCAAAAGAGGCATGGAGCAAGCAGAAATTATAGATACGTTTTGGACGTATCACGGGAGTTACTCCACGGTCGACGATGAGAGACGGAAAGGTTGACCAATAACGTACCCTCGCCTTCCCTCTGCTCTCATCACCACTCCCTCCGCCATTGCAACACCTCATGATCCCTCTCATGGCGAGCACCGAGCGGCGTGGCACAAGACCTGTTTTACAAATATTTATGTCACTCTTTTAAAATGACCAGTTTCACTCTTTTGTGAAATCTGAAATTGAAAAAACTGAAAGCACTTTATAAAAACATTAAATTATTTGCGCCACTGTTTCTGAATTCACTCTTTTAGAAGTGAAATTTATTTACAATCATTATTTTTTATGGATGCAATCAATTTTTTGAAATAACTGAAAATTAGTTTTTGAATTAGTTGAAATCAATATTTAAAATTATTCAAATCAGTTATTTGAAAGAGATGAAATTTGTTGTTTTTTGAAACAACAGAAATATGATTTTTCCAATTTAGTGGAATTAGTTTTACAGTTAACTGAAATATGTGTTTTTGAAAAAAGTTGAAATCTATTTATTTGAAAATCTTGCAATCAGCTTTTTGAAATGTGCAAATCAACTTTTTCAAAACTGAAATCAATTTATTAAACTATTGAGATCAGTTTCTTGAAACTATTCGCATTCATCATATTTATTAAACTATGTAGACATGATCGAGACTCATCTCCGGTCAATAACCAATAGCGGAATGTGGATGCTCATATTGGTTCCCGCATATTCTACGAAGATCTTTATCGGTTAAACCGCATAACGACACACGTTGTTTCCTTTGTCGTCGGTATGTTACTTGCCCGAGATTCGATCATCGGTATCATCTTACCTAGTTCAATCTCGTCACCGGCAAGTCTCTTTACTCGTTCTGTAATACATCATCTCGTGACTAACTCATTAGTCGTTTGCTTGTAAGGCTTATTACGATGTGTATTACCGAGAGGGCCCAGAGATACCTCTCCGACATTCGGAGTGACAAATCATATTCTCGATCTATGCCAACACCACAAACACCTTCAGAGGCACCTGTAGAGCATCTTTATAATCACCCAGTTATGTTGTGTTGTTTGATAGCTGATACATCTCCAACGTATCTACTTTTCCAAACCCTTTTGCCCTTGTTTTGGACTCTAACTTGCATGATTTGAATGGAACTAACCCTGACTGATGTTGTTTTCAGCAGAATTGTCTCGGTGTTGTTTTTGTGCAAAAATAAAAAGTTCTCGGGATGACTTGAAAATCCATGGAGAATTATTTTGGAAAATATAAAAAATACATGCAAGAAGATCTAGACCAGGGGGCCCACACCCTGTCCACGAGGGTGGGGCGCGTCCCCCCTGCCTCGTGGGCCTCCTGGTGCTCCACCGACGTATCCCCACATCCTATATATTCACTTTCGGGGAGAAAAAATCAGAGAGGAAGAATTATCATGTTTTACGATACGGAGCCGCCGCCAAGCCCTAATCTCTCTCGGGAGGGCTGATCTGGAGTCCGTTCGGGGCTCCGGAGAGTGGAGATCGTCGCCATCGTCATCATCAACCTTCCTCCATCACCAATTCCATGATGCTCACCGCTGTGCGTGAGTAATTCCATCGTAGGCTTGTTGGACGGTGATGGGTTGGATGAGATCTATCATGTAATCGAGTTAGATTTGTTAGGGTTTGATCCCTAGTATCCACTATGTTCTGAGATTGATGTTGCTATGACTTTGCTATGCTTATGCTTGTCACTAGGGCCCAAGTGCCATGATTTCAGATCTGTACCTATTATGTTTTCATGAATATATGTGTGTTCTTGATCCTATCTTGCAAGTCTATAGTCACCTACTATGTGTTATGATCCGGCAACCCCGAAGTGACAATAATCGGAACCACTCCCGATGATGACCGTAGTTTGAGGAGTTCATGTATTCACTATGTGTTAATGCTTTGGTCCGGTACTCTATTAAAAGGAGGCCTTAATATCCCTTAATTTCCAATAGGACCCCGCTGCCACGGGAGGGTAGGACAAAAGATGTCATGCAAGTTCTTTTCCATAAGCACGTATGACTATATTCGAAATACATGCCTACATTGCATTGATGAACTGGAGCTAGTTCTATGTCACCCTAGGTTATAACTTCTACATGATGAATTGCATCCGACATAATTTCCCATCACCGATCCCATGCCTACGAGCTTTTCCCATATTGCTTGTTGCTTATTTACTTTTCCGCTGCTACTATTACAAAAACTACAAAAACACTACCGTTACTTTTATTGCTGCTACCGCCACTACCATATTACTTTGCTACTAAACTACCTTGCTGCAGATACTAAGTTTCCAGGTGTGGTTGAATTGACAACTTAGCTGCTAATACTTAAGAGTATTCTTTGGCTCCCCTTGTGTCGAATCAATAAATT
Organism: Secale cereale; assembly: GCA_902687465.1. Taxonomy (NCBI): domain Eukaryota; kingdom Viridiplantae; phylum Streptophyta; class Magnoliopsida; order Poales; family Poaceae; genus Secale; species Secale cereale. Next base: position 786,122,293 of record LR738715.1, on the reverse strand, counting down.
TGGGTTGAATACTTTACCCTCGAAAACTGTTGCGATCCCCTACACTTGTGGGCTATCAAGTCTATTTTCTGGCGCGCGTTGCCGGGGAGCATAGCTCTATTCTTTAAGTCACTTGGGATTTATATCTGTTGATAACTATGAAGAATTTGAAGGACTCGAAAACCAAGATCTTACCCTCAACTACGAGGGGGGGTAAGGAACTGCCATCTAGCTCTGCACTTGATTCACCATCTGTTATGGGTAAATTTGCGACACCTACTCCTGCTATTGAATCTGATATGTCGTATGTTCTTGATGATGCCACTTCTGCTATGTATGATGAAACTACTTCTATGCTTGATAATTCTGTGCCACTAGGTGAATTTCTAGATGAACAAATTGCTAAGGTTAGGGAGAATGCAAATATTGAAACTGATGATATTTATGGAAAGTGATGATGAAGCTTCTCCCAATAGATATGAATTGCCTGTTGTTTCTGAGGGTTATATTATGGATGAAGAAACTGCCAGAGAGTTTCTTGCTTGCAATGATAGATATGATCTTAAGAAACTATTAGCTAAGCTGAAAGAAAAGTCCTTGAATGCTAGAATGAAACATGACCCTGCTTTCGCTACTTCACCTATCTGTGTTACCGATAAGGATTATGAATTCTCTGTTGATCCTGAGTTAATTACTTTGGTTGAATCTGATCCTTACCATGGCTATGAATCTGAAACTATTGTGGCACATCTTACTAAGTTGAATGATATAGCCACCCTGTTTACCAACGATGAAAATATTCGTTATTAACATATCCTTAAGTTATTTCCTTTCTTGTTAAAGGGTGATGCTAAGACTTGGTTTAATTCTCTTGATCCTGGTTGTGTGCGTAGTCCCCAGGATATAATGTATTACTTCTCTGCTAAATATTTTCCCGCTCATAAGAAACAAGCTGCCTTACGGGAAATAAATAACTTTGTGCAAATTGAAGAAGAGAGTCTCCCACAAGCTTGGGGGAGGCTTCTCCAATTACTTAATGCCTTTCCTGATCATCCTCTTGAGATGAATGATATACTTGATGTCTTTTATAATGGACTAACTGATGCTTCCAGAGACCACCTGGATAGTTGTGCTGGTTGTGTTTTCGGGGAAAGAACAGTTGATCAAGCTGAATTACTATTGAGTAATATGCTGGCCAATGAAAATAATTGGACACTTCCTGAACCAGCCCCTAAGCCAATTCCGAAGAAAAGAGGTGTTCTATTTCTCAGTCCTGAAGATATGCAAGAGGCAAAGAAATCTATGAAAGAAAAGGGTATTAAAGATGAAGATGTTAAGAATTTACCACCTATTGAAGAAATACATGGTCTTGATAACCCGACACAGGTAGTAAAGGTAAATTCTCTTTATAGATTTGATGAAGGCGATATTCCTCGTTATAAGTCTGCTAGCCAATGCTTAGATGAGTTTGATGATTTTATTGTGAAACAAGAAAACTTTAATGCTTCTGTTGGTAGACAAGTACAATACAATGCTTATATGATTGAACGCTTGAGTGATTATCTGTCTAGAGTTAAAGGCGAATTGAAACTCATTAGTATACATGCTTCTATGGTTACCACTCAAGTAGAACAAGTACTTAAGGCTCAGAATGATTTGCTCAATGAATTAAATGGTAAGAATAATGACTATGCTATTAGAGTTTCTACTAGAAGTGGTAAAATGACTCAGGAACCTCTGTATCCTGAAGGCCACCCTAAGAGAATTGAGCAAGATTCTCGGAGAGCTAATTTAGATGCACCTAGTTCTTCTAAGAAGAAGAAAAAGAAAAATGATAGAACTTTGCATGCTTCTAGTGAACCTGTAGCTGACACACCTGAGAATCCAAATGATATATCTGTTTCTGATGCTGAGACACAATCTGGTAATGAACATGAACCTAGTGATAATATAAATGATGATGTTCATAATGATGCTCAACCTAGCAATGATAATGATGTAGAGATTGAACCTGCTGTTGATCTTGATAACCCACAATCAAAGAATCAACGTTATGATAAGAGAGACTTTGTTGCTAGGAAGCACGGTAGGGAAAGAGAACCATGGGTTCAGAAACCCATGCCTTTTCCTCCGAAACCATCCAAGAAAAAGGATGATGAGGATTTTGAGCGCTTTGCTGAAATGATTAGACCTATCTTTTTGCGTATGCGTTTGACTAATGTGCTTAAAACAAATCCTTATGCTAAATATATGAAGGATATTATTACCAATAAAAGAAAGATACCTGAAGTAGAAATTTCCATCATGCTTGCCAATTACACTTTCAAGGGTGGAATACCTAAGAAACTAGGAGAGATCCAGGAGTACCTACTATACCTTGCTCCATTAAAGGAAACTATGTTAAAACTGCTTTATGTGATCTTGGAGCCGGTGTTAGTGTTATGCCTCTCTCTTTATATCGTAGACTTGACTTGAGTAAGTTGACACCTACTGAAATATCTTTGCAAATGGCTGATAAATCAACTGCTATACATGTCGGTATTTGTGAGGATGTGCCTGTTGTAGTTGCTAATGTTACTATTCTAACAGACTTTGTTATACTTGATATTCCCGAGGACGATAGTATGTCTATTATCCTTGGTAGACCCTTTTTGAATACTGTTGGGGCTGTTATTGATTGCAACAAAGGCAATGTCACTTTTCATGTCAACGGTAATGAGCATACTGTACACTTTCTGAGGAAACAACATCAGGTCCACAGTATCAATTATATTGAAAAAATTTCAACTATCACTATTGGAGGTTTTGAATTTCCTCTTCCTACTATCAGAAGACATATGACATTCTTATTGTTGGGGACATACATATCCCCATTGAAGTAACCTAGTGTTATTCGAAAATTCTCCGATTTCATGTTATTCGGAAAGAGTTTATTAACAAGACCTGATCAACCTTGTTAATGGATTCCTTTTGATGAGCATGGGATAGGTGAATCTAGATAGCACAACCATCTATACCCTCCTTTTACTTTCTGTTGATTAGGATAAATAAAGCAAAAATAGTATTTTCTGTCTGTTTCCAGACTTATCCGTGCAATAAAAAAATACCCCAAAAATAAAAGTTCTCCAAATGCCCTGAAAATGAAATATGATTTTTTATGGAATATTTGAGAAAATATGGCACATAACACACAACGAGGGGAGCCAACACCTGGCCACGAGGGTCTAGGGCGCGCCCCCTGCCTCGTGGGCCCCACGTGGTCCCCCTCAACGTATTCATGCACCCACACTCTTCTTCTTCCTCCCAAAAAAATCACCAACCAGCTCAAACCCGAGTTCTAGCTCATCTTGCTGCCATTTTCGATCTCCTTGCTCAAAGCACCATTCACCAAACTGTTTGGGGAGATTGTTCCTTGGTATGTGACTCCTCCATTGGTCCAATTAGTTTTTGTTCTAGTGCTTTATTTATTGCAAATTTTTGCTACTGTGGTGACCTTGTTCTTGAGCTTGCATGTCAAATTTTCTTGGTCCCAAGTAGTTCTAATGCATGATATAGTCTCTAGGCACTAGCAGGAGTTGTTGCTATCAATCTTGTTGAGTTTGGTTAACTTTTATTTTGAGTTACTAAAAATTTAAGAAATTTTCAGAAGGGAAAAATGATAAAGAGATTGTTGAGGGGCTCCTCCAGTAAGACCTCAGAGGAGAAGAAGAAAGAAGAAAATAATAAGCCCAAATATAATCTTCCTCGCATGGCAGAAGTTCGACCGTGCGAATGGCCTTGTAATGATTTCATGATGTCCGCCGGGATTTACGAAAGATTTTATTGATTGGCAAATAATGCAGGCCTCACCGACTTCCTCTACGACCAGAGTGAACAGTATCTCTTACTCACCAATATTTTCACGCAAAGTTTTCATTTTCATGCTAAGAAAACACCACCTACAATGGAGTTTCATTTATATGATGAGGTTAATGAGATATCACTCTTAGAATTTTGTGAAGTATGCAAGATACCCTTTGGAGGTAGACTTGATGAACCACGTCGTGTAGACGTTGAAGGGTTTATTGACATGATAGCTGTAGGGGAAACTAGACAAGTCTCAGGGGCAAGAATCTCTAGTATACACTTCCCTGTTCTGCGCTACTTTGCTTTATTTGCTAGTAGATGTCTAATTGGTCGCGGGAACAGCGGGAATCTTAGTGCACCTGATATTGTCATTTTACGCCATGCTCTATTTCAAGAAACAACTTTTAGCTTGGGCGCCGTCGTTGCTAAATGACTAAGTCTGAACCGCTCAAAGGGTCCAGTCTTTGGAGGCATCTTTGCTTCTCGCCTTGCTGAACATTTTAGAATACCTATTAGGCATTATGAGAAGGAGGAAAAATTGCTTGCCCCTGTTTATCTAGACTACAAGAGCATGGTAGCACACGATTTTATTGTTAAAGACAAGGATAGGTTGCTTAATTATAAATTAAGGTTTGATGAAAAATATTGTGAAATTGTTACCTTGCCTGCACCATCTCTGTTTGATCTATCTATAGGCATATATCTCGTTACATCAGATGCCTTCTACAAGTACCAAGGCCAGGCACAAGCTTCAGAGCCTGAGCCGGAGCCACCACTTGATCCTTACCGACAGTTTGTTTATGGGTGGGATCTGGAGGAGCTTGCCAACCAGTGGCACCCAGAGGACACATCTTAGTACACTGGAGGGAGTAGCTTCGATCCATGGCCATAGACCAACTTAGGCCAAAAGCCTAAGCTTGGGGGAGTACGTGTTTCTCACTGACTTTACATTCATGTTCACACACTTATTCTAGTTGTCGGTGCTCACACTCTTTCACTGTACCATCCATGTTTAGTTTAATTTCTTTTTCTTAGTCTTTTTCTCGTGTGCTAGAAAAAACCTTAAGAAAAACAAAAAATATATTAGTTGTAGCTTCTAGCTAGTTTACTTTCCTTGTAGTAGTAATTAAAAGAAAACCCAAAAAGATTTCCCGTTCTTCTTTTGCTTGTTGGGAGCTTTCTCGTGTAAATAGTTTCTTTTCTTTTCTTTGGGGGGGTAAGAGTAGAAGACCATGATTAAAATGCTTAGTGGCTCTCATAAGATTTATTGTTGATTTAACCTTGAGCCATATTACCTTGTCTTCTCTCTTGTATTAAATGCTCGCAGATTCCAGCTTAGTCTAATGCACGTGCACTATTATTATTATCCACACTGTTCGGTCGTGCGAGTGAAAGGCAATAAGGATGATATATGATGAACTAATTGAGATGAGAAAAGCTGGTATGAACTCGACCTCTCTTGTTTTTGTAAATATGATAGTTCATCGTTCCTAATTCAGCTTGTTATGAATGAAACATGCTTGCAATGACAATTAGAGATCATAGCTGCTTATGCCATGCTTAATTAGCTGAGAATTTATAATGGTCTATCTTGCGTGCCAACATGATATTAAAATGGTTGTGATGTGGTATGATGGGGTGGTATCCTCCTTTGAACGATTTAAGTGATTTGACTTGGCACATGTTCACACATGTAGTTGAAACAAATCAACATAGCCTCCACGATATTTATGATCATGGTGATTTATATCCTACTCATGCTTGCATTCATTGTTGATTAATTTTAATGCATGTTCATGACCGTTGTTGCTCTCTAGCTCGTCGCTTCCCAGTCTCTTTCTAGTCTTCGCCTATACTATGCGGGAATACTACTTGTGCATCCACTTCCATAAACCCCAAAGTTATTCCATATGAGTCCACCATACCTTCCTATATGCGGTATTTACCTGTCGTTCCAAGTAAATTTGTATGTGCCAAACTCTAAACCTTCAAATGAAATTCTGTTTTGTATGCTCGAACGGCTCATGTATCAACTAGGGCTGTCTATATCTTCCATGCTAGGTGGGTTATTCTCACGACGAGTGGACTCCGCTCATCATTCACGAGAAAATGGCTAGTAACCGGGATGCCCGGTCCCATGCTCAAAATCATAATAATTAAACAAAACTTCCCCAGGGCTGTTGCTGGTTTGGATGGTACCCGTTGTTTCGGGCTAGCCGTGGAGTGTGCTTGTTGGTGGTTGGGGGAGTATAAACTTTACCATTATGTTTGGGAACCGCATATAATGTGTGTAGCATGGGAGATATCAAGATTCTTGGTTGTTATGTTGACAATGAAAGTATACCACTCAAAATGTTATTCATCTCTATTTAAAACTTGAGCTCTGGCACCTCTACAAATCCCCGCTTCCCTCTACGAAAGGCCTATCTATTTACTTTTATGCAGAGTCATCATCCTCTTATCAAAGAGCACCAGTAGGAGAGCACCTCTGTCATTTGCATGTATTACTATTAATTTGCATTGAGTATGATCATGACTGGATCTCTTTTACCATGAATTACAATGTCTAGTCAGTCCTTGATCTTTAAAGATGATCTGCATTTATGTTTTGCAGTCTCAGAAAGGGCTAGCGAGATACCATCTTGTTATATCACATCATGATTGTTTTGAGAAAGTGTTGTCATCTGAGGTTTATTATTATTCTCGCTAATTGATTATGCCATTGATGTGAGTAGACTTGAGACCTGAAAGTTATTATCAATGTGGTTAGTTCATGATCTTGCTGAAAACCTGAATGTTGGCTTACATATTCACAACAACAAGAGCAAACAGAGTTTGTCAAAGTTTTTCTTTATCACTTTCAGTTTATCAACTGAATTGCTTGAGGACAAGCAAATGTTTAAGCTTGGGGGAGTTGATACGTCTCCAACGTATCTACTTTTCCAAACCCTTTTGCCCTTGTTTTGAACTCTAACTTGCATGATTTGAATGGAACTAACCCGGACTGACGTTGTTTTCAGCAGAATTGCCATGGTGTTGTTTTTGTGCAGAATTAAAAAGTTCTCAGAATGACCTGAAAATCCACGGAGAATTATTTTGGAAAATATAAAAAATACCTGCAAGAAGATCCAGACCTGGGGGGCACACCCTGTCCACGAGGGTGGGGGTGCCCCCCCCCTAGGGCGCGCCCCCTGCCTCGTGGGCCCTGATACGTCTCCAACGTATCTATAATTTTTTATTGTTCCATGCTATTATTTATGAAGTCTTGGATGTTTAATGGGGTTTATCATACACTTTTATACCATTTTTGGGACTAACCTACTAACCCAAAGGCCTAGCCCATATTGTTGTTTTTTGCCTGTTGATAACCCTCAACCGTAAGGGATCGAGATAGTCTTCGCGGGTAAGAATAACCCAATTTATTGATTCGACACACGGGGAGCCAAAGAGTATTTATAAGCTTTGACAGTTGAGTTGTCAATTCAACCGCACCTGAAATATACATACTTGCAACAAAAGATAAGTGGTAACAGTGATATGATAGTGATGATAGTAATAGTAAAAGTAAGCAGCAAAAGTAAATAGCAGTAGTAAATGGCAAAAGTAGCAACTAGTGACAAGCAGGGTTTAAAACACTGTAGGCTAGGGAGATGGATGGTTGGGCGCTGCATGGATGAGATAGATTCTAACTTGGGGCACGGCACATGGAAAAGTAATGATCATCTAGGCAAATATCAAACATTAGGCATGTATCCCGTAGGTAGTTGTGCGTGCTTGCAATAAGAACTTGCACAACATCTTTTGTCCTACCATCCCGCTATGAACGGGGCCAAAAGGAACTTATGGATATTAAGGTGCTCCTGTCAAAGAGCACCGGAACAAAGCAATGAACTCAATGGATACATGTAATCCTCAAACTACGGACCATCCCCTTTCGTGTCCCAAGCTGTCACTTTTGGGATCGCCGGTTCCGGACCGTAACAGATGCAAACAACTCATAGATAGGATCACGAACACAAATATATTCATGCAAACACATATGGTTCAGATCTGAAATCATGGCACTCGGGCCCTAAGTGTCAAGCATTAAGAATAACAAGTTGTAGCAAAGATGATAAACACCATAGTAGATGATAGGCAACATGCCCCCAACGATCTGATAAACTATTACATGATCTAACTCATCCAATCCCTACCATCCCCTTCGCCTACAGTAGGGGAATTACTCACACATGAAAGGGGAAGTCATGGAGGGTTGATGGAGTGGTGATGATGATGACGATGGCGACGATCTCCCCTCTCCGGAGGCCAATTCAGCCTCCAGATTAGCCCTCCCGAGGAAGAACAGAGGGTGGCAGCGGCTCCGCGACGGAAAACTGCGAAAGAACTTCTGATCTGGGGTTTCTGCGTCGGGAGTAAAAATACGAGGCAAAGTAGGGCACCAGGGGGTGTGGGACCCACCCAGGCGGCCCCCCGGCGCGGCACAGGGGGGGCGCGCCCACAGGGCGCCTGGGCACCCCCTGGCCCCACTTCTGGCTCCTGGTTCCTTCGGGTGCGTGGATTTTCTGTGATTTTTGGCGGATTTTTCTGAGATACCTAAAAATCCGTTTTCCTGCACACAAATAAACCATACATGCAGCTCTGCTGAAAACAGCGTCAGTCCGGGTTAGTTTAGTCCAAATCATGCAAGAATGAGGCCAAAACAATATCAAAAGTGTTTGGAAAAGTAGATACGTTTGAGACGTATCAACTCCCCCAAGCTTAGCATATTGCTTGTCCTCAAGCAATTCAGTTCAACGAACTGGACGCGACAAAGAAAACTTTGACAAACTCTTTTGCTTCATTAGATGTATATAAGCATGTACTACGAAAAGAGTTTAGCAAGTATTGAAACAGTACTTATGAGGACAATGCAAGGAGCAATCCTTCTTTCAAGTGACCAGTCACAAATACTTAAAAGTAAATAATATATTACTGAAAATCAAGACAAGATTACATTGCATATAGCTTGAGCATATTAGGGTGGTATCTCGCTAGCCTCCATGAGTGAAGCAAAACATAAATGCAGAGACTCCTCCAGAGTTTTAAAGGAGACTAGAACTAAGAATTTCAGAATAAATCATATCACAAGTATGCAAAAGACAATGTAATACTTTGGGACAATGCATATTACACTCAGAATGACAATTATGCTCTCCTAGTCGGTGCTTTGAAGAAAGAAGGTGAGACTCTCGAACCGTGGCTTTTATTGGCAAGGTTGAAAACCCGTGGTCGGAAACAAAAACTAAACATGTACCAGAGCTCTTGGTTTTAAAAACAGAAGTAAACATGTTTTGAGAAGTGCATATTTTGTCAACGAATGCTAGCGGATAACTCAATCACTTTTTGAGTGGACAAGTCTCGAGGAACGGCTCCCGCATGAGGACGATCACATCCTCTTAATCTCCTTTGTTTATCACTGCCAAAGTTTTCTGATTTCTCATGAACAAAGCGTGAAGGAGGGTTTGTTTGTTATATTATCTTTTTGAGCCGGGCGCACTCAATGCCAGTTCCTTTTCGTATTAGGGGTTTGCACATTAGACATACAATCCAGGGGTGAAACTTGTCCAACTTAAAAAGATCATGAATTAACTACTACTTCCTCATGAGCTAAAACATAGGCACAAAAGAGAAATGCTTTTGATTAGTTTCGAGATGGTACATGAAAGTCTTCGTTAGGAATGGCAGGTAAATACCATGTATAGGAAGGTATAGTGGACTCATATGGCATAACTGGTTTTAAGGATTTTGGATGCACAAGCAGTCAGTCCGCTTAGTACAGGTGGAGGTTTAGCAAAAGACTGGGAAGCGACCAACTAGAGAGCAATAACAGTCATAATCATGCAGAGCGACAAAGCAACATTGAATCGGGCATGAAAGTGATATAACTATTCTAAAACTCAAAGATCATCAAGGCAAAGTAGACCTTTTAGTCTTAAACATGTGTAAGCATGTGCCAAGTCAATCCAAAAATTCTCTAAAGGGAAATACCACCTTAGTATACCAGACTATGAACAGTGCAATGCATGTAGATCATTTCAGTAACACATTATATACTCTAGTTATTCGGGACTAGCCACAAGGAAAGCATGAACCACTGGAAGAGCATTGTAAACATAGCACTATGTCGCTACAAGCTGGTCTCTAGATCATAAGTACAGGCATATGTACAAAAGTAGAAACAATAAGAGTTCATACCGGTCTTCCTTGTTGCTTCCTTTCAGTCGATCTTCGTCATCACTGCTTGTCACTTGCACGATCGAACGTAGGAAATATAATCAAATGACATCACGGACTCGAGCTGATCTCTGAAAACAAAGCAAACTAAAGAGAGAAAGGAAATCTTTTTGGGTTTTTTTAAAGGTTGAATAAAAGCAAAAGAAAGAAAAAATATTTTTATTGTTTTTGCAAAGAGAGAAACAAAGAAGAACGGGATAAAACTTCGAAAAGATCAAAGCGAATAAAATGGATAATACAATGGAAAAGTGAGAAGGGCACGTACTCCCCCAAGCTTAGGCTTTTGGCCTAAGTTGGTAGCAGCTACTGCCCCCAGGAGTCTCCTGCTCCAGGGGTATGGTGGTGAGTCCAAGGGTCGTAGAAGGATTCTGGCGCGTACACCGAACTCCTCGGAGTCTCCCACGAGGAAGGTTCCGAACGCCAAACAGAGGAAGACCCTTCACCAAACTCAGTGGCGGTCTCTTCCTGAAAATGTGGTATCTCACCGTGCTTCCCCTCGTCGGGCACAACCCCCTCCATGGGGTTATGAAACTGATGCTGGACCATGAACTCATCGAACTGAACAACATCAAAGGACCATCCGTTCCTGCGAGAAAAATCAAACAAAAGAGGTGCAGGTAGACGGATCTCGCGTTCCGCGACAGTTCCGAAACGTAAGATATAAATAAGATTATCAAGCTCAGAACCCATGGTAACAAACTTATGCCTTTTCATAGCAGCAAGATCAAAGCTTAAATAAGTAAAAGGAGTATCATCAGGGTGTGGGGTGCCTCCAAGATGCTCTAAGATAAGTGTGGTGTAAACGCCACCATATAAGTCCCCCTTGTTACCGTTCATAGCAAGGCGTCGAGCAATTAAGGTACCCAGATTATAATCAGACCTCCCTGAGAGGGCTGCTGCCAGGATAGCAATATCCGGAGCAGAAATGTTGCTCGTGTTGTCACGAGCTAACACCCCTCTAGCAATATAATATGCAAAATACCTGAGGTGAGGAAACAAGATGCTGGAGATCTTCGACCGATGAATATCCCTCGTACCCATGCTGCAGAGGGAGTTGATGACGGTTTTCAGCTCGGAGGGCTGAGTGGCCATCCTAGCCGTCCTACCAACGTTCGGCACACCTATTATTTCACAAAAATTTCCCAAAGTCATGGTGATAAGATCATTATAAATTTTAAACTCAATAGCACCTGAATCAGGATTATATCTAAAACTGTTAATGAAACTGGAGGTGAGTTTTTGATACTGAGTAACACGGCTCGTGACCAGCCGTGTCAAACCTGCATTAGCACAAAGATTATAAAACTCATCCTTGATTCCCGCAGCTTCCATGAATTCATCACATGGAAACGTCATCGCACGTGCTGGAATTGTGTCTTCCAACAACTCCAGGGGCACATGATCTTCATTATAGCTCACCCTAGCAGTCGATGGTGAAGCTGCGGCTCTAGCAACTCGATCGGAGTGTGCGGGCCTCCTCTTCTCAAGCCACTCTTTTGCCCTTCCTAACAAACTCATTTCTGAAATTTTCTACAATTTACAAAAACGAGGATTAAAGCAAAGTGAGCTAAGGCAAACTACTCAACTCACTTGCCCAAGGCATAAACTTGCATCAAAACTTGAAAAATAACTTTCTACATATGCATGCAAGCTCATCTATACAGCACCAAGAACTACTAAATACTCACAAATGAAGCCACCAATCAAAAATCCAATTGGAGGGGTGGAGGAGTCACATACCAGGGAGTATTTGCTCAAAATTTCAGCTCAAATGAGGGGCTGTAGAGAGAGATCGAAGAATCGCCTCCAAGAACAGCAAGAACACAAGAACAAGTGCAGAACTCGGGTTTTTGGAGAAAAAGAGAGAGGGAGGAAGAAGACATACCTGGAGGGGGGTCCCGTGGGCCCCAGGCGCCCTATGGGCGCGGCCAGGGGCTGGGCCGCGCCAGCTGGCCGCCTGGGCCACTGGTGGCCCCCCGTGGCTGGCCCCAGGCCCCTCTGGGTCTCTCCCGACGTGGAAATTTTTATTATAATTTTTTTGGAATTTTTCTGAAAACTTCACTGTTGAAAATTTTTCGAAGTTCAAAAAGCTACGAAACTCTCTGAAAATTTGAAGCAGTTAGTAGTATTGTGAAGCTTCAAAAACATAAATGCTTGGTACAGCAAGTAGGACAAAACTAAAAACAAGTGAAAACATAACAAGCTCAACTTTTTATCTATATAAAACATGTTCACTAGTAAGGTTGATCAAGTCTTACCAACAAACAGGCGATATATAGAGCAAAAAGTCTCACCTCCTACGAAGTAGTTACTAAACCTTTACTTTGATGGACATTATCCCCACCATGATAGTTTTATATTTGTGAGGCACATGTAGTGGACAGTCCCATTCTCCAATTTTCACGGTCTCGATATTCTCTATAGAGTTGAGGCCATGCCTCCTGTCGGTCTTCTTTGGAAAATATACCGTGTGTTCTTTATCATTCACATGGAAAGTAACCTTCCCTTTATTGCAATCAATAATAGCACCTGCGGTGTTAAGAAAAGGTCTACCAAGAATAATGGACATGCTCCCATCCTCAGGCATGTCAAGCACAACAAAATCAGTAAGAATTAAACAATTAGCAACTTCTACGGGAACATCCTCACAAATACCTATCGGAACAGCGGTTGACTTGTCAGCCATCTGAAGGGAGATATCTGTAGGAATTAGTTTTTCTAAACAAAGCCTCTCGTAAAGAGAGAGAGGCATAACACTCACTCCTGCTCCAAGATCACATAAAGCAGTTTTGACATAATTATTCATTATGGAGCAAGGAATGGTGGGTATACCTGGATCACCGAGCTTCTCAGGAATCTTGCCACTGAAAGAATAGTTAGCAAGCATAGTAGATATTGCATCATTAGGAACTTTTCTTTTGTTAGTGACAATATCTTTCATATATTTTGAATAAGGAAGTAACTTAATAGCATCAGTCAAAGGGATTTGAAGAAAAAGAGGTTTAATCCACTCACAAAACTTATTATAATGTTCTTCTTCTTTAGATTTGATGGACTTACCTGGAAAGGGCATGGGTTTCTGTACCCATGGTTCTCTTTCCTTCCCATGTTTTCTTGCGATGAAGTCTTCTTTAGTGTACCTCTTACGTTTGTCAGGTGCTTCTTCTTCTCGAACATCAGGCGGATCATTCTTCTCATTATTATTACCTTCAGGTTCAGCACCGTCTTCAGTCTCAGCATCGGAGATAGATACACTGTTGGGATCAATAGCTAGTTCTTCATCTGCAATAGGATCATTAGAATTGTCTGTCTCCTTATGTTTCTTCTTTTTCTTTGGAGAGCCAACAATTTCTTCTTCCTGCATTTAAGAATCCTGCTCGATTCTCTTCGGATGCCCCTCTGGATAAAGAGGATCTTGAGTGCTAGTTCATCCTCGGGTCTTAATCCCGAAAGCCTGCAAATTATCTTGTTTGGCATTGTTAGCAAGCAAATCTCTTTGCACATTAGAAATTTGATCAAGCTGAGTTTGAACCATATGAAAATGCTTCACAAGACATTGAACATCATTAACTGTACTATCTAAAACATCAAGCAGTCTTTTGATAGCAAGGGAATTATCATGCAACTGACTTTCTATCCTCTCATTAAAATGATTCTGTTTCATAATAAAATTATCAAACTCATCTGAACATTGATCAGGAGGCTTACCATGAGGGATGTCACTTGCGTTGAAATCTAAAAGAGAGTGTACCTCTACCATAGGAGGGTGAGTGGTAGGCTCACACAGCTTCTCAATAGGGGGTAGATTCTTCACGTCTTCAGCTTTAATACCTTTCTCTTTAATAGACTTCTTTGCTTCTCGCATATCCTCGGGGCTCAGAACAAACATGCCCCTCTTCTTTGTTGGTGGAGGTGGTTCAGGGATGGACCAATATTCATGGTTTTTGGCAATCCTGCCCATTAAATCTTCCGCATCGTCCGGTGTTCTTTTCCTGAAAACACAACCAGCACAACTGTCCAAATAGGACCTGGATTCATCAGTTAGACCAGCATAGATTATATCGATTAATTCATTCTTAGGGATTTCATGTCCAGGTCTAGCCCGAATCAGACCGCAGTACCTCCCCCAAGCTTTAGGGAGGGACTCATCCTGCAACTGTTTAAAGTTATAAATTCTTTGTAAAGCAGCATGTTGCATGTGAGCAGGAAAGTACTTATCAACAAAAGAGTGAGCTAAGTCTTGAGGACTCTTAATGGAACCGCATGGGAGTGAATCATACCATGCTTTAGCATCTTCCTTCAAGGAGAAAGGAAGAAGCTTGGTGATATAAAAGTATCGTATCTTCTCATCTGTGGTAAATAGGCTACCCAACTCACCGAGTTTAGTCAGGTGTGCAATAGCATCATCATTTTCTCTGGCATAAAAGGGGTCAGCTTCAACCATAGGTATAAGTGAAAGATCAACAGAGAAATCATAATCAGGATCATCAATGCATATAGGAGATGTAGCAAATTCAGGATCAGGAACGGTTTTGTTCTTCAAAGAGTGTTTTTCAAACAGTTTCTTAATAGCTTCAGGGTCAGAGCCGGAAAACTCTGTCAGTTCCCTGCATAAATCTTCATCTAGTATATAGTAATCATCATCAAGGAGACTCTCCTTGAGTTTACTCAAATCAGGATAATCATAAGTTTCACCAATAGGGTAGCGAGTAACAGGGAGTTCAATTCTAGATTTTTTTTGCAGCAGCAGCAATTTGTTTCTCAAGAGCATAAGCAAGCGAACAAATATCATCAAAAGTAGTAGAAGCATCATCAAGAGTATCAGACATAGTAACAGATTCAGTAGGAGCATCATGTGGTGGTGGTGAGGCAAACTTACTCATAACGGAAGGTGAATCAAGTGTAGCACTAGTGCTCAGAGCAGTACCTCTTCTTGTAGTGGATAGTAAGATCGGAACCTTGGGGTCTCCTTTCTTACCCATAGTGGATGAAGTACAGCAGGTAGGATACCTCAAGTATACTTGTAAATATTGCTATGCTCCCCGGCAACGGCGCCAGAAAACGGTACTTGATAACCCTCAACCGTAAGGGATCGAGATAGTCTTCGCGGGTAAGAATAACCCAATTTATTGATAGGACACACGGGGAGCCAAAGAGTATTTATAAGCTTTGACAGTTGAGTTGTCAATTCAACCGCACATGAAATATACTTAATTGCAACAAAAGATAAGTGGTAACAGTGATATGATAGTGATGATAGTAATAGTAAAAGTAAGCAGCAAAAGTAAATAACAGTAGTGTTGACACCAGATTTTGGCACGGCATAAAAAGCAAATAAGATGGCTTCAAATGGAAAAGTGCTCAAAGTGAAAAAGTTTCGTATTGTCGAGGTGAACATTTTTAATGTTTGGGCCATCATCATCCGATCTCATCTCGAGTGCCATTACTATGCTCAAAGCACTGAGATTTTATATCTAGATCAGTATTCGGCAGATTAGACCACCAAGACTGTCTCACATGGAAAAACTTTCTACGCGAATTGTCTTCGTCTCGTCGAAACGGTCGATTTTGATATAAAACTTGTCCCAATCCGAGTTTGTATGCAAAAGTTACAGCCATCCGAACACAGCCCTGTCATAGAGCCATAAGTGGCGCGCCCCACCAGCCACGTGTCTGATGGGTAGCGCGAATAACAGCCTGCATTGCATGACCGTTTTGGCCTAGAAGATGGCTTCAAATCGAAAAACGTTCAACACAAAAGTTGTTCGTCTCGTCGAAACGGTCAAGATTGCTTTTGGGCTCTTTTCCATCCGAGATCGTTTACCACCTCAAAAATTACCCGCAAGGTAGAGCCAGTTTAAACCGAACAGTTTTGGAAAGTTCGGACAAAACCAATCCGAATTTGGCTAGGGTTTTGGACGTGAATCCAAGCCTTTTACTTGCACGGGAAGTCCAGCCGCCTCTTATATACCTAAGGGGTGACGGCCGATTGAACAACACACAATCGAACAAACACATCTACTACTTTTTCGTGTTCATCTATCCCCTACCCTTGTATCTTCTTCCTCGTTCTTCGTTCGTTCTTCTTCATTGCAGGGCGGCGAACCTCGAGGCCCTAGGGGCGATCAGGTCGACCTAGGGCAGCCCATAGCCACCGCGTGCCCTGACGGGGTCCCTCCCGGGCGTGTGGGGTTTCGGGTCCTCAAAAGCGCCCGCCGGATTGCTTGCGTACCGCGCTTCCGGACGAGTCTCCTTCGACGTGAGCTGCGGTGCATCACCCTCGGTGTCGGAGGTACACGGTGATGTGTTCGTGTGCGAACACACTTTTTGTCGACTCCGCTGGGGACGAAGCTTTGAACAGTCTCCAGCCTGTTCTTGTTACGAGGAGAGCGTCATCAAGCGGCTGCAATCTACAACGGTAACATGTATCATCAATCTCCTTAATTATGTAGATGCAAATAGCCATTATGTTGATGTTGCTAGATCTTTCAATGGACATGTCATGTCGGCTAGCCCTAACGAGCAAAGGCCGACTAGTTATTCCGTTGGAGAAACTTGGAATTTACAGAATCGCGACATGCAACTTATGAATCTGAACTTCTGTGCATCGGCAACACCTTTCAATATACCGATGAATAACATGATTTGTTGGAGTGATCAATATATGACACCTCATGTACATGAGGGCATCTCACAGTTTTGTCCATCGGCAGCCGACTCACGATTTGCGGGTTCATCCCCAAACATGCCGATGTACGGGGGAATCGGCCATGCTTCCTGTAGTTATTTGGCTGGTTATCCTCAGTCATCAGATACTACACCTCATGAGATTAATTGTTCAGGGGCATATGTAACTAAAAATAATATTCATGACTCGGCTCGCCTTCACGGTTATGGCCGAGTGAATGGAGATTCTATAGGAGCAAATATGCCTAATATTGCAGGAGATGAGGTGGCTCTGGCTGCATTAAAAAGTTTAGCCCAAAATAAGAAGATTAGTGCTATTTGCCTTGAGCAACACGAAAAGGGATTGGTTCCTGATTATGAGGCAATAAGAGCTAGGGTTTTAAAAGAAGACGAAGTGTTGCCGATTGATCAAATTAGCGTGAGAAAATATTCAACAACAGTGGACACATCTTCACCTATCATTGCAGCATGTTATACAGCCCCTATACAATCGCAAAGTTTCGGCAACATCAATTCATTGCCGAAAGTTCGTAAAAGTATTTGGGGGCAAGCCGATCCAAGCAGGGCTGAGTTTAAAGAAAAATATGTGGCCCAAGTGGACAAGATCAAGTCAAAGCTCACAGGGAATAGCGTCAATGAATTTACTACGCCAACTCTTGAGGAATTACCAGCAGAATATCGACATGCTTATGAAGCACTCAAGAAGAAGCGTGAAGTGGGATATTGGCAAGAATATGTCAAGTGCCTTCCTCCATGTAGCAACCATGTTGGCGCTTCTGCACTTTTGAAGCAAGATGAAAAAGAAGCTTTGCAAGAAAATCATCAAGAATGGGTTCACTCGTCTAATACGGTTGATTCGGTTGAAACCGAGTCAAATATGACTAAGTCGTCTTCAGCTGAGTTGAACAGTTCCTTTAGTAACAAGACAATGGTGGATTCAATTGAAACCAAAATGACCACTGAGACGTTTAAGGCCGAGTGCATTGCATCGAGCCAGCCGAGTGCATCGTGCCACCCGAGTACATCTTGTCAGACGAGTACATCACCGGCTAAAGCCGCTAAAGCCGAGTGCATCAAGCCAGTTATTGCTGCGTGTACCAAAATAGAAGATGCAAGCTTCATCGAGCAAAAGAACGAACAAAGTAATATGGCCGAACAAAGTTCGGTTAACGATGAACATCAAGAACAAGAAAATACGGTCGAGCAAAGTTCAAATCACGAAGAGCATCCAAGTGAAATCTACTCAGGCAATCCGAGTGATGAGGCACGAGATCCAGAAAAAGAGGAAGATGCATTCGAGAATTATTCAGAAGTGGAGCAAGGTATTACTCCAGTGGTGCAACCATCTTCTCGTTCCAACGGCTTCACAAAGGTACACCTAGCCGAGAGTTTACTCAGTTTTCGATTTGATCAAAATCATATTGTTGATGCACTCGTTAGTAAGATTCTAATTAATTTTGAAAGACCGATCGAGATGAGTAATATGTTTGTTTCGAATTATCTTGTTACTAATCATGCCGATCAACACATGGCACCATTCATAGAGGCTAATAGTGACAACTTATCGCAACCAAAGTTTTTCCCGTCATGCCGACTGAACTTTATATTCATATGGACAACTTTGTTTGTTTCATGCCTGGCTAATATTTGGTCTCAGATGAGACGTATATTCTGTAAATATTTTGGTTGCAGGAATATAAAGCCAGGTTCAAAGTTCTCCAGGATAGCCGATTCAAGAGCATCGGGAAAGGAGGATGAAAATCAATGCATAGCCGAGTCGGATGATGTTAAACTCACACCGCTCGGTTGTTTTGTATCAAAGCCGGTATCACAATATCGGTTAATGGACCAGGAGTGTATGTCCAGTGCAGGCATAGTTGATCACATCATCGGTACATCGCTGACTAATCCTATTATTATAATTGATCAAGATGTAGAGCCGTCAAGACAAGAGCCAACGCAATGTTCGTTCAAGCAAAATGTCAAAGATTGCAACATGATCCATCAAGTCAAGCAATCGGACAAGATAGGACGATTGGAGTTTGTTGAGGCATGATCATTTGGACAGTCGGATCATTTTGACGGCCATCAAATGTTGACTCGGCTATCTCCAGCTGATTTATCTAAAAGTTGATATGTACACGTAAATGATGATGGGGTCAAGTCTTCGAGCAAGGATATTGTTAAAAAGTGCATCAAGAACAATCTTGAAGACGGAAATTCCATCAAAGCTAAAATGGTAACATCTAGCACTGGGGGGCAACAAGAGAATTCAAAGACCGTTGCACGCACAACCAAAGAAAGCAAAGGCCATGGTAAGCACAAAAGCAAAAAGCTGAAAGTCACTTTTGCGCAGTTATTAGAAAAATACCAAAAGATAAGTGAGGGAAAGAGTGCTTATCGGCCGAGTGAAGCAAAAGCATCGAGGTCACCCCCAAGGCATAAATCTGAAGACCAGAATTGGCAAAGGAAGACGTTGAGCAAGCAGACTTCATATCCTCCTTTTGGGCCGCCAATGCCAATGTCGTGGATGCCTCCCTACGCTCATGTAAATCCATATCTATCATGGGGCAGGTATGATACAAGGGCACATTATCCATTTTATTTTAGATCATCTCGCCAACATTATGCAGCTCCAAAAAGATCAACATTTGATGAACAATCACACGTCAAAGACCGTTTCAATCATAAGGAATCGGTCCCGAGCTCAAGCAACAAGAAAGAGGTGGTCAAGCAAGTGTACCAGGTCAAGAAAGATGGTCGTAAGTGTGCTACTTCGGATTTGTTCTCAAATAACAAAGAGCCAGTTAAAGTATTGACATTGGCTACAAAAGGCAACGAGGCAAGTCAATCAAGTGCCAAATCTGAAGGGAAGAAGTTGAGAGTGCACAAGGCCAAAAAAGAGTTGGCATTGGTTGAAACAGAATCGCAGCCGAGGTGCCCACTCGGCTTAGCGCATTGGAAAGAGAAGGAATTACAAAAACTTAGTGCACATGAGTTGAGAAAGAAGAATATGGCATGGGTTCCCAAGAGGAGCAGTCAAAATAGAAATGATGTCCGACCTTCTATTGCAACAAGTGTTAAAAAAGTGAAGAAAGAAAAGGATGGCCGCAAGAGTGCTATTTCAGATCCGACTCCAAATGACAAAAAGCCAGTCGAGTCTATGTTGGCTGCTAAGGACAAGAAACTGAAGCAAGTAAATCTCAGGGATCCGATCACCGATTTTGGACATGCCAAGCCGGAGATTCCCAAAGCCAGGAAGAACTTGCCAGTGCATAAACCAAAATCCCAGCCGGAATGCCCTCTCGGCTTACCATATTCGCAACAGAAGAAGTTGAAGCAGCTTAGGGCCAAAGAGCTGGAGAAGAGGAACATGGCCTGGGTTCCTAAGGAAAATCCTCGAGACAAGTGCGGCATCACATCTCCTGTTGTGAAGCAGGCAGAAATAAGGGAGTACAAGTGTAAATCCCGTAGGCGAGGACGACAATTTTCATCTCACTATAGGAAACTCCAGGAGGTGTGTCATGCACATTCTTCAATCGTATCATCAAAATCAACACTATGGAATTTATCCTCGGCCGAAACATCTGACTTATTTCGGTTATTCACACTTTGGTGGACGGATTCCCAAGCACCTTTGAGATGAGAACGCATGGCCGATATTTGCATATCGCCCTCAGAATTCATTGTGTTGGCAAAGCCGGCATCTGGCTAACGGTGTTCACCATGGTTGATCTCCTACTCCTATAGCCGATGCTCAGTGTTTGCCAATACTAGCAAGGCCAACTTAATTATTGAGTCGGCCACTGATCAAGGGTCTAGTACATAAAAAGCTCTGACTCCTGGTGTTAGCTATTTGCAGGACCCAAGTCAGGAGAGAGACATTGTTCGGCGGAGGCTTGATGGT
Organism: Secale cereale; assembly: GCA_902687465.1. Taxonomy (NCBI): domain Eukaryota; kingdom Viridiplantae; phylum Streptophyta; class Magnoliopsida; order Poales; family Poaceae; genus Secale; species Secale cereale. The sequence goes on along the minus strand of LR738715.1, from coordinate 786,101,598 downwards.
TTACTTTGATCAATAATGAGTTGAGTCGCCGAACAGTTGACAGTATTCCTTTGTGGTGCATGGTCATAATCGTTCAGCAACCGGCTTACCGTCAAAGGGTTCTAATATTCCCAGGGAGTGCCTGGACAAAGCAAGGTCCGAATTGACATAAGAAACTTACGTGGAGGCCTTTGTGACGTCTAATTGTTGTTCTCAGACGACTATTATCCAAGAGGCTCTACCCAAGAAGCAACACGCTTAAGAATATGACCGATAACAATTATCGTTCTTAGCATGCACAGCCGATGTAGTGTTGACATCGTGCTTGGATGAAGTATTTTCTCGCACGCAAGCTCTGCCAGAAAACAAGGGGGCATGTGTTGACACCATATTTTGGCACGGCATAAAAAGCAAATAAGATGGCTACAAATGGAAAAGTGCTCAAAGTGAAAAAGTTTCGTATTGTCGAGGTGAACATTTTTGACGTTTGGGCCATCGTCATCCGATCTCATCTCGAGTGCCAAAACTATGCTCAAAGCACTGAGATTTTATATCTAGATCAGTATTCGGCAGATTAGACCACCAATACTGTCTCACATGGAAAAACTTTCTACACGAATTGTCTTTGTCTCGTCGAAACGGTCGATTTTGATATAAAAATCGTCCCAATCCGAGTTCGTATGCAAAAGTTACAGCCATCCGAACACAGCCCTGTCATAGAGCCATAAGTGACGCGCCCCACCAGCCACGTGTCTGATGGGTAGCGTGAATAACAGCCTGCATTGCGTGACCGTTTTGGCATAGAAGATGGCTTCAAATCGAAAAACTTTCAACACGAAAGTTGTTCGTCTCGTCGAAACGGTCAAGATTGCTTTTGGGCTCTTTTCCATCCGAGGTCGTTTACCACCTCAAAAATTACCCGCAAGGTACAGCCAGTTTAAACCGAACAGTTTTGGAAAGTTCGGACAAAACCAATCCGAATTTGGCTAGGGTTTTGGACGTGAATCCAAGCCTTTTCCTTGCACGGGAAGTCCAGCCGCCTCTTATATACCTAAGGGATGACGGCCGATTGAACAACACACAATCGAACAAACACATCTACTACTTTTTCGTGTTCATCTATCCCCTACCCTTGTATCTTCTTCCTCGTTCTTCGTTCGTTCTCCTTCATTGCAGGGCGGCGAACCTCGAGGCCCTAGGGGCGATCAGGTCGACCTAGGGAAGCCCATAACCGCCGCGCGCCCTGACGGGGTCCCTCCCGGGCGTGTGGTGTTTCGGGTCCTCAAAAGCGCCCGCCGGATTGCTTGCGTACCTCGCTTTCGGACGGGTCTCCTTCGACATGAGCTGCGGTGCATCACCCTCGGCGTCGGAGGTACACGGTGACGTGTTCGTGTGCGAACAAGTAGTAAATGGCAAAAATAGCAACTAGTGACAAGCAGGGTTTAAAACACTGTAGGCTAGGGAGATGGATGGTTGGGCGCTGCATGGATGAGATAGATTCTAACTTGGGGCACGGCACACGGAAAAGTAATGATCATCTAGGCAAATATCAAACATTAGGCATGTATCCCGTAGGTAGTTGTGCGTGCTTGCAATAAGAACTTGCACAACATCTTTTGTCCTACCATCCCGCTACGAACGGGGCCAAAAGGAACTTATGGATATTAAGGTGCTCCTGTCAAAGAGCACCGGAACAAAGCAATGAACTCAATGGATACATGTAATCCTCAAACTATGGACCATCCCCTTTGGTGTCCCAAGCTGTCACTTTTGGGATCGCCGGTTCCGGACCGTAACAGGTGCAAACAACTCATAGATAGGATCACGAACACAAATATATTCATGCAAACACATATGGTTCAGATCTGAAATCATGGCACTCGGGCCCTAAGTGTCAAGCATTAAGAATAACAAGTTGTAGCAAAGATGATAAACACCATAGTAGATGATAGGCAACATGCCCCCAACGATCTGATAAACTATTTACATGATCTAACTCATCCAATCCCTACCATCCCCTTCGCCTACAGCAGGGGAATTACTCACACATGAAAGGGGAAGTCATGGAGGGATGATGGAGTGGTGATGATGATGACGATGGCGATGATCTCCCCTCTCCGGAGGCCAATTCAGCCTCCAGATTAGCCCTCCCGACGAAGAACAGAGGGTGGCGGCGGCTCCGCGACGGAAAACTGCGAAAGAACTTCTGATCTGGGGTTTCTGCATCGGGAGTAAAAATACGAGGCAAAGTAGGGCACCAGGGGGTGTGGGACCCACCCAGGCGGCCCCCCGGCGTGGCCCAGGGGGGCGCGCCCACAGGGCGCCTGGGCACCCCCTGGCCCCCCTCTGGCCCCACTTCTGGCTCCTGGTTCCTTCGGGTGCGTGGATTTTCTGTGATTTTTCGTGGATTTTTCTGAGATACCTAAAAATCCGTTTTCCTCCACACAAATAAACCATACACGCAGCTCTGCTGAAAACAGCGTCAGTCCGGGTTAGTTTAGTCCAAATCATGCAAGAATGAGGCCAAAACAATATCAAAAGTGTTTGGAAAAGTAGATACGTTTGAGACGTATCACCTGTTTCAGGGTTTTGCAGAAAAAGAATATCAAACGGAGTCCAAACGGAATGAAACCTTCGTGAGAGATATTTTTGGAGAAAATCACGCACATGGAACTTGAGAACCACGTTAGGGGAGCATCGAGGCGCCCACGAGGGTGGGGCGAGCCCCCCTGCCCAGGGCGCGCCCCCTGCCTCGTGGGCCCCTCGAGCGTCGCCCGGTGCCGTCCTTCTTCCTATATAAGTCTACGTACCCTGAAACCTTCGACAACAGATAGATAACCCTAATTCCACCGCCGTAACCTTCTGTTCCCGTGAGATCCCATCTTGGAGCCTGTTCTGGAGCTCCACCGGAGGGGGGGTCCATCACGGAGTTCTTCATCATCATCATCATCGCCCTCACCATGAGTTGTGAGTAGTTTACCACAGACCTTCGGGTCCATAGCTAGTATCTATATGGCTTCTTCTCTCTCTCTTGATCTCAATACAAAGTTCTCCTCGGTCTTCGAGGAGATTTATTCGATGTAATCTCTTTTTGCGGTGTGTTTGTCGAGATCCGATGAATTGTGAGTTTATGATCAAGATTATCTATGAAAGATATTTGGTTCTTCTCTGAACTTTTTATGTGTGCTCATAATATCCTTGCAAGTCTCTTCGAATTATTGGTTTGGTTTGGCCTACTAGATCTATAGTTCTTGCAATGGGAGAAGTGCTTGGCTTTGGGTTCAATCTTGCGGTGTCCTTTCCCAGTGACAGTAGGGGCAGCAAGGCATGTATTGTATTGTTGCCATCAAGGATAAAAAGATGGGGTTTATATCATATTTCTTGAGTTTATCCCTCTACATCATGTCATCTTGCTTAAGGCATTACTTTGTTCTTATGAACTCAATACACTAGATGCATGTTGGGTAGCGGTCAATGTGTGGAGTAATAGTAGTAGATGCAGGCAGGAGTTGGTCTACTTGTCTCAAACGTGATGCCTATATACAATGATCATGCCTAGATAGTCTCATAATTATTCGCTTTTCTATCAATTGCTTGACAGTAATTTGTTTACCCGCCGTAGAATATCGCTATCATGAGAGAAGCCACTAGAGAACACTATGGCCCCCGGGTCTATTCTCAACATATCAATCTACATCTACCTTACTTTTATCGCTTTTATTTGCTATTCTTATAAACCAAAAATATAAACTATCATCTCTATCAGATCTCACTTTTGTAAGTGACCGTAAAGGGATTGACAACCCCTTATCGCGTTGGCTGCGATGGCATTATTTGTTTGTGCAGGTGCGAGGGACTCGTGCGTGATCTCCTACAGGATTGATACATTGGTTCTCAAAAACTGAGTGAAATACTTACGCTAGTGTGCTGCATCTCCCTTTCCTCTTCGAGGGAATACAACGCAAGCTCGAGAAGTACCAAGAAGAATTGCTGGCGTCGTTACCGGGGAGGCTTATGCAAAAGTCATATACCAAGTAAAACCCTTATCCTCCGCATTACATTTTTTGCCTCTCGTTTTCCTCTCCCCACTTCACCCTTGTCGTTTTATTTGCCCTTCTTCCGCCGTGTGTTTATCGTTCGCTTGCTTCTTGTTTGCTTGTGTGTGTTGGATTGCTTGCTTGTCACTATGGCTCAGAACAATACCAAATTGTGTGACTTCACCAATACCAACAACAATGATTTTATTAGCACTCCGATTGCTCCTATTACCGATGCTGAATCTTGTGAGATCAATGTCGCTTTGCTGAATATTGTCATGAAAGATCATTTTTCGGCCTTCCTAGTGAAGATGACGCTACCCATCTAAACAACTTTGTTGATTTGTGTGATATGCAAAAGAAAAGGGATACAGATAACGATTTTCTTAAATTGAAGTTATTTCCGTTATCACTTAGAGATCGTGCTAAAACTTGGTTTTCCTCTTTGCCTAGAAATAGTATTGATTCATGGAATAAGTGCAAAGATGCGTTTATCTCTAAGTATTTCCCGCCCGCTAAGATCATCTCTCTTAGAAATGATATTATGAATTTTAAGCAACTAGATCATGAGCATGTTGCACAAGCTTGGGAGAGAATGAAATTGATGATATGTAATTGCCCTACACATGGTTTGAATCTATGGATGATTATTCAGAACTTTTATGCTGGCTTGAATTTTGCTTCTAGAAATCTTTTAGACTCGGCCGTGGGAGGCACTTCCATGGAAACTAGCTTAGGAGAAGCTACCAAACTCCTAGATAATATTATGGTTAATTATTCTCAATGGCACACCGAAAGATATACTAGTAAAAAGTGCATGCTATCGAAGAAATTAGTGTTTTGAGTGGAAAGATGGATGAACTTATGAAATTATTTGCTGCTAAGAGTGCTTCTTCTGATCCTAATGATATGCCTTTGTCCACTTTTATTGAGAATAACAATGAATCTTTGGATGTGAATTTTGTTGGTAGGAATAATTTTGGTAACAATGCTTATAGAGGTAATTTTAATCCTAGGCCTTTTCCTAGTAATTCCTCTAATAATTATGGTAATTCCTACAACAACTCTTATGGAAAGATGCCTTCTGAATTTGAAACTAGTGTTAAGGAGTTTATGATCTCGCAAAAGAATTTCAATGCTTTGCTTGAAGATAAATTGCTTAAGGTTGATGAATTGGCTAGAAGTGTGGATAGAATTACTCTTGATGTTGATTCTTTGAAACTTAGATCTATCCCACCTAAGCATGATATCAATGAGTCTCTCAAAGCTATGAGAATTTCCATTGATGAATGCAAAGAAAGAACCGATGAATGCGTACTAAAAGAGAGATTATATTAAAGCGTGTTCTTCTAGTTATCATGAAAATAAAGATGAAGATCTGAAAGTTATTGATGTGTCTCCTATTAGATCCTTGTTTTCTAGTATAAATTTTGATGAAGATAGGATTGGAGATGATTCTGCTTCAAGGTGTCCCAATGATTCGGAGTTTTTAGATCTTGATGCTAAAATTGCTAAAAGTGGGAGTGAAGAAATTAAAACTTTGCATAGTGATGAACCCACTACTTTGGATTTCAAGGGATTCAATTATGATAATTGCTCTTTGATTGATTGTATTTCCTTGTTGCAATCCGTGCTAAATTCTTCGCATGCTTATAGTCAAAATAAAGTTTTCACCAAACACATAGTTGATGCTTTGATGCAATCTTATAAAGAAAAACTTGAGTTGGAAGTTTCTATCCCTAGAAAGCTTTATGATGAGTGGGAACCTACTATAAAGATAAAAATAAAAGATCATGAATGCTATGCTTTGTGTGATTTGGGTGCTAGTGTCTCCACTATCCCAAAAACTTTGTGTGATTTGCTAGGGTTCCATGAACTTGATGATTGTTATTTAAATTTACATCTTGCGGATTCCACTATTAAGAAACCTATGGGAAGAATTAATGATGTTCTTATTGTTGCCAATAGGAATTATGTGCCCGTAGATTTCATTGTTCTTGATATAGATTGCAATCCTTCATGTCCTATTATTCTTGGTAGACCTTTCCTTAGAACGATTGGTGCAATTATTGATATGAAGGAAGGAAATATTAGATTCCAATTTCCATTAAGGAAAGGCATGGAAAACTTTCCTAGAAAGAAAATCAAATTATCATATGAATCTATCCTGAGAGCCACTTATGGATTGCCTTCCAAAGATGGCAATACCTAGATTTATCTTGTATCGTGCCTAGCTACGGGCGTAAAATTATAGCGCTTGTTGGGAGGCAACCCAATTTTATATTATTTTTTTGTTTTTGTTGTTGTTAGGGAATAAATATTGCATCTAGACTCTGATTAGATGTGGTTTCATGTTTTGTTTAGTGTTTGTGCCAAGTAGAACCTTTGGGAAGACTTGTGTGAAGTTTATGTGATCTTGCTGTGAAAAACAGAAATGTTAGCGCTCGCTAAAGTGGTCGTCTGATTTTACGGGAGCATGCTATTTAGTTGATTCTTTTTGCAGATGATTACTAGAAAAATTCCTCAAATTTACCAATTTAGTTTGAATTTTTTGGAGTTCCAGAAGTAGGCAAAACCTGCAGATTACTACAGACTGTTCTGTTTTTGACAGATTCTGTTTTTCGTGTGTTGTTTGCCTATTTCAATGCATCTATGAGTAGTATTGGGAAGTATGAACCATATAGAAGTTGGAATACAGTAGGTTTAACACCTATATAAACAAAGAATGAATTCATTGCAGTACCTTTGAGTAGTGATTTGTTTTCTTATACTAACGGAGCTCACGAGAATTTTTGTCTAAGTTTTGTGTTGTGAAGTTTTCAAGTTTTGAGTATTGCTTTGACGGACTATGGAACAAAGAGTAGCAAAGGCCTAAGCTTGGGGATGCCCATGGCACCCCAAGTAAATTCAAGATAATCAAAATCCTAAGCTTGGGGATGCCCCGGGAAGGCATCCCCTCTTTCGTCTTCATCCATCGGTAACTTTACTTGGAGCTATATTTTTATTCGCAACATGTTATGTGTTTTGCTTGGAGAGTCTTGTATAATTTGAGTCTTTGCTTGTTAGTTTGTCACAATCATCCTTGCTGGACACACCTATTTGAGAGAGTTAAATATGGCCTAGAAATTGTTAGAACACTCTATGTGCTTCACTTATATCTTTTGAGTTGAATAGTTTTTGCTCTAGTGCTTCACTTATATCTTTTAGAGCATGGTGGTGGTTATATTTTGTAGAAATTGTTGAACTCTCATGATTCACTTATATATATTTGAGAGTCTATTAAAACAGCATGGTAATGTGTTTAGGCTAAAGAAACTAGTCTTCACATGATAGACATCCAATGTCAATGTAGTAAAAAATTCACACCAAGTGCATTGAATAGAATGAGATGTTGGATGCTTGATAATTATTTTGAGGTATGAGGATAGTGATATTAGAGTCATGCTAGTGGAGTTATTATTAAATTGAGAAATACTTGTGTTAAGGTTAGTGATTCCCGTATCGTGCACGTATGGTGAACCGCTATGTGACGAAGTTAGAGCATGAGGTATTTGTAGAGTGCCAACCTTTGTGTGGAGGTCGGGGCCACGTGATGGTTAACTCCTACCAACCTCCCCCTAGGAGCATGCGTTGATTGCTTTGTTTTGATGACTCGTAGATTTTTGCAATAAGTATATGAGTTCTTATGACTAATGTTGAGTCCATGGATTATACGCACTCTCACCCATCCACCATTGCTAACCTCTCTTGTACCGCGCAACTTTCGCCGGTGCCATAAACCCACTATATATCCTTCCTCAAAACAGCCACCATATTATTCCTCAAAACAGCCACCATACCTACCTATCATGGCATTTCCATAGCCATTCTGAGATATATTGCCATGAAACTTTCCATCGTTTCGTTTATATGACACGCATCATATTGTCATATTGCCATGCATGACCATGTATAGTTGACATCGTATTTGTGGCAAAGCCACCATGCATAATTTTCATATATGTCACTCTTGATTCATTGCACATCCGGGTACACCACCGGAGGCATTCATGTAGAGTCATACTTGTTGTAGTATCGAGTTGTAATAAAAGTATTATGATCATCATTATTAGAGCATTGTCCCATGTGAGGAAAGGCCAATAAAAAAGAGATGGCCCCAAAAAAATATAGAGAGGGGCTAATAATAAAAAAAGCCCCTCCAAAAAAATGAGAGGAAAGAGAGAAGGGACAATTGCTACTATCTTTTTCCACACTTGTGCGTCAAAGTAGCACCGCGTTCTTCATTGTAGAGAGTCTCATGTTTAGTCACTTGCATATACTAGTGGGAATTTTCATTATAGAACTTGGCTTGTATATTCCAACGATGGGCTTCCTCAAATGCCCTAGGTCTTCGTGAGCAAGCAAGTTGGATGCACACCCACTAGTTTCTTTTGTTGAGCTTTCATACTTAGCTCTAGTCCATCCGTTGCATGGCAATCCCTACTCACTCACATTGATATCTATTAATGGGCATCTCCATAGCCCGTTGATATGCCTAGTCGATGTGAGACTATCTCCCTCCTTTTTGTCTTCTCCACAACCACCTCTATTCCACCCATAGTGCTATATCCATGGCTCACGCTCATGTATTGCGTGAAAGTTGAAAGGTTTGAAAAGATAGAGTATTAAAACAAGTGCTTGGCTGAAATTGGGGTTGTGCATGATATGAATATTTTGTGTGATGAAGAGGGAGCATAGCCAGACTATATGATTTTGTAGGGATAACTTTCTTTAGCCATAGTATTTTGAGAAGACATGAGTGCTTTGTTAGTATGCTTGAAGTATTATTGTTTCTAATGTCAATATAGACTTTTGTCTTGAATCTTTCAGATCTGAACATTCATGTCACAATTAAGAGAATTACATTGAAAAACTATATTGGTTAGCATTCCACATCAAAAATTCTTTCTTTATCATTTACCTACTCGAGGACGAGCAGGAATTAAGCTTGGGGATGCTTGATACGTCTCCAACGTATCTATAATTTTTGATTGTTTCATGCTATTATTTATGAAGTCTTGGATGTTTAATGGGCTTTATCATACACTTTTATATCATATTTGGGATTAACCTACTAACCCAAAGGCCCAGCCCAGATTGTTGTTTTTTACCTGTTTCAGGGTTTTGCAGAAAAAGAATATCAAACGGAGTCCAAACAGAATGAAACCTTCACGAGAGATATTTTTGGAGAAAATCACGCACATGGAACTTGAGAACCACGTCAGGGGAGCATCGAGGCGCCCACGAGGGTGGGGGCGCGCCCCCTGCCCAGGGCGCGCCCCCTGCCTCGTGGGCCCCTCGAGCGTCCCCCGGTGCCCTCCTTCTTCCTATATAAGTCTACGTACCCTGAAACCTTCGACAACAGAGACAAAACCCTAATTCCACCGCCGTAACCTTCTGTTCACGTGAGATCCCATCTTGGAGCCTGTTCCGGAGCTGCACCAGAGGGGGCTCCATCACGGAGTTCTTCATCATGATCATCATCATCATCGCCCTCACCATGAGTTGTGAGTAGTTTACCATAGACCTTCGGGTCCATAGCTAGTATCTAGATGGCTTGTTCTCTCTCTCTGGATCTCAATACAAAGTTCTCCTCGGTCTTCAAGGAGATCTATTCGATGTAATCTCTTTTTGCGGTGTGTTTGTCGAGATCCGATGAATTGTGAGTTTATGATCAAGATTATCTATGAAAGATATTTGGTTGAATTGTGAGTTTATGATCAAGATTATCTATGAAAGATATTTGGTTCTTCTCTGAACTTTTTATGTGTGCTCATAATATCCTTGCTAGTCTCTTCGAATTATTGGTTTGGTTTGGCCTACTAGATCTATAGTTCTTGCAATGGGATAAGTGCTTGGCTTTGGGTTCAATCTTGTGGTGTCCTTTCGCAGTGACTGTAGGGGCAGCAAGGCATGTATTGTATTGTTGCCATCGAGGATAAAAAGATGGGGTTTATATCATATTGCTTGAGTTTATCCCTCTACATCATGTCATCTTGCTTAAGGCGTTACTATGTTCTTATGAACTCAATACACTAGATGCATGCTGGATAGCGATCGATGTGTGGAGTAATAGTAATAGATGCAGGCAGGAGTCGGTCTACTTGTCTCGGACGTGATGCCTATATACAATGATCATGCCTAGATAGTCTCATAATTATTCGCTTTTCTATCAATTGCTCGACAGTAATTTGTTTACCCGCCGTAGAATATAGCTATCACGAGAGAAGCCACTAGAGAACACTATGGCCCCCGGGTCTATTCTCAACATATCAATCTACATCTACTTTACTTTTATCACTTTTATTTGATGTTCTTATAAACAAAAAATACCAAAAATATAAACTATTATCTCTATCAGATCTCACTTTCGTAAGTGACCGTAAAGGGATTGACAACCCCTTATCGTGTTGGCTGCGAAGTTCTTATTTGTTTGTGCAGGTGCGAGGGACTCGCGCGTGGTCTCCTACTGGATTGATACCTTGGTTCTCAAAAACTGAGGGAAATACTTACGCTACTGTGTTGCATCTCCCTTTCCTCTTAGAGGGAATACAACGCAAGCTCGAGAAGTAGCAGGCCCCCTGGTGCTCCACCGACGTATCCCCAGATCCTATATATTCACTTTCCGGGAGAGAAAAACCAGAGAGGAAGAATTATCGCGTTTTACGATATGGAGCCGCCGCCAAGCCCTAATCTCTCTCGGGAGGGCTGATCTGGAGTCCGTTCGGGGCTCTGGAGAGTGGAGATAGTCGCCATCGTCATCATCAACCTTCCTCCATCACCAATTCCATGATGCTCACCACCGTGCGTGAGTAATTCCATCATAGGCTTGCTGGACGGTGATGGGTTCGATGAGATCTATCATGTAATCGAGTTAGTTTTGTTAGGGTTTGATCCCTAGTATCCACTATGTTCTGAGATTGATGTTGCTATGACTTTGCTATGCTTAATGCTTGTCACTAGGGCCTGAGTGCCATGATTTCAGATCTGAACCTATTATGTTTTCATGAATATATGTGTGTTCTTGATCCTATCTTGCAAGTCTATAGTCACCTACTATGTGTTATGATCCGGCAACCCCGAAGTGACAATAATCGGGACCACTCCCGGTGATGACCGTAGTTTGAGGAGTTCATGTATTCACTATGTGTTAATGCTTTGGCCCGGTACTCTATTAAAAGTAGGCCTTAATATCCCTTAGTTTCCAATAGGACCCCGCTGCCACGGGAGGGTAGGACAAAAGATGTCATGCAAGTTCTTTTCCATAAGCACGTATGACTATATTCGGAATACATGCCTACATTGCATTGATGAACTGGAGCTAGTTCTATGTCACCCTAGGTTATAACTTCTACATGATGAATTGCATCCGACATAATTTCCCATCACCGATCCAATGCCTACGAGCTTTTCCCATATTGCTTGTTGCTTATTTACTTTTCCGCTGCTACTATTACAAAAACTACAAAAACACTACTGTTACTTTTATTGCTGCTACCGCCACTACCATATTACTTTGCTACTAAACTACCTTGCTGCAGACACTAAGTTTCCAGGTGTGGTTGAATTGACAACTCAGCTGCTAATACTTAAGAGTATTCTTTGGCTCCCCTTGTGTCGAATCAATAAATTTGGGTTGAATACTTTACCCTCGAAAACTGTTGCGATCCCCTACACTTGTGGGTTATCAATAGCACACAAGGTGTTCCTCAGGTATTCGGGAGTTGCATAATCTCATAGTCATAGGAAGATATATAAGTCATGAAGAAAGCAATAGCAGAAAAACTAAACGATCATATTGCTAAGCTAACGGATGGGTCTTGTCCATCACATCACTCTCCTAATGATGTGATCACGCTAATCAAATGACAACCCATGTCTATGGTCAGGATACATAACCATCTTTGATTAACGAGCAAGTCTAGTAGAGGCATACTAGGGACACTCTATTTTGTCTATGTACTCACACATGTATCAAGTTTCCGGTTAATACAATTTTAGCATGAATAAAAGACATTTATCATGATACATAAGGAAATATAAATAACTACCTTATTATTGCCTCTAGGGCATATTTACTTTGGTTTATAATTGTTGTCATCCGTGTCGCTGTGATCGGTCAGCGGTTCTTTTGGACTATATTCGACATCCTCATGTTCGTCCTGCTCTATCGCTGGCTCCACGGGGTCATCGGATTGTTTCGGGTCGTCATCGTCTTCAGTGACAGTGTTACTCTCTTTTCCTTTACGGGATCGAGATCGACGCTTCTGATGCATGCGTTTGGGAGGTTCATCGGCGGGCTTGTCCTTTTCTGGATTGCTATCGCCGTTACCTTCCTCCTCGTTGGGTGTGTCCACCATGTATACGTCGTATGTAGAGGTAGCCATCCATCGCCCGGTTACGGGTGGGTTAGTACTTAGATCGGCTTTGACGTCGTGGTCCATCCATGTCTTCGGAAGCGTAATCTAATAGATCGGTTAAGTCTTCGACCGTGGCTACCAAGTGGGTGGTGGGTGGGAAGCAAAATTCCCTGTCCTCGGCCCCTAGTTGGAACTGGGCATAATCCGGCTGGGAGTCCTCTGCTAGGGAAAGAGATTTTAGTAAGTCCAGCGCTTTGTCTAAGGGTGAGTGCCGGACATTTGTTCGGAAATCTATAGGGCTGAGTTCGGCAACAGCCGCTCGATCGTGTCCGAAGGATGCAGGTCTGGAGAGTTCGGATCTTGTGGTCGGAGACTAGTCCGGAGTTCCGGTGGAGGGAATCCCATTCAAGGTTGGGTCTGTGTGCGGCTCAAGCCCCGCTAAGTCTGTGGTCTCGTGGAGGGGTTGATCTTCCCATCCTCGAATGAAGTGATCTGCTCCGGATCTAAGGCCAGAGCTACTGCGAGCGTTACCCCCTGGACGGGGTCCGATGACAGATCTAGGTCGTGTTCATCGTGGTGGTAGGGAGCAGCTGCCATGGGTGTGAATCCGTCGAAGATCAAATTTTCGCGGACGTCAGCAATGTAGTTTAAGCTTCCAAATCTGATCTGGTGACCAGGGGCATAGCTGTCAACCTGCTCGAGGTGCCCTTCATTGTTGGCACGAAGCATGAAGCCGCCGAACATGAAAAGTTGGCCGAGGAGAAAAATTCCCTCGGCGGTGGCGCCATCGTTGGTGACGAAGCGAGCCATTAATCCCTCAGTCGACGACACAATGGAACTCTCAATGAACGCACCAATGTCAGTGTCAAAACCGGTAGATCCCGGGTAGGGGGACCCGAACTATGCGTCTGAGGATCGATGGTAACAGGAAACTGGGGACAAGATGTTTACCTAGGTTCGGGCCCTCTCGATCGAGGTAATACCCTACTTCCTGCTTGATTGATCTTGATGAATATGGGTTACAAGAGTTGATCTACCTCGAGATCGTGATGGCTAAACCCTAAAAGTCTAGCCTATGTGATATGATTCTGTTCTTGTGTCTACGGCCTAAACCCTCCCGTTTATATATGCACCCGAGGGACCTAGGGTTTGTACATGATCACCTTGCAGAGGAAGAAAAGTATTACACCCGGACTCTAAACTTGCTATTTTACACATATGGGAGTCCTATCCGGATATGGGAGACAGTCTTCATCAATAGTCTTCACGGCCCACCAGTCTGGCCCACAATGAACGATCCAGTCACCTGAGGATCCCTTAATCCAGGACTCCCTCAGCCGGGGCAGGCATGGCCGGGCGAGCTGCGCGCAGCAAGGGGGCGAGCGCGGGCCGGCGGCGAGGTACGGGCGGCGAGCAGCGTCAACGCGCGGGGTAGCAGAGCGGCGCGGGACGTGGGCGGTAGAGGGGCAAAACGAGCGCGGGTGACACCATGGGCGGGCGCGCGCAGGGTGCATGCGGCAGCGAGCGGCGCACGAAGGCGCGTTGAGCACTCGCGTGGGCCGCTCCGGCGACGGGAGAGAGGGGGGAAAGAGAAGGCCGGTGCCTCACCGACGATGGAGGGAAGAGGAGGCAGCGAGGGTTGGTCGAGCCGGCGAGGAGGAGGTCGAGGACAGAGCGGTCCAGCGGGGAGGCGGTCCGACGAGGTGGCAGGTGATTTGGTGAACGGCGGCGAGGGGCGACGGGGGTGACGACGTGGGCGGGATCGGGCGTTCGGGCCCCGATCCAGACGGTATCGAGAGGGAGGGGGGAGTGGGGATCGTGGGTGAGTTAGGGTTTCCTCGGGTGGCGGAATAAGGGAGGCCGGTTGGGCCAGGGGGGGATGGGCCGGATGGCCCAGTTGGCCTGGGGCTTTTCACCCCTCCCCCCTGTTTTTTCTTCTCTTTTGTTTTTATTTTCTTTTATAGTTTCTGTTTATTTATTTTGTTTTAGTTTTCAATTTGTTTTAGTTTTATAAAATATAAAAATAGTTTATATATTAGTACTATTAATTATGCTACTGCCCATTAACTTTTGGGCAACTAAAAGAATAGTTTAATACTTTATAAATACCAAAAGCAATTATTTAATTATTTTACCTATAGTTTTAATTATCTTAGAGCCTTTAAACATTTTACCAAAGCTTGGTTTCTCCACCATAATTACCTATGCAATATATGGCACAACCCGAACATTTTAGTTCTAATATTTGAAAACCTTTACTGTTTGACTTGATTTTGAATTTGAATTCGAACGAGATTTGAATCATCGTGAAACTAACAACAGTAATCGTGATGATGTGGCATCATTAGTAGAGGTTTACTGTAGCTTAACTATCCGGGCAACACAATGACCTATCCGCCGCCGACCGACACTCTTCTCCGCCTCCTCGTGCCGTCCTCGTCTCCGTCGTGGTGGCATCACCCTTGTAGAACAGTAGAGCAAGCAGGTGTGCGGGCAGGAGCTGGATGCCGCATTGCTTTGCGGGCGGGGAGCACCTGATGCTCGGGCGGCTATGGAGAACGGCCCGATCAACCAACACCCTCTTCCGTCAACCTCCTCGTGTTCACAGCCCCACCCCGATCGTGCCCGGCCCATGGGGGGCATGTCCCTATATTATCCTTCCTTTCTCGTCACCATTGCCCTCTCTGATCTCCTTCCGCGACATGCTGCTCCATGCATCAATAGCTAAAAGGTGTCGAGCATGACATATTTCTTCCTCCCAACTCATTTGTGTTCTTTATATTTCAGAGAATGTGCAACATTTAATGCCGCTAGGACAACCCCATACGGATTCGAAGAGCAGACCTCAAGTTTCACAGAGCAGCTTACCAACCACTACGACATAGGGCTACCCGTGCCTTATTTTATTCGTTATGTTCTTTTATTTACACTTTCCCAGTTGTGAAGCTTTGTTTTTTCTTTGTTGAGACGGGTTTTTTCAGTTTTTATTTTCTTTTGCTAAATTCGTGATTTGTTTTTCATTTTTGCCATTTTATTTTTAACTCGATTTTAAAATAAAATTCATGAACCTTTTCAAAAGCAATGAACTTTTTCGAAAATTTGGTGAACTATTTTTCAAATGCGTGAACTGATTCCAAATTTGATGAGTTTTTTCTAAAAAACAATGAACCTTTTTCCTAAATCAATGAACTTTTCATAATTTTGATGAACATTTCTTACAAATCGATGAACTTTTTTTAAAGTCAAAGAACTTTCTTTCAAAATCAATGAACTTTTTATCAAATTTGATGAACTTTTTTCAAATCTGATGAACTTTTTTCAATTACATAAAGTTTTTTGAATTCGTGTATTTTTTGAATACATGATTCTATTTTCTAATTCCTGTTTTTTAAAATGCATGGACATTCAAATTTTGTTCACATTTTGTTTGTAAAATGAAATCATGTTATTCTAAATAGCACGGCTAATGAATTGTTCTTAACGCATACGTGCTGCAATGTTTCACCAAGGCCTATTAGCTTAAGTGGTTCGAGTCCTCGCGCGACCCTTCATTTTTGCTGTTTCTATTCTCGTTATACATACTGTTTCACTGTCCTGTGTGTTTCATAGGCCGGCCTGCTAGCGGGCTGCTATGAGCGCCAGTTGGCTCAACCGGCGCATAAGGCGCCCATTAGGAGGTCTCTGCCCTAGCCACACATAGCGCCCCTAACTGAAGGAAAATCCTATTCGCCGCTCGCTGCGGGGAACTGTCGCGCGATCGCACACAGCAGCGCAGCGAGCGACAGACATGGCCCAGCCCACTTATACAAAGTGCGTGAACCGAGTTTTTTCATGTGTCGTTTTTTTCTGGTTCTTTTCGGCTTTCTATTGTTTTTTCATTTTTCTTTTTCTGATTTTTTCGTTTTTTTTTCTTTTCTGTTTCTTTTTTTAGTTTCTGTTTCTTTTCTTTATGTTTCTTTAAATTCACAACTTTGCAAAATTTGTTCGCAAATTTAAGAAAAATGTTAGTTTTTCAATTTTTGTTCACGACTTTCAATAAATGTTTCTATTTCAAAATTATTCATGTTTTCAAATTTTGTTTGCATTCGAAAAAATGTTTAGGAATCTCAAAAAGTGTTCCAGCTTTCTAAATTTGTTCACAAATTTATAAAATGGTCATATTTTCAAATTTAGTTCACAAGTTGAAAAATGTTCGTCAATTCCATATTTTTGTTTGGGGGTTTGAAAAAATGTTCCCGTTCCAAAAATTGTTCGTATTTTTCAAAAATTGTTCATATTTACATGTTTTGTTTGAGTCTCAAAAAATGTTCCGTTTCCAAAATTGTTTGCAATTTTTAAAAATATTCTTTTTTCAAATTTTGTTCTGGAGTTTCAAAAAATGTTCACGTGCAAAAGTTGTACGTATTTCCAAAAAAAAAATTGAAATTTGAAAAATTGTTCCTGTTCAGTTTTTTGGGTAGTTTAAAAAATGTTTCCGTTCTAAAAAATATGTTCGCGTCTCCAAAATTTGTTTGTGTGCTGAAAAATGTCTGAGTTGTCTCAAAGTTTGTAAGAAAAACTAGTAATGTTCACGTTTGATAAAACATTCACATCTTTTTTTTAAACAAACCGCGTTCAAATTTTTGAAAAACTTTCAGATCGGTGTTTGAGTTTTCTTGAGGTTTTGCAACGTTATGTGATCAAGAAAGATAACTAGCCTAACTGGTTCGAGTCGTATACTCAAAAGCAGCGGGTCTAGCGTTCGTTTCCTGGCATTGCATCTTATTTTTATTCCAGCTTGATTTACTGTTCTCTCGAGAGATGGCCGGCCTAGTCTATCGATACCCTATGCGATCGCTCGACTGCTTGACGCAGAGAGCGTCCAATAGGAGCTCGGGACCTCCTATATGACGCATTTTGTGTCATACAGCAGCTCGACGCACAGGGGAGACACGCTACTGGGCCAGCCCAATCTGATTCCTGTCGCACGACATAAAAAGGATATAAAAACGGGACCTCCTAGATGACGCATTTTGCGTCATACAGCAGCTCGGCGCACAGGGGAGACGCGTTACTGGGCCGGACCAATCTGATTCCTGTCGCGCGACATAAAATAAAAAGGATATAAAAACAATAGAGACTGACGGGATTTGATCCCAGGACCTCATACACCAGACAACAACAGCAGCCTATAAGAGGTGCAAAATATTATAAGACCACACAGAAAGCGTTGAGATTTGGAAAACATTTCTTAAAAATTGCGAGCAGTTTTGAAATGCCGTGATTTCATTATATTCCTTTTTTTAGAAGTGAAGATTTTGTGATATCCCACTTTCAAAATTAAAACACGAACAAATCCTGCAAATCCTGAACAGTTTCCTAAAATGCGAACAATTTTTTAAAAATTTAACCTTATCTTGGAAAAACAAACAAATTACGAAAAAAATGTGAACCTTTCTTCAAATTTCCGAATATTTCCAGAGATCACGAACAGATTTTAATGTACTGAACAAAAATGGAAAACATGAACATTATTTAAGCTCAGAAAATAAGGGTTAAAACAGAACATTTTTAATACAAAACAAAATTTGTATTGTATGAGTTTTTGGAAACGCGAACAATATTTGAAACATGGGAACATTTATTGAAATTGCAAACAAAACGAAGAAACCGCGAAAATTATTTTAAACATGAAATCTTTTCTGAATTGGTGAACAAATCTTCAAAACAAAAATATTTTTTAAAATTCCGGACATATTTCGAAAACCACAAACATATTTGAATTTGTGAACATAATTTGAAAAAAGGAACATTTTTTTGAAATTTTGAACAAAAAATTTGAAACCACGAATTTTGCTAAGGATATTAACAAATTTTGAAAAAATGGAACATTTTTTGAATTTGTGAAAAAAAATTAAAAAACGGGAACATTTTTTGAAATTCGGAACAATTTTTTTGAAACACGATTTTTTTTCGAAAATATGAACACATTTCGAAAATCAGGGCATTTTTTGAAATTATGAATACTAATTGAAATTTCCAAAAAAATGAATAATAAAAAAAGAAAAAGGAAAAAGAAAGAAACAGAAAAAAGAAAAGAAAAATTGAAAAAGAAGAGAAATAGAAAAAAGGGAAACGAAAAAGAAACTGAAAAAGAAAAGGCCGGTTCAGGAACCTTCTAGAAGATTCGATAGCTCGAGGAAAATCGTCTGGGAAACTCTAGAAGTTTTCCAAAACCAGAAACGCTGCAAACACGTTAAATGAGCCGGCCCATGACATCGCTCGATCGTCAGGTCTGTGCGAAACGGCGACACTTTGACGCAGCGAGCGTCCAATAGAAAATTCCATATCCCCAATTCCGCGTGGGAGTGGAAGCAGCTGCTGGGCCATATCCTTTTCTTTTTTTGAGAAACCGCCATATCCTCTCCTTTTTTTGAGGAAGGAAAGAACTAGATTGTCTCAAAAAAAAAAAGGAAAGAACTAGACGGAGACGGACCGGACTCCGTGCCGATTCGGCAATTGAGCCCGGGCTGCCCTCCTCTCCCCCTTTATATAGGACGAGACGACATCCCCGTCTCCGCCAGATCCCCAATTCCGCGTTCACGCAACCCAGATCCACAATTCCCCAGCGAATCCGCCGAACCCGACGCCGAAACCCCTCGTCGAGGCCGCTCCAGACATTGCCGATGGCCGGAAAGGAGGAGTCTTTCTCGCTGAAGCCGTGCGGCGCCGCCAGACGTGGCGCGGAGGAGGAGGATGATGCCCTGAAGCCGTGCAGCCACAGCAAGAATCTTGATGGCTTCTCGCTGAAGCCGTGCACCACCACAAGCACGGCGGCGGCGGCTTTCGCCGGCAAGGAGTTTCAGTTCAAGCAGTGCACCAACCAGAGCATGAAGGACGCCACAGGGGAGCAGGAGTGTTCGCTGAAGATCTGCTCCGCCAAAAGGAAGGAGCCAGCTGACGGCCACGACGAGGAAGATACTGATCTTGCCGACTCGGTGGCTACAGAGCAGGCCATCAAGGTTGCAGGATCAGACTCCGAGGTGGACAGTTCCGATGATGATGATGAGCCGATCTCGGAAGCTGAGTTTGCAGCCTTTTACGAGGTTGAGAAGGCAAAGCACGAGAGGTTCTATATTGAAAGGGTTTTGCCTTTGGAGCTGAAGAATGCAAGTCTTCTGCGACAACGCAAGGCTGAATCTGTTCTCAAATCCAACTAATATCATCGTGGATTTACTAGGCCTGGCAGATTTTGAACTCCGAAGCCTAATTTACGAGTACAAGACCAAAAATAGCTGCTCATAATGTCAGATTTTAGGTTTAATTTTTGACTATTCAAAACATCATTGACAAAACATTTTACACTTTAATGCCCATTGCGAAGGACATTTGCTTTTAAATTCAAATTAAATCCTCTATAACATTATGCTCCCTAGTTTTAAAGAGTCTACATTCAGTTAGGTATTCAATTAGAATTGGATCACCCGATTTTGACTGGGTCCAACAATTTCTCGAAGCTTTCTCGTTCATTTTTTTTACTAATACACTATGCTTCCTATTTTTCACAATTAATTGAAATTTTCAATTTAGAATAGGGTCACGTGATTTTGAACCGATCAACAATTTCTCAAGGAGCTCCCCTATTCCATTCTTAAATTTACTATTTTCCCTAATTTGAAGATCTTACATTCAATTGAGGTATTCATTTTTTAATTTGGTTTACGATTTCAAATCAATCAGCAGCAAGCAATCTACAAAAACATACCAATCATGTGTGCCCTCTCACCACCTAGCAAAAAGAAGCGTCGCAGAACCAATGTAGCACCAATATCGTATATACAGCTGTCAACATAAAAATTTCCCCACATAATATAGTTTGGTTAACGGATAACACAGAATTACACCACGGAAGGTCCACCAAATAACCACATTATAAATAAAAGTAAAACACACTCCATCTCCCTCACCCAATAACCTAAATATTTCATC
Source organism: Secale cereale (assembly GCA_902687465.1). Taxonomy (NCBI): domain Eukaryota; kingdom Viridiplantae; phylum Streptophyta; class Magnoliopsida; order Poales; family Poaceae; genus Secale; species Secale cereale. The sequence goes on along the minus strand of LR738715.1, from coordinate 786,081,215 downwards.
AGTTCAAAAATATAAGGCGTATTAGTTTTGACCAAGTTTAGAGCAAAAAATACCGACATCCATAATGTTAAACAAAAAAGTATGGAAATTCATTTCATGAAAAATTTGTATGGATTTTGATTTATTTATATCTACAAATTTGATCAAACTTTAGAAGGTTTCACTTTAAAAAAAATTAATACACCTATTATTTTGAAAGAGAGTGAGTATTTGTTTTTAGAAACCCAACAACACCAACGGTGTAGCAAAGCGTGCCCAACTCTTCTACTTAGTATTAGTTTCAATGGTTCTAACCTCCAAGATAGCATGGTACCATCTGTTTCATAATGTAGTGCGTATAGATTTTTAGAAAAGTCAAAATTTGTAAAATTTGACCAAGTTTATGGAGAAAACTACTTCAACATGAATACCTGACTTCAAACCAATCAAATTATTGTTCATAATAAATGAATATTGTCAAGAACTGAGTGCCGCTCAGTTAGCTAGCAGCCGATGTGCTCATCCCACCCGAGTTCAAGGCCAAGCCTCCCTGTAGTGCTTGATATATCTTCTAATAAGATGCCATGGGTAATAGTGCGGTAATGGCTTGAAAATACAAACAATGTAGAGTTTTAAGTTGTTTGATAATTGAACAGATCTACAATCACATGGTCTATTTTTCGCTTTTTAAAATTTGCTTTATTTTGTTCCTCTACAAGCCTACATAGGCATGCCATGTAGTGAATCTCTACTTATCTATACCATAGGTTTACAGAAACCCCCTTGGGTTTCAAAGAATCAACCCGTAGTCCTATTTTAGGTGGCAAGTTGAATCCTTTCTTATTTTACAAAAAAACCCTACATTTTCACGTAATTGACCCCTAATTCACTTTGAAGTGACAAAACTATTTTTTTGTCTTTTTACAGAAAACACCATGTCTTTTATGGTAATCAACCTGCAGTCCACCTAGAACAAATGTCCTTGTTTGAAATATCCAAATCTTTTGTACCATAACTTAAATTTTAGCATGTTGTATTTGATTACAAAATGTGTAGAATCCGAATATGATGTTATTTTAACTCTTAACTACTTTAAAGATGATATTTAGAGTGCAACCTTTAATCAATCCGAATATGCACGATCTGTATTTCTTTCGTAGCACCAACCTGGTTTGCAAATAAACACCTCAAGAAACAAAATTGGAGATGAAAGAAACATAGCAGGGGAAAAAAATCTCATCTTGTGCTAAGAGAGAGACGGTTTAGGATTGACCACATTCAAATGCGTTGTCTTTATTTAAGCACTATGACCATCGTATGCGAGAATGGGACAAGAATGGGACGACGGACAAACGGCAACAAAGATAGGATGTCATGGTGAAGTAAGAACATGTACCTATTGGGATCTTGACTCATGATTATTAGGCGACAGACAAGTGGGGTGTAGTTTTGTTTAATCCCAGTTGCAAGTTGACCCTTGAGTCACAACTAGGCTCATAGTTTTGTAGTTGTCCCAGTTGCAAATCCACACTTGACACACAACTGAACTCATAGTTGTCTGAGTTGCAATCCACCCCTCGACTCGCAACAGGAGCCCGTGTTTTGTCCTAGTTGCAAGCTCACCCTCGACTCGCAACTGGGCTGGTAGTAAGTTTTTCATCTCAGTTGCAAGTCCACACTCGACTTAGAATTGCGCCCGTAGTTCTTATGTTGTCCCAGTTACAAGTGCACCCTCAACTCGCACCTAGGTACGTTGTTGTTTTCCCCTAGTTGTAAGTCCACCTCGACTCACAACAAGGCCCATAGTTTGTATTCACCCCAGTTGCAAGTGCGTCGCCGACTTTCAACTCGAGGGATGTAGTTTGTAATCACGCCTAGTTGCAACTCAATCATGTGCTCACGACTCGAGGATGTAGTTTGTTTGTTGCCCTAGTGGCAAGTCCACTTACGACTCGCAACTCGGGTGGGTTTTTTTATGTTTTTTGTTCTTGTTTCATGGTAGTTGTAATTCGACCCTCGACGTGCAACTCGGATTTTTTGTCGGCCCAGTTGCAAGTCCACCCTCGACTAGCAACTAGGGGAGAGTGTTGTTTGTAATCACCCCAGTTGGGAGTCCACTCCCCGACTTGCAACTCGAGGGGATGTAGTTTGTAATTGCCCTAGTTGCAAGTCAACCATGTGCTCGCAACTCAGCGATGTATTTTTTTTTATTATTGTTTGATGGTAGTCGCAGTTAGACCCTTACCTGCAACTAGCAGTTTTTGTCAGCCCAGTTGCATGTGAGCGCTGCGCAGCCGTCGAGGCCTGTGGCATCCACACCGACGACGACCTCTGCGCTGCCGACAAGCCACCGAAGTTCGGCCCTACCCGCCATCTGTGCGCGGCCGACGGGATCCTCGATGTCGGCACCGTCCCAGAGTTCTCCGCAGCCGATTCTCGGCAAGAGGGAGTGAGTACCTCATTTCCCCTTTTTCTCCTTCTGAAAACCTGCGTGTTTTTTTTTTTTTGAGGGAAAGCCATCATGGCGGTTTATATTTCATGTCAAAACAAGGATACATCGTTCGATAAAACATCCACTAGAAATCCTGGAGGCTCGATCTTCCAAACAATAGTTCGAGATGTCTCCGAGTTTCTAGCCAATACATCTACAAAACCTGCGTGTTTTTTGTTCGTGCGACGTGCTCAAAATTGCTGCCGCACGGATCGATTTTCGTGCTCTGGGTGTCCGCACGTAGTTATGTACGCTGTTCCCTTAGCCATTGTGGCCTAATTCCCGTGAGTAGTTTGTCTTATTTCAGTCTGTACAAGAAGATACCTTCAGGTTGCCCAAGTTTATGTGAGGGTAGTTGCCCCCGTGCCTGTGTTGCCCTACGTTTGCGCTAGCCAGATTTTTGTAATTCAGTGGTGTGATTCGTTAGGGTTATTGTTGCGTAGGTAACAGAGTTGAGGATGCACAATGAATTGAGAGCACAAGAGCCCTCGCCAGCTAGTTGTTTTTAATCCTTCAGTGTACATGTTCAGAGAGCATGCATTATGTTTTTTCAGTTTTTGTAATAGTTCCCAGTGTAAATGTTCAGGGTTCATAGAACATGCATCTATGTGATTTTTGACTAATCAGGCTCTATCAATCAGTGTGTACTCAGGTTTCAGGTGTCATGTAGTTAAATGTTGTCTGTTCTCTGTTCAGTTTTTAGTAATTCAGTTTCAGTAATTCGTCAGATCATGCCACATTTTTTCTGTATCATTGTTCAGAGAGATGTTCAGAGACATCAGTGTGTCTTGATAAAAATGTGTCTTGATTTCTGTATCATTGTTCAGAGGACATTATGCACCATTGTACAGTTTGTTCATTCAATCATAAGATACTTTTGTATCATGCATTCATCTTTTAGGTTTGACTTCCCTTGTGGCGTCAGTTTTCAGGTTACAGTATGTGTCTATCTCCAGTCTGCAGCAGGTGTCATTTTCACTCATGTGTGTGGATAGCAGCCGGCTTGAACCTACAGACACCCCTCCAGAGAGTAGATGTGGCAAGCTGTGATTTTTTGTACTATCATTTCTTCTAGAGAGATGTACCAGACTCATTTAAGTTTATCAAGTTCTTGAGCTCTCAAGTTCTTAAGTTCTACTACATGTCATTTTTATTCAGTCGACAATATCTTGCTGAGGATTAAGTAACAGTATCTTGCTGAGGATTAAGTAACAGTATCTTGCTGAGGATTTTCAATAAATGCAGGAGCATAGCTCAAACACACTATTTTTTCGTTCTTACCATGTAAAGCACAGTTATATTCAGTTTTTTATAATTCTTTTGTCACTTTTATGAACTTTTCATTTTTTTTCCTTGTTAACATGCAGCACACTATAGATTCAGTTATTAAGGTATTCTAAGAAATTGAAATGCAGTTAATACCTCTACTTCTAACAAGGTAAAGATGTTTTTATTCATTTCATTCAGTTAGCACATGTATGGATGGAACTTTTTTATGTGTTTCTAGCTTTCTTTCATTTTTCATTCTTCAACATCCAAAAATATACAAACAATTCTGAACCATGGAAAAGTCAGTCATATGCATATTTATTGCCTGATCAGTCTTTCAGAATTTTTCTGATGATAGAATACACCGACATGTTTTTTTGTCATATGCACACTCACAAGAATGATATCTGATTTTGTTCATCTACATATGCTCTTCTTTTAGTTTTGTTTTTTACCTGGGCAGATCAAAACAAAAGTGTTTTTGCTACACACTGACGGCAGCCAACTGCTGTGTCTTTTCTCTACAGACCAGATCAAGCTTCTGTTCTTGTTTTTTCAATCAACAAAATTGGAGCAGAAATCAAGATCTAGCATGACAAAGCATCTACAAGGTTGTAGAGAGGATTTTTGACTGACAAAGGACAATCAAGGGAGGTGGGACAAACCATGAACTCACCCTGGTAAGAGCCCCCAATGCCCGTCATGATTTCCTATGCAATTTTGTCTTCTTCCCTAGATCAGTACTTCCAATTTTGATCTCTGTGAGTGTTGTTCATCCATGGCGGCTGGGCTTTTGCCGAAATCACTAATTAAGGAATACTCGTTGCAAAGATCACCCCAAACCCTCATGTTGCGACAAGTGACGCGCTGCATGTGCGCCACTTGTCGCAACCTGGACGTTTTCCCTTTTTTCGTAGATCCGTTTATTCAAAACGTTTTATCTCTTAAACCGTGCGTCCAAATCTCAAACCGTTTTCACCGTTGAATTCCTCGCGTCGAGATCTTCAAAACTAGATCCCATGTTGATAGTTTTTGACGAACTTTTTTTCACGAAAAAAAAACCTGACGAAAAAAAACGGGCGAAAAAACCGAACTGGGCGCACTGGTTTTTTCCCTTTCCGAAAAAGGCACGGCCGTGACTCTCGCGAAAGCACAACTGTGCCTCTCGTTGAAGCAAAACCATGACTCTCACGAAAGAAAAAAAAAATGCGTTTTTTCCCTTTCCGAAAGAGGCACGGCCGTGACTCTTGCGAAAGCACAACCGTGACTCTCGCAAAAGAAAAAAAAACAGAAAACGCATTTTTTCCCTTTCCGAGAGGCACGGCCGTGACTCTCGCGAAAGCACAACCGTGCCTCTCGCGGAAGCAAAACCGTGACTCTCGCGAAAGAAAAAAAAAACAGAAA
>LR738715.1:785940955-786076022 GCA_902687465.1 Secale cereale | reverse complement strand
AAAGCAAAACCGTGACTCTCGCGAAAAAAAAACAGGAAACACTTTTTTTTTCCTTTCCAAGAGGCACGGCCGTGACTCTCGCGAAAGCACAACCGTGCCTCTGCGGAAGCAAAACCGTGACTCTCGTGAAAAAAAACGTGTTTTCTCGCCAAAAAACTTTTTTTCAATTTTTTTCCGTCGAAATGCTAAGGAAGACCGGTGGAAAACCAAAACGTCAAAAAACCCGGAGAAAAAAACCGTTCAATAAGCCGAAAACGCGTGCGAAAAAATAAAAAAAAATCCAAAGGAAGCGTCCAGAGCGCGACATGTGGCGAATGGCTGAGAGCGCGCCAAGTGGCGCTGATCGCTGCGAGGCTCCCGAAGGAGCGCTCGTTAACTAATTGCTCCCGGCTTTTGCAACTTTCGCCGGCCACCAAAACTCTTCTACAAGCAACCAAGTTTTTTTTATGACAAACAAGGGCCAGGCATGTGAGCACATCTTGCTTTTTTCAGTCAAACAAACAAAAAACCAATGTAAATGTTGAAATATGAGATGGGCTTAGAGCCCATATGACAATTTCAGATTTAATCTCTAACGGACCATGTAGATGGCATGAAAAGGTGGTGGGAAGTTTAGTCCCACCCCAGAAGTGGAAGGAGAGTTGGAGTAGTTTATAAGGGATTCTCTCCCTCATGCTATTGGAGCTTGAGAAGAGATGAGGCCCTCGCGCACTCCTCCTCCTCCGCTCGCCTCGGCGCGGCGCGGCGCGGCGCCGCTGCATACATCACATACTGTAATGCCCAGTATGCGGCTATGTCCCCCACGTGTCGAGACATGACTTAAGGACATAAACGCATACTAGAATGATCTCAAGTATGGTATCTTTGCACAACTCATGTAAAATTCAGGGATGAAATTGTAAAATGATAGTTGGCTTACACTCGTCACGTCACGCAAGTGAATACAATAGCACACATCATCCAAATAACATCAGAGTCTGACTACGGACGAAATCCAAACGAAAAGATACTATAAATAACGCAGGCTCGGATCGTCGGATAAGACACATAGTAACGCCCACGCTCTTCATCGAACTCCCAGTACAACTCGGAACCATCTCCTGCATAGCTCTCAACGGTACCTGCATCTGGTGTGGTGTTGAATCTGTGAGCCACAGAGGACTCAGCAATCCCGTTCCCGGTTATCAAAACTACCAAAGCCTTAGGTGTGGAAAGGTTGTAAACAAGGTTGCAGCAAGCACTAATCACTAGCTTACGTGTTTAGAGCGAGAAGAGTACAAGTGCCAACGATCGCCAAGTTGATCAAGAAGTGATCCTAGCTACTCACGATCAAACATAACCCACCGTGGTGTGGAAAGGTTGTAAACAAGGTTGCAGCAAGCACTAAACACTAGCTTACGTGTTTAGAGCGAGAAGAGTACAAGTGCCAACGATCGCCAAGTTGATCAAGAAGTGATCCTAGCTACTCACGATCAAACATAACCCCACCGTGTTCACTTCCCGAAGCCCTTCGGAAAGAGACCGTCACGGTTACTCACGCAGGTAGTGTATTCATGAATAAGATGTCAAGTTATCTACAACCGGATATTAAAAAACTCCCATCTGCCACATAACCACGGGCACGGCTTTCGAAAGATCAAAACCCTACAGGGGTTTCCCAACTTAGCCCATCACAAGCTCACGATCCGCGGAGTCGCAACTCCAAAGTGGGTAGACCCGAGTATTCTCGGAATCCCGTGCTCAAGATATTTTGACAAAGGTAAAACTAATCCAGCAAGACCTCCCGGCGTGCCGACACCCTGATAGTAGCCGCGCGTATCTCGTCTCAGTCCACGACCGAATGAGCTATGGTTACATCATCCAAAATACCCCAAGTTGCCAAGGGGCGGTGCCGCAAGGTGCTCTAGGTTGGACCAACACTCATGAGGAGCAATGGCCCGGGGTTGTTAATTAAGTCCACGGGGTAGCTAGTCCCTATGCAATTTTAGTTGTTAGGCAAATGGAGTACCAATGTTGGCCTTGCTGGAAAAGCTTTAAATAGAGCGAATTATCAAGGGGGGCCCATAAACCCCAACCGTGTTAGGAACGCAAAAATCAAGGAACATAACACCGGTTTATTGGTTCCTAGGGTGGCACGAGTGGAACAAAACACCAAGCAAGAGGCTTAGCCTTCCACCCATTGCCAATATATAGGTGAATTAGTTTTACAAGTATATATATTGTGATATCCCAAAAACAAGTTCATCACGGGGCAAGAATCTTCAAATCACGTGCAACTAATAACGCTATAAGAGGGGCTGAGCGATGCGTACTTAGCCAAACAACGGCTTGCTAGGAAGGTGGTTAGAGTGTTTCATGACAACAATAGGAGGGCTGACAAACAGGAATAGGCATCGAGGTAATATCTAAAGAGCGAGACATCTAGCATAGGCAAAGATAGAAGTGATATCTGGGAATGGTCATCTTGCATGTTGATTCCATGGAGGGATCGTAACCTTGCTCCTCAAGCTCAGCCTCGGTAGGAACCTCGAACTCCGAATCGGCTCCCGGCTCTACCCAACACAAGAACACAACAACGACACAAAATCAAACACGGTGCAATGCACAATCAACATGATGCAAGAATGATGTGCGTATGCATGAGGAACCTCTTGAGCCTAAGGATAAGATGATGGAAAAGGTCTTATCTTGGGAAACGAAGCAAGCCACTGGATAGAGGGGAAGATTTCGGTTGAAATCGATATAAAGATCACCGGAAACGGACGCACGGTTTGCAAAAGACAAGCAAAACAATATTCAAGCGCAACTGCAGTTTACAGCAACATGGCATCTTTGGAGCAAGAAATAACTATGCTACATCACCCAAACATGGAGACAAAGTGCATGGATGTGAAATAGACATGATACTTAACAAGCATGAACTTAGAACACACCCAAAACCTTGCTGGAACACAATTAAACAAGCATGGCAAGTTGCAATAAATTTACAAAATTCTCAGATATAGTGAAAAATTACAAGGCATGGCAGAATTACAACGAATAGATACTTTTACAAGATTGTGCAACTCAACTCAAAGCATAGCATGGCAAATTAAGGTAACCAACATCAAGAAGACATATTTGAGAAGCTACTCAAAGCAAGAACATGCCCATAGGATGCATAGAACACTAGCTACACTCGTGGCAAAACTGAACTTGTTGATAACATGCTGACAGATACATTTTATAGTCAGTTGAGAGCATGAAAATAACAGTTATAGCAAGCCATCATGCAAGCAAAAGGCATGGCAATAACATACATAATATGCTCTTCAAGAATAACAACATGGATACTTCTACAACATACTAGAACATGTCCCAAACACCATGGCAAAAGTGCAAATGTTTATCCAGACTTAGCAAAATCTGGGCATGCTGACAGATAAATTTTATAGAAACTTGAGGGCCTCATAATAACAATCTACAGCATGGCATCATGACAAACAAGTGCATGGATAGCTAGAGCATAACATATACTTCAAGGAACATCCACTGGACAACCCTAAACATGCATAACAAAGACGGTGGCATCTTGGATACATGGCATAAAATTTACCAGATTCACACTTAGCAGAAATTTACAACATGATGGCATGTTAACTAGCTTGTTGCACTCATTTCAAGACATATCATGGCATGAAAATGAATCTATCATGTAGAGCACATACCCAAGATCAAAACTCATGTTGACGCCTAGCTCATATGACACATGGATAAATAAGCACAAGCAAGACAAAACATCATCTCATAACAAGTTCAGAAATTTATCAGCCAAATGCACTTTTGCAACAGAGATATATGATACGTCCAAAACGTATCTATAATTTCTGCTTGCTCCATGCCACTTTTGGGTGATATTGCTATGATATTCATACACTTCCATACACTTTTGATCATATTTGGACTAACCTACTAATCCAGTGCACCCCAATGCCAGTTTCTGTTTTTGGCTGTTTTTGTATTTCAGGTTTTCACGTTACGAGAACTGCCAGGAAAAATCCAGAAAAATTATATAAAAAATCAGCGTTCCAGAACCTACCTTGCGCCCGAAGGACAGCCGGGGGGGGGTCACCAGGGCTCCAGGCGCCCTGGCGGCGCGCCCCCACCTGGGCCGCGCCGGGGGGGGGGGGGTGCCTGGGCCCCCCGAGCCCCGTCTGGTGCCCCCCTTCGGCATATATTTAGAGCGTCCTTCGAAACCCTCGGGAGGAGAACTCTTTTTCGCGATCTCATCTTTGTTCCGCCGCCGCCGCCGCTTCCAAGATCGGGAGCACCAGGAGAACTCTTCCCGGCACCCTGCCGGAGGGGAGGATCACCATCGGGAGCCTCTCCACCACCATGGACGCCTCCCGGGTGAGTTGTGAGTAGTCTCCCTTGTACCATGAGTCCATGACCAGTAGCTATGTGATGTTCTCCTCCCGTTCTTGTGCTTCACTAATTAGTCCTCGTGAGCTGCCCTACATGATCGAGGCACATATGTAATCCTTATGCTGTTGCTATGATGAGTTTGCTGGGATCCGATGGATTATGAGATTATGTTCAGATTGTTCTTGAGTAATATATTTGATCTACCTCTTTTATATTTATGTTCATAAGTAATTCTTGCATGTTCTCCGTTGTTATTTATTGCTTTGGCCAAGTAATACGTAGTGACTCCAAGAGGGAACGTTATGCTCGATTGTGGGTTCATGCCCCTCGATGACTAGCTTGAGTGACAGAAACATGAGTCTAGGGGATGTGATGTTGCCACAAGGGGGAAAACAACGGTGCTTGTGCCCGCGGGTGCAAGGATTGTTTACTTTACGCAAAGTTCTTTTAATGCAGTTGTCTGTTGCATTGAGTTTACACTATGGGTGGGACTCGCAACTTAATACCAGCGAGATGTTCTGGATAGATATCTCAAGGTGGATGATTAGTAGTAGATATTGATGGATTTCGGTCTACTTACTTTGGCGTACCGCCCATGCTTTGAGCCTCAACCTTTCTTGCAATGTAATCAGCATTGGTTTGCGTTCGTGGTCTTGTCAATTGCCCAGCTGTAATTCGTTTACCTCACATAGCTGTTTTATCGTCTTTTGGGAGAGAGACATCACTAGTGAACATCATGAGACTCCGGTCCATATTACCATCATTGATCACATCCGCTATTTACTTTTCGCTTTTATTTACTATTGCAAACATTATCTATCACTACTATCATTTGCGTTTAATCCTTTGTGAACTACAAGGCCGGAGGGATTGACAACCTCTCTGTACTCGTTGGGAGCAAAGTTATTTGTATCTGTGTGCAGGTCCACGTTGATTGCTAATCCGCGCCGTTAGCAGTTGACACCTACTTGTTGAACCTAGGAGTCTCTGGGGATTCGATCCTTGGCATCTTTGCTAAGGGAAAAAACTTCCACAACACTGCATCTTACACCTTCCACTTGGGGTAACCAACGAGGGGTTAGAGGCCCATCAAGGAGTATTTTCTGGCGCCGTTGCCGGGGACTCCACTCTTCAGGATAGGGGAGTTGCATGCTATCTTTTACCTTTGCTTTTTAGTCTTGTTAGTTTACCTTTCAGTTTTTGCTTTAGTATCCTTTATCAAAAATTACAAAAAAAAATTATTTCGCCTTCCTGTTAGTAGTCCTATCTGTTTAGCTAAACATGTTAGGATATGGTGCTTTGAGGGAATCAGAAGTTCTAGATTTCCATCAAAGGGATGGAGAAAATATGAAGAAGGCATGGGACAGAATTTCTGATGCACATAGGAGAATTATGCCTTGGATACCTATAAAAATTGTGCTTAGGAATTTTTACCAGGGTCTTTTTAAATGGTGTAAACACTCTCTTGACATTATAGCCGAGGGAGATTTCCTAGAGTGTGATGAAGCTAGAGCTCTTGAAATTATACATGGTCTATCTAGTTACTTTGTTTATGATCATAATTTTGATACTGTCATAGATAGACTTGCTACTATTGAAAAGAGAATGGATGCTCTAGACTTAATGAAGGTAGAGAAACCCAAACCCAATAAGAGAGATATTTTGGAAATAGATAATGACTGGGAGCCTCTTGTTAGGATTAGCATCTCTAATCAAGACTTCCTTGCTTATTGTGATATTGGATCTATGGTTTCTACTATGCCAAAAATTGTTCATGATTCTTTAAAATTTAACATGGATAGATTACCATCTTATCATGAACACACTAATGGAGATATTTCTGAAATCCAGGGAAGAATAAAAGATGTGCCAGTTAAATTCCTTAAAGGGATTGCAATGGTTGATTTCTTCATCATGGAGCCAAACCAAGGAAATACAGTGCTTGGAAGGGACTTCCTCCGAGCGGTAAAAGGCTTCATCGATATAGGTAAGGGACAAATCCGCTTACGCGGTAAGGCAAAAGGTGTGTACCCCTTTCCTAGAAGGAACAAGAGTGAACTTGTTGAGGAACCATATGAATCAATTTATAACTCCGATTATTATGATGGTTATTGATTTCTCTATGCATTATGCCTAGCTTAAAGGCATAAAAGAAAGCACTTTTGGGAGGCAGCCCACATGAATAAATTTTTATATTTTGCTTTTGTTGTGTCTTGATGTTGTTTACTACAGTAGCATCATCATTGTATCTTTGCTTTTCATATTTGTGCCAAGTATAGCCTCTGATTGCTAGAAAGTTCAAAAGTTGTGAGGTGCTGTCCAGGAAACAGATTCTGTCCTTGGATAGAAAAATTCGTATAAAATCACCAGATCATCTTTTTGGTCTGAATTTTTTCGAAAACGTTCTTTATATAATTGTCTTTCGTGCATCTGTTCTGAGTTTTTTGATTTGAGTTGCAGAAGTGCCCCGAACAAATCAATTACTACCTGCTGTTCTGTTTTTCACAGATTCTGTCCTGTTTTGCCTTTCCTTCATTTTGCAAATCAAGAGCTTGCTTTTTCTTTGCAAAAACCTTTTGGCAATCTTGAGAAACAGTAGAACTTCAAGAATATCTTTATTTCCAGCAAGGTGCAATTATTTTATTAAGGGTACTAACTTCGCTAATCAGATTATGATGAGTTATGTATGAAGGGAGTTTTCAAGTGTGCGAGGGAAGATGATAAAAAGATTCAGGAGTGTCAAGCGCTCAAGCTTGGGGATGCCCCCGTCCACCCCCAAGAAATATTCAAGGAGACTCAAGCGTCTAAGCTTGGGGATGCCCCCGTGCATCCCCTTCTCCATCAACATTATCAGTTCGTCTTTCGTTCCGCTATATTTTTATCACTTCATGTGTTAAGTGCTATGCTTGGAGCGTCTTGCTTTTAGTTTTCTTTTTAGTTTTTCATAACGAGTCGGAACTCAGCTTTCTTTATGTGGGAGAGAAACACGCTCCACTTCTACCTAGAACATAACATAGAATTTTCATGTATATCTTTGCTGTGTGTGTTCTTTGTCTTTTAATAGCTACTATCATGCTCTGCTCTTAGTATTCATGCTTATCTTTTCAAAGAGCTTTTGTTTAGTTGGTTGCTTGAACTCTCTTTAATTATCATGCTTATCTTATTAAGAGAGTTTGCTTCCGTTGCATTGGTTAATATGTCTATGATAAATATGCTACGTGCATAATGGCGCTTAGTAGTTCAGGTTTTCTTATGGTTAGTCTCAAATAGCTGGGGGATTCCCAATGTGTCATTGGAGTACCAACTTGATTTGTTTGCCGATGATGTGGTATGGTTTAGTAATATCTTCCTTCAAGAATTTATTTTGATTGACTTGGCGTATGCTCACGCATATTTAAGACTGTAAAGAAAGTCTGTCAAGCCTTGATGATCTTTTATTTCTGAGTAGCGATATAACTTCCATGCCTGATTCAATATTGCTTTGTCGCTCTGCATGATTATGACCGTCATTGCTCTCTTAGTTGGTCGCTCCCAGTCTTTTGCTAACCTCCACCTGTACTAAGCAGACTAACTTTGCAATGCATAGCTCATGGGAAAGTAGCTTAAAAACTATTGTGGTAAAGAATATGTTGCCTATGTATCTTATTTCTTATAAGTTGCTTGCTGAGCGGTAACCATGTTTCTGGGGACGCCATCAACTGTCACACTTTTGTTGAATATCATGTGAGTTGCTATGCATGTTCGTCTTGTCTGAAGTAAGGGTGACTTGCCATGGGTTGATTGAGTATGCATATTGTTAGAGAAGAACATTGGGCCGCCAACCAAAGCCATGTATCATGGTGGAAGTTTTAGCTTGGACATTAATCCTCAATCTCTTATGAGAATATGCTTATGCATTAAAGAGGAGCCCATCATCTATTTTCTATGTTGTCCCGGTATGGATGTCCTCAAGTTGAGATCTATCAAAAACGAGAAATCAAATGCGATTTATCTCCTTGGACCTTTGTACAGGTGGCATAGAGGTACCCATTTGTGACACTTGGTTGAAACATATGTAATGCAATGATAACCCATGGAAATCCGAGCTAATTAGGACAAGGTGCGAGCACTATTGGTATTCGATGCATGAGGCTTGCAACTTATAGGATGTCTTATGCATGACACATATGAAGTACTACTACCGTTGACAAAATTGCTTCTATGTTTTCAAAATAAAAAGCTCTAGCACATAACCATTCTTTTACTTTTATGTTGAGTTTCCACCTTCTTTTAAAAGCACCAACTACTGAGAGCATGATTGTCATTCTATGTGTAATGTGCATTGTCCCAAAGTAGCATTGTCTTTTGCATGACTGTGATATCGTTTATTTTGAAATCATTGTATCTAGTCATCACTTAAACCTTGAAGGTGCCCCTGCATTTATGTTTTGCTTCACTAAAGGGGGCAAGCTGGATATCATTTTATCATATTTGCACATCATGTTCATTGCAAATCTTCTTGATGTTTCAGTTTCATGTTGTAAAACTTTCAGTCATTTGTGATTTTCTCATGAGGCAACTTAATTACTATAGAATCATTGTCTCAGTAAGCTTTTGTCATATGACTATGAATAAGTCCTATATGGTTAATAGCATGTCGCCACAGAAATTATTGTTGTTATCATTTACCTACTCGAGGACGAGCAGGAATTAAGCTTGGGGATGTTGATACGTCCAAAATGTATCTATAATTTCTGCTTGCTCCATGCCACTTTTGGGTGATATTGCTATGATATTCATACACTTCCATACACTTTTGATCATATTTGGACTAACCTACTAATCCAGTGCACCCCAGTGCCAGTTTCTGTTTTCGGCTGTTTTTGTATCTTAGGTTTTCACGTTACGAGAACTGCCAGGAAAAATCCAGAAAAATTATATAAAAAATCAGCGTTCCAGAACCTACCTTGCGCCCGAAGGACAGTCGGGGGGGCCACCAGGGCTCCAGGCGCCCTGGCGGCGCGCCCCCCTGGGTCGCGCTGGGGGGGGCGCCTGGGCCCCCCGAGCCCCGTCTGGTGCCCCCCTTCGGCATATATTTAGAGCGTCCTTCGAAACCCTCGGGAGGAGAACTCTTTTTTGCGATCTCATCTCTGTTCCGCCGCCGCCGCCGCTTCCAAGATCGGGAGCACCAGGAGAACTCTTCCCGGCACCCTGCCGGAGGGGAGGATCACCATCGGGAGCCTCTCCACCACCATGGACGCCTCCCGGATGAGTTGTGAGTAGTCTCCCTTGGACCATGAGTCCATGACCAGTAGCTATGTGATGTTCTCCTCCCGTTCTTGTGCTTCACTAATTAGTCCTCGTGAGCTGCCCTACATGATCGAGGCACATATGTAATCCTTATGCTGTTGCTATGATGAGTTTGCTGGGATCCGATGGATTATGAGATTATGTTCAGATTGTTCTTGAGTAATATATTTGATCTACCTCTTTTATATTTATGTTCATAAGTAATTCTTGCATGTTCTCCGTTGTTATTTATTGCTTTGGCCAAGTAATACGTAGTGACTCCAAGAGGGAACGTTATGCTCGATTGTGGGTTCATGCCCCTCGATGACTAGCTTGAGTGACAGAAACATGAGTCTAGGGGATGTGCTGTTGCCACAAGGGGGAAAACAACGGTGCTTGTGCCCGCGGGTGCAAGGATTGTTTACTTTACACAAATTTCTTTTAATGCAGTTGTCTGTTGCATTGAGTTTACACTATGGGTGGGACTCGCAACTTAATACCAGCGAGATGTTCTGGATAGATATCTCAAGGTGGATGATTAGTAGTAGATATTGATGAATTTCGGTCTACTTACTTTGGCGTACCGCCCATGCTTTGAGCCTCAACGTTTCTTGCAATGTAATCAGCATTGGTTTGCGTTCGTGGTCCTGTCAATTGCCCAGCTGTAATTCATTTACCTCACATAGCTGTTTTATCGTCTTTTGGGAGAGAGACATCACTAGTGAACATCATGAGACTCCGGTCCATATTACCATCATTGATCACATCCGCTATTTACTTTTCGCTTTTATTTACTATTGCAAACATTATCTATCACTACTATCATTTGCGTTTAATCCTTTGTGAACTACAAGGCCGGAGGGATTGACAACCTCTCTGTACTCGTTGGGAGCAAAGTTATTTGTATCTTTGTGCAGGTCCACGTTGATTGCTAATCCGCGCCGTTAGCAGTTGACACCTACTTGTTGAACCTAGGAGTCTCTGGGGATTCGATCCTTGGCATCTTTGCTAAGGGAAAAAACTTCCACAACACTACATCTTACACCTTCCACTTGGGGTAACCAACGAGGAGTTAGAGGCCCATCAATATACACGGCAATATGACACCTAAAATGAATGCTACAACAACCATCATGTAGAGAATTTCACAACGAAGATCTGGACATATCATTCACTCCATTCGGACCAACATGCACAAAGTTATTAGCTCACGAACATGTCAACAAATTTACACAGACAACTAGTGCTGAAACAGTTTCAGCACGAAGCACTCTTGCCACGAAGATTGAGTCAACTAGATGATCTCTAACATGCATGAAACTAGTACTAACATGTAGAGCACGACAAGACGAACATTTCGACATGTCATACGCGCAAAACGGAGCACCGGGCACAAAGTTATCACATGGTGAAGGAGGCAACAAAATTAACAGATCTGGTGACTTAGGCAAAATATACCCTCCGAAAAGTCAATGGGACGGGGATGTCCCGGGACAAGGAGATCCGGCTCGGGAGCGTGGTGTTTGGATGGACGCATGGGTGGATCTGATCCACTCACGGGATCCGGATCTGGATCGGCCACCGGTGACGGAGAAGACGATGGGGGCCGGCGGCGGAGGTGGCCGGAGCCGCGGCCGGCGCGGGGGAGGCCGACGCTGAGGAGACGGCGGAGCTCGCCGGCGGCGGGCGCGCGGGTCGCCGGCGGCGTAGCCCGCGGCGGCGAGGCTTAGTGCCGGCCGGCGGCGGCGGGCGTCGGAGGAGGCGGTGGCTGGCGCGGCGTGGCCGGCGGCGGCGGCGGCCGACCGACTGCTCGAGCGCGGCGGCGGGAGCCGATCGGGCGTGGAGACGAAGGGCAGCTGGCGGGGGAGGCGACGTGGGCCCGGGAGGGCCCGACCCGGGCCCCGATGGGCCGGCGACGCGCGCGGGTGGAGAGGGCCGGCGGCGACACGTGGCGTGACCTGGTTGGGAGGGGAGGCGTGGTCGGACGCGTCCGTCGGTGGCGGACGTGTCCGGCGTACGGAGGAGCTGCGGGACTAGGGTTTTTGCCTGAAATGGAGAGGGTGGACGTTTTTATAGGCATAGGAAGCTAGGAAGGTCCAAATGAGGAGCGGTTTTCGCCCACACGATCACGATCCGACGACCGAGAGGATGGGAGTGGTTGTGCTGGTTTAGTGGGCTGTTGTGGAGGATGTCTTGGGCCAAAAGGAAGAGGAGATTTTAGCCCACTATAGGTTAATCGTTGGAGTATCAAACGACCTCCAAACGCGATGAAACTTGACAGGGGGCCTACACGTGCTAAAACAACAACGTACGACAAGTCTCACCTCATTCCGAGAATGTTTCACGGCCACATACAAAAGAAGGACTCGGAGGTGCCACGGGCACGTGTGTGATTGTCGGAACTCGAAACGGACAACGGGAAGAGACGAGCATGACCGGGTGCAAGTGATAAAACGAATGCAATGCAATGCACATGATAATATGACATGGATGAAATTCACACACGCACACAACAAAACCCGAAATGAAGGAAGACCCCAGAATGGAATTTATGAAGTCAACGTTGCATAAATTGCCATAAATGGAAGGTATCACATATGGGGTGTTACAAACTCTCCTCCACTACAAAAAAGATCTCGTCCCGAGATCTAGGACTGAAAGAAGGAAGGATACTCAGAATGAAGGTGATCTTCTCATTCCCATGTAGCTTCTCGGTCGGTATGGTGTGACCACTTCACTTTCAAGAATTTGATGGACTTGTTGTGGGTCTTGCGCTCAGTTTCTTCAAGGATAGCAACAGGGTGCTCGCGATAAGACAAGTCTTGTTGAAGATCAATCTCTTCGAATGGAATGGTGCGTTCAGGCGTCTTGAAGCACTTGCGGAGTTGAGAGACGTGAAACACATCATGCACATTTACAAAGTTGGAGGGAAGCTCGAGTTGGTAGGCTAGAACGCCTCTCTTGCCAAGAATCTTGAAAGGCCCCACGTATCTTGGAGCAAGCTTTCCCTTGATACCGAACCTCTGAGTGCCCTTCATGGGTGAAACACGGAGATAGACATGGTCTCCAATGTCAAAAGCCAAGTCACGATGCTTGCCGTCATAGTAGCTCTTTTGACGCGATTGCGCGGCCTTGAGATTCTCACGTATGACTTTGCACATTTCTTCGACTTCCGAGATCAAATCATTTCCAAGGAGTTGATGTTCACCAGTCTCGGACCAGTTGAGAGGGGTACTACACTTTCTGCCATAGAGGACTTCAAAAGGAGCTTTGCCGGCACTTGCTTGAAAGTTGTTGTTGTAGGAGAATTCGGCAAATGGAAGGCAATCTTCCTATTTCATACCGAAGGAGATGACACAAGCTCTTAGCATATCTTCGAGGATCTAGTTCACTCTTTCGACTTGACCACTAGTCTGAGGGTGAAACGCAGTGCTGAAGCGAATCTTTGTGCCCATGGCTGACTGAAAGGAATCCCAGAACTTGGATGTGAACAAGCTTCCACGGTCTGAGGAGATCACTTGAGGAATGCCATGCAAAGAAACAATTATGGAGGTGTACAGCTCTGCCAGCTGAACTACGTTGATGGATTCTTTGACTGGAAGAAAATGAGCAACTTTGGTTAGCTTGTCAATCACCACAAAGATAGCATCATTTCCCTTCTTGGACTTGGGAAAACCGGTGACGAAATCCATCTCAATGTGATCGAATTTCCACTCGGGAATAGGTAGAGGTTGAAGGAGTCTGGCTCGACGTTGATGCTCTGCCTTCACTCTTCTGCAGACATCACACTCATTCACGAATTGGGCAATCTCCCTTTTCATGCGAATCCACCAACATGATTTCTTGAGGTCTTGGTACATCTTGGAACTTCCGGGATGAATCAAGAGGAGGGAGTCATGTGGTCCGTTCATTATGAGCTTCCTGAGATCACCTTTGGGAACCACGATCCTATCGTCAAAAAACAAGGTGTCTTTCTCATCAACGCGATAGCACTTGTACTTGGGAGTACCCTTAGCAATACCATGTTTCACTTTATCCACCATAGCATCACTGAGTTGTGCCTCACGGATTTGATCTTCCAAGGTAGGAGAAACTTGAAGGTTTGCAATAAAGCCTTGCGGAACGACTTGGAGGTTGAGCTTCCTGAATGATTCACAAAGTTCAGGCTGGAACGGTTTGAGAAGGAGACTGTTGCAATACACCTTTCTGCTCAAGGCATCTGCAATGACATTGGCCTTGCCCGGAGTATACTCAATGCTTGGATCGTACTCTTGAATCATCTCAACCCAACAAGTCTGGTGAAGGTTAAGGTTTGGCTGTATGAAGATGTACTTAAAGCTCTTGTGATCGGTGAAGATGTCCACTTTTCTGCCCAACAGAAGGTGTCTCCACGTGATCAAGGCATGTACAACAACTACTGCCGAGCTCACTCCTATGCGCTTCTTTTTGCCGGTCAGGAACGGAGAGTCTTTGACAAGTAGGGCCATGACCACGCTCATGTCGTTCCTCTACTGCTGCTGCCACCGGTGACTCCATCCCGTTCACCGCGTACATGGTTGACGGGAGAGCAGGCCTTCGAAACCCTGCCTCTCCGGATTCTGTACGGGAGAGGGGCGATTAGGTTTTTGGGTAGCGACTACGCGACTGCTCGCTTCCGTTCATCTACGTTCGCATCACCTTCGTCATCACCATGTTGACCGACGCCGACCGTGCCGCCGCTGAGAAGGCCGAGGCCGACAAGAAGGCCGCCGAGGATGCCGCGGCTGCTGCCACCGCCACCGCTGCCGCGTGGCCTATTGGAGGGTATACATCGCTTATCCCTCTCATGTTTCTATCTGTTGTAGCAGTATGCTACCTCTTGAGCTTGCATTGTATTCCCTCGAAGAGGAAACGGAGATGCAACACAGTAGTGTAAGTATTTCCCTCAGTTTTTTAGAACCAAGGTATCAATCCAGTAGGAGACCACGCGCGAGTCCCTCGCACCTGCACAAACAAATAAGAACTTTGTAGCCAACGCGATAAGGGGTTGTCAATCCCTTTACGGTCACTTACGAGAGTGAGATCTGATAGAGATGATAATTATATTTTTGGTATTTTTGGTTTAATAAAACAGTAAATAAAAGCAAGAAAAGTAAAGTAGATGTAGATTGATATGTTGAGAATAGACCCGGGGGCCATAGTTTTCTCTAGTGGCTTCTCTCATGATAGCGATATTCTACGACGGGTAAACAAATTACCTGTCGAGCCATTGATAGAAAAGTGAATAATTATGAGACTATCTAGGCATGATCATTGTATATAGGCATCACGTCTGAGACAAGTAGACCGAAACGATTCTGCATCTACTACTATTACTCCACACATCGACCGCTATCTAGCATGCATCTAGTGTATTGAGTTCATATGAACAGAGTAACGCCTTAAGCAAGATGACATGATGTAGAGGGATAAACTCAAGCAATATGATGAAAACCCCATCTTTTTATCCTCGATGGCAACAATACAATACGTGCCTTGCTGCCCCTACTATCACTGGGAAAGGACACCGCAAGATTGAACCCAAAGCCAAGCACTTCTCCCATTGCAAGAACTATAGATCTAGTAGGTCAAACCAAACCAATAATTCGAAGAGACTTGCAAGGATATTATGAGCACACATTATGCTCCCTTGCGAAGGACATTTGCTTTTAAATTCAAAATCCTCTATAACATTATGCTCCCTAGTTTTAAAGAGTCTACATTCAGTTAGGTATTCAATTAGAATTGGATCACCCGATTTTGACTGGGTTCAACAATTTCTCGAAGCATTCTCATTCATTTTGTTTTACTAATACACTATGCTTCCTATTTTTCATAATTAATTGAAATTTTCAATTTAGAATAGGGTCACCTGATTTTGAACCGATCAACAATTTCTCAAGGAGCTCCCCTATTCCATTCTTAAAAAAACTATTTTCCCTAATTTGAAGATCTTACATTCAATTGAGGTATTCATTTTTTAATTTGGTTTACGATTTCAAATCAATCAGCAGCAAGCAATCTACAAGAACATACTCCCTCCGTCCGGAAATACTTGTCATCAAAATAAATAAAAGGGGATGTATCTAGATGTATTTTAGTTCTAGATACATCATTTTTTATTCATTTTAATGACAAGTATTCTCGGACGGAGGGAGTACCAATCATGTGCGCCCTCTCACCACCTAGCAAAAAGAAGCGTCACAGAACCAATGTAGCACCAATAGCGTATATACAGCTGTCAACATAAAAAATTCCCCACATAATATAGTTTGGTTAACGGATAACACAGAATTACATCACAGAAGGTCCACCAAATAACCACATTATAAATAAAAGTAAAACACACTCCATCTCCCTCACCCAATAAGCTAAATACTTCATCAGTTCAAAAATATAAGGCGTATTAGTTTTGACCAAGTTTAGAGCAAAAAATACCGACATCCATAATTTTAAACAAAATAGTATGGAAATTCATTTCATGACAAATTTGTATGGATTTTGATTTATTTATATCTACAAATTTGATCAAACTTTAGAAGGTTTCACTTTAAAAAAAAGTAATACACCTATTATTTTGAAACAGAGTGAGTATTTGTTTTTAGAAACCCAACAACACCAACGGTGCAGCAAAGCGTGCCCAACTCTTCTACTTAGTACTCCCTCCGTCCCAAAATTCTTGTCTTAGATTTGTCTAAATAGGGAAGTATCTAACACTAAAACGTGACTAGATACATCCGTATTTTGACAAATTGAAGACAAGAATTTTGGGACGGAGGGAGTATTAGTTTCAATGGTTCTAACTTCCAAGATAGCATGGTACCATCTGTTTCATAATGTAGTGTGTATAGATTTTTAGAAAAGTCAAACTTTGTAAAATTTGACCAAGTTCATGGAGAAAACTACTTCAACATGAATACCTGACTTCAAACCAGTCAAATTATTGTTCATAATAAATGAATATTGTCAAGAACTGAGTGCCGCTCAGTTACCTAGCAGCCGATGTGCTCATTGAAGGAAATATGCCCTAGAGGCAATAATAAAGATGTTATTTGTAATTCCTTATATCATGATAAATGTCTTTTATTCATGCTAGAATTGTATTAACCGGAAACTTAGTACATGTGTGAATACATAGACAAAACAGTATGTCCCTAGTATGCCTCTACTAGACTAGCTCATTGATCAAAGATGGCTATGTTTCCTAGCCATAGACATGAGTTGTCATTTGATCAAAGGGATCACATCATTAGGAGAATGATGTGATGGACTAGACCCATCCGTTAGCTTAGCACTATGATCGTTTAGTTTTTACTACTATTGCTTTCTTCATGACTTATACATGTTCCTATGACTATGAGATTATGCAACTCCCGAATACCGTAGGAACACCTTGTGTGCTATCAAACATCACAACGTAACTGGGTGATCATAAAGATGCTCTACAGGTGTCTCCGAAAGTGTTCATGGTGTTGGCATAGATCAAGACTAGGATTTGTCACTCCGAGTGTCGGAGGGGTATCTCTGGGCCGTCTCGGTAATGCACATCATAATAAGCATTGCAAGCAAATGACTAATGAGTTAGTCATGAGATGATGTATTACGGAACGAGTAAAGAGACTTACCGGTAACGAGATTGAACTAGGTATAGAGATACCGATGATCGAATCTCGGGCAAGTAACATACCGATGATAAAAGGAACAACGTATGTTGTTATGCGGTTTGACCGATAAAGATCTTCATAGAATATGTAGGAGCCAATATGAGCATCCAGGTTCCACTATTGGTTATTGACCCGAGATGAGTCTCGGTCATGTCTACATAGTTCTCGAACCCGTAGGGTCCGCACGCTTAACGTTTGATGACGACCGATATTATGAGTTTATGAGTTTTGATGTACCGAAGGTATTTCGGAGTCCTGGATGAGATCACGGACATGACGAGGAGTCTCGGAATGTCCGAGACGTAAAGATTGATATATTGAATGACTATATTCGGACACCGGAAGTGTTCCGTAAAGTTTCGGAATTAACCGGAGTACCGGGGGGGTTACCGGAATCCCCTGGGGAAGCTATGGGCCTTGATGGGCCGTAGGAGAAAGAGGGAAGGAGGGCCGGGGCTGGGCCGCGCGCCCCCCACCCCTTGGTCCGAATTGGACAAGGAAGGAGGGGGGCCGGCACCCCTTTCCTTCTCCTTCTCCCTCTCCTTCCTTCCCCCCTTCTCCCTTTTGGTAGTTCCTACTAGGAATAGGATTGCCATCCTATTCCTAGTAGGATTGCTCCTCCTTGGCGTGCCAATAGGGGCCGACCGGCCTCCCCCTTGCTCCTTTATATACGGGGGCAGGGGGCACCCAAAGACACACAAGTTAAATTGTTTTAGCCGTGTGCGGTGCCCCCCTCCACAGAAACACACCTCGGTCATACCGTCATAGTGCTTAGGCGAAGCCCTGCGCCGGTAGATACATCATATCCGTCACCACGCCGTCATGCTGACGAAACTCTCCCGTGAAGCTCAACTGGATCAAGAGCTCGTGGGACGTCATCAAGCTGAACGTGTGCTGAACGCGGAGGTGTCGTACGTTCGGTGCTTGATTGGTTGGATCGCGAAGAAGTTCGACTACATCAACCGCGTCACTTGACGCTTCCGCTCCCGGTCTACGAGGGTACGTAGACACATTCTCCCTCTCGTTGCTATGCATCTGGTAGATAGATCTTGCGTGATCGTAGGAAAATTTTGAAAATACTACGTTCCCCAAGAGTGGCATCATGAGCCAGGTCTATGCGTAGATGATATGCACGAGTAGAACACAATGAGTTGTGGGCGATACTAGTCATACTACTTACCAGCATGTCATACTTTGCTTCGGCGGTATTGTGAGATGAAGCGGCCCGGACCGACATTACGCGTACGCTTACGCGAGACTGGTTTCACCGTTATGAGCACTTGTTGCTTAAAGGTGACTGGCGGGTGTCTGTCTCTCTCACTTTAGCTGAATCAAGTATGGCTACGCCCGGTCCTTGTGAAGGTTAAAACAACACATACTTGACGAAACATCGTTGTGGTTTTTGTATGCGTAGGTAAGAACGGTTCTTGCTAAGCCCGTAGCAGCCACGTAAAACTTGCAACAACAAAGTAGAGGGCGTCTAACTTGTTTTTGCAGGGCATGTTGTGATGTGATATGGTCAAGACATGATGAGATATACGATTTTGTATGAGATGATCATGTTTTGTAAAGTTATCGGCAACTGGCATGAGCCATATGGTTGTCGCTTTATTGTATGAAATGCAATCGCCATGTAATTGCTTTACTTTATCACTAAGTGGTAGCGATAGTCATAGAAGCAATAGTTGGCGAGACGACAACGATGCTACGATGGAGATCAAGGTGTCGCGCCGGTGACAAAGGTGATCATGAAGGTGCTTTGGAGATGGAGATCAAAAGCACAAGATGATGATGGCCATATCATGTCACATATTTTTGATTGCATGTGATGTTTATCTTATTATGCTTCTTATTTTGCTTAGTACGGCGGTAGCATTATAAGATGATCCCTTACTAAATTTCAAGGTATAAGTGTTCTCCCTGAGTATGCACCGTTGCGAAAGTTCGTCGTGCCGAGACACCACGTGATGATCGGGTGTGATAAGCTCTATGTTCAAATACAACGGGTGTAAGCCAGTTTTGCACACGCAGAATACTCGGGTTAAACTTGACGAGCCTAGCATATGCAGATATGGCCTCGGAACACTAGAGACCGAAAGGTCGAGCGTGAATCATATAGTAGATATGATCAACTTAAGATGTTCACCATTGAAACTACTCCATCTCACGTGATGATCGGACATGGTTTAGTTGATTTGGATCACGTGATCATTTAGATGACCGGAGGGATGTCTATCTAAGTGGGAGTTCTTTAAATAATATGATTAATTGAACTTTAATTTATCATGAACTTAGTCCTGATAGTTTTTGCATATCTATGTTGTTGTAGATCAATGGCCCATGCTACCGTTCCTTTGAATTTTAATGCATTCCTAGAGAAATCTAAGTTGAAAGATGATGGTAGCAATTACACGGACTGGGTCCGTAACATGAGGATTATCCTCATTGCTGCACGGAAGAATTATGTCCTTGAAGCACCGCTAGGTGATAAGCCCCCTCCCGCTAATGTAGACGCTTTGAACGTCTGGCAGACGCGGTCTGATGACTACACGATAGTTCAGTGTGCCATGCTTTACGGCTTAGAACCGGGACTTCAACGACGTTTTGAACGTCATGGACCATATGAGATGTTCCAGGAGTTGAAGTTAATATTTCAAGCAAATGCTCGGATTGAGAAATATGAGATTTCCAATAAGTTCTACAGATGCAAGATGGAGGAGAATAGTCCTATCAGTGAACACTTGCTCAGAATGTCTGGGTACTACAATCATATGACTCAACTTGGTTGCAAAGTTGACGAGGATAGTGTTATTGATAGAGTTCTTCAATCACTGCCACCAAGCTATAAAGGCTTCGTGATGAACTATAATATGCAAGGGATGCAGAAGACAATTCCCGAGCTCTTCGCTATGCTCAAAGCTGCGGAGGTAGAAATCAAAAGGAGCATCAAGTGTTGATGGTTAACAAGACCACTAGTTTCAAGAAAAAGGGCAAGGGAAAGAAGGGAAACTTCAAGAAGAATAGCAAGACAGTTGCTACTCCCGCTACTGCTACTATGAAACCAGCCGGTCGTCTCGGGGCTGCCCCTCTCGAGCGTGTATCGGAGTTGATCGGTGAATATACCGGGAATTGGAATGCTGATCTTGTCCGCCAAAATGTTCTCCTACCAGATGCCGAGGCCATTCTGAACATACTGTTGAATCGAGCGGGAGGGGAAGACACTTTGGCGTGGGCACTGGAAAAGTCAGGCAACTACTCAGTCAAATCAGCGTATCGCTCTCTAATGACTCGCAACGAGCTTAGCTCTCTAGAGGAAGGGACGACTACGAACACTTCATCAGCGAATAAACAGTTGTGGTCTGCACTTTGGAAAATACACGTGGTGTCAAAAGTCAGGGTTTTCTGGTGGAGAGTTCTTCGTGGTATCTTTCCGGACTCCTCGACCTTGAAGCATCGACATATTAAGCCACTTGGACGCTGTGACATTTCGCCATGCAATGGACAAAGATTTGATGCGTGCGCTTATCTCATGCTTGCATGCGAAGCAGTTCTGGATTGCGGCCATGGATCAATTCGACCTTCAACTACCTCAGATGCATCCGTTAACGTGGGCGTGTGATATTGTGTTGGATCCTATGTTCACAGACGACACCAGATGCAAGATCATCACAATCATGCACGCTATATGGACCTCCAGGAATAGGTGGACTCAGGATCAAGATGGGTATGATCCTATCCAGGCACTCAAATGGATCCATGAAACCCTATATTTGCTGGAACTACCCGTTCATCGCACTAGGCTGCAGGCGGGACAGGGCTGGAAACCCCCCGACGCGGGGTGGATTACCATCAACACTGATGGCTCAGTTTTCTAGGACGCACTAACAGGCGGAGCTGGCGGTGTTGCCCGGTCCCATTTATCCTTCATTGGGGCTTGGTGCAAGCCACTCGTTGGCATCTCAGATCCATTCATAGCTGAACTACTCGCCTTCCGGGAGGGTGTGATCTTTGCTCAGCTTCGCGGGATGTCACATGTGATCATGGAGGTCGATAGCATGGAGCTGGTCACCCAATGAAACTCGCGACGCAACTCTCGATCGGTTGCAGCGCCTATCTTACGAGAACTAGATGATATAGTCCTCAATTTTGTTTCCTTTTCGGTTCACCATGTAAGCAGGGAGTTCTTTTTTTTTGAGGAGAAAGGAGTAAACAAAACTACTCCTAAGCCAACTCTACGTCGGCAGCTAATACTGCATCAAGGTCTTCCGGTAGGCGAGCCACCATCTGCATGTCCTCTTTGCATCTTGCACGAGCAGCCAGGCGGTGGGCTAAGTTGTTCTGATTCCGGTTAATGTGAATGACCTGTACCTCGGTGAACTTCTCCAGTTCTCTCCTGATGTCAACAATAACATGATAGCATGCAGAGAGGTTGGCAACTCCTGGTTGCAGGGTGTTTGCCACTGTTATGCAGTCTGTTTCCACGATTAAGGGGCCCCCATAAAGATCTGACAGTGAGCACAACCCGGCCAACAAGGCAGTCGCTTCTGCCTCTTCCACTGTCGAGCATCTGCCTGAACTTTTTGACAGTGAGAAGATGACTTGTCCCCTGTGGTCTCGAGCAACCGCGCCAGCATGGGATTCACCGCTATCCGCTCGGAAGCCCGCATCGGAGTTTAATTTAATAGTCCCTTCCCTCGGTTTTCGCCACTGGTTGTCCCTGCATGCTTCGGGAAATACCCCATGCACGTCCATCGCTCCTGTCGGGTCTGCCCCTGATCTCGTCCCGTCCACCGTCGCCACCGATTGCTTCTGTTTCAGATTTTCTCCGGAAACCAACTCCAGGTTGTGGCCACAACCGTTTAGTTCCTCCTCGTACTGTTTCAGGAAAAAAATGGAGCGGCTGATCAGCTCCTTTCCGGTGTTGTGAATGCAGTCATCACGGAGAAACCAACACCGCCATAGTAGTAACATATTTTTTGTTCTTGTTTCCCCGTCGCACGGGCTCAGTAGGTGTTGCAGCCAGTCTTCCCCAGAAAACCTGAATAGAGATTCTTCAGGTAGATCCCACTGTCCCCTTATTTCATGTCTAAGTGTGCAACTCTTTGTACAGGCGACCACGGCGTGGAATTCGTCTTCCTCTGCATTGCCACAAATGTTACAGGTGCTGTCAACTTCGAGGGTACGTCTCCATTTATTTTTCTTCGTGGCCAGAGTGTTTGTGGCAACTCTCCAGCCAAAAATCTTCACTTTCTCTGGTACTTTCGTTTTCCAGATGATATCCCATATAGGGCGGTTGTTGGCCTCATTTGACGAGCTGGAGGTCTGGGTACTCGATCGGTTTTGAAGCGAAACTGCTAACTTATACGCGCTCCTGACTGAGAACATGCCTGATTTTTCATAGTGCCACGCAAGCGTGTCCTCTGCACCTGACGTTGGAATCTTGATCTCACATATTGCCTCTGCATCGAACCTGTAAAATAGTTGGTGGACCAACTCCGTGTTCCAGCCACTCCCGTCTGGCAACAAAAGCTGATTTACCCATCTTAACTCAGACCGTCTTATGAACTTGGCTGGTTTGAGACCCTCCCTACGAGGGATCCAGTTATCTCTCTAGATGGACACACTCATGCCGTCTCCTATCCTCCATACAGGCCAGCCTTTAGGAGTTCCAGTCCATGTTCAATCCCACGCCAGACCGGGGACGCCTCCGACGCAAAAACTGTGTCCGTCAGCTTACCATGAGGAAAGTACTTAGATTTTAGGACGCGTGCACAGAGACTGTCAGGCCTCTGGAGTAGTATCCAAGCTTGTCTAGCAAGCAGGGCCTGGTTGAAGAGCTTCATATCTCTGAAACCAATCCCCCCTCCTCTCTTGGGCTTGGACATCCGCTCCCAGGACATCCAATGCACTTTCCTATGCCCGTTTTCATCTCCCCACCAAAAGTCTCGGATTAACCGCTCATACTTGTCACAGAAGCCCTGTGACAATTTCAAAATGCCCATACAGTAAGTCGGAAGAGCCTGCAGCTCCGATTTGACCAGGGTTTCTTTAGTTGCGTGAGACATATACCTCTCCGACCAGTCCGAGCATCTTTTAATAAACCTCTCCATGATCGGTTGAAATGTCGGGTCCTTCATCCGTCCCTCGGGAGTTGGTAGTCCTAGGTATTTGCTCTCAAAGGTAGAGGATGAGATATGTAAGGCATCCTTGATCTCTTTTTGTGTCTCGACTGGGCATATCTCGCTAAACAACACTGAGCACTTGTTATTACTAAGGAGTTGGCCCGATCCAGCTTGGCAGTTGTTGATACATCCAAACTGTATCTATAATTTTTGCTTGCTCCATGCTTCTTTTACACTTTTGATCATATTTGAACTAACCTATTAACTCAGTGCACCACAGTGCCAGTTCATGTATTCTGCTGTTTTTCTATTTCAGGTTTCCCCCATATTAAAAGTGCCCCAAAAATTCCGGGAAAAATACAGGAAAAATCAGCGTACAGGAAGCTTCGCGAAGAACCAAAGCGGGGCCAGAGGGGAGCCAGGGGGCCCAGGCGGCCACCTGGCGCGGCCCCACCCCTGGCCGCACCAGGGGGGCGCCTGGGGCCCCTGCTCCGCCTCTGGTTGCCCCCCTTCGCATATATATTCCTCTCGTCCCGAAACCCTCGAGGACGGAACCCTTTTTCGCGATCTCGCCTCTGTTCCGCCGCCGCAGCGCTTCCAAGATCGGGAGCATCAGGAGAACTCTTCCCGGCACCCTGCCGGAGGGGAGAACCACCACCGGGAGCTTCTCCACCACCATGGACGCTTCCCGGATGAATCGTGAGTAGTCCACCTTGGACCATGGGTCCATGATCAGTAGCTATGTGATGTTCTCCTCCCCTCTTTGCTCTTCATGGTTTAGACCTCGTGAGCTGCCCTACATGATCGAGGCACATATGTAATCTTTCTGCTGTTGCTCTGCTGAGTTTGCTGGGATCTGATGGATTATGAGATTATGTTCAGATTGTGTTTGAGTAATATATTTGATTCACCTCTTTTATATCTTTGTTCTTGAGTAATTCTTGCATGTTCTCCGTTGCTGTTTATTGCTTTGGCCAAGTAGTAGGTAGTAACTCCAAGAGGGAGCGTTATGCTTGATTGTAGATTCATGCCACCTGATGACTAGCTTGAGTGACAGAAACATGAGTCTAGGGGATGTGATGTTGCCACAAGGGGGAAAACAACGGTGCTTGTACTTGCGGGTGCAAGGATTGTTTACTTTACGCAAAGTTCTTTTAATGCAGTTGTCTGTTGCTTTGAGTTTACACTTTGGGTGGGATTCGCAACTTAATACCAGCGAGATGTTCTGGATAGATATCTCAAGGTGGATGATTAGTAGTAGATGCAGATGGATTTCGGTCTACTTGCCTTGGCATACCGCCCATGCTTTTGAGCCTCTACCTTTCTTTGCAGCATAGTTAGCATTGGTTTGCGCACATAATCCTGTCAATTGCCCAGCTGTAATTTGTTTACCTCGCTTTGCTGTTTTATCGTCTTTTGGGAGAGAGACATCACTAGTGAACATCTTGGAACCCGGTCCATATTACCACCGCTGATCACACCTTCTATTTACTTCCTGTTTTTATTTCCTAATTGCAGCCATAGCTATCATTATTATCTCTTGTGTTTGATCCTTTGTAAACAACAAGGCCGGAGGGATTGACAACCTCTCTGTACTCGTTGGGAGCAAAGTTATCTGTATCTGTGTGCAGGTCCTGTCAACCGCTAAGTTTCTGGCGCCGTTGACACCTACTTGTCGACCCTCGGAGTCTCATGGGATTCGATCCTTGGTATCTTTGCCAAGGGAAATTTGCCGCTACGCTACATCTCAACCTTCCACTTGGGGTAACCAACGAGGGGCGAGAAGCCATCAAGCAAGTTTCTGGCGCCGTTGTCGGGGACTCCACTCTTCAAGATAGGGGAGTTGCACGCTATCTTTTATCTTTGCTTTTTAGTCTTGTTAGTTTACCTTTCAGTTTTTGCTTTAGTGTCCCTTACCAAAAATCACAAAAATAGTTATCTTGCTTGCTGCTGCTATGGGTTCCACCGAGAACACCAAGTTGTGTGACTTCACTAGTCATAACAATGATGACTTTATCTGCACGCCTATTGCTACACCTGCCACTTCAGCACCTTCTTATGAGATTAAACCTGCTTTACTGAACCTAGTTATGAAAGATCAATTCTCCGGTGCTGGAGATGATGCTGCTTTGCACTTAAATAATTTTGTTGAGCTCTATGATATGCAAAAGTACACGGAAATAGATGGTGATATTGTTAAGCTTAAGCTTTTTCCTTTCTCCTTGAGAGGAGGAGCTAAAATCTGGTTTCAACCCTTGCCTAGGAATAGTATAGATTCTTGGGACAAGTGCAAGGATGCCTTTATTGGGAAGTACTACCCCCCTGCTAAAATTATCCAATTAAGGAGTAACATAATGAATTTTAAACAATTGGATAATGAACACGTTGCCCAAGCTTGGGAACGCATGAAATCTTTTGTCAAGAACTGCCCTACTCATGGTTTGACTACTTGGATGGTTATCCAAACTTTTTATGCAGGCTTGAACTTTACCTCGCGGAACTTGTTAGATTCGGGCGCAGGAGGAACCTTTATGTCAACTACACTTGGTGCTGCCACGAAGCTTCTCGACGAGATGATGACCAATTATTCCCGATGGCACACCGAACGCGCTCCAACAGGTAGGAAGGTAAACTCTGTCGAGGAGATTTCCTCCCTAAATTAAAAAGTTGACTTGATCATGTCTCTACTTCCAAGCAATCTTCTATTGATCCTCATGATGTTCCTTTAAATTCTTTGATTGCTCAAGATCAAGTAGATGTGAACTTTATCTCTAGAAACAATTTCAATAACAATGCTTATAGGAGTAATTTTGGTAGCAACCCTAGACCGTTCCCCTCTAATTCCTATGGGAACAACAATGCTTATCCTAGCACCAAGAACTCCACTTCTGAACTAGAGATTATGCTTAAAGACTTCATCACTACCCAAAAGGCCTTCAATAAGAGTGTAGAAGAAAAACTAGACAAACTAGATAATCTCTCTTCGAAGGTAGACAATTTAGCCCATGAGGTAGAGTTGCTTAAAATTAGAACTTCTCCTCTTGAGGAGAGGAAGACCACTCCTATGAATGCTATTCAAGTGCATATTAATGAAAACATTAGGATGATGGCTAAACTTAAAGAGAGATGGGCTAGAGAAAAGGAGGAAGAAGATAGAATTAAGAGCCTTCCTACCCACCACACTGTTGCTACTATTCAAGTTGTTGAGGATATCCAAACTCTTAGCACCCAATGCACTCCTAGTCCCATTGGACCTATTAATGGTGATGCTATGACCTCAACCGTAGAAGAAGAAACTCCTATGACCATAGAAGCTACCAAACAAGTGAGCCTAAAGGACACCACTACCACTTTACTTGATAGTAGTGACCTTGATTTTGATAATAGCACCCTTTCTGAAGTTATTGGTTTTCTTCACAAGATGTCTAGAGATCCCCACACTAGCACGCTTAATCTTGCCTTCACGGAGCATATCACTAATGCTCTTATCAAAGCTAGGGAGGAGAAGCTTAGGGTAGAAGCCTCCATACCTAGAAAGCTAGAAGATAGTTGGGATCCTATGATTAAAATTAAGTTGAATAACTTCTCTTGCTATGCTTTATGTGATGTTGGAGCTAGTACCTACGTTATGCCCAAAAGAATGTATGATATGCTTGAATTGAAACCTTTTGATCCTTGTTCTTTTGGTGTTGGTCTTGTTGATTCTTCCGTAAAGAAACCTTTGGGGAAGATCGACGATGTTCTTATCATTGTCAATGACAATTATGTTCCCGTTGATTTTTACTATTATGGATATTGAATGTGAACCTTCTTGTCCAATTATTTTGGGACGTCCTTTTCTTCGCACCGTTGGTGCTATCATTGACATTAAAGAGGGGAATATAAAATTCCAATTCCCTCTCAAGAAAGGGATGGAACACTTCCCTAGAAAGAAGATTAAGTTGCCTTTTGAGTCCGTTACACGGGCTAGCTATTCTCTTACTCTTGATAAAACTTGATCTTCTCTTTTTGCATCATGCCTAGCTTAAAGGCATAAAAGAAATTGCTTTTGGGAGGCAGCCCACAACGAATTAGGTTTTATTTTGCTTTTGTTGTGTCTTTATGTTTGTTACTACAGTAGCATCATCATTGTATCTTTTCTTTTCAGCTTTGTGCCAAGTTTAGCCTCCGATTGCAAGAAAGTTCAAAAGTTGTGACGTGCTGTCCAGAAAACAGATTCTGTCCTTGGACAGAAAAATTCGAATAAAATCACCGGATCATCTTTTTGATCTGAATTTTTTTGACAGCGTGCTCTATACAATTTGCTTTCGAGCGTCTGTTCTGAGTTTTTTGATTTGAGTTGCAGAAGTGCCCCGAAAAAATTATTTACTACCTGCTGGTATGTTTTTCACAGATTCTGTCCTGTTTTGCCTTTTCTTCGTTTTGCAAACCTTGAGCTTGCTTTTTCTTTGCAAAAACCTTTTGGCATTCTTGAGAAATAGTAGCTCTTCAAGATTATCTTTATTTCCAGTAGGGAAAAATTATTTTATTGTGGGTACTAACCTCGCTAATCAGATTATGATGAGTTATGTATGAAGGGAGTTTTCAAGTGTGTGAGGGAAGATGATAAAAGAAGATTCAGGAGGGTCAAACGCTCAAGCTTGGGGATGCCCCCGTGCACCCCCAAGAAATATTCAATAAGACTCAAGCGTCTAAGCTTGGGGATGCCCCCATGCATCCCCTTCTCCATCAACAATTATCAGTTCGTCTTTCGTTCCACTATATTCTTATCATTTCATGTGTCATGTACTATGCTTGGAGCGTCTTGCTTTTAGTTTCCTTTTTAGTTTTCTTTAGCTTTGCTTGCTGTTCATAACAAGTTAGAACCCAGCTTTCTTTTTGTGGGAGAGAAACACGCTCCACTTCAACCTAGAACACAACATAGGATTTTCATGCTTATCTTTGCTGTGTGTTCTTTGTCTTTCCATAGCTGTTGTCATGTTTAGCTCTTAGTTTTCATGCTTTTCTTTTTAAAGAGCTTTTGTTTAGTTGGTTGCTGAACCCTCTTGAGTTTTCATGTTTATCTTGTTAAGAGAGTTTGCCTGTTGCACTGAGTTGTGTGTCTTAACTTAAAGTAGGTAATTGAGGTTGCTATTTAATTTTAGTAGTAACTTGCAACAGTTTTGAGGTATTGCCATGAGTAATGTCTGAACTTTTGGTGTCAAGAGCTTTAGCCTATTAGTGATAGATGTCGTATTTTGGGCAATCCGTGTTTATTTTCGAAAACCTACAAAATAGTTGAGAACTTTAGCTACTAGATGGATCGCTAATCTTTGGAGGGATCGAATATTAGAGTACACTCACGTACCATGAGTCGAGGATGCGCAAGGATAACCAAACCCCCATACACTCCTCCTCGGGGTACTTGTCTCTTTGTGAACCTCCTAATTAGATTGAGAGTTACCGATAATAAGTGCATGAGTTCTTCGGACTAATGTGAGTATTCGAAAGTTGATACTTCCACCTAGCCATATTTTTTCTAGCCTCTTCGGTACCGTGCATTGCCCTTTCTCACCTCGAGAGTTGGCGCATACTTCGCCGGTGCATCCAAATCCTTGGCACGATACGCTCTGTCATCATAAGCCTCATTATATCCTTCCTCAAAACAGCCACCATACCTACCTATCAAGGCATTTCCATAGCCTTTCCGAGATACATTGCCATGCAACATCCATCTTCTCATGACTTGATCTTCATGTCATACATGTTTTTTGCTTGATCGATGAGCCGCATGCTAGTTGGGCCTTGCCCTAATCATTTCTACATGACGCGCTAGTATCATTGCATATCCTGCTACACTGGCAGAGGCATACATTTGCATACATCGTGATAGTTTCATTTTCTTTATGTTGAGTACTTTTGTAAAGTGTGAAAGATCTTCTATACTTCTTGTAATACATAGAGTGTTGCCCCTAAAGTGAGGAAAATATCCCAAAGAGGACAAAATCAAAAGATCCCAAAGAGGACAAAATCAAAAGATCCCAAAGAGGACAAATGAGAGTTAAATAGAAAGAGCCATTGAGGCCACAAAAAAATAAAAATAAAAAGAGAAAAAAGAGAAAAAAAAAGAAAAAAAAAGAGAGAAGGGGGCACACTACTATTCCTTTTGAGAGATCCGCACTCGTACTCCATCTTATACCTTGTACTCCATAGAAATTATCATTCATGCATATAGCTATGTGGGGGCCTTCACACTATAGAACTTGGCTTGTATATTCCAATGATGAGCCTCCTCAAAAGAGCTCTAGGTCTTCTTGAGCAAGCAAGTTGGATGCACCCCCACTAGTTCCATTGGAGAGCTTACCTTAGCTCATATGTGCATCCGTTGCATGGCAATCCCTACTCCTCACATCATATCTATCATTTGGCTTTCTCTCGCCTATGATTGTCCTCATTGATGTGAGCCTTTCACATCTTTTTTGTCTCCCCCCTTCATCATTTCTCTCTCTTTGCCATCCTAAGTGTCAACTTTCTTGCTTACGCTCATCCATTGCATGAGTGCTCAAAATATCGAAAGGGAGTGGATCATTTTGACTTGTACCTGGCTGGTGGTCTGGGGATGAGTCAAGATAAGATTCCAAAGAAGACCAAGTGTGAAACTTTAGTAGATTAAGTTCTCAACAATACAAAAACTATGTTTTACTCTCTCGTATATCCCTATCCCCTTTCTTGCACGCAAACACCATTTGGAGACATTCGAGTCACGGACAGCGAGTGCTCTTGCACCTTTATGTTCTTATGTTGCTTGTTACAATGCTAATATAGACTCTTGCTTGTTATGACTTGAATTGAATTACATGCCTTGATTGCTTTACTTAAAAAGTTCTTATATGGTTGGTAGCATGTCACCACAGAAATTATGCTTGTTATCATTTACCTACTCGAGGACGAGCAGGAATTAAGCTTGGGGATGTTGATACGTCCAAAACGTATCTATAATTTCTGCTTGCTCCATGCTTCTTTTGTGTGATATTGCTATGATATTGATGCACTTCCATACACTTCTGATCATATTTGGACTAACCTATTAACTCAGTGCACCACAGTGCCAGTTCCTGTTTTCTGCTGTTTTTCTATTTCAGGTTTCCCCCATATTAAAAGTGCCCCAAAAATTCCGGGAAAAATACAGGAAAAATCAGCGTACAGAAAGCTTCGCGAAGAACCAAAGCGGGACCAGAGGGGAGCCAGGGGGGGCCAGGCGGCCACCTGGCGCGGCCCCACCCCTGGCCGCGCCAGGAGGGCGCCTGGGGCCCCTGCTCCGCCTCTGGTTGCCCCCCTTTGCATATATATTCCTCTCGTCCCGAAACCCTTGAGGACGGAACCCTTTTTCGCGATCTCGCCTCTGTTCCGCTGCCGCAGCGCTTCCAAGATCGGGAGCATCAGGAGAACTCTTCCCGGCACCCTGCCGGAGGGGAGAACCACCACCGAGAGCTTCTCCACCACCATGGACGCTTCCCGAATGAGTCGTGAGTAGTCCACCTTGGACCATGGGTCCATGATCAGTAGCTATGTGATGTTCTCCTCCCCTCTTTGCTCTTCATGGTTTAGAC
Organism: Secale cereale; assembly: GCA_902687465.1. Lineage (NCBI taxonomy): Eukaryota > Viridiplantae > Streptophyta > Magnoliopsida > Poales > Poaceae > Secale > Secale cereale. The sequence goes on along the minus strand of LR738715.1, from coordinate 786,044,957 downwards.
CTCGTGAGCTGCCCTACATGATCGAGGCACATATGTAATCTTTCTGCTGTTGCTCTGCTGAGTTTGCTGGGATCTGATGGATTATGAGATTATGTTCAGATTGTGTTTGAGTAATATATTTGATTCACCTCTTTTATATCTTTGTTCTTGAGTAATTCTTGCATGTTCTCTATTGATGTTTATTGCTTTGGCCAAGTAGTAGGTAGTAACTCCAAGAGGGAGCGTTATGCTTGATTGTGGGTTCATGCCCCCTGATGACTAGCTTGAGTGATAGAAACATGAGTCTAGGGGATGTGCTGTTGCCACAAGGGGGAAAACAACGGTGCTTGTACTTGTGGGTGCAAGGATTGTTTACTTTACGCAAAGTTCTTTTAATGCAGTTGTCTGTTGCTTTGAGTTTACACTTTGGGTGGGATTCGCAACTTAATACCAGCGAGATGTTCTGGATAGATATCTCAAGGTGGATGATTAGTAGTAGATGCAGATGGATTTCGGTCTACTTGCCTTGGCGTACCGCCCATGCTTTTGAGCCTCTACCTTTCTTTGCATCATAGTTAGCATTGGTTTGTGCACATAATCCTGTCAATTGCCCAGCTGTAATTTGTTTACCTCGCTTTGCTGTTTTATCGTCTTTTGGGAGAGAGACATCACTAGTGAACATCATGGAACCCGGTCCATATTACCACCGCTGATCACACCTTCTATTTACTTCCTGTTTTTATTTCCTAATTGCAGTCATAGCTATCATTATTATCTCTTGTGTTTGATCCTTTGTAAACAACAAGGCCGGAGGGATTAACAACCTCTCTGTACTCGTTCGGAGCAAAGTTATATGTATCTGTGTGCAGGTCCTGTCAACCGCTAAGTTTCTGGCGCCGTTGACACCTACTTGTCGACCCTCAGAGTCTCACGGGATTCGATCCTTGGTATCTTTGCCAAGGGAAATTTGCCGCTACGCTACATCTCAACCTTCCACTTGGGGTAACCAACGAGGGGCGAGAAGCCATCAGTTGTCAAGGACCTGCATGATGCATTCAGCTTCCTCTTTGCACGCCTTAAAGAACAGTAAGCTATCATCAGCGAAAAGAAGGTTTGATATCCCAGGGCTCAGGGGATCTCCTTGCCTCAGTCCCCTCGAGGGGATAAAAGGGTCCAGCAGTTCTCCATTATATTAGACTATATATCGCACAGATTTAACACAATTCATCACCCACCCAGCCCATTTTTTTTGTCTAAACCCAACTTCAGGAGGGCTTCTTCCATAAAGCCCCAATCAACTCTATTGTAAGCTTTGGCCAGATCCAATTTGAAAGCGCAATGTGTATTCCTGACTTGCTTGCTGTGTTGGATCTTATAAAAGCATTCAAAAGCGATTGTAGCATTATCCGTGATCAGACGTCCCGGGATGAAAGCACTCCGAGTCTCTGATATAAGGCCATCAAGTAGTGGTCTAAGCCGGTTAACCATGCATTTGGAGATCACTTTATAGATCACGTTGCATAGGCTAATGGGCCTGAAGTCCTTTAGAAATTAAGGATTATTATTCTTCGGGATTAGCACTATGACCGTGTCATTGACCCCTTCCGGCATAACGCCATCCTTGAAAAATTCCAGGACCACTTTCACTACATCTTGTTTAACCGTGCTCCAATTTCTTTGGAAGAATCTGGCCGGGAAACCGTCAGGACCGGGGGCTTTCAGCGGCCCTGTTTGGAACAACGCATCACTGACCTCCTTCTCTGAGAATTCTTTGAGCAGAGATTCATTCATCTCGTTTGTCACTCTCTCATTCATGCAGTCCACTATCACTTTAGGGTTTACCCCTTCCTCCTTGGTGTAGAGTTGCTTGAAGAAGCGGGTGGTCATCTCCTGTAACTTTGGTATGTCCTCTATCCAGTTGCCATCTTCGTCTTTAAGCTTGCTGATAGTATTTTTCTTCCATCTCCATGAGGCCTTATGTTGGAAGTACTTAGTGTTTCTGTCGCCCTCCCGCATCCACAGGGCTCTGGAGCGCTGTCTCCACATCATCTCCTCCCGGTGGAGCAACTCGTCCAATTTTGCAGACACACTCTTGATCTCTCTATCCCTCGAGGTTGCCATAGGCCGTTTCCAGAGGCTTTCCAGCTGCTTCCGTATCGCAGCCGTTTGTTTGATAATGGATCCAAAGTTGTTCTTTGCCCAGTTGTTTAGGGAGCATTGTAGATCTGCTAGCTTTTTGGACATGTCAACCAGGTTATCAGCAGTCTTACTGTTATCCCATGAGTTCACTATTGCATCCATCAGGGACTCCATTCTTTCCCACATATATTCGTATTTAAAACCCCTCTTTATAGGCCTCCACTCCTGCCTTGGCCCAAATCTTAATAGCATGGGTAAATGGTCTGAACGAGATGAGCAGACGTGCTCCACTGTCGCCTCCGGGAACATGGTGCTCCACTCATGATCAGCTAGCCCCCGGTCTATCCTTGCTTTCACGTTATCCTCTCCATTCTGCTTGTTGTCATATGTCCAATTGGGCCCCCCTGAACCCTAGATCAAGCAGTTTGCATTCGGTGAGTAGCTCTCTGAAGTTTGCCATATACCTTTCATTTCTGTTAGCTTTGGAGAGGTGTTCATGTTGCCACATAGTTTCATTAAAGTCTCCCATCATGAGCCAGGGTTCATTTGACAGATGGCGGATCCTCCTCAATTGTTCCCACATGTGGTGCCTTTCACTTGCTTTCGGTTCTCCATAGACGAAAGTACCCCGCCATTGCCGGCCATGGGGACTGAGACGGATCAATCCCCCGGCTCACTCGTGTGCACAACGTGCTTGCTCTATCAGGGGCACGGAGTGCTGGCTAGAGCAGAGTCCCGATTTCCTCCTTGTTAGCCTACGAGCAAACTGTAACCGAATGATTATGAAATAAAGTCTTAGTTCGATGAAAAAAAAGCTCAGAGGATGATGCGATTGGGGTGGGCCAAGTGGGCACGGCCTAGGTCGACTGACGCATCAGGTAATCGACACGTGGCGAGTGAGCAGAGGCGGAGTTGGCGGTCGGTGCGGCGTGGTGCTGGTGCGTGCTACGGTGGGCCCGTACGTCCAGCTTTCACCAGTTGACATCACTATTGATGAACAAATATTAAAATCTTCGACACGAATCAAATGAATATTGATCAAGACAAATTGGGCTCTCTCTCTCTCATATGGCATCGTATTATATAGATTATCATTCTTAAGCTACCCCATCACTGCATGTCTCAATGACGAACTCTTTTGTGAAGGTGTTTTACATCGTCACCGGGCTGCGCAAGTACACGCACTCTACTTCTCGAGACAACTATTGATCGATCCACCCACCTAGGAAGCAGCAACCGCATGCAGATTTATTACTTCCTTCGTTTCTAAATATAAGCTTTTGGATAGATTTTCACTATGAACTACTGTACATACGAAGCAAAATGAATGAATCTACACTCAAAATGCGAAAATGCCAAACGGAGACCGAGCTTCATGGAGGCCTTTATTTGAAAACTTTAAAATTCAAACTTATTAGTTTCAAAAAATTCTGAAAATAAATACACATATATCTAGATACATAATGTATATGTGTGCAAATTTTCAGGTCGAAATACATTAAAATGTGTGCTACACAAAAAAGACAAACCTAGGGCCTTTTAGCATATATATTGTTCATCTATAAAGTCCATGATTTTGGGTTTTTTGTACAGCTTGCAATTCAAGGTATTTCATCGTGAAATTTTTCACACATACACTTTACATCATGGCATACATGTGTACTTTTTTCAGAATTTTTTGAAACTAAAATTTATGAATTTTGAACTATTCAAAATAAAAGGCTCCATGGAGCTCGGTCTCCAAAATGCCCTACTCCTCAAAATGCATCTATATACATCCGTATATGGTTCATAGTGAAATCTCTACAAAGACTTATATTTAGGAACAGAGGGAGTAGTAGTGTAGCACCTCGTTTAGTGAGGAAAAATAATGTATAAAGCTGGTTCGGCGTCCACAAAACAAGAAAAAGCAGGCGTCGACGTCCCGTACTCTGCCGACGGCCAGAACGGCGGTATCTTCCCTCTCCAGCCGCTGGTTGGGCGGCGGGAGAGGGAACCCCGGATCTTAGACCTACTCCCTCCGTTCATGAAAGACTGCGCATCTAGTACTCCTTTCGTCTAGATGAATACTAGCGTGGCGCATGCCGCGCCCGTGACCGATTTCGTTTATATTTTATTGAAATAATCAAAAAACAACATATATTTATTTTAGTTATTTTTTTGGATTACTGTTCGCGTAAATGCATAGTGTTGATTTACTGTTTTTATTGTTCGGTTTATTCAGATGTATTGTAAAGGGTTACAATTTACCTACCGTTTCGGTTTATGAATTGGGTGGATAATATTTTTGAATTATTTCGGTATTGTTTTGTTTCACTGGTTTTACTGTTATGGGTTGAGAAAGGAGGAGTTCTATTTTTTCTTCTTCTGGATCACTGTTCACTTGAATGCATAGTGTTGTTTCACTTTTTTCTGTTCCGATTTATTCAGATGTATTGTTCTTATTTAAAATTTGATTACTGTTTTGGTTTCATAGTTCGTGTGAGTTAATATTTCGATCTATTTAGGTGTTATTCTGTTTTATTGATTTTACTAATCTGGTTTATTCGGTGTTGTTGTTTCAATTTATTTGGGCTATTGTTTCGGTTAGTAGTCTTGAGTTTATTCATATAATATTTGTTTTTTGTTCGCGTATTTGTTAGTAGATACTGTTTCGGTTTATACTTCGGGTGGGTTTTTGTTAGTAGATATTGTTTTGATTTATGATTTGGGTGGGCTAATGTTTTCGGTTTATTCCGGTGTTGTTCCGTTTGACTGATTTTACTGTTTCGGGACTAGGGTGGAGGAGTTCCATTTTTTTGGTTTTTATAATATAATTTTTATGGATTTCTGTTCACGTGAATGCGTAGTTTTTTATTTTCTTTTTTTAGTTGTTTTGGTTTATTCAAGTGTATTGTTTTGGTTTTAAATCCGATTACTGTTTCAATTTTATAATTTGTGTGGGTTAATGTTTTCGGCTCATTCAGGTATTGTTCCGTTTTCGTTGGTTTTACTGCTCCGGGTTTTTCAGAGTTGTTGTTTCAATTTATTTGGTCCATTGTTTCGGTTAGTAGTTCCGAGTTCATTCAAAAAATGTCCGGTTATTGTTCGGTTATTTGTTAGCGTACTTTTAATTGATGTTGTGTTATAAAAATAAGAAGTAATCGGTCTAAATATTTTTTCCACGGATTACTGTTCGTGCAAATATACGATTCCAGCCCAATGTATTTATGCTCTGTTAACATTATGATCAGAAAGAATTAGGAGACGATTAAGGCGATTGTGTATTGGTACGCCGGTGTTGTACATCGGTATGTCGATGTCGAAAAATGATGTATAGAAAATTATAAATTGTAACTCTCTGTATAAGAACGTGGGGGGTGAAGGAAGGGGAGAGAAATGATGTGTAAAATAAAAAAATCATATTTTTTCTTGAGGGGATTTTTTTTTTCTAGAGAAAGGAACACTGTCCATCACAACGGAAAAATCAGGCACAAAGAAAGGCGAAGAAACATTGTTCATGGGACACAATTCACCCAGGCTAATGTTCGCTCACATTTATTGTTTACCGATGGCGACACGAAATACGAACGGTAGGCGCCACAAAAATTCAAAAAAAAAAAAAACAGAAAAAATTGCGAAGGAACTCTGTTCACGGTGCATTGTTTATTCACCAAGGCAACTGTTCACGCGTAGTTATTCTTCACTCATATTTACTGTTTACCGATGGCGACCTTGCCGTGAAATACGAACAGTAGGCGCTGAAATATTTTAAAAAAGCCAGAAAAATCGAAACGCTCCCGCTTTAGTCTTAGTACTTACACTTATATTTTTTTCCTGAGGCTACTGTTCACAAATAAGTGTTCTTCATATTTAATTACTGTTTAAAATCGGTATTGTTCACGTATAACTACTGTTTAAAGGGGATACTGTTTTGCATGGGGATGTGTCACTGGGTCAGCGGTAAATGAATAGTAGACATAAAAAAATTCAAGAAAAGGAGAAAAAGGGAAAGCTTCCCCCTTTAGTATAGTTACTTATTTATAAAATGGTCATGTTTTCAAATTTAGTTCACAAGTTGAAAAATGTTCGTAAATTCCAGATTTTTGTTTGGGAGTTTGAAAAAATTGTTCCCGTTCCAAAATTTGTTCCCAATTTTCAAAAAATGTTCATATTTACAAGTTTTGTTCAAGTTTCGAAAAATGTTCCGTTTCCAAAATTGTTTGCAATTTTAAAAAATATTCTTTTTTCAAATTTTGTTCTGGAGTTTCAAAAAATGTTCGCGTGCAAAAGTTCATGTTTCCAAATTTTATTTTGAAATTTGAAAAATTATTCCTGTTCAATTTTGTAGGTAGTTTAAAAAAAATTTCCCTCCTAAAAAAATATGTTCGCGTCTCCAAAATTCATTTGTGTGTTGAAAAATGTTTGAGTTATCTCCAAATTTGTAAAAAAAAAAAACTAGTAATGTTCATGTTTGATAAAACATTCACGTCCTTTTAAAAAAAAACAAATTGCATTCAAATTTTTGAAAACCTTCCGGATCGGTGTTTGAGATTTCTTAAGGTTTTGCAACGTTATGTGATCAAGAAAGATAACCAGCCTTACTGGTTCGAGTCGTATACTCAAAAGCAGCGGGGTATTTGATCCCAGGACCTCATGCAATAGACAGCGAGCCCTTCGCCACTACACCAAACAACAACAGCTACCTATAAGAAGTGCAAAATATTATAAGACCACACAGAAAGCTTTGAGATTTGGAAAACATTTCTTAAAAATTGCAAGCAGTTTTGAAATGCCGTGATTTCATTATATTCCTTTTTTAGAAGTGAAGATTTTTTGATATCCCACTTTAAAAATTAAACACGAACAAATCCTGCAAATCCTGAACAGTTTCGAAAACGCGAACAAATTTTTAAAAGTTTAACCTTATCTTTCAAAAACAAACAAATTACGAAAAAAATGTGAACCTTTCTTCAAATTTCCGAATATTTCCAAAGATCACGAACAGATTTTAAGTTCTGAACAAAAATGGAAAAACATGAACATTATTTAAGTTCAGAAAAAAAGGGTTAAAACAAAACATTTTTAATACAAAACATAATTTGTATTGTATGAGTTTTTGGAAATGCGAAAAAATGTGAAACATGGGAATATTTATTGAAATTGCAAACAAAATGATGAAACCGCAAAAAATATTTTTAACATGAACATTTTTCTGAATTGGTGAACAAATCTTCAGAACAATTTTTTTTTTAAATTCCGGACATATTTTGAAAGGCACGAACATTTTTTGATACACCCGAACATTTTTTTTAATTTGTGAACAAAATTTGAAAAAGGGAAAAGAAATTATTTTGAACAAAATTTATGAAACCACAAACAATTTTTAAATTTTTGAACAATTTTTGTGAAACGGGAACATTTTTTGAATTTGTGAAGAAAATATGAAAAGCAGATACATTTTTTGAAATTCAGAACATTATTTTTGAAACACGAACATTTTTCGAAAATATGAACAATTTTTTAAAATCAGGGACATTTTTTGAAATTCTGAATAAGATTTGAAATTCCAAAAAATTGAAAAAAATGCAAAATTTAAAAAAAAGGAAAACAAAAAATGAAAAAAAGGAAAAAGAAAGAAACGGAAAAAAGAAAAGAAAAAATGTAAAAGAAGAGAAATAGAAAAAGAAAAACGAAAAAGAAACTGAAAAAGAAAAAGGCCGGTTCAGGAACTTTCTAGAAGATTCGAAAACCCGGAAAAAACAATCTGGGAAACTCTAGTAAATTCCCAAAACCAGAAACGCTGCAAAGACGTTAAATGGGCTGGCTCATGACATCGTTCAATCGTCAGGTCTGTGCGAAACGGCGACACTTTGACGCAGCAAGCGTCCAATAGGAAATTCCATATCCCCAATTCCGCGTGGGAGTGGAAGCAGCTGTTGGGCCATATCCTTTTTTTTTTTTGAGAAACCGCCATATCCTCTCTTTTTTTGAGGAAGGAAAGAACTAGATTGTCTAAAAAAAAAGGAAAGAGCTAGATGGAGACGGACCGGACTCGGTGCCGATTCGGCAATTGAGCCCGGGCTGCCCTCCTCTCCCCCTTTATATAGGAGGAGACGACGTCGCCGTCTCCGCCAGATCCCCAATTCCGCGTTCACGCAACCCAGATCCACAAATCCCCAGCGAATCCGCCGAACCCGACGCCGAAACCCCTCGTCGAGGCCGCTCCAGACGGACAAAACTTGACTGCTCCCTTCTCGTGCTCCCATCCATACTCCCACTTCATCCTACGGCTGTTATTTCATCTTTTTTCTTTCTAATCTAATCATCACCCCCCCTGATTTTAAGGGGGTGGGGCCGGGCCTAATTTTGATCCAATCAAATCAAGCCACGTACGCGGAAGCACGGATGAGCACACACGAGGGGAGCAGGCAAGTCTCGTCCGCTCCAGACGTTGCGGATGGCCGGAAAGGAGGAGTCTTTCTCGCTGAAGCCGTGCGGCGGCACCAGACGTGGCGCGGAGGAGGAGGATGATGCCCTGAAGCCGTGCAGCCACAGCAAGAATCTTGATGGCTTCTCGCTGAAGCCGTGCACCACCACAAGCACGGCGGCGGCGGCTTTCGCCGGCAAGGAGTTTCAGTTCAAGCAGTGCACCAACCAAAGCATGAAGGACGCCACGGGGGAGCAGGAGTGTTCGCTGAAGATCTGCTCCGCCAAAAGGAAGGAGCCAGCTGACGGCCACGACGAGGAAGATACTGATCTTGCCGACTCGGTGGCTACAGAGCAGGCCATCAAGGTTGCAGGAGCGGACTCTGAGGTGGACAGTTCCGATGATGATGATGAGCCGATCTCGGAAGCTGAGTTTGCAGCCTTTTACGAGGAGGAGAAGGCAAAGCACGAGAGGTTCTATATTGAAAGGGTTTTTCCTTTGGAGCTGAAGAATGCAAGTCTTCTGCGACAACGCAAGGTTGAATCTGTTCTCAAATCCAACTGATATAATCGAGGATTTACTAGGCCTGGCAAATTTTGAACTCCGAAGTTAATATAATTTAGCAAGACAAAAAGTAGCTGCTCGTAATGTCAAATTTTAGGTTTAGATTTTGACTATTCAGAACATCATTGACAAACCATTTTACACTTTAGTGTCCCTTGCGAAGGACATTTGCTTTCAAATTCAAAATCCTCTATAACATTATGCTCCCTAGTTTTAAAGAGTCTACATCAGTTAGGTATTCAATTAGAATTGGATCACCCGATTTTGACTGGGTTCAACAATTTCTCGAAGCTTTCTCATTCATTTTCTTTTACTAATACACTATGCTTCCTATTTTTCACAATTAATTGAAATTTTCAATTTAGAATATTCCATTCTTAAATTTATTATTTTCCCTAATTTTGAACATCTTACATTCAATTGAGGTATTCATTTTTGAATTTGGTTTATGATTTCAAATCAATCAGCAGCAAGCAATATACAAAAAACATATCAATCATGTGCGCCCTCTCACCACCTAGCAAAAAGAAGCGTTACTATAGTATATACAGCTGTCAACATAAAAATTTCCCACATAATTGGTTAACGGATAACATAGAATTATACCACAGAAGGTCCACCAAAGAACCACATTATAAGTAAAAATAAAACACACTCCATCTCTCTCACCCGGCAACCTAAATATTTCATCAGTTCAAAAATATAAGGCGTATTAGTTTTGACCAAGTTTAGAGCAAAAGATACCGACATCCATAATATTAAACAAAAAAGAATGGAAACAAATTTGATCAAACTTTAGAAGATTTCACTTTAAAAAAATGTAATACACCTATTATTTTCAAACAGAGTGAGTATTTGTTTTTAGAAACCCAACAACACCAACGACGCATCAAAACTTGGAGTATTAGTTTACAACTCTAGCGAACGACCATTAATGGTTCCAACTTCCAAGATAGAATGGTACCCTCTATTTCATAATGTAGTGTGTATAAATTTTTAGAAAAGTCAAACTTTGTAAAATTTGACCAAGTTCATGGAGAAAACTACTTCAACATGAATGCATGTCTTCAAACCAGTCAAATTATTGTTCATAATAAATGAGTATTGTCAAGAACTGAGTGCGGCTCAGTTGGCTAGCAGCCGATGTGCTCATCCCACCCGAGGTCAAGGGCAGGCCTCCCTGTAGTGCTTGATATCTCTTCTAATAAGATGCCACGGGTAATAGTGCGGTAATGGCTTGAAAATACAAACAATGTAGAGTTTTAAGTTGTTTGATAATTGAACAGATCTACAATCACATGGTCAATTTTTCGTTTTTTAAACTTTGCTTTATTTTGTTCCTCTACAAGCCTACATAGGCATGCCATGTAGTGAATCTCTACTTATCTGTACCATAGGTTTACAGAAACCCCCTTGGGTTTCAAAGAATCAACCCGTAGTCCTATTTTAGGTGGCAAATTGAATCATTTTTTATTTTACAAAAACTCCTACATTTTCACGTAATTAACTCCTTGTTCACTTTGAAGTGACAAAATGATTTTTTTTGTGTTTTTACAGAAAACACCATGTCTTTTATGGTAATCAACTAGCAGTCCACCTAGAACAGATGTCTTTTTTTTTTGAAATATCCATATCTTTTGAACCATAATTTCAATTTTAACATGTTGTATATGAAATTTGATTACAAAATGTGTAGAATCCGAATATGATGTTATTTTAACTCTTAACCACTTTAAAGATGCTATTTAGAGTGCAACCTTAATCAATAGTGCACGATCTATGTTTCTTTTGTATCGGCACCAATCTGGTTTGCAAATAAACACCTCAAGAAACAAAATTGGAGATGAAATAAACATAGCAGGGGAAAAGTCTCATCTTGTGCTAAGAGAGAGAGAGACGGTATAGGATTGACCACATTTAAACACGTCGTATTTATTTAAGCACTATGATCATCGTATGCGAGAATGGGACGATGGACAAATGGCAACAAAGATAGCATGTCATGGTGAAGTAAGAACATGGACCTATTGGGATCTTGACCCATGATTATTAGGCGACAGACAAGTGGTATCGTTTTCTCCCGTTGCAACGCACAAGCTCTTTTACTAGTACTAATAAAAGAGCAAACTTAATTACCATATATCCACTGAAAAGTGTCCACATGATTACTAGGGACGTCTGATAAATTCAACTAAATCACATCCAATAGTCCATATTAGGTCAAGGGACTTCTAGATAAACTAACGCCCTAGATTAAATGTTCTGCCCGGGGAGAGTACAGCGCACATGTCCTACCCCTCAAACCCAAATCGTTCCCTCGATCACCGCCTTCTCAATTAACGCATGTACTTTCCAAGATGCACGTCTGCCCATGTCTAAGTACCTCTAGTCGCCCTTGAAAATATGCCTCCTTTCGCACACCCCAACTCGCCCCGCATCCCCATGGCCTGACTCCTCCCCGCACCTCACTACCGAAGCGGGATATGTGCCGTGCTTGGCCGCATCCTCGCGCCCCACCATCGAAGCTCGAGACATGTCATACCCGGAGGCCTTTTTCACTGTTCTGACCTTCTCAACAAACCTTAGCACAAAATGAACTCATTCAAAAACTTTTTCATGATCTGATCTTTTTCAGGAACACCACAGGCCGTGGAGTTGCCGCACTATACGAAAATGCCAAACTAGCTCGCGTTGCTGGTCTAGTCGAGACGTTACGTGTCAGGGCAGAAACGCCACAGTGTGTGGCGTTGCTGGAAATGCCAAAGGGCTTGTCATTGCTACCCAAATATCAAACGCCATTGCTAGTGGCGTTGCAACTAGCTTGTTCAGCTTTGCCACTTAATTATGAAGGGGAGCAACGCATGCTAGTTTGGCGTTTCTAAATAGAGATGAAGCGCGACGGCTTGTGGTATTACCAAAAGGGTCAGATCGTGAAATAGTTTTCGAAGGAATTCATTTTGTGCTAAGGTTTGCTGAGAAGGTCAAAACAGTGAAAAAGGTCGTACCCGGACGCCACCATGTCCCCAATCATTGCAATAGAATGTGTCGCACATTCCCTTGTCCTCTATCTGATCAGATGTTTGCGCGTGTGGTGGGACACCGCAAACAACGCTCGTCGCCGATGTAGGACGGTAGGAGCTACCGATCTGTCTGCCATAGAAGCTGCCGAAACGGGACCCCCCGCCCCGCCATTTTCTCAACGTCTATAGGACGGAACTGCTGTCGCGGCCTCTACAAGTTCTGCTAAGGTTGACCACTTGGGCTTTCTTTCACTATTTTCTCTTGTATTATGTATCTCCACCTCCTTCTAGCTCACGGTTGAATCGACGATGTTGATTTCTTATGTATCTTCGCCTCCTTAGCATTATTGTTTTTGTAGTTGCAGGCTTACAACATGAACATGATTCAGATGCTCAGGTTCATGTTTGCATGCTTGGGTGAGTTTTTGATTTTGTTCAACGTGAGACCATTTTTCTTTCCTTTCATTCTTATTTGGCTCCTCATTATGTCTAGCTAGCATGGGAGTACAACACTTATCACTCTTATTAGAATTTGTTGCAGAACATAGCACTACTACAAGAATGCCTACTAGTGACGGACGAGGCTCTCAGGAGCGCCCGCCACTCGTCTCCCGCCACTGATCACATGGCATCAATGGCGGGTGCGCGCCTGCCACTGGTAGTATATCGGTAGTGGCGAATGGTCATTACTGTGGCGGTCATTGCTTGGCACGGGCCATAACTATATATCATGTTAGTGGGGGACACTTTTAGTTGCCCACCACTAGTAAAATACCAGGCAATAAAAAACAGTTGTCGTAGATGTATGCATTGCAATAGATCTATGCAAGCATAGCAACAACACATTTTGCCATAATACTAATCTAGATACATTGCAATAGATGTATGCATGACAGTACAATTCACATAACATCATGATAAATAACTGCACATAGCCTTCTCAGCAAAGCCTCTGTCATGTTGCATGTTACATACATATGCGACCTCATGGTAACACCAACACCATGATGACAATGAAACAGATAAAGAGACGACTTGTCGAGATGTTCTTGCATAATTCATGATTGTTCTTCTATGTGTGGACAAAGTTGGAGTAATGATCATCCACTTCTTTTTAGTCTTATATCCTTTATAGTTGTTGTTCTTGTAACCGTCCACTTGTTCCTTGCATTTCTCCCATTAATCGTTGACTCCTGGATTTTTCCTTGAGTCACATACCACTTCATCTATGAAGATAAATAAACAAGCTAACATCAAGTCAATTTCATATTTACCAATTACATATAATGATCTTCATAGCAACATAGAAATTACGTTCATAAGCATCGATCATACAGATCCATAAAGGTGGTACACAAGTAGTTCAAAAGCAAAAGTTCAGCTCCGTCATAGCAACATAGATATTAAGTTCACAAGCATCGATCATATAGATCACGTAAATGCAATGCACAAATAGTTCACAAGCAAAAATTCAATTCGGTCATGAGCCCTCCTCACCTCCAAACATCCGCGTGATCCCGGCTAGGTCGGTTCTCGCAGCTTTGTCAGCTGCTCGAGCACTCTCGGTGGCTACTCGTGCACTCTCGGAGGTTGCTCTAGTGCCCTAAGCTACTGCTCTCGCACTCTTAGGTTGTTAAGGTCTGGTTACAAAAACTGAAATTAAAATGTCTCGCAAAGATTTGGTAGAGCCTTTGTCGTAGTAAGCATCCTCTCGTGGGTTCGATAAATTCAGGGTAACCCCTTGGGAAAAGGGCAGGGAAACCTTGCTCTCCGAACTGGATCTCAAAGGGCATCAACAACCTTTTCTGGCATCGTCGCCGGCGAGGACTTGTGTTACTAGCCAGTGTGTTAGTCTTTATTTCTATTTTATTTTCAGTTTTTGTACTTGTTTTAGATTTTATTTCGTCCCTAGTGTTGTTAGCGAAAGCCCAGAAAACATACTATGGCTCAAAACCTTGGAGACTTTGCTGCTCCAAATGAGAACTTTATACGTGCACCAATTGCACAAGTTGATGTCGCTACCGAGGTCAAGATGGTAGGTCCACTTACCCGAGTATTCTATATTTAGGCTTAGGTGGGTCCTTGACACTTATTTATGCTCCCTACTTGCGGTTTCGACATAATTAGCCTCTGTTTGGTATTTATAATTATAGGCTAGCGCCTGTTAGCCATATCTATATTTTCATTGATTGAGGGGATTTAATCTCCGTACTCCCCTTGAATGCAGAGCACTTTCGTTAATTCCTTCTTTTAACACCAACATGGGACTTCTGTTTTAATATTTTTCACATGTAACCATACAACGGTTCATTCATTCCCTAATAAGGCTAAACTGGATCACTCTCCCTACGAGTGTTTACTGGTCCTCTATGGGGCTTAATTTTAGATCGATGGTTTACTTCTAAGGAAGCAAGGTGGTACTATTTAGCTGTAGCGAACCTTTACGATTGGAGGTTAGAGCATCTCTAGTCGTTGGCCTCCCAGGGGGCGCTACCACTACTAGAGGATTGGCCTCTTGTAACACGTTGATATGCTACTATAGCTTAGATATTGTGTTACTGGGTCACTCTGTAACACATTTTTGTATGTGTTCCTGTGGGCTATGTTACAAGGTGGTGTCTACTGTAGCACATAAGAACTGTTCCTACATGTATTAAATGGTGTTATAGTTGTTTTGTTGCAACACAAGCCATATGTGTTACCGAGGGCCCTGGTAACACACTTTTATAAATATAGGCACACACTTTGTAACATGTTTTTCGTGCTGTAGCAACATGGTTAGTAACACAATTATTCATGTTTGGCAGTAATTACCCTAGGCTTTTGTAACACATTTTGATAATCCAGCAACACATTTTCTTTATTGTAGCAACACAACAGTAATATATCTAGTGGTGATTGGTAGCAAACCGAGTAACACCTTTTCCTCACTATAGTAACATGGCATAATTAGTCAAATGTGCTATTACAACAATTCTGTATGAAATGTTGTATTAGTATTTTTTTCCTTTTATACTTACTCGTACTAAAATCGATAAGCATATGACACATTGCATACTATAAAAAGATCATGGATATAAAGCTAGCGAATGCACGAGACAAGGGATATAAAATAATAATATGGTTCAAGTAATTCAATAGCATTTGTAACATGAACATATAGAAGATCCATATGTAGCAACAAATTACATTTCACAACCTAGTAATACTAGTAAAACGCCCGTGCGTTGCTACGGGCTATAACTGGATAGAAATGAATTGAACAAATGAGTAAGGTCGTTTTCAATGGTGAAGCTCATTTCTCCTTCATACGTTTGTGTCTAGATATCAAATCCTATCGGCTCCCCAAAATTCAATTGTTTAGACGGTACGAGCTCCCCCAAATCTAACCTATATTTAGGGAGAAATATAATTGTCCAGACTATTCGTCAATATTATCTACAACGCGCTGTCCCAACACAAAAAGCCAACCTCATGACGCACCCTTCCATTTTCCTGCCGAACCGTTCCCTTCCAGCTTGGTTTCTCAATGTAGTGGGTCATTTCTCGCTGGAGCCCTCCCCTTTAAAATTCAATGACGCCCACCTCAGCTTCGCCATGGCACACTCTCTCTTTCACACCGCACTTCCCCATGAATCACCAAGAAGGAGTCCTCCGCCAACAGCCCTAATCCCCTATCCACGTGTTCATATCAATCCACCACCTCTATCAAGGGAGGGTGGGTGAGTGTGCGCCACCCGTGACACTCCCAAGCTAAGAAGGCAGATCCAATGTCTTCATAGCCATCGACACATTGTAACATACAATTGAATGTCACGTATTACCAGAAAAACAAAAATATGATGTCCGTTGTTGGGCATGCAACTGATATGTCACCTCATCAGTTATTAACTCTTGAAGTAACAAACCAATGCATTTACTCTTCTATCCCAACCAATAAATTGCACGAGTTCGATATGTCACCTCATCAGTTATTAACTCTTGAAGTAACAAACCAATGCATTTACTCTTCTATCCCAACCAATAAATTGCACGAGTTCGATATGTCACCTCATCAGTTATTAACTCTTGAAGTAACAAACCAATGCATTTACTCTTCTATCCCAACCAATAAATTGCATGAGTTGATGAAAAAATATGAACCACTCGCTCATGCAATTTGCTGCAAAACCATCTCTAATGAAATGCAATTCACCACTTTTTTAAAGTAAGAAAATTATTCCACTCACATGGCCATAACGTAACAGACCAATCCCAACCCCCATTATGTTCACACTCAACCCTCACTCTTAAAAAATCAACTAACTCATGTTCAAAATGAGCCAGTGGTCAACGCCATCGTGGCATGCCAGTAGCAAGGGACAAGTGTGATAACCACCACGTCAATTGCAAGCATGTATAAATTTTTCTAGATAAAAGGATAATGCTACCTAAACATGCATTCAATAAAAAAATGAATTACGTACAGATCACAATGTAAAATATTTGACGACTTAAAGCAAATAAATACTATTCTTTGTTGTTTTCTTAGTGAGTACATGAGTCATCTCCATCAAATGCTTCAATAAAGTAGGCATTAGCAAAAAAAATATAAAGCAAACTTCTTACTGGGCTGTCAATTCATCCAAATATGTTTACCTGGACCATCGTAATGCAAGACAGATAAACTCAACATAAAAAACAACAATGATCGAAGATATTATGTACATGACCAAATGTATGACCCAGGGTTAGTGTTGCTCGAAGACCACTTTCCTTCTCATCCTGATCAAGAACTTCAACTTTGTTTTCACATGATCTCTTTATAGAGTACGTCAAGGCACTTGGTTCTCTACAAACATACAATTTGAATTAGATATCACCATGCATGTAAAAAGGTAATGGGAGATAACTATTCCATTATTTATAACAAGTAAAGGTCAACAGGTATGCTGCTAGAACAACTCTCATAGCTAGCATGAATAGTTAGAAGAATGGAATGGTTATAGGCTCTATGTAAATCCACCCATGGGAACAAGATAACAAAGCAAACCATGGAGAGCTAAGAATGACATGTACATCAAATAACATCTATAAAGTTGTGGAGTATACTATGTTTTGTGGCTCTGTTCTGTCGAACTAAGCAGTATGGCATTTCACACGATTCATTCTGAAAATTTAAAAATTATCAAAATCTGAATTAAATCATGCTATTCATATTACTACTGTACTTAAAAATTAAGCATTCTGACAAATGTAAAAATAAAACAGATCATGATTCAAACAACCAGGGTGCTGAGAACTTCTAAATGAATTTATAGCTTCGATTTTGTATCAGAAGTTTAAGAGAAATAATAGAACTTAGGAAATGCTAGAGAGTTTAAACATCAGCACTCATATGTTCTTGTTTGAATACCGAGAAGAGAAACGACACTTACAGTACTACTAATCCTTCCTTTCATCTAAGGTGAAAAGGCACATCAGAAAAATAGAGTTTATCTATGGTATTCAGATCTAGAATTAGTAAATCATCTTGGCACATCAGAAAAAATATAGTTTATCTACTCCAGGAATCATCTTGAACCAAATCAACAGATGGATGTAGGATAAGCCACAGTTAGGAGCAATAAACAACTGTCGAAGCAACATGACATCAAGCAGGATAAGCCGTACTTGCAAGATAGTATAACAACAGATGGAGAAAGTACATGAAAGAAGCAGATCAAGATGATTCCTATTAAATTGAATGTGAAAGGACTAACCCATGTGTATTAAATTGAAGGTCTAATCAGCAAGTCTATCATGCACGTGTCCAACTCTCCACTTACAAGCACTCCACAGATTGGCCGAAATAAACCGTGAAGCATCCGACCAACTTGAATAACCAGACCAGAAAACCCAAAAGACTGAGAAGAAGGGAATCAACTAACCTATTTATAAGCACCAAATTTTGTCGATTGGTGGAGAAATCACAAAATGTTATCACGAAAAATTTGCCACACCGAACCTGAAGGACCTGCAATGCAACAGCAAACAACGTATTTAAAATCAGGAGTCCCTCACGGCTAACCTGGATAATGGGGGCAAGATAGGTATGATCAGCTCTTAGTTGCAAAACCTGAAACACACGGAAAGAACTGAAACTGAACTTTAGATTTCGCTTCCCAGTTGCAAAAGTATCCATTAATCTAATCTAGCACACCCAAAAAAATTGTTGTGTATGATTTAGCACACCAAAAAATCCATCTTGTTAGACACTAATCTGATCTAGCACATTTACATAGTTATGACTAACAATATTTGTCTCTTGATTATCATCACATATATTTCCTAACATAACATCACATCATATTAGGATCCACGCGGGCAGCAAGATGAGAGAGCTATCCATTCCACAAGGAAGGGCATTACAAGCAAACATAAGAAACTCAGGTCTGCACATAATAGTAAATAAATCATGTACGAACAGAAGGGCCAAGAAATATACCTGCATAGAGCGTACATGCTCCTCGTAGTCGAGGCTCTCGACGGCGCCAACGGAGGTGGAGACTGGTGGGGCGTTCTGCTAGCGGCGCAGAGCTTTCGGTAGTGGGGAGAAGTGACCACGCCAGCAGCGACATCGAACCAGTTTTTATGATAAAACTAATCATAGGTGGAGGCTTTCCTGTGTACCAAAATAAAAATACAGTAAAGATGAACTCTAGTTTTTTCTGGTCAAACCAGTCATAAACCTCTTGAAAAACAACCTTCTCGTTGTTTGATGTCCATAGGAAATCAGTGACAGTGCAAGACAAGCGCATTGCTATATATCAAGCAAGCGACATGGAGGGGCAGGGGGCGCACGCGCACCAGTACTACATAAGCTTGCACGCGACACACTTCTTGCTGCTGGGAACGCCGCAGTGGGTGCAGCACCTCGGATGAGCCACCCACCGCGCATGCGTCATGGGCTGCTACTCATTCACCTCAGGTGACATCGCATAGGCGGTGTGGTGGTGGTGATGGTCATTCGCGGAAGCGAATCCCACGACGTCGATGTATGGTTTGTTTGAAAGTTTAATATGGAAAACCCATTGACCTTCAAACTTTCACTACATTTGAATTGACCTTCTGACCGTTCCATCATATGCTCATGTTTGAAGAAGCAAGCAACAAAGAGGCAATAAAATGTTTCAGGTTCAAGACTAACCAATAATGAAAATGAGATTCCTACCACAAAAATATTTACCATGAAAGATTGGAGAAAACTTCTATGCAAGAATGGAAGCCTTCCGAGCTAGCTCTTCATGTGTTGCAGGACGGAGCAGAGTAAGTCACTGAAGAGGCGATACTACCTCCTTCGCCGGCTCTTCGCCTTTACTATTGCTTTGATCTAGTAGTGGGGAGGTCGGCGTCCATAAGAAGGATAAGGAATAACGGTAAGTCCTAGGAAATGTTACAGCAAGCACTTACATTTGTGATGGACGGAGAACAAGCGAAAAGTATACATATGAACTCACCTGGATATAAACATATGAACATGAAAATAATGCAAGAGAGCAGAGACAGAAAAATTGGTCACAATTTGTCATATTTTTAACTCGGTCAAATCTTGCCATGGAGAAGAGAATTGGTATCGTTCGGTCATCCAGATGTCCACTGCAAAGAACAGTAATTATCATCAGAAAGAGGCACGTGTCAATACTATTTGCAGGGTCATGCTAGTAATATCCCCAAAATTATGCAGGAAAGACATCATCCAATCATTTCATGGTAATGAAAAGTGAAATCTACAAGACGTGCAACCATATAATCACTCAAAATACTTTTGTGAACGACGTCCAACAATATATCAGATAGTTCGCACATGTGTTCATCGCTCTGATCTGGGTCAACCATGAAGAGCAGTGAGCCGTTTGGTCTTTTCAGTGAATGCAAAATATATAGAATTTTGGATCAAAAACATCAATCCCATGGAAAACTCGGTACATGCTAGGAAGAGTAAAAGCAGTATGGCTCTCGTATTGTGCATCTATGTTTTTTGCTACATACCAAGGAAATGTAAGGTTTAAGTGTGAGCGTCATATACATAATACTGATGTATGATCGGAACCAATGCAAGACTTCACAATGCTACCCTGGTATTAAATAATTAATTAATGAATCAGCCATATAGTTTTCATGCATACCTAAGTAGCATGCTACTACATGTGAGCAAATTAGTTAACCAGAGAAAAAATGGTCTGGCCAACAAGGCAAAATAGAAGAAACCTTCCAGTGATTTCGTGATACATGTTGGTGATTATGAAATCGGCATTGTTCATAGTGATTATATCAGAAGTAAACTGACAAGAGAAATGATTCTTCTCATCAAACTTCTTCTAGTATATATATCTGAATCTGGATATTTGGTCTTTTCCAGTGCATGAGCAATATTGCACTACAAAGAATATTCTGACATGATCAGTAAAGAAAAAAGTTCAAAATCTTAACCATAATTTAATGAGTCATACTCATACCCGAGTAATTCCTGCCTTAAGATAGGAATGGTGCCACAAGATTCACATCATCGTACCTGTAATTCTACAGCTATTTCACCAGCTGCATGATGTATAAAAGAAACATTATATTGCCGTCCTTTTGCACAGAAATAAAAATACCAAATTATACCATAATAGCAAGTGTCTTCATGACCTCCTTTCTAGATAGATCTTAGCAAAATGCATACAACAATATGCATCAGTTGCAGAGATGAACCAAACCAGTAGAAGTGAGGACAGATTCTTACTCGGTCCTCCCGTGTCCTGTCAGATCCGCGGCGGTGAGAACGCGTCTTCCCTGTGAGGTCGGCGGCGGCGAGATGAGATCGCCCCTCCTCCTTGAGATCGGTGGCGGCTAGATCACCCCACCCCTGTGTGGTCGGCGGCGGCGATCTCGTGCGCCCTAGGAGGTCCGTGGGGGCAGTCGGCGGTGGCGTTCTCGTGATCCACGACGGCCGCGTCTGCCCGGATTGGCAGATCGGCGGCGGCGGCTGCGTATCCTCGGGAGAGGAGGAGGAGCGGATCGGGACCTCGTTCGGGAGAGGAGTGCTATGTCCTCGAGGGATTTGTGGTCGATGGAAAATCAGTAGGATTCAAAGGCGTATGTGTATGCAGTTATGAACATGCGTGTAGGGCTAGTTACCTGGTTGAGGATGGAGGAGTTGTGCCAGGGGCAGATGCCGCTGCATGCTGCTCGCCTGACGCCACCACGGTCGGGAAGGTTGGAGATGACCTCGAGGCACAAGGACGCGGAGCAGAGGAGAGAGGGAAAGGGTTGAAGAGATCTGGGCGAAGCAGAGGAGCTCGACGCGCACGGCGACGTTGGGGATGGCTTTGAGGCATGAGGATGCGGTGGTGAAGGGCATGACAACGGCAAGCCTAGCGGGAGGGCGTCGATGTGATGATCTGAGATAGGATCGAGAGGAGCGTTTTTTGTGCGGGGTGGGTTTTTTATGCCCGCGTGGGGATGGGGTGGGTGGGGAAGACGAAAAAAAATCAGCGAAAAAGTGGTGGGACGAAAATAAACCGTGGAGACTATTCACCAACTCAGACATTAAGAGTAGAGATTGATTGGTTCTTAGAAAAGGCAAACATCAATGCATTAGGAAAATTAGGATTTGGAATTGATGGTCATAAAACTAAACTTTATTAATTGGTAAAGTGTTATCGGTTCCTACCCATTTATAACGTGTCTAGTTAGGAAACTTTGGGAAAATTAGGAAAGTTTTTATTGCGTTTGGAAAGAATTGATTGTGTCTGGTTACCTTAAGTTAATTGATTGCGTTTGGAAAGAATTGATTGTCATGCATTATTGCCTTTGGAAAGAATTGATTGTCATGCATGAATCGAGGACGTAAGAGGGGAAACGGAACCTGACTGCGTGCGGTGAGTGGGGTGGGGTTGGGGTGGGTTAATTGTAGCGAAAAAAAACCGGTTGAAAAAAAATTAGACGAGGTGGGACGAAAAAAAACCAGACGAGGTGGGACGAAAAAAAACCTGGAACAAAGACTACCAACTGCTCCATTAGGAGTAGAGATGAACTATAGTACACAAAAGATTTCCTATCTTTAAAACCATGTGACACCCCTACTCATGTTCACTAGAATGCGCCCATCGAATTTTCCTGCATCAATATGTCATATTTGCATCTTGATTCCTCGTGAGCAAAAGCATCCGAGTCAACTCAACAATTGAACCTCTCAATCTAAAGGAAAAATACGATTAGAACTACAATTAAGTATATCCCAAATTTAATTTAGCAAAACTGAAGAAGTGAAATATTAACATACACATGCTGAAGGCCAAGCAATTGTTAATCCAAAGGTGAAAGCATCGCCAATTGTCCTACAGTTTTCCCTTTCCCTTACCAAGAACTCACATTCCTCAATAGGTTGATCAACTTGCACTTATATGAACTGGCGACCTAGCTCAACACCACCAACCATTTTATTTGATTTGCAACCCAAAATAGCAACATGTACCACATGCCTTTTGTTTGGATATATTGAAGACTTCAGAATCTCTTCTGTGCCAACCTAAAATGAGGTTGAAAATATAATTTATAGAATAATAAAAATGAATTTTATGAACATGAACATATTATGAACACACTATTTCTTTTACCTCCATGGAAGGACTACGTTTCTGCTTAGACGAGACATGGACTAGATAGTTGTCTTGAGTGCTTTGTATGCTTAGTCTAGTCAAATTTTCAACCATATTCTCCTTGCTCTTTCTCATCTATGGACAAACATAAGAGGGAAAAAATGATTTATCCTTGTGATTATGCAATGTAAAGTTCACAGTGCACTTTATTCAACATATATGACATCTGTTGACATCATTTTATAACATCGAGAGAGTCCATTCCATGCAAATCAAACTTTAAATGCAGAAGTTCACTCACTCACCATTATACAAACAAATATGAGTCCATGATATCAATATTGGATTGCACTTGAATGTCATATCACTAGTACAGCCTGATCTTTTAACTAAGAGTGTGTGAATAAGACATCACGCCATTAATACTTTATAAGGAAAATGTTTTCGATCAATGCCTAGCAAGCAGATTTCTCAAGAGCTAACCATTACCTCTCCATCAGAGACTCAATGGGCTGGTGATGATGGTTCTGGATATGAGAGTTTATTGAAACCCTCTTGTTCAAGACAATGCTTCTATACAACAATGTAAGTCAATTAATAAGTTGTAGCGTATCCTTTATAGCATGAGTAACAACAAGGTTCTAACCTGTTTGCCTAACAGAATGTCATTATCTTCATGCATGCTATGTCGATGTGGGTGAGTTTTGTTCTACATTTTACATTCAAAGGCATTAGTTATTATAACTTATAAAGTGTAGTGGTAAATGCACAAATTTACCATTATTGTATCTCTAGGTTCGATCACTGTGTATTCTTCATTAGGTCCATTCGCATGATCTCTCTGCAAAATGAAATATTGTAAAGAGAATTGAAAATGAACTAGCACATGTCGAACATATTGACAATACCTTTCTTTTATTATTATGTAGCACTTCTGGATGAGATTCACCATTACCTACTGTTTGGAAATTTTACTAAAATTGAAATTAAATAAGTTTCAGTAAAATAATTATATGAATGCAATAAAATATATATTTACCATTGCCATATCATTGGCCCCACGTCGTCGTCCTAGTTTTTACTGCCCCTTCATCAATGACATCCTCCTCTAATCTTGTAGCCGGTCCATCATCCTCACGCAGGTCTGATGGAGAAACACGAATGTTGGCCTCCTCCCTGAAAACTTGCAACTGGACCCTCTTCTCATTGGTATGTTCTTATATCATTTTACTGACATGAATGTCATTATCAATGCGAACTAGATAGGCTCTGCCACGCAGGTACTTCTTCCTGTAGTACAAGAAATCATATGCCGGCGAGAAGCTAACTTCTTCAATCAATTTGACTAACTTATCAAAGGGGATATGTTTTCTTTCCATGAATCCTTCTAGAACTTTATGTTGTTGATTCTCATCTTGATAGGACAGGCAAATTTTGCAGCTTTCCACGCCATCTACAATGACATGGGTGTAATTAAGAAGTATCAGGACCAAACCAACCTTACTGGCATGAAGTGAAAAGAAGGTTGACATGTTATTGCAATGATCTAGGATTTATTCATACAGAAATGGAGGGAAATATATCAGCCTCGTGTACTTTCTATGTTCAGTGTACGCACAAGCACCTTGAGCACTTTGTATGATTCTGAACCATAGTTCTTTCGTTAGTAACAATGGTATGACTACGCTGTGAGTTTCTTCTCCATATATTTCCCCATTTACTCTATTTGCTTGTTCTATAGAAAAACTGATGTGAACAAATGGAGTAGTTTTCTCACCAAAAACTGCTCTTCTCTCATTACAGGCTAAACCGAATACTGATTTCCTAAATCAAGGGTATAAGCTGAATGACTTTACGAGGTGTACTATGAATTTCAGAGTATATAAATTTAGAAAATGTCAGTACTAATCAGAGTACGCAATCTGGGGCTCACAATTTTGTATCACTACTGCATATATCAATACTAATCATAGTACTATGAATCCCACAGTACTATGAGTACTGTAAAAGCAGTATTATTAATTTCAGAGTACAAGATCTAGTGGCCCCAACTTTGTGTAAGTACCTCATATATCAGTACTAATCAGGGGATTATAGCCTAAAAACAGGGGATTAAAGAATGAAGCATTTAACTGCAAACAAGGGGAAAAAGGCAGCCATCATGTCACAAATATCTTCCAGAGATGCAGAATATAGATGCCAATGCAATAGGCTTGTAGCGCACAAAAGTTCAGAGGAATAAAAAAATTCGAAGAACATGGTACTATTTTGCCGTGCAACAATTCAGACTATAAATTGTACTCTATCAGTTTAGCATAATGACTAATTATTTCAATCCGTCCTCAATTCTTATCTTAGATTCACCACTGGCTGATTTACTACCTGCTACGCACGAACACCTACTTCCAAATTCAGAGAGGAAGACACAGGGAGGAGGAAGAGAATCAGTCATGATTCATAGCAGGAAGATCCGAGTAGATCGATACCAGACACGAGAATTGTGGTAATCCTTCTGGATCTAGCCGCCGGAGTTGAAGATCGACGATGTCGTCGCCGCAACGATGCAAACCACACCGATGCAAATCTTGGTAGAGACGGTTCAATCCAATTGACGTGCGGGCCGGTGGATGGGTGGGCGCTGAAGGGCAGCGTTGTATGAGGATGTGGTGGGCATTGGAGAGGCAGACGCTAAAGGGCGGCGATGGAGGTGGACGCTGAATGGCGGCGCCGGAGGTCGACGAGGAGGGGCTTTGGAGGGCGGCGAGGCTGATGCAGATAGGATTAGGATCTAATTTATTTATCCCTTCGTTTTTTTTGAAAGGTTATTTAGCCCCTCGTTAGTTAGCTGGAGGGAAAAATCAGCGGGAATAAAATTGGTGAGCTTTTGGGATGGAAAAGAAACTGAAAATGTGCATTTTGACCATCGAGAGCTGGAGATTTGGAGGGGACTTTTTTCGGGAAGAATTGATATATTTTTTCTAATTTGTTTGAAAAAAAACAGATATATCAATGATTTGAGAGTTTTTTTACATGGGAAATTTAGAGCATATTTTGTATTTATTTTATTTTTGTGAGAAAATTTATATATAGTAAAAAATAGCAATGTGTCGGTGTACTAAAGTAGGGGTACCTTAGTATCCCGACTTGTGCACGGGCAGTAGCAGCGTCCCCTGGTCTGGCTCACCACGCGCCCGCCAAAGCCCACTCTGGACCCCTTTGAAGCCATTCAAGAACAAAGTATACAAGTCAGAAGATCAAGGCCCCGGCAAGAGGAGCTTGCCGGGAAGGCTACTCCAAGCACAAGGCCACTCCATTCTCGCAAGACCCTGGCAAGAGGAGCTTGCCAGGAAGGCCAAACAATAACACTTCAGAAGATATATCGTGGCGCATCGTGCGCCCCGGCAAGACCCGGAGAGCGACAAGCTTTCGGGCCCGGCAAGATAGCAGCCCCGGCAAGGTGCTTGCCGGGGGTGGCTTACGCCGTGTGCCTGCGCTCCAGCTCATCTGGCCACGCGTCGCCCTGGGGCCCTTCCAGGGACACGTGGCAGACGGCTGCGCAGCCTGGGGTACACGGTGGCGAGCCGCGGTGACGAGGCCGTCGTCGTGGCGGACGAAGACGCCCGGGCGGGCGCTTTTGGGGTGACGGCGACGGGCATTCAATGCCTTTGTCCCCCACCATCTGGGTTAGGTATAGATCACTATGCGCGCACTGTACATACACTGTTCATGCACTGTTCCATCTACCACCAAATTTACACTTTTACCCTCCTCTGCGTTGACACCTGTCGGGAACCCCTTTGAGCTATAAAAGGAGGCCCATGCACAACGTAGAGGGGGTTCGATCCCAGAAACTCGATCACTCCTACGCTCGGTGTAGCTAGTATTGTAGATCTTCAAGCTCCCGAGCCCGAGAACTTAATACAACCAAAGGCAGGAGTAGGGTTTTATGCGTCCGCGCGGCCCGAACCTGGGTAAACTGCCCGCGTGTGCCCCTCGATCCGCTCTTCGTGCTCCCTGCGCTCCCTTGCCGTACCGTAAAAGGGGCTCCGGTCCCATAGGTGTTTGTGGGCGGTCAGTTTCCCCGACATCTTTGGCGCGCCAGGTAGGGGGCGTCGAGGTTGTGCGAACCTGATCCGGCGCTCACGCGGGCGCTGTCTTCATCAACCTCTCCAGTTTCATCAACCTCATCGACTACGTCAATATGCCTCCGAAGAAGAAGGCTTCGGAGGTCGGAGGCTCGTCTGCGTCGATCCCACCGCCACCAGAACGAATGGTTGGTGGGGTAGACGCTGGCGGAGGGGTGGACGCCGGCGAGGACACTCGCGGCGCCGCCAAGTCCAAAGACAAGACGGACGACCGGGCGAACTCCAAGACCTCGGCGTCCGTGCACGCTCCACGTCCCTCTCAGGAGATGCCGGACCAGCAGCGACATGGTACCGGAGGTACCATACGCTTGCTGGGACGAGGACAAGCCGGCGGGTCGTGGGATGCTCAAGGCCAGCGCGCTGGTACGAGCAAGGCGCGGTCGCCGGGGCGAGACCCTGCTCCTTCTAACCCTGTTAGAAGTCCGAGCATATCTCGCTCCTCGCACCGTTCGCCACCGCTTCCCTCCTCTCCAGCAGAAGCTCTAGCCAGAGCTCAACCGCTTCTCGACTTCCCTCCAGCGGCGGACAAAGCCGAAGACTGGAGGGCGACCATCCAGATCCTCATCGCCTTCGCCAACAACGACACGCCGCAGCAGCCAGCAACATCACGGCCGCGGAAGTCGACCAAGCGAAGGCCGATGGAGACAAGACCGCCGGGGGTGCAACTACCGTGCACTCCCCGCCGCGGAAGCAGAAATCGCCACCCCGTCGAATCAACGTCGACGACGACTCCACAGCGTCATCGGATCCGCGGGCTCGCCGCGATCAGCGCCAAGTCCTAGACGACAGGCGACAAGAGGACGCTCGAACTCGTATCGAGCGTCGACGAGAAGCCCGAAGGCAGTCTGACCAGCGCGCTGGGACCGCTGTCGACATGCACGCGCCCGGTGAACCGGGCAACTTGCCGTACGCGGCAGGCTGCCCTGCGTTCACCCGAGAGCTGTGGCAAGTCCAGTGGCCCAGCATGAAGAACTTTAAGCCCGACGTACCCGAGAAGTACGACGGCAAGACCCATCCCTCGGAGTTCCTCAGCATCTACACCATTGCGGTGCAGGCTGCCGGGGGACGCGACGAGAAGATCTTAGCAAACTACTTCCCGCTAGTGCTTAAGCCAAACGTCAGGTCTTGGCTTATGCACTTGCCGGAGAACTCCATCTCCTCTTGGGCAGATCTGTGCCACCAGTTTGTCGGCGCCTTCACGGACGGCCACAAACCCCACGGCCAGGAGAGCGATCTCCACATTCTTGCCCAGAAGGAGGGAGAGTCCCTACGCAAGTACATCCAAAGGTTCAGCCGCGTTCAACACAATATCCCCGATGTCCACCCTGCCGCGGTTATCAGCGCGTTCCACCAGAACGTGCGTAACCGCCGGATGAGGGAGGAGATGGCGATGACCAAGATCCGGGATGTCAGCGAGCTTTACGCTCTGGCTGATAAGTGTGCGCGTGCCGAAGAGGGGAGGAGACTCCCCGGAGAGGATACTGGAGCAGGAGGAACGGATAGCGAGGATGCCGCCCCGACAAGGAAAAGCCGGCGGCGGAACAACAAGAAGAAGAAGAACAAGGAGGTACTAGTTGTCGAGCAGTCCGGCAAGGAGGCTGCCGCCAAGAAGACACATGCTGGTGGCTCCGGCAAGGAGGCCGCCCCTATAGCGGCAGCCGACAAGCAGGACGGCTCCGACAAGCAGTACTGTAAGATCCACCGGACCAAGGGCCACGATCTCCAGAACTGCAAAAGGGTATAGTACCTCGTAGAACAGCAGAAGGCTGAATACGAGCGTCGCGACAAGGAGAAGGCCCAAGGGGGCGGGGGAGAGCCCAGCAAGAAGCGGCCGTTCAATGGCTGGGGAGGACGCCGCGGCAAGGCCAAGCAGCGGCAAGGAGACAGACCTCCCCGAGGCCGCGACAAGGACGAAGACGAAGACGATGACGAGGACATGGATGACGGAGATAACATCGAGCAGGAGTTCCAGAAGGCCACAGAAGTTCTGTGCGTCGATGGCGGCGCCTCTCTGCACACTTCCCACCGCCAACTTAAGCAGTGGGTGCGGGAAGTGAATGCAGCTGAGCCACCTGTCGAGTCGCGCAAGCTACTGAAATGGTCCGGCACGCCCATCATCTTCGATCTTGAGGACCACCCTGACCGCACAACTGCGGTCGGGTGCTTGCCGATGTTGGTTTCACCAACTATCCGCAACCTCAAGGTCACCAAGATGTTGGTTGACGGCGGGGTTGGCCTCAACTTGATCTCCTCCGCTGTGATCAAGAAGCTGCAAATCCCCGACAACGAGCTCGAGGAAACCGGGACGTTCCAAGGGATCAACCCGGGAAGGAGCAAGCCGAAGGGGAAGATCACGCTGCCGGTGACCTTTGGCGGAGAACTCAACTTCAGGACGGAGAGGATCACCTTCGACGTCGCCGATATCCCATTGCCCTACAATGGGATACTTGGCCGTCCTGCACTCGCCAAGTTCATGGCGGCCTCCCACTATGCTTACAACATGCTCAAGATGCCGGGGCCAATAAGCGTCATCTCTGTCCCCGGCGACAAGAAGGACGCGCTTATTTGCGCCGACAAGATTTACCGGGACGCAGCAGCCGCGGCAGACAGCAACACACTTGCCGCTGAAGCTCCCGGGGGAAAGACCAAGACCAAGTCCGGCAAGAGCTCTGGGGTCCACTCCGGCAAACGCACCTCTTCGGAGTGCTGCGCTGCTGTCGAGGACGCACCATCGAGCTCCACCTGCAAGTGCAAGAAAGGAATGGCAGCTCCATCGGCAACCAAGAAGGTGTCCGCCAAGGAGGACGGCACTGGTGGTACCTTCACCATCAGTGCTACGCTCGACCCCAAATAGGAAAGCGCGCTCGTTGCCTTCCTGCGGGCGAATGTCGATGTGTTTGCATGGCAACCGTCTGACATCCCCGGCGTTCCCAGGAAGGTGATTGAGCACAAGCTTGCTGTTTGTCCTCACGCGCGGCCCGTCAAGCAGAAGGTCAGAAAGCAAGCGGTGGAGCGCCAAGAGTTCATTGCCGAAGAGATCAAGAAGTTGGAAGCAGCAGGCCTTGTTAGAGGTGTACTTCATCCCACGTGGTTGGCCAATCCAGTTGTCGTGCGTAAGGCTAATGGGAAATGGAGACTTTGTATAGACTTCACTGACGTGAATAAAGCTTGTCCCAAGGACCCATTTCCCTTGCCGCGCATTGACCAGATCGTTGACTCCACGGCAGGATGTGAGTTGCTTTCGTTTCTTGATGCATACTCCGGATACCACCAGATATTCATGGCTGAGGAAGATGAAGAGAAGACCGCATTTATTACTCCATGTGGCACATATTGCTTTGTACGCGTGCCATTTGGATTGAAGAATGCGGGCTCAACATTTGCGAGGGTGGTCCACACTGCTTTTGAGCCACAGATACACAAGAATGTAGAAGCCTACATGGATGATATAGTGGTCAAGAGCAAGAGCAAGAATACCCTGATCCAAGACTTAGAAGAAACCTTCGAGAATCTGCGCAAGATACAACTCAAGCTGAACCCCGAGAAGTGCGTCTTCGGAGTCCCCTCCGGCAAGCTTCTCGGGTTCTTTGTGTCCCAGAGGGGGATTGAAGCCAATCCCGACAAGATAAAGGCCATCGAGCAGATCGAGGCCCCGAAGCGCGTCAAGGACGTAAGGAGACTTGCTGGTTGTGTGGCTGCCCTCAGCAGGTTCATTTCGAAGTCTGCAGAACGCGCCATGCCTTTCTTCAAAATCTTGAAAAAGGCAGGTCCTATGGAATGGACTCCGGAGGCGCAGGCAGCGCTGCAAGACTTGAAAGGATACCTGTCCTCCACTCCAATACTTGTCGCACCTAGGCCACAAGAGAAGTTGCTACTGTACCTAGCGGCAACCAATCAAGTGGTTAGTGCTGCGTTAGTAGCAGAGAGGGAGGCAGATGAGGAACCCACATCCCCGGCAAGCGCATCCAGCGACAAGCAGGGGGCTTCCCCGACAAGCTCTGGCCCCGACAAGGACAAGTCTACGCAGGAACAAGGAGAAGTGCGGAAGAAGATGGTACAGCGCCCAGTGTATTTTGTAAGCTCACTCTTGCAGGGGGCTAGGTCAAGATACTCTGGGGTGCAGAAGTTGCTTTTCGGCCTCCTCATGGCCTCAAGGAAGCTGCGCCATTACTTCCAAGCGCACGAGATAACAGTGGTCACTCGCTTTCCGTTAAAGAGGATACTGCAAAATCCAGAAGCAACAGGCAGGATCGTCGAGTGGACACTAGAGCTGTCAAGCTTTGGTCTCAAGTTCGAGAGTACCTTAACTATCCAGAGCAGAGCTTTGGCAGAATTCATAGCAGAATGGACTCCAACACCAGATGAAGAAGTTCCAGAGACAAGCATCCCCGTCCAAGAAGCGAGCAAAGAGTGGATAATGTACTTCGATGGTGCCTTCTCGCTGCAAGGCGCCGGCGCCGGCGTGTTACTCATAGCGCCCACCGGAGAGCACCTCAAGTACGTTGTTCAAATGCACTTTCCCAAGGAACAAGCAACAAATAATACTGCTGAGTATGAAGGTTTGCTTGCCGGTCTCAGAATTGCGGCCGAACTTGGGATCAAGAAGCTGATTGTGCGGGGAGATTCGCAATTAGTAGTCCGACAAGTAAACAAGAGTTACCAGAGTCCTCTGATGGAAGCTTATGTCGATGAAGTGAGGAAGCTTGAAGAACACTTTGAAGGCTTGCAGATGGAGCATGTCCCAAGAGCTCAGAATGATATCGTAGATGGCCTCTCAAAGTGTGCTGCGATGAAGTTACCTGTGAAACCAGGGACCTTCATGCTCAAGATAACTCAACCATCTGTTACACCGTCAGTCGGGC
Organism: Secale cereale; assembly: GCA_902687465.1. Taxonomy (NCBI): domain Eukaryota; kingdom Viridiplantae; phylum Streptophyta; class Magnoliopsida; order Poales; family Poaceae; genus Secale; species Secale cereale. The sequence continues at coordinate 786,013,235 of LR738715.1, read as the reverse complement.
AAAGCAAGAAGAGGAAGTTGGTCTCCGGCGACTACTTGCCGGCGGACCTTCCCGAGACCGCCGCCAAGGTCCCCAAGATCAACGACCAAGATGCTGAGGAACAATCTGCTCCTGCGGACCCAAGGGTTTGTACAGTTGAAGCAGGCGTTCCCGACAAGCCTCGCCCCGGCAGGCTTGACGGGGAACACTCAGCTCTGGCAGAGCCACAGGTTCTTGTCGTAGAAGCTGAGGTTCCCGCAGCAGCCCTGATGCCTTTAGTCCTTGTTGTTGAGCCTCAGGCTCCAGCATGGGCGCAGCAAATCATCTGTTTTCTTCAAACTGGAGAACTTCCCAAAGAACCAGAAGAGATAGAGAGGATTACCAGGCAGTCAAGTATGTACCAGTTCGTCGGCAATGAACTGTACAGAAGAAGACTCAATGGTGTCAGATTGAAGTGCATTTCCCGGGAAGATGGACAGAAGCTGTTGGCAGAGATACACGGAGGCATATGTGGCCACCACATTGGCGCAAGAGCACTTGCCGGGAAGGCATTCCGGCAAGGTTTCTTTTGGCCAGAAGCCCTCCAAGATGCAACTGCACAAGTAACCAAGTGTGAAGCGTGCCAGTTCCATGCCAAGCAGATTCATCAACCAGCTCAAGCTCTGCAGACGATCCCTTTGTCCTGGCCCTTCTCGGTCTGGGGGCTCGACATCCTCGGCCCTTTCCCCGCGCAGTCGGGGGCTTTGAGTACTTGTACGTTGCAATCGACAAGTTCACAAAGTGGCCAGAAGTGGAACCAGTGAGAAAGGTGACAGCACAGTCAGCAGTGAAGTTCTTCAGGTCAATCGTTTGCCGTTTCAGAATCCCTAACAGGATCATCACCGACAACGGCACGCAGTTCACAAGTCGCACCTTCATGCAGTACGTCCAAGACCTTGGCGCTAAGGTCTGCTTTGCTTCTGTTGCTCACCCGAGGAGTAACGGTCAAGCGGAGAGGGCCAATGCTGAAGTGCTGCACGGGCTCAAGACAAGAACCTTCGACAGGCTGCATAAGTGCGGAAGAAACTGGATAGAGGAGTTGCCGGCGGCTCTTTGGTTAATCAGGACGACACCAAATCGAGCCACCGGACAGACACCCTTTGCTCTTGTCTATGGAGCAGAGGCAGTTCTCCCCACGGAACTCGTATATGGGTCTCCTCGAGTGCTCGCTTACGACGAGCTCGAGCAAGAGCAACTGCGGCAAGATGATGCATTGCTCCTCGAGGAGGACCGTCTCCAGGCTGCTGTACGAGCTGCTCGATACCAGCAAGCCTTGCGTCGCTATCATAGTCGCAAGGTCAAGGCCATGAGTCTCGAGGAAGGCGACCTTGTTCTTCGGCGCGTTCAGTCCGCCAAGAACTCCAACAAGTTGGCGCCGAAGTGGGAAGGCCCTTATCGGGTGAGACAAGTCACAAGGCCCGGCGCTGTCCGCCTTGAGACCGAAGAAGGCTTACCGGTGAGCAACTCCTGGAACATCGAGCATCTTCACAAGTTTCACCCGTGAGGCGCGGTTGCCGTGATCCGCTCCAGCAACCACCTTTTGTGCAAGTCTTGCCGCTGTTGCATGTAAACCTTTGTACAAAGCCGGGCGCAGACCCCGTGCATCAGTAAAACTTTTGTGCTTCGCACCATTTGTCGTTTCATGCTTTTCTTTTTACTTGCATGTATCATCTGACATTTTGTGCAGCACACATCCCCGGTAAGCAGCAACAAGCCGCAAGGCTCCATACTTGTGGTTTCTCCTCCTTTCCTTTCTCTCTTAAACAGAAGAAGTGTTCCTCGCGCACAAGTTTGCCGGGGGGGAAGGAGATAGTGGTATGGGCCAAGTGCTGTTCAAGGAAGGAAAGCCTTGCCGAGAAGGAAACAGAACACAAAAGATAAGTTGCCAAAGTTTGAGCAATTTAAAAATTTCAAATTCTTAGTTGTCTTCCTTGAACAACCACACTTTGTATGGAAAACCTGTCCGCGGAGGAACCTACCCATGGCTAGCCGCACCCTTACTTTGTTTCGAGCACGCTCAACGGCTTAAGTGCGCTGCGACAAGTGTCGCGCCCTTACTTCGTTTTCGAGTTCGCTCAACAATCTAAGTGTGCTGCGACTAGCTGCGGCAAGGTTTCTTGCCGGCAAGGGCATTGCTAGCAGGCTGCTAAGAGTCCCGCACTCAGCGCTCGCGGCAAGGGTCCCTTTGCCGGCAAGTTCCCTAAAAGCGTAGGGTGGAGAGCATACAAAGTGAAGGGACTAAACAAGGGAGATAACACTGCATTGATTATCCAAAATAAAGTTATATTACAAGATAACTTGCCGCTGATTCTAACCAACTACTACCTATGACTTAATCGACAGCGGCAAGGGAAGCTGAAAGAAGGAAGCCTAGTCCCTACGGTCTCCATCGACCCTCTGGATCCTGCCCGCCTTCGCCACGATGTGGGCAACTTGTGCCTTCAGGGCCTCCTGGTCAGCTTCGGGCGGTAGGGTCCGGAGGACGTTGACCAGGTTGATCCCGGGGTTGCGGTAGACGATCTTCGACAACACCCGCTCCATAGTACCCATGCAAAGCCGGCGCGCCTTGTCAGCCAGCTGCGTGGGGATCCTCTCTCGTAGTTGCGCGAGAGCCGGCGCCACTCCTCTGAAGAACAGGCTCAGCTTGGCGCTGTGGGGGAGGCTCTCGTCGGGGGAGTACACGAGGTGCTCCGCCCTCAACGCCACCATCTCCCAGTCGATGTTGGCGGCGGAGGCGACGAGCTCCTCGGTCCATTGCTCCACCGTCCGCTGGAAGTTGTTTTGCGAGATGGCGGCGCTTTCCAGCAAGGCCCTCTCAGACCGGAGGTCTTCCTTCAGCTTTGTTTCGCGGTCCCGGGCGGCGTCCAGCGAGTCGGTGAGGGTGGAAACCTTCAGCTCCAAGTTGGCGATGGAGTCCTTGGCGTCGTTGAGCTCTTTGCCCTTCTCAGAGAGGCGGACTTGCAGCTCCGAGTTGGTGTGGGTGTCCTTCTCTCGCACCACATTGAGCGCAGCGACCCTGTCCTCACTCGCCTTCAAGTTCGACTCCATCTGCGCCACCCTGGCCTCCAGATCCCTCTTGGCGGTCTCCGCGGCAGCGGCAGCATCTCTCGCCTCCTGCAAGGCCCCGCCAATGGCCTGCTCACGAGCGATGAGGTCGTCCTCGTGGCTGTCGAGGTCGACCTTCCGCTGGTTGAGCGCTCCCTCCCATCGAGACAGTTCCTCGGCGGCCAGTCGTTGCTGCTCTTCCACCTCAGCCTTCTCGAGGAGGAACGCTTGGTGTGCTCCGGCAAGCTCTTCACGCTCCTCCGCCAAGTTTCGGAGGGCCGCCTGGTTGGCGGCACGGAGCTCCGCGGCACGCTTCTCTAGATCAGCATCGGCCTTGGCAGCCAGAGCCTCTCGGGACTCCAGCTTGGCTTGCCTGGCCCGGTACAAACCCAGGAGTCGACGCAGGAGTTGCTCCTCTTCGGGCTCGTCGCTGCTGCTGGGCGCGTCGACAACCTTCAACCCAGCGGAGGCGAGAACTTCTCCGTCGAAGGTCTCCCCCTCCGCAGGTGCTCTTGATGAGGACGCCCACGGGACTTGAATAAAGACCCCGTTGGCGGCCTCCAGATAGACCCCCGACCCAGCTGCAGGGGCGGAAGGGTCGGCGGCCGGTGCAGCGTCCGGCGCTCCTGCAGCCTCAGGGCCAGCAGTACGGTCGCCGGACCCTTCCCCAGCTGCCGCGTCAGCGGTCGGGCAGTCTCCTCGGCGGCTGGCTCGTCGGCGCCGGCCATTCCTTCCGCAGCGGTGCTGTCGCCAGCGTCGCCGCGCACCTCCTCCTCGGCGATGGTTTCCGTCTCCATCGGCTCCGGGGCGGGCGGGTCTGACAACAGAAGAAAAAGAAAGGAAAAATCATCAAGCAAATATCCAAAAAAGATGAATCTAAGAAGAAGAAATTACAAGGGTTACCTTCGCGGGCCTCTTCAACAACGGGGTCCCTCGCCGGGGAGTTCTCCCTTGGTGGCGTAGAAGAAGCCCCCGCCGGCGGAGGGCCGCTGGCGCCTTCCCTTGGCGGGGAGTCCACCCTTGTCAGGGTGCTCGCCCTTGGAGGGGTACCCATCCTTGGCGAAGCACTGTCCCTTGCCGGGGAGCTCATCCTTGGCGGGGAGGGTGGAACAAGCGGTTCGTCAGGGGCGACCTCTTGGTGCTCCTGCGGCTGCGGCTCCACTTCTGCACAAGACAACAAAACATTAATAAGGATAACTACCTCAAGCGCGCCCTACAAACAGAAAAGTGAACAAGGGACTTACGCTGGGGGCTGCTCTCCGGAGCAGCAGGCTGGTCCGGCAAGTTTGTCGCTGGCGCATCCCCCGTCGCCGCGGCAGGCTCGTCGTCCTCGAGGTCAACCACAGGGATCTTGGCCCTCTTCGCCATCCTCTGGGTCAAGGTCCTGGAAGACAAATAAGATCAGAATTAGGCGGAAAGGAAATCAAGACAAAAGCAACAAAAATCAAGGAAATTAAAATTGCAAGTACTTACTCTTCCTCCTCTTCATCGGAGCTGAGGGCGGAGAAGTCAAACTGCGCCTCACGTGCTCCGGCGCGAGGAGCTGGAGGAGAAGGCTCCCTCGGGCGCTTGGCGGGCTCCGGAGCTGTGGGTTGTGAAGACCCCGCGCCGGTCGTCGCTGAAGACCGAGGGGCGGAAGGAACCCCAGAGCCACTCCGGGAAGATCCCCCTCCGCTTGTCGCTCGGGCACGGGGCACCTCCTTGACGACCTTGCTCGTCGTGGTGGCGCGCGTCGCCCGGCGCTTCGGCTGCTGCGGGGGCGCCTGTGGCCTCGCCGTCTCAGCGGCCTTGCGGAGGCGCTTCTTCTGTTGTGGCGGAGGACTTGGTGATGGCGGAGAATTCTCTGAGGACGAGGAGGCGTCGTCGTCCAGGTTCAGTGACCCGCCCGAGTCTTCGTCGGAATCGCCCGATTCGGCGTCCTCCTCGGCGGGCTCACTGGACTCGGGGCCTTGCCCGGTAGCCTCGCTCGTCCCGGCAGGCTCCCCGGCGGGCTCCCCGGCAAACTCCTCGGGTGCAATCTTCAGCAGCTTGAGGATTTCCTCCTCCTCGGCCTGGCTCACTGCGTCCGCTGCCTCTGCTTCATCCACAGTGTACCCAAATTCACCTGCGGCCGCAGCCGCGGCGGCCTCCTCCATCCTGTTGGCTATGTATGCCACATCCCGTTCGGTGGTCTCCCGAGTGAGGCCCTTTTTCTCCTCGGGGTTGCGTGGCCGTTCAACCAGGCTGTCGAAGAAGGCCTGCACGGTCTCCCCTGAAGGCATCAGCCAAGTGGGAACAACCCCGTGGGAATCACACTCAGGCATCACCGCGCGGATAGCACTAAGGGCGGTATTGTTGCATAACGGAACTACTCCCCGGGACAGGGTGAACCACTCCTTGTGCCTGGGGTCATGTTTGAACAACTCCCGGACCATCCCCTTCAGTTCCAAGACGGTGAAGTTATAGTTCAGCCCGGGGCGCAGCCTCATGCGGTCTGCCGCGTTGCCGAACTCCCAAGCGGGTCTCTTCCTTTCCTGCAGAGGGGCAATGCGGCGGCGGAGGAAATCAGCCCCAACTTCACCCACAGTCAGGTTGGCAGCCCGGAGGCGAAGGATCCTAGTAAGGGCAATATGCAGCTTGTCATCCTCGGGGGCCAAGTCGCTCCAATCCTTGCCGCGCACTATTGCAGTCTGGCGCGGCGAGGTAAACTGCTCGGGTGCATCTTCCAGAACCCAACACCAATCAGCTCTCCACTCTTCCCACTTGCCGCGTAGCTCTCCAATCAAGTACGCATCCTTCTTGCCGAGCCTGAAGATCCAGGAGATACCGCCGGAGAGTGGGGATCCAGATTCTACTCTAGGCGTGAAGAAGTGGCGGAAGAGAGCTACGTTTGGGTGGACCCCGACATAGTTTTCGCACAGATGTGCGAAAACGGCCAAAGTGAGGACGGCATTCGGGGTAAAATCTAAGAGGTGGAGTCCATATGTGTTCATCACATCGCAGAAAAATTCTGAATACGGAGGACAGAGACCGCAATGGAAGAATGAGGCGAAGTAGTAGTAACCTCCCGGGAACATGTCGACGGCTACGGCGGGGAGGACTCTGGTGCGAGGATGAGCCTTCGTCTCCCTCGCACAGAACAAGTAATACTTGTCTCGTAGCTCCCTCGCGCCAAGCCTCGGCGGGAAGACCACCATCCTCCTCCGCATGGATGCCAGCTTCGCCGCCTTGTCGGACTTCTCCTTCTTCGCCTGGTCGCTCTTTGCCTTGTCGCTCTTCGGGGCCATTGCGGGGACGGCAGGGGAGGTCGACGGCGCTGCGGATGTCGAAGACGGCGGAGGAGAGGGTGGAGCTCGGCTCTCTGTCGACCTTTGCGGAGGCAGAGAGCGACGGGGGTTTCTGGAGATTCAAGACGCAATGATGGCAATGGAGGGAAACTGCCCCTGCTTCCTCTGCTTTTAAGGGGGAAGTGGGGGACGTTTCACATTTTTTCATTAAAGAAGCAGGCCACGATCTCTCCCACGACGCCGCAATCGACGCGTGCCGTTAGGGAGAGATGCGGCAGATGCGGAGTGGGAAACAGCGCGCCGTGGGCCGCGTGTGCCCGTGCACTGTTCTGGGCCTGGCCCAACAGCGCTCGGCACCGTGTATGGCCCAGGCCCGAGGGCTCCTGTCGGTGTACTAAAGTAGGGGTACCTTAGTATCCTGACTTGTGCACGGGCAGTAGCAGCGTCCCGTGGTCTGGCTCACCACGCGCCCGCCAAAGCCCACTCTGGACCCCTTTGAAGCCATTCAAGAACAAAGTATACAAGTCAGAAGATCAAGGCCCCGGCAAGAGGAGCTTGTCGGGAAGGCTACTCCAAGCACAAGGCCACTCCATTCTCGCAAGACCCTGGAAAGAGGAGCTTGGCAGGAAGGCCAAAGAATAACACTTCAGAAGATATATCGTGGCGCATCGTGCGCCCCGGCAAGACCCGGAGAGCGACAAGCTTTCGGGCCCGGCAAGATAATAGCCCCGGCAAGGTGCTTGCCGGGGGTGGCTTACGCCGTGTGCCTGCGCTCCAGCTCATCTGGCCACGCCTCGCCCTGGGGCCCTTCCAGGGACACGTGGCAGACGGCTGCGCAGCCTGGGGTACACGGTGGCGAGCCGCGGTGACGAGGCCGTCGTCGTGGCGGACGAAGACGCCCGGGCGGGCGCTTTTGGGGTGACGGCGACGGGCATTCAATGCCTTTGTCCCCCACCATCTGGGTTAGGTATAGATCACTATGCGCGCACTGTACATACACTGTTCATGCACTGTTCCATCTACCACCAAATTTACACTTTTACCCTCCTCTGCGTTGAAACCTGTCGGGAACCCCTTTGAGCTATAAAGGGAGGCCCATGCACAACGTAGAGGGGGTTCGATCCCAGAAACTCGATCACTCCTACGCTCGGTGTAGCTAGTACTGTAGATCTTCAAGCTCCCGAGCCCGAGAACTTAATACAACCAAAGGCAGGAGTAGGGTTTTACGCGTCCGCGCGGCCCGAACCTGGGTAAACTGCCCGCGTGTGCCCCTCGATCCGCTCTTCGTGCTCCCTGCGCTCCCTTGCCGTACCGTAAAAGGGGCTCTGGTCCCATAGGTGTTCGTGGGCGGTCAGTTTCCTCGACACAATGGCTTTATTAAATGGATATAGCAATATAATTTTATGAATTTGCATAGTACGTGTGGTAAAAATAATAATTACTCGCCGGTTTGAGAAAGGGCGATGTTAGGGGTCGATCGACGGGCGCCAGCACCCGACAGGTCACTTGCAGGCCGTCAGATGAACTTGCCCCCAACCGTCGGATCTGGTGAACACTCGTTCTACTCCCTCATTCCAGTCACGTCCTCACCGTCGCTACTTCCTCCCAACAACATCCTCCGTGCACGCGAGGTCACTGCCTATCACGCTCGAGGCCCACATCAACATTTTGCATCCCCTCCCTGCCGCCGACTGGCTCACCGCTCTCGTTTGTGATGGATAAAATTAACAAATTCCCATGAAAATCACACCAGTTCACAACAAAAAGAATAGATGAACATCCAAAGCAGCTTTTAAATCCCCTAAATCAGTCGATTCAAGAAGGTAGCACATTGATATAGTCGTATCCTTCCTTTCGCATCCATGGCGACGGAGAATAAGGGGAGAGGAGCCCAACACACCATAGTTTTAAAACTCGGCCCTACTAGCAACCAGACCAGTGAGAAAATAGTGCACCAGATTGCTTTAGCTAACACTGACGATTTGCTCTGAACCACCGGTTCACTTCTAACACCATAAATATCGATCCCACAAAAGGGTAGCGCTAGGCCTCAACTCTGTGATCCCACCCATGGATTAACTGGTTTGATCATCGTCACATAGATCCTCGATGTGCTTCATCGCCAGTGTTATCCAAACAAGAACTGATTGATCTATTCTTGTCAAAAAATTTAATTAATAAGAGATAGGTTGGAGATCAATGAACAGAAAAGCTACATCTGGACCTCGGTTTGGTTTTGAGCCATCAGATGCAAAATCAACGGCAAAGATGACATTGTTCAGCCTCCTGCCTTCCATGTTGATCTTCTTCCCCAAGCCGCCTCATGGACAACCGGCCATATCGCCGGCTATGGGTCGTTCCCGGCCAAGCTCTTGCCGGCATCCCCGGGCCTTGCTTCACTCGCCTAGAACCATCGTCGACTAGCTCTGTGCTCCGCCACGTGTCCTACTATATACATCCATGCACTTGTGTTGTGTATGTACATAGGTTTATTAAATAAAGTAAAAGAAGTGCCTCCTATCCCAAGAAAATTTAGGGCTCCTTTGTCTTCCGTCGACGTCCTCATCGGTCCGCCTCGTCTCTGATCGCCTTAGAGTCATAGAGGCGCGGTGGATCCCGACCCTTGTCGGCGGAGGATTCCGTTTTTAGATGCTTTTTGGAGTTTCGTTTGGGTTTGTGTACTGCTCAGGAAGGTGAGAAGGCGATGACTCCATGAAGATAGAATAATGTTCTCCCTGCCTAGTCCCCTTCGGTGGTGTGTCTAGTATCGTCGGTGGGCGTGTGGAGATATGTCTCGGGTGGATCTGTCTTTTGTGGATCTGCTCGGATCTATTCATTGCTCGTCTACGTTCGTGTGTTTTCAGGTTGGATCCTTTTGATCTACGTTACTCTTCATCGGCGACAGTTGCTGTTCTGGTGCACTGGTCCTACGAGGCCTTAGCACTACGACTTCCCTAGTACAACATTGTTAGTCCAGCTCTTGGGAGGGAGGGGCGATGACAGTGACGCGCCTTCGGTTCCCTTCAGTGCTTGTAGTCGTCGCTAGGTGGTCTACAGATTTGGATGTAGTTTTATTATTTCTTACTCCCTCCGTTTCATAATGTAGTGCCTATAGATTTTTACAAAAGTCAAACATTACAAACTTTGACCATGTTTATTGAAAAAGTATGTACATCTAGAATACCAAATGCACATCATTGGATACATCGTGAGTTATATTTTCAAAATATACATGTTTGGTATTGTAGATGTAGACAGATTTCTCTATACACTTGGTCAAAGTTGACAAAGTTTGACTTTCACAAAAATCTACATGCACTACATTGTGAAACGAAGGGAGTATTCTCGTTGTACTGCCATGATTGAAGTGAATAGATCAGAAGTTTTTTTGCAATTTATTATTATTACGAAAGTAATTACGGGATTTCGGCATGTACGCGAGCCGTCGTTAGAGGAGCGCTCCCGTGATGAAAGACAGACCTGATATACAGGCACGTACGATTTGAGTTGGATCCGACGGCTCCTCAGCGGTTGAATAGCATAATTTCCCCAAAAGAAAACACCACAAAAATAATTCCACCCCTTTATCGATTCGTTCCAGGCCTCATCTCTTACAGATCCCTTGTTCCGCCGCCGCCCTGTCCTACCCGATCGCTGGCCACTGGCCGCATCGCCGCCACAGAGAGTCTGTGTCGCCGCCGCTAGAGTCCACGCCCAGCACCTGATACGTCCAAAACGTATCTATAATTTCTGCTTGCTCCATGCCTTTTTTGTGTGATATTGCTATGATATTTATGCACTTCCATACACTTTTGATCATATTTGGACTAACCTACTAATGGTTGCAAAAGTGCACAATGTTCTTGTTTTACACTTTATTGTGTAGGAATTACTTGGAAATTGACAAAAACGCAAAAGGAGTCGTATTGGAGTAGGACTCTGACTTTCCTGAAATCTGTGTGAGAACGTTTTTTAAATATGGTCACGTTCCGGCCCGAAGACGACGTCAAACGGAAAAAGTCTAGTTGTGAAAGTTCTGGAGAATTTCGAGGCGATGCTTCTGGATATAAAATTCGTCCAAATCGGAGTCCGGACGGCCGAGTAAAGCCCGTTTTACTGAGGCCCAAAATCTGATGACGGGAATCCGAGAGTCTATATAAAGAGAGGAAACCTAGGTCACCAAGGGCCACGAATTTTCCTCCTCCCGAGCCGCCGTCTTGGAGGGGAGGACCAGCACCATTGCAGCACCATCCACAAGGAAGAAGGGGGGCCAAGGAGCCGCTGCCCCCTAGGGCCGCCGCCGCCCCCTAGGGCTGCCGCGCCCCCAAGGGCCGCCGCCGCCGCCTCCGTGGCTGCCGCCGGCCGTCTCCTCCTCGCGGGGCTGCACCTCTTCATCAACACCATCATCAACCTCCTCCTCACCATGTCCATGCGCGAGTAGTTTCCTCCGGGGCCGAGGGCTCATACGTGTAGCTATGTGGTTATCTCTCTCTCCCATGATGTGATCTTCGTTGTGATCATAGGCTATGTTAATCTAGGGTGATCCCATGATATTTCCCCTTCCTCTATGTATTGGATTGATGTACTCACTTGTCTTTATCTAGTATAATCCCCGAGACCAAGGTGACAGCGGTCTATTGGACATGGATTAGAAAAATATTTTCATGAGTGATTTCCTCTCTTGTGTGTTGATTGAAGATTGAGAGTCTCTTGGTGCTTGTCTTTGACTATCCTTTAGATATGTTGTGGTGATTGTGGGACTCTCTTTGGATGGCCGCGGTGACATTGGGAAATCCTTAGATTGAGAACTACGAACTTTGAGGTGTGCTTTTGTAGCCCTACATTATTCTCGTGCTCTCTTGACCACGAAGGAATGACCTCCGGGTGCGTCTCCATTGCATGTTTTATGGGAAATATCATGTGATTCGATTATGTTAATGTTGTTGGGAGTTGCCACTAGTGAAAGTATGATCCCTAGGCCTTGTTTCCACCATTGCAATACCATTTGTGCTCACGTTTACCACTTGTTTGCTTGCTGCACTTTTTATTACAGATTTATATTACTTTGTTTTGCCATCCATATCACTTGCCATTTAACATCTCTTCGCCGAACTAGTGCACCTATACATCTGACAAGTGTATTAGGTGTGTTGGGGACACAAGAGACTTCTTGTATCTTAGTTGCAGGGTTGCTTGAGAGAGACCATCTTCAACCTCTACTTCCCTGAGTTTGATAAACCTTAGGTCATCCACTTGAGGGAAATTGCTGATGTCCTACAAACCTCTGCGCTTGGAGGCCCAACATAGTCTACAAGAGTAGAAGCGTGTGTAGACATCAAGCTATTTCTGGCGCCGTTGCCGGGGAGGTGAGTGCTTGAAGGTATATCTTTAGATCTTGCAATTAAATCTTTTTGTTTCTTGTTTTTATTTTCACTAGTTTTGCTTAATGGAAAACAACAAAAATATGAGAGAGCTTTATAAGCTCTACCTTGAACTTGGACATGATGTGTTCGAAGAGAAAATTAAAAAAACCTTTGGAACTTTATTATTTGCATAACAATCATGATGGTGGTGATGTTATTAGTATGTTTTTATTTAATATCAATATTGCTAATGACATGGAAAGCTCTAAGCTTGGGGATGACACGTTTGATGAACATGATATTTTTAGTCCCCCAACTTTTGAAGAGAAAATTTACTTTGATGATACTATGACTCCTATATATGATGATTACAATGATGAATATGATATTTTCAGTCCACCTACTATTGAGGATGAAATTTATTATGATTATGATATGCCTCCTAAATACGATGATTACCATGATGGTTATGATAGTCTTACTCTCACTATTCCTAATAAGAAAGATTTTGCTTATATGAAGAGTAATGACACTTTTATGCTTTTGGATCATGGAAATAATGCCTTATGTGATAGTTATATTGTTGAGTTCATCCATGATGCCACTGAAATTTATAATGAGAGAGGGAGACATGGTTCTAAATATCTTAATAATAAGAAGTTTCCTCTTTTTATGGTGAATATTTTGAAGTTATGCTTGTTTTGCCTTCCTATGCTTATTGCTTTGTGCTTCAATGAATTATTCTATTGTAATATTCCTATGCATAGGAAGCATGTTAGGCTTAAATGTGTTTGGTATTTGCTTCTTGATGCTCTCTTTTGTTTTTCAACTCTTATTCCTACGAGAGCATCATTAAAGTCTTATGCCTAGCTTAAAGGCATAAAAGAAAGCGCTTTGGGGAGGCAGCCCACAATGAATAAAATTTTATTTTGCTTTTGTTGTGTCTTGATGTTGTTACTACAGTAGCATCATCATTGTATCTTTACTTTTCAGCTTTGTGCCAAGTGTAGCCTCTGATTGCAAGAAAGTCCAAAAGTTGTGACGTGCTGTCCAGGAAACAAATTCTGTCCTTGGATAGAAAAATTCGTATAAATCACCGGATCATCTTTTTGGTCTGAATTTTTTTGACAGCGTGCTCTATGCAATTGGCTTTCGGGCGTCTGTTCTGAGTTTTTTTATTAGAGTTGCAGAAGTGCCCCGAAAAAATCATTTACTACCTGCTGGTCTGTTTTTCACAGATTCTGTCCTGTTTTGCCTTTTCTTCGTTTTGCAAACCTTGAGCTTGCTTTTTCTTTGCAAAAACCTTTTGGCAATCTTGAGAAACAGTAGACCTTCAAGATTATCTTTATTTCCAGCAAGGAAAAATTATTTTATTATGGGTACTAACCTCGCTAATCAGATTATGATGAGTTATGTATGAAGGGAGTTTTCAAGTGTGCGAGGGAAGATGATAAAAAGATTTAGGAGTGTCAAACGCTCAAGCTTGGGGATGCCCCCGTGCACCCCCAAGAAATATTCAAGAAGACTCAAGCGTCTAAGCTTGGGGATGCCCCCGTGCATCCCCTTCTCCATCAACAATTATCAGTTCGTCTTTCGTTCCACTATATTTTTATCACTTCATGTGTTATGTGCTATGCTTGGAGCGTCTTGCTTTTAGTTTCCCTTTTAGTTTTCTTTAGCTTTGCTTGCTGTTCATAATAAGTTAGATCCTAGCCTCCATTGTTTGGGATAGAAATACGCTCCACTCCACTGTAGAACACAACATAGGCTTGCATGCTTATCTTTGCTGTGTGTGTTCTTTATCTTTTCATAGCTGTTGGCATGCTTAGCTCTTAGTTTTCATGCTTATGTTTTTAAGAGCTTTTGTTTAGGTTGTTGCTTCTGGAACTCTCTTGAGTTATCATGCTTATCTTGTTAAGAGAGTTGGCTTCTGTGGCACTGGTTGATATGTCTATGATAAAAATGCTATGTGCATAATGGTGCTTAGTAGTTCATGTTTTCTTATGGTTAGTCTCAAATAGCTGGGGGTTCTTAATGTGTTATTGAAGTACCAACATGATTTGTTTGCCTATGATGTGGTATGGTTTAGTGATATATTCCTCCAAGAATTTATTTTGATTGACTTGGCATATGCTCACGCATATTTAAGACTGTAAAGAAAGTCTATCAAGCCTTGATGATCTTTAATTTCTGAGTAGTGATATAACTTCCATGCCCGATTCAATGTTGCTTTGTCGCTCTGCATGATTATGGCCGTCATTGCTCTCTTAGTTGGTCGCTCCCAGTCTTTTGCTAGCCTTCACCTGTACTAAGCGGACTGACTGCTTGTGCATCCAAAATCCTTGAAACCAGTTATGCCATATGAGTCCACCATACCTACCTATATGTGGTATTTCACCGCCACTCCAAGTAAATTTACATGTGCTACCTTTAAAACCTTCAAAATAATTCCTTATTTTTGCAATACATAGCTCATGGGAAAGTAGCTTAAAAACTATTGTGGTAAAGAATATGTCGCTTATGTATCTTATTTCTTATAAGTTGCTTGTTAAGCGGTATCCATGTTTCTGGGGACGCCATCAACTGTTACACTTTTGTTGAATCATGTGAGTTTCTATGCATGTTCGTCTTGTCTGAAGTAAGGGTGATTTGCCATGAGTTGAATGGTTTGAGTATGCATATTGTTAGAGAAGAACATTGGGCCGCCAACCAAAGCCATGTATCATGGTGGAAGTTTTAGCTTGGACATTAATCTTCAATCTCTTATGAGAATATTATCTGTTGTTGAATGCTTAAGCATTAAAGAGGAGTCCATTATCTATTTTCTATGTTGTCCCGGTATGGATGTCCTCAAGTTGAGATCTATCAAAAACGAGAAATCAAATGCGATCTATCTCCTTGGACCTTTGTACAGGTGACATAGAGGTACCCCTTTGTGACACTTGGTTGAAACATATGTAATGCAATGATAATCCATGGAAATCCGAGCTAATTAGGACAAGGTGCGAGCACTATTGGTATTCGATGCATGAGGCTTGCAACTTATAGGATGTCTTATGCATAACACATATGAAGTATTACTACCGTTGACAAAATTGTTTCTATGTTTTCAAAATAAAAAGCTCTAGCACATGAGTAATCCCTACTCCCCTCTACGAAGGGCCATTCTTTTACTTTTATGTTGAGTCTCCACCTTCTTTCTTTAAAGCACCAACTATTGAGAGCATGATTGTCATTCTGAGTGTAATGTGCATTGTCCCAAAGTACCATTGTCTTCTGCATGATTATGATATCCTTTATTCTGAAATCATTGTATCTAGTCGTCACTTAAACTTTGGAGGTGCCCCTGCATTTATGTTTTGCTTCACTAAAGGGGGCAAGCGAGATATCACTTTGTCATGTTTGCACACCATGCTCACTACAAATCTATTGAGTGTTTTCAGTATCATATTGTAAAACTTTCAGTTCTTTGTGATAGTCTCATGAGGCAACTTAATTACTACAGATTCATTATCTCAGTAAGCATTTGTCATGTGACTGTGAAAGGTTCTTATATAGTTAACAGCATGTCACCACAGAAATTATGCTTGTTATCATTTACCTACTCGAGGACGAGCAGGAATTAAGCTTGGGGATGTTAATACGTCCAAAACGTATCTATAATTTCTGCTTGCTCCATGCCTTTTTGTGTGATATTGCTATGATATTTATGCACTTTCATACACTTTTGATCATACTTGGACTAACCTACTAATGGTTGCAAAAGTGCACAATGTTCTTGTTTTACACTTTATTGTGTAGGAATTACTTGGAAATTGACAAAAACGCAAAAGGAGTCGTATTGGAGTAGGACTCTGACTTTCCTGAAATCTGTCTGAGAACGTTTTTTAAATATGGTCACATTCCGGCGCGAAGACGACGTCAAACGGAAAAAGTCTAGTTGCGAAAATTGTGGGGAATTTCGAGGCGATGCTTCTAGATATAAAATTCGTCCAAATCGGTGTCCGGACGGCCGAGTAAAGCCCGTTTTACTGAGGCCCAAAATCTGATGACGGGAATCCGAGAGTCTATATAAAGAGAGGAAACCTAGGTCACCAAGGGCCACAAATTTTCCTCCTCCCGAGCCGCCGTCTTGGAGGGGAGGACCAGCACCATTGCAGCACCATCCACAAGGAAGAAGGGGGGCCAAGGAGCCGCTGCCCCCTAGGGCCGCCGCCGCCCCCTAGGGCCGCCGCGCCCCCAAGGGCCGCCGCCGCCGCCTCCGTGGCTGCCGCCGGCCGTCTCCTCCTCGCGGGGCTGCACCTCTCCATCAACACCATCATCAACCTCCTCCTCACCATGTCCATGCGCGAGTAGTTTCCTCCGGGGCCGAGGGCTCGTACGTGTAGCTATGTGGTTATCTCTCTCTCCCATGATGTGATCTTTGTTGTGATCATAGGCTATGTTAATCTAGGGTGATCCCATGATATTTCCCCTTCCTCTATGTATTGGATTGATGTACTCACTTGTCTTTATCTAGTATAATCCCCGAGACCAAGGTGGCAGCGGTCTATTGGACATGGATTAGAAAAATATTTTCATGAGTGATTTCCTCTCTTGTGTGTTGATTGAAGATTGAGAGTCTCTTGGTGCTTGTCTTTGACTATCCTTTAGATATGTTGTGGTGATTGTGGGACTCTCTTTGGATGGCCGCGGTGACATTGGGAAATACTTAGATTGAGAACTACGAACTTTGAGGTGTGCTTTTGTAGCCCTACATAATTCTCGTCCTCTCTTGGCCACGAAGAAATGACCTCCGGGTGCGTCTCCATTGCATGTTTTATGGGAAATATCATGTGATTCGATTATGTTAATGTTGTTGGGAGTTGCCACTAGTGAAAGTATGATCCCTAGGCCTTGTTTCCACCATTGCAATACCATTTGTGCTCACGTTTACCACTTGTTTGCTTGCTGCACTTTTTATTACAGATTTATATTACTTTGTTTTGCCATTCATATCACTTGCCATTTAACATCTCTTCGCCGAACTAGTGCACCTATACATCTGACAAGTGTATTAGGTGTGTTGGGGACACAAGAGACTTCTTGTATCTTAGTTGCAGGGTTGCTTGAGAGAGACCATCTTCAACCTCTACTTCCCTGAGTTTGATAAACCTTAGGTCATCCACTTGAGGGAAATTGATGTTGTCCTACAAACCTCTGCGCTTGGAGGCCCAACATAGTCTACAAGAGTAGAAGCGTGTGTAGACATCAGCACCGCATCCGCTCAATTCCATACCTCCACCGGCCGCTGGAGTCCACGGCCCATGTTTCCCCCACTCGGCGCTCGAATCCACACCGGCCACCAGAACTGCCGCCGGAATCCACGGACGGATACACGCAGGCGGCAGGAGCACAGGGCATCGCGCCGCTCGAGGCTCGACCATTACCTTGGACGCTGCTTCTCCACGTCATCAGACCGAGCCAGCTGAGGTTTGAGATCTCGAGCTTCATTTATTCGCCGTTGTGCCTCTCTTTTAAGTTTTTTTGAATGGAATACACAACGCGTTCCATTACATAATAGTGCAGGGTATATTGCTAGATCATAATCTTGAAAATTCATTGACCTCATCAGCTACGTTGAGTCAAGTTTAAAACTTCAGAAAATGCCAATCGTGCCAGATAATAAATCAATATACATAGTTCGAACAAAACCTTCACGCAGAGCCAATCGTGTTTCCCATAACTAGTGAAATACTAACCTGCCACAGCTCAATGCCAATGTGCTTCAAGCTGTAAGCTCAGTTCTGGTACATTAGTTGAGCAGAAAAGATAAATTGACAGCAGTGATTTTGAATATTCAGCAGTAAGCTCAGTTTACCTGGGTTGTCAATCAAAGGTGCCTTCCATTTGCCATGTCGTGTTGTTAGAACAGCAAAGAAAATCTTGGATTTGAACTCACAACTGATACTGTAGAATATGATATACACATCGGCTTAGCTTAGTATTATAAAATTGTTCAGAAATCAATACGCATGCTGCAGCGTTATCATCACATAAGTTGTGTAGTGATAGCGGGAAAGCTAAGTACCTCTGACTTCTTGTCCTTGGGATCAGGATGTATTCCTGCCAATGCCAGATTGCCAGTACTCTGTCTGCAACCATCAGAACAGACCATTTTATTATCTTATTACCTCTTTCATAAAAAGCACAACCATGTATTTTGTGTCCGGATCAGTAGCGTGGAATTAATTATGTATAATAATAATTTTGCTGTTTGAAATTAAAGATGGTTCAATAAGAATGCTGATTTAGGTTTGAATGCAGTAGACTAATTTCCCCTTGCTTACTTTTTATTAGTATGTAGCACAACACATTTGTTATATACATTACAATTTCAACTGTTTTAGAAAAAAAAGACAGCCCGGTGCATATAGCTCCCGCTTGCGTAGGGTCCGGGGAAGGGTCCGACCACTTTGGGTCTATAGTATGCAGCCTTTCCCTACATTTCTGTAAGATGCTGTTTCCAGACAATTTCAATTGTTTTAGCATTATGATAAATTCGCTAACAATATTCACTACTTTAAGTCTTTAACACAGCGAGTCGATGGATCTAGCAACTATAAAAAAGACAAATTGAATCCAGGTTGTTTGTCGTAATTAAGTTGCTAAAGCCTAGAGATGTATATGACTTAGGCAACTTGGAATGGGCAGCAGAGACGGAAGACGAGCAACTCCATGTTTCACAACTTGGAGAGATTTTGAAAAAAAAGAACAAATGAACAACATTGGGTTAGAACAGACGTTGAGGGGACAATTGTGGATGCTAATAATGCTTCGAGCAATGAAGAGTAGTCTTCAATTATGTTTTGTGCATTCTTTCTTTTATTTTGGGTTAACTCTTTCATATTAGATATGAAATTTTAGTGATAAAATTAGCACAAAACGATTTCTTTTATTTTCTTGTTCATGTTTTGAATTATTTTCGCTGCATGCTACATGTTTAGACTGCATGCTACAAGGAGGCATGGAGGGGGTGGTCGGCTGTGTGCTTTGTGTTGGTACATGACAGCCTACTGTTTTCTTCTTGGTGACTTTGTGCTGACTAGTTAACAAATTTGCTTGGTCATATACTGTTGTGTGAGACGACACCACATGCTTGTTTGAAACTTCATTTTGTACTTTGGTCAACAGTTTAGAATTGAGATACACGCATGATGTTTGGAACTTTATTTTGTACTCTGGTTAACAGTTTAGAATTGATATACTCTTGCAATGTTCAAAATTCCTATTTTGCGATCACATACTGCCAATTGTTTTAAGTCTGAATCTGTCCTGATCTCCACATATACTTCTCTTGGTAGTGACAAGATTAGATGGTTAAAAGATTAGATTCTCATGTGCCAAGATGAAAGTTAATCGTTGACTGAACTCTCGTGTGCCAAGTTGAAAGTTCAACGTTCTGCTAATGACACTCAGCTTTCTCACCATTTTTGCTCTTTGAACCCAGCTATCAAAATCCATACAAATTCCTATTGGATATCTCCCTATTCGGACAATTTGAGAAAAAAAAATAGTGTCAAAAATGATCTTATATTTTGGGATGGAAGGAGTCTATTTCCTAGAACTGAATTAGTCATATTTTGCTAATTTATGAAATTGGTTGACCCACCGCAATGATATGTAGCATGAATTAGTACCTTTTCTTTTAGGGAAGCATGGATCATTGTGGTCCAATTAATAAAAAAAATCACAAATACAACATGTCAACATATAGTTTATCAAAAAGCACTTCCCAAATACAACATGTCAACATATAGTTTATCAAAAAGCACTTCCCAAATACAACACGTCAACATACTTTTATACTTTATCATAAAAAAATATGTATCAAAAAACATCTTCCAAGCATATTAAATATAATTAAGTCCAAAATTACTTAAAGAAGCTAAAACACCTTTTAATTTTGAACAAATTTCGGAAGCACAAAAACCTTTTTTTCTTCAGAATACCCAAGAGTTACACGTCTTTTATATTAAGATTTAGAGACAAAAGTATTTACGAGATTACAAACACGCGCGCGCACACACACACCAAAAAGCACAAAACTTTGAGTTTGCACACTCGGTCAGTCATAGAAAACAGGATGAAAACATGATCGTACGTAACCAATTATAGGGAAATGATCCCTTTTTAGAATGTTGTACAAGGAAACAACATTGTTTTAGAAGAAAATACAGAGGCCAAGAGTTATGATGAGATCGACCTGAAAATTGATCGCATGCATGATGCAACATGTCTTCACATGACAACAAAGAAAAACTCAATCCAATATTATTATGTTTATAACATTTGCCTACATAGATCACCTTTGTGTTACAAACTTGTAACACAACAATAGATCTCATATATGTGTTACATTCTTGTAACACTCTCTCGACCCGCATATATAATGTGTTACAACACTGTAACACATTTGACGCGTGTGGAATATATGTTACAACTTCGTAACACTTCCCATAGAATGTGTTACAATTACTTGTGGACAAAAATGTTGTGTTACTGGGACTTCAAGCAGTAACACATTTTTTCTTCTGTTACCGGGATGTGTTACCAAAGATGATTCCTGTAAAATCGTCGCCTAGGGGCGTACCGTCGCTAAAATCAGCGTGAGGGCTTTCGGGTCCCTAGCCTCCGGCCCCAGGGTCGCCCCCAGAAGGCATTTTTTAATAAAAAAATAGGAATCCGGCTAAAGTTCGGCAAACAGGCACAGATCGGCTAAAATTCGGCGAAAATGACATTTATAGCATAGTTTTTTTATTACATAAACAAATTGGATGCCATTCTACGGGGCGAAGAACGCGGCGAAGTCGCTGACGTCACCGTCTTCCTCGTCAGCCTTCTCCTCCTTGACGCGGATGCCGTCCCTGCTGGACCCTTGGCCGGCGTCACCCTGGCGGACCGATGCCGGCGATGCACCATCGTCTAGGACGATGACGCCTCCCTCGTTGCGGCCTCGACGGTCCCGTGCGATGAGCTCTTCATAGGCGTGGCACTGGCGCTCCATCTCCGTCGCGCGCCCACTTCAAGGCCGCCGCATCGTCGAGCTCCTCGTTCTTGCCACCAGCGAGCCCGGTCTCCGTCTTCACGGGAGCGAGCCCAGGTTCCTTCTTTACGTCGGCGAGCCTCGGCTCCGTCTTCGGCTTGACGAAGCGGGGAGGAGCCGAGGAGGAGGCGCGTCCACCGCCCTCGTTGATGACGATGCCGGCCGAGTGGGTGCGCCAGCCGAGCGGGGTCTCCGCTCGGGCTCGGCCTTGATGCCGAACACCACCAGAGAGCCGGGGGAGTGGGAAGAGGAGCGGGAGGAGGAAGACAAGCCGGAGACAAACCTCCTGGGCATTCATTGCCCGGCGCCGCGGCGGAGGACCAGGGCGGCGTCCGGGTATGTGAGCGGCGGATTGTTGCCGCCCTCGAGGTACGGGAGAACCTCGTGGAGCGTTCGATCGGGGGCGGCCCACCACAGGCATCATCCCTCACTGTTCCACCGCCCCCACCACCGGCGTCCCGTCGGTGGAGGCAAGCCGCTGCTCCTGCCAGCGCTGGAAGTACGCCGCCCACGCCTTGTGGTTGTCGGCGGCGTACTGCGGGAGGGCGCGCTGCTCCTCGGTCAGCGACGACCGAACGCGGTCGACCTCATCGGCGAAGTAGTCGGCGCGCGTTGACGTCCGGCAGCGGGGGAATGAGGACGCCTCCGGCGCTGAGCCTCCATCCTGTCGGCACATCGCGCATGTCTGGAGGCGCCGGGATGTTGGACTCGAAGAGCAGGTGCGCCTCCCGCGCGTGCAGCGAGCGCGACCGAAGCCGTTGGCCGCCGCTCCGTCGCCGGGGAACCTCTCGCACATCGTCGTGGCTGGGCTCAGGAGAGAGGGGAGGTTCGTCGGCGGCGGCTGAGGAGAGAGAGGCAGAGCACGGCGTGTGTGGCCAGAGGCGGGAGGAAGGCGACGCTTTTTACAGCCGCCGAGGAACCGTGTGTACGCGTGGCGGGGAGTGAGGCGTCATCGCACCGCCCGTGAAGAGCCGCCCCGTGAGGAATCAATGGAAGGCTGACCGGCGGCAGCCTTGGCATTGATTCCCCATGGGAAACCGATGCATCCTTAGGACGACGAGGCGAGTGTCGCTGACTCGGCGGGCCTGCGGTTTGTTCGCGCCAAAACTGTTTCGCTCGGCGTCCCCGAGTGCCCCCCAACGCGTCGGGTTTGGCTTGGGTCCGCCGGCGAAAAATGGGCTTCTGGGGGCGTGGTTGGGCTGATTTTTAGGCGCCGGCATGAAAGAAACGCCTGAAAATAGCGTGTTGGGGACGCGCGTGGAGATGCTCTTGGGTCAGGTGTTCGATCCCTCACGGCAGCCAGGCAGAGCGGACGACATGCTAGCATTTTCAGTGGACTCCGGGTTGACTCTTCTTAGAAAAGGCAGGGGGTTACGCTAAAATTTTAGGACGAATCAAGAATATCACCTCCTTTATTAGTCCATATACCTACTAATAAAGAAATTTGTATTCTTGGTATGTCATGCTATTTTCTACTCCCTCCATCTCATGTAGAGTCAAAAAAACGTCTTACATACGGAGGGAGTAGAAACCCTCTGATGTTTCTGATAATTAACTCGTAGTTCAGTTTTAAGTAGATTTTTGCTTTTGCATAAACCCCTGATGTTTCTGGTAATCAACCCGCAGACCAGTTTTAAGTCTGATTTTATATTTTGCAGAAAACACACTAATAATTGTGTTAATAAACTCGCATGATATATCAAATGCTTTTTAAAATATCCATGTCTTTAAAACCTAGCTCCAAATTTAACATGTTATATATGGAATTTGATAAGAAAAGTGTATAGAATCTGAATATGATGTTATTTTACCTGTTAACCATTAAAAATGAATAGTATTTTTTCATACTGGTACCGGTCTGAATTGAAATGGCATCATAGCAAAAAACAAGATTGGATACGAAAGAAATCATCTATAACCACACAATCACACCTCGCCAAAATCTCATAGGAAAAAAAGCCTCCCCATCTTATGCCGAGATAGAGACGCCTTAGGATTAACAACATTCAAATACCTTGTGATTGTGTAAGAACTGAGGCCACCATCGACAAAGGTGAGAAGCAGGATGTGTCAACACATATGGGATACCATGTGTCGAAAAAGAAGACGTGGACCTACTGAGGTTTTGACTCATGATTATTGAGTTAGAAGAGTGTGATATTTTATTCTCCAGTTGCAACATATAATTTTTTACTAGTTAAAAAATATAGATTTGTTTTTTTATCTAAGACACCATCGGAAGGAGTAATTATGTTTTTAGGGATAGTAATTTTGTAAAAGACACCATCAAAAGGCGTGTTTTTTGGGATTGCCACCATAAGAGCATCTTCAACAGCCGCCCAACGCGCTGCGCGCTAAAAACTGGTTTACAGCGCGCCCATCGCCTGGTTTGACGCGGCGGGCAGCCCTGGCTCCAGCAGGTGCGGTAAAATGCAACGCCTGTGCGTAGCTCCAGCAGGCACGCTAAAATGCAGCGCGCACGGTCTCGCACAAACACTCTGTGCTACGCTTTTATTATAAACGAATCATTCCATAGATGAAAATGATACATAGTTCAAGCATAGAAAATGATACATTAGTATCGACCCTTTAGTCTCGGTTCCAAAACCGGGACTAAAGGCTCTTATGAACCGGGACAAATAGCCCATTTTCTACTAGTGGTAGTACGGTGCAACAATAAACTACGGTGCGGTAGAGAGCCGTCCTACTCCGAGTCATCCTCCTCATCATTACCCTCGCTGGTTTGATCCGAGGTAGAGAGCCAGACGTCATCCCAACGATCATCGTCTTCCGGGAAGAACGACTTCCCATCGGCGTTGACGAGATTGCACTGCGATATGGCCAGCGCCTTCCGCCGATGCCGTTCCGCCCGCTCCACTCTGCGCCTTGCCGTCCTCTCCGTCCAAAAGGCCTGCTCGTTGGCGACGTCCTTCGGGCGGCGCCGGCGCCACTCTGCCATGGCTCGCTCGTCCTCCTCGGTGATGAGGAGGCGACGCTGCCGCCGACGGTGTTCCTCATGGTCCTGGTTTGTCATCAGATGAGGCGGAGGGGCGACGTCCTATGCCTGCTGGCGCGTGTGGATGTCGTGGAAGTTGAGCTGCGAGCGAGGCCTATCCAGACGCCACGCCGCCGCGTCGTACGCGCGGGTGGCCTCGTGTGCAGTCCCGAAAGTGCCGAGGCCGAGGCGGACGTCGATGGTCCGGATCTCCGTATAGTATGCGCCGGAGGGGCACTCGCGGACACCGCGTAAGCGCGAAGATGCCCGGCGACGCGGCGACATGGTGGCGCGTCAGTGTCAGGGCGCTGAAGCGGAGAGGAAGAAAAAAGGAAGCGGCGAGAAGCGGGGGAGAGCGCTTGTGGCAGTGTGGGTAGCCGCGTGGTGAGTGCCGTGATTTATAGGCGCGCCGGAAGCGGTGCATCAAATCTAGCTCACGCCCGCCTGCTTTCTCCCACACGCGCTAGTTTTCCGCTGTCGTTGGAGCGCGCGAAAACGTGTCGCGCACTGTAAAATGACAGTTTACCATGCGTGTGCGTTTTTTGACGCGGCCGTTGGAGATGCTCTAAAAGAGTTGTAAACGGAGAGGTTGGCCGGCGGCCGTGGCTATCAAAATCAAACAAAACCGAGGGCGTGGGAGTGGAAGCAGCAGTGAGGCCATACCCTCTCCTTTTTGTTTTTTGAGAGCAAATATCCTCTCCTTTGTTGGAACCAAGGTGTGAGGGCGAAGGAAGGAAAAAGAAAAGCAAAACTAGATGTAGACAGACAGGACTCCGTGCCGATTCGGCAATTGAGCCTGCGAAGCACGCTAGGGCTCCCCTCGTCTCCACCTTTATATACTACGACGAGACGACACCACCGTCTCCACCAGATTCTCCAATTCCGCCTTCACGCAACGACCCACGAATACCTAGCGATTCCGCCATACCGGACGCCGAAATCCCTCGTCGCAGCCAAGGATGGAGGGCACCACCGTCGAGCATGAGTGTCCGCTGAAGATCTGCTCCACCAAAAGGAAGGTGCCGACCGACGGGCACGACGAGGAAGATACTGTTCCGGCCGTCTCAACCATTGATGAGACGACCAAAGAGCAGGCCACCAAAGCTGCAGTAGCAGACTCTGATGACGGTTCCAGCGATGATGATGAACCACTCTCAGATGGTGAGTTTAAAGCCTTTTATGATTTTTTTTGAATGGACCAGCTGATGAATGGCTTGTATTGAAATCATAGCAGGGAGCAGGCGTGAAAAAACAAGGTGAAGTTTGATCTAGCGATCAGGGAAAGGATAAATAAAAAAACAGGAAAAGAAAATGACAAGGCCAGAAAAACAGCCTTGTGGCTACTGTCCTATGGGAGAAAATCTCATGGCGGATCCCAGAAAGGGTGCTCTAGGTGTGTTGCTCCTGCTTGGCGCCATAGCTCGATGGTTCTTGTGATGCTTGCTATTGTTTCCGCGTGGTTCGCTATCGTATGCCTGAAGTTGCATTCGTTGCGTTGTTGCCATATGCTGCTCAGTAGAAGAATGATCATAGTCTTGACGGCCTTCTTGTGTTCATGTGCGGCTTTATTGATAATTTATGCTATGATCTCCACAGGCTTGCTCTTGTGCTGCCAAACTGTGGGGTGTAGGGCGATGCATCCGTGATGCTGAGCAGTTTTTTCCCAGACTGCTAGAGAGAAGGGGCACTGCCAGAACAAATGTTGTGAGGTTTCCAAATTTCTGAGGCATAGTTGGCAAAAAATACTCATTTGGCCACCCTCGTCTCTGTAGACGGCCGTTGCACCAGAGTCTGTTATGGAGTAGTAGCCAGGTCATAAATTTGAGCCTTGCCGGTGCCCAGGCTTGCCAAGGCATCTTCCTGAAGCTGGTCTTGGTCATTCCATGGAATTAGCATTTGTATGCTGAATTGGTGGAGAAGGATCCCGAGGCCGTGTGCTTCCACTGAATGGTGTCTCGACTCTGGTCATTTAGACATATATTTCTTGAGATAAGCCATCTGTTCAGACGAATCACCTCCGGCCATAGGTGTTGTGTGTTTCCATGGGCAAGGTCGAGGATCCATCTTGCATTTTGCATTGCTGCATGCACTGTCCTGTTTTTTCTCCTTGAATGCTTGTGTAGTTCGGGGAACTCTAGCTTTAGCACTTGTGTACCTGTGCAGGAGCTGTCCCAGAAGCTTGCTGTCTTTCCATCTCCCAGTGTGACTATTGTTGAAGCATTAAACAGATCTTTGTCTCCTTGGTAGCATGGTAGTTGCATGCCAACCCATGGTCTGTTTGGTGTGATCCAAGAGAACCAGAGCCATCTCAGCTGGAGTGCACGGCTAAAACGTTGGAGGTTTGAGATGCCTAGTCCCCCGTAGTCGATCGGAGTACACACCACCGGCCAGTTTACTTTACACTTTCCGCCGCTGAACTCATCCTCTTGAGCCCATAGGAAACGACGTCTGATCTTGTCCACCTCGGTTAGAATCTTCTTTGGCACCTTAAGCACCATGAGGGCAAAAGTTGGTAGTGCGCTCAAGACACTTCTGACGAGGACTCTCCTCCCTGCAATGGACAAGAGTCGTCCTTTCCAGCCTGCCAGCCGAGCTCGGATTCTGTCCAAAATGAACTGAAGATGCACAATCTGTAGTCTGGAGATGGTGACTGGCAGTCCAAGGTAGCGCATGCTCTTGCTGTCCTCCGAAGTTTTGAAGCACCTGCTGCAGATCGATGTGGTCACATCTTATGGCTGCAACTGAAGATTTCAGCATGTTCACTTTCACTCTAGAAGCTTGCCCGAATTCGTTAATGATATTCATGAGCTTGTCAATCTCTTCTTTTACTGGGTTGGCGAAGATGACGGCGTCGTCTGCATAGAGGCTCACCCTCAGCGATAGATCCCGACCTGGTAGTGAGTCAAGCTCGCCGAGCTCCATGGCTCATTGGAGGAGCCTGTGCAGTGGGTCTATGGCGATGATGAAGAGGAGCGGGGACGGTGGGTCACCCTGTCTGAGCCCTCTGTAGTGCATGATTTTCTGACCCTCAGCACCGTTAAGCAAAAAGGAGGAGGTCGATGTCGACGGTAGCACAGTGATCCAGTCGCGCCATCTAGCAGAGAAGCCTAGGGCTTGGAGTAGTTCTAGCAAGTATTCCCAGGATACATTATCAAATGCTTTTGCTATGTCTAGTTTGATCAGCAGTGCCGGTGTCTTCTTTCTGTGTAGTGCTCTAACTGCACTTTGCACGTAAAGAAAACTGTCGTGCGTGCTCTGCTTTGCCAGGAAGGCAGATTGTGCCGGCGAGATGATGGTGTCGATGACGTTGGAGAGGCGCCTGGAGAGGACCTTGGTGATCAGCTTGGCTATCGAGTGGACTAGACTAATGGGCCTGAAATCTGAGACTGTGGTTGCCCCGTCTTTCTTTGGGATCAAAACCACCATTGCGGAGTTTAAAGTGGCCAGATTGCCGCCGGCTATGCAGTAGAATTGGTGGAAGGCCCTCATGATATCTTGTTTGATGAGTTGCCAGCAGCTACGAAAGAAGACTCCACTGAAACCATCCGGTCCGGGGCCTTTTTCCGCCGGCGAAGCCTTGATCGCTTCCCAAACCTCCTCTTCTGAGAAGGGGTTATCAAGGCCACCTCTTTCGATTGTGGGCATTTGAAGTTGGCTCCAGTTGATTGTTGTTTGTCTAGCCACTTTGGAGCCTAGTATTGAGTTGAAGTGTTCAAAAATGGCCTTTTCCTTGTCTATGTGTGACGTTGCGATCCCGTCGTTCGTCAGCAGGTTGTGGATGTAATTCTTCCTATGTCGTGCACGGCACTTTGCATGGAAGAACTTGGTTCCTGCATCGCCTAGCTTGAGCCAATGCCTGGAGGCTTGACGCTTGCGCGCTCGCTCAATTGCGGCGAGGCCAAGCAGCCTCTGCTTGAGTAGACGCCCGAGGTTGAATTCCGGTGTGGAGAGGCTACGGGATTTTTGGGCTATGTCGAGGCGCAGTATGATCTCTGTTGCTATGTGGAATTGAATCTTAGCGTCGCTGAAAATGGAGGAGCTCCAGATTTTCAGATCCTTTGCAGTGCGCGCCATCTTGATGGACAGTCTTCTGAAAGCGTAGGAGGTCTGGACTGGCCTGCTCCATGCGTGGTCGACCGTGTCGTGGAAGCGTGGGAACAGCGGCCAGAAATTTTCAAATTTGAACTTGGCGCGACGACGCGGAGCGGCTGCATCTGCAAGGAGCAGAGGGCAGTGGTCTGAGCACGCCGTGGACGCCGCCATCAGCGTGTTTGAAGGGAACAGGTCTTCCCAGCTACTATTGCAGAAAAACTTTTCGATGCTGACTAGCGTTGGGTTTTCGCGCTCGTTGCTCCAGGTGAAACGGCGATTTTTGCACTTGATTTCTTTGAGGCCGGCGATGTCGATGGCTCGCCTGAACATGCCCATGACCCTACGATTGAGCTGGTGATTGTTTTTGTCTTGCGCCTCGTAGATGAGATTAAAATCTCCGTTGATGAGCCATGGTTCAGTTGACGGGGGGGCTGATCTAGCTAGTTCGTTGAGGAAGGCTACTTTCTTAGCGTCGTCAACCGGGCCTTAAACTATGGATAGCTAGAAGCTTTTTGCCTGACGGAGCAACGTTACCTTGGCCATGATCGTGAATTCGCCTACTGCGTGTGAAGCGATGCTAACTATATCAGAGTTCCAGAAAATCACCGCTCCGCCGCGGGAGCTGATTGCAGGGAGGTCGACGCAATCGGTCAGGGCAGCGCCACCAATTTCCCTGACGATGGCGGGCGTCCAGCCTTCTATCTTGGTCTCCTGTAAACACAAGATCGCCGCTTTGTGCGTTGCTACTACCTCACTTATCGCCGCCCGTTTGGCCGGCTGGTTTAAACCGCGGACGTTCCACGACATGATCGGGCAGAATTGTGCACTCATATGGAAACGGTGGTTGCTTCGGTGATTAGAAGAAATCTAAATGGCCTCGGGCCCAGTACAGACACCTCCAAGCTAGCAGGGGCACGCCGGCGGCCACCAATAGCCCCAAAAACACGCCGGCGCGAAGCGGACCACATAACGAGGACAGAGGAATGGAAACCTAGCTCTAAACGGCTGAGTGCCGCCCACCACCGAAGACTATAGCTAAGGTGTACTAACATGGCTAAACAGGGGCCGCATCGGCTGCTCCCTCAGGCCCCGCAAGGCTTGCAGCGACGAGGAGGGAGTCCTTGTCGAGGCGCGTCAGTTTGGCAATGACAGCTATGTCACTGTCAGTGAGTGGCTCGTCGAAACGGCGGATGAGTGCGTCCGCTACCTCCTTCGTCATCTTCTCTTTGGGCCCGAGCAGGCCGAGCTCCTTCACGATGCGAAGGGAGGCGCGCTGCGAGACTGGCGTCTTGGAGGTGTTGGCGGCCTGCCTAGCGCTGTGCCTGATGGGAGCCGCGGCCACCCGTGCCTTGGGTGGTGCAGACGGACGGCGCAGGGGGGTGTTGGCAATGATCGGTGCTTGGGTGGCGGTGAAGAGGCGGCGAGGGGCTGGTGGTGCGCTTTCTGCATCGGCGTTGTTGATCTCAAGCTGGCAGACGCGAGTGGTGACCGCGCCAAGCTGCAACTCCAGCGTGTGAGCGGGCGTGGGGGCGCACCTGTTGTACTTCCCCGAGGCCTGGGGGGTGGTGGCGAGCGTGGGGGAGAAGGCGTCCATCTGCGCCTCCGTCTCGGCGTCCTCCTTGTGCTTGTCCTTGTCGAAGTCGAGGAGGGCAGCAACTACGACTTCTGCAGCGGCCTGGACGTCCGCCGCCGAGTTGTCGATGATCATCGACGCGAGGATGGGTCGCTTTGCTTGTCTGAAGAAATCATTGTTGGAAATATGCCCTAGAGGCAACAATAAAAGAGTTATTATTATATTTCCTTGTTCATGATAATCGTTTATTATCCATGCTATAATTGTATTGATTGGAAACTTAAATACATGTGTGGATAAATAGACAAACTTTGTGTCCCTAGTAAGCCTCTTTAGGACTAGCTCGTTGATCAAAGATGACCGCGGTTTCCAGGTCATAGACATGAGTTGTCATTTGATAACGGGATCACATCATTAGGAGAATGATGTGATGGACGAGACCCAAACGTTAAACATAGCTTTTGATCGTATCAGTTATCGCTATAGTTTTCTGCATGTCAAGTATAAGTTCCTATGACCATGAGATCATGTAACTCACTGACACCGTAGGAGTGCCTTGTGTGTGCCAAACATCGCAACGTAACTGGGTGACTATAAAGGTACTCTACAGGTATCTCCGAAGGTGTCTGTTGAGTTGACATGGATCGAGACTGTGATTTGTCACTCCGTGTGACGGAGAGGTATCTCCGGGCCCACTCGGTAATACGTCATCTCAATGAGCTCAAAGTGACTAAGTAGTTAGTCACGGGATTATGTATTACGGAACGAGTAAAGAGACTTGCCGGTAACGAGATTGAACTAGGTATAGAGATACCGACGATCGAATCTCGGGCAAGTAACATACCGACGAGACAAAGGGAACTGTATACGGGATTGCCTGAATCCTTGACATCGTGGTTCATCCGATGAGATCATCGAGGAACGTGTGGGAACCAATATGGGTATCCAGATCCCGCTATTGGTTATTGACCTGGGAGTGTCTCGGTCATGTCTGCATAGTTTCCGAACCCGCAGGGTCTACACACTTAAGGTTCGGTGACCCTAGGGTTGTTAGTGAGAACAGTGCATGGTAACCGAAGTTTGTTCGGAGTCCCGGATGAGATCCCGGACGTGATGAGGGTCTCCGGAATGGTCCGGGGACGAAGATTGATATATGGGATGAGAGTGAACGGAGTCCGGAAGTGTTCCGGGGAGCACCGGGGAGTCGTCGGATGACCGAAAGGGTTTTCGGGGGTCCCGGCAAGTGTTGCGGGCCTCATGGGCCATAAGTGGGAGACGCAACAGCCCTCATGGGGCTGTGCGCCCCCCCTTGGGCCCTCTCCACCTGCGCATGAGGGCTGGCCCCCCCTAGGGAGCCGCACCCCAGAGTCCTTGGGGGGCAAGGCACCCTGGGGGGGCAAACCCTAGCCCTGGGGGCGCCGCCCCCTTCCCATCTGGCTTGGCCGCTGCCCCCTAGGGGAAACCCTAGGGGCGCCCCCTCCCCTCTCTCCCCCCTATATAAAGAGAGGCAGAGGGAGGGCAGCAACACAAGTTCGTGCCTCGGCGCTGCCCTCCCTCTCCCACGAATATCTTCGTCTAATCTGCAGTGCTTGGCGAAGCCCTGCTGGAATTCCTCCACCACCATCTCCACCACGCCGTCGTGCTGCTGGGTTTCTCCGTCAACTTCTCCTTCCCCCTTGCTGGATCAAGAAGGAGGAGACGTCCCCGAGCTGCACGTGTGAAGAACGCGGAGGCACCGTCCGTTCGGTGCTAGGATCTTCGGCGATCTGAATCGCGGCGAGTACGACTCCATCAACCGCGTTCTTGAACGCTTCCGCTTAGCGATCTACAAGGGTATGTGGATCCGACTCTCCCCTCGTAGATGCATCTCCTAGATTGATCTTGGTGAGCGTAGGAAAAATTTTGTTTCCCATGCAACGTTCTCCAACAGTGGCATCATGAGCTAGGTTCTTGCGTAGATGCTTTCACGAGTAGAACACAAAGGGGTTTGTGGGCGTTGATGTTTAGATTGCTTCCCTCCTTGGTCTTTCTTGATTCAGCAGTATTATGGGATGAAGCGGCCCGGACCAACTTTACATGTCCACGTACATGAGACCGGTTCCATCGACAGACATGCGACTTTTGTTGCATAAGATGGCTGGCGGGTGTCTGTCTCTCCCATCTTAGTTGAATCGGATTCGACAAAGGCGGTCCTTGTAGAAGGTTAAATAGCAACTTAAATATCACCGTTGTGGCTTTGCGTAGGTAAGAAGCGTTCTTGCTAGATACCCATAGAAGCCACGTAAAACATGCAACAACAAATTAGAGGACGTCTAACTTGTTTCTGCAGGGTATGTATGTGATATGATATGGCCAATGACATGATGAGATATATTTGATGTATGAGATGATAATGTTGTAATAGTTAATGTCGACTTGCATGTCGATGTATACGGCAACCGGCAGGAGCCATAGGGTTGTCTTTAATTTTTGTATGACCTGCATGTCAATCATTAAGCGCTATGTAATGCTTTACTTTATCGCTAAACGGTAGCAATAGTGGTAAGAGCATGGTGGGCGCGCGACAACCCCGATGGCGACACGATGATGGAGATCATGATGATGGGGATCATGGTGTTACGCCGGTGACGATGGAGATCATGCCGGTGCTTTGGAGATGGAGATCAAAAGCACGAGTTGATGGCCATATCATGTCACTTATGATTTGCATGTGATGTTAATCCTTTTATGCATCTTATTTTGCTTAGGACGACGGTAGCATTATAAGATGATCCCTCACTAAAATTTCAAGATAAAATTGTGTTCCCCCCGAGTGTGCGCCGTTGCGAAGGTTCGTCGTTTCGAAGCACCACGTGATGATCGGGTGTGATAGACTCTACGTTCGCATACAACGGGTGCAAGCCAGTTTTGCACATGCAGAACACTCGGGTTAGACTTGACTGGCCTAGCATGTACAGACATGGCCTCGGAACACGGGAGACCGAAAGGTCGAGCATGAGTCATATAGTAGATATGATCAACATGAAGATGTTCACCATTGACACCACCTCATCTCACGTGATGATCGGACTTGGGTTGGTGGATTTGGATCATGCCACGCTCGAATGACCAGAGGGATGTCAATTTGAGTGGGAGTTATAAGTAATTTGATTAGTTAAAACTCACTTATCATGAACAATAGTCTAAGATGTCTTTGCAAATCTTTGGTTGTAGATGGCTCCCGCAATAGCTCCCCTGAATTTTAATGCGTTCCTAGAGAAAACTAAGCTGAAAGATGATGGGAGCAACTTTGTGGACTGGCTCCGCAATCTGAGGATTATCCTCACAGCTGCCCAAAAGGTTTATGTCCTAAATGCACCGCTAGGTGAACCCCCCGCTCCGGCCTCTGTGGACGTTATGAACGCCTGGCAGTCGCGTGCGGATGACTACTCAGTAGTGCAGTGTGCCATGTTGTATAGCTTGGAAGGAGGACTTCAAAGGCGTTTTGAACGTCATGGAGCATATGAGATGTTCCAGGAGTTGAAGTTCATCTTTGAGAAGAATGCCAAGATCGAGAGGTATGAGACCACCGATAAATTCTTTGCTTGCAAGATGGAGGAGAATTCGTCTGTCAGTGAGCACTTACTGAAGATGTCTGGGTACTATACCCGCATAGCTGATCTGGGACTTGTGTTCCCGGAGGAGGCTATCATTGACAGAATTCTCCAGTCACTCCCACCTAGCTACAAGAGCTTCGTGCAGCAGTATAACATGCAAGGGATGAACAAATCCATCGCCGAGCTGTTTGCGATGCTGAAAGTCGCTGAGGCAGACATCCAGAAGGAGTATCAAGTGTTGATGGTCAATAAAACCACCAGTTTCAAGAAGAATGGCAAGGGCAAGAAGGGTAACTCTAAGAAGGGTGGCAAGGCAGTTGCTCATCCAGTGAAGAAACCCAAGGCTGGGCCCAAGCCAGAGACTGAGTGTTTCTATTGCAAGGGGAACGGCCACTGGAAGCGGAACTGCCCCAAATATCTGGCAGACAAGAAGGGGGTCAACAACAACAACAAGCAAGGTATATGTGATATACATGTTATTGATGTGTACCTTACCAACTCTCGTTGTAGTGCCTGGGTATTTGATACCGGTTCGGTTGCTCACATTTGCAACTCTAAACAGGAACTACGGAATAAACGGAGGTTGGCGAAGGACGAAGTGACGATGCGCGTGGGGAATGGTTCCAAGGTTGATGTGATCGCCGTCGGCACGCTCGCTCTTCGATTACCATCGGGATTAGTTATGAACCTGAATAATTGTTATTTAGTGCCTGCGTTGAGCATGAACATTATATCTGGATCTTGTTTAATGCGAGACGGTTACTCATTTAAATCAGAGAATAAAGGTTGTTCTATTTATATGGGTAATATCTTTTATGGTCATGCACCCGAAGTAGGGGGTTTATTCTTATTGAATCTCGATAGTGATGATACACATGTTCATAACATTGATGCCAAAAGATGTAGAGGTGATAACAATAGTACCACTTTCTTGTGGCACTGCCGTCTGGGTCATATCGGCGTGAAACGCATGAGGAAGCTCCATGCTGATGGACTTTTGGAGTCTCTTGATTTTGAATCACTTGACACATGCGAGCCGTGCCTCATGGGCAAGATGACTAAGACCCCGTTTTCAGGAACAATGGAACGGGCAAGTGACTTATTGGAAATCATACATACTGATGTGTGTGGCCCGATGAGTGTCACGGCGCGCGGTGGATATCGTTATTTTCTCACCTTCACTGACGACTTAAGTAGATATGGATATATTTACTTAATGAAGCATAAGTCTGAAACGTTTGAAAAGTTCAAGCAATTTCAGAGTGAAGTTGAGAATCATCGTAACAAGAAGATCAAGTTCCTACGATCTGATCGAGGGGGAGAGTATCTGAGTTATGAGTTTGGCAATCACTTAAGAAAATGTGGAATCGTTTCACAGTTGACGCCACCTGGAACACCACAGCGTAATGGTGTGTCCGAACGTCGTAATCGAACCCTATTAGATATGGTGCGTTCTATGATGTCTCTTGCCGATTTGCCACTATCGTTTTGGGGATATGCGTTAGAGACAGCTGCATTCACTTTAAATAGGGCTCCATCTAAGTCCGTTGAGACAACACCGTATGAACTATGGTTTGGTAAGAAACCTAAGTTGTCTTTTCTCAAAGTTTGGGGTTGCGATGCTTATGTCAAAAGGCTTCAGCCAGAAAAGCTCGAACCCAAAGCGGACAAATGTGTCTTCATAGGATACCCAAAAGAGACGGTTGGGTACACCTTCTATCTCAGATCCGAGGGCAAAGTGTTTGTCGCTAAGAAAGGGTCCTTTCTCGAGAAAGAGTTTCTCTCGAAAGAATTGAGTGGGAGGAAGGTAGAACTTGATGAGGTTATTGAACCTCTGCTTCAACCAGAGAGTAGCGCAGCACAGAAAGATGTTTTTGTGGAGCCTGCAACGGTTGAAGAGGAAGCCAATGATGATGATCAAGAAGCTTCTGATCAAGTTACTACCGAACCTCGTAGGTCGACAAGGGTACGCACTGCACCTGAGTGGTATGGTAACCCTGTCTTGGAGGTCATGTTGTTGGACAACAGTGAACCTACGAGCTATGGAGAAGCGATGGTGGGCCCGGATTCCGACAAATGGTTAGAGGCCATGAAATCCGAGATGGGATCCACGTATGAAAACAAAGTATGGACTTTGGAAGTATTACCTGAAGGGCGGAAGGCCATTCAGAATAAATGGATTTTTAAGAGGAAGACGGACGCTGACGGTAATGTCACCGTGTATAAAGCTAGACTTGTGGCAAAGGGTTTTTCACAAGTTCAAGGAGTTGACTACGATGAGACTTTCTCACCCGTAGCGATGCTTAAATCCGTCCGAATCATGTTAGCAATAGCCGCATATTTCGATTACGAAATTTGGCAGATGGATGTCAAAACAGCGTTCCTTAACGGTTTTCTTAAGGAAGAGTTGTATATGATACAACCGGAAGGTTTTGTCGATCCAGAGAATGCTGACAAAGTTTGCAAACTCCAGCGTTCCATTTATGGGCTCGTGCAAGCGTCTCGGAGTTGGAATCTTCGCTTTGATGAGGTGATCAAAGCGTTTGGGTTTGTACAAGTTTACGGAGAAGCTTGTATTTACAAAAAGGTGAGTGGGAGCTCTATAGCGTTTCTAATATTATATGTGGATGACATATTACTGATTGGAAACAATATAGAACTTTTGGATAGCGTGAAGGGGTATTTGAACAAGAGTTTTTCGATGAAGGACCTCGGTGAAGCTGCTTTCATATTGGGCATCAAGATCTATAGAGATAGATCGAGACGCTTGATAGGACTTTCACAAAGTACATACCTTGATAAAGTTTTGAAGAAGTTCAAAATGGATCAATCCAAGAAGGGGTTCTTGCCGGTATTGCAAGGTACAAAGTTGAGTAAGACTCAATGCCCAGTGACTGCGGAAGATAGAGAAAAGATGAGTGTCATCCCCTATGCTTCAGCCATAGGCTCTATCATGTATG
Source organism: Secale cereale (assembly GCA_902687465.1). NCBI lineage: Eukaryota > Viridiplantae > Streptophyta > Magnoliopsida > Poales > Poaceae > Secale > Secale cereale. Next base: position 785,977,242 of record LR738715.1, on the reverse strand, counting down.
CAATGCTGTGCACAAGACCAGATGTCAGCCTTGCCATAAGTATGGCCGGAAGGTTTCAAAGTAATCCTGGTATGGATCACTGGACAGCGGTCAAGAATATCCTAAAGTACCTGAAAAGGACTAAGGAGATGTTTCTCGTTTATGGAGGTGATCAAGAGCTCGTCGTAAAGGGTTACGTCGATGCAAGCTTTGACACTGATCCGGATGACTCTAAGTCTCAAACCGGATACGTATATATTCTCAACGGGGGAGCGGTAAGCTGGTGCAGTTCCAAGCAAAGCGTGGTAGCCGATTCTACGTGCGAAGCGGAGTACATAGCTGCCTCAGAGGCGGCAAAGGAAGGTGTCTGGATGAAGGAGTTCATGACAGATCTTGGAGTTGTGCCTAGTGCATTGAACCCAATGACTCTGTTTTGTGACAACACTGGTGCCATTGCTCTAGCCAAGGAACCAAGGTTTCACAAGAGGACCAGACACATAAAGCGACGCTTCAATTCCATCCGCGATTCAGTCAAGGAGGAGGACATAAGCATTTGCAAAGTACACATGGATTTGAATGTTGCAGATCCGTTGACTAAGCCTCTTCCACGGGCTAAGCATGATCAACACCAAGACTCTATGGGTGTTAGATTCATTACCTTGTAATGCTAGATTATTGACTCTAGTGCAAGTGGGAGACTGTTGGAAATATGCCCTAGAGGCAATAATAAAAGAGTTATTATTATATTTCCTTGTTCATGATAATCGTTTATTGTCCATGCTATAATTGTATTGATTGGAAACTTAAATACATGTGTGGATAAATAGACAAACTTTGTGTCCCTAGTAAGCCTCTACAGGACTAGCTCGTTGATCAAAGATGACCGCGGTTTCCAGGTCATAGACATGAGTTGTCATTTGATAACGGGATCACATCATTAGGAGAATGATGTGATGGACGAGACCCAAACGTTAAACATAGCTTTTGATCGTATCAGTTATCGCTATAGTTTTCTGCATGTCAAGTATAAGTTCCTATGACCATGAGATCATGTAACTCACTGACACCGTAGGAGTGCCTTGTGTGTGCCAAACGTCGCAACGTAACTGGGTGACTATAAAGGTACTCTACAGGTATCTCCGAAGGTGTCTGTTGAGTTGACATGGATCGAGACTGGGATTTGTCACTCCGTGTGACGGAGAGGTATCTCTGGGCCCACTCGGTAATACGTCATCTCAATGAGCTCAAAGTGACTAAGTAGTTAGTCACGGGATTATGTATTACGGAACGAGTAAAGAGACTTGCCGGTAACGAGATTGAACTAGGTATGGAGATACCGATGATCGAATCTCGGGCAAGTAACATACCGACGAGACAAAGGGAACTGTATACGGGATTGCCGGAATCCTTGACATCGTGGTTCATCCGATGAGATCATCGAGGAACGTGTGGGAACCAATATGGGTATCCAGATCCCGCTATTGGTTATTGACCTGGGAGTGTCTCGGTCATGTCTGCATAGTTTCCGAACCCGCAGGGTCTACACACTTAAGGTTCAGTGACGCTAGGGTTGTTAGTGAGAACAGTGCATGGTAACCGAAGGTTGTTCGGAGTCCCGGATGAGATCCCGGACGTGACGAGGGTCTCCGGAATGGTCCGGGGACGAAGATTGATATATAGGATGAGAGTGATCGGAGTCCGGAAGTGTTCCGGGGAGCACCGGGGAGTCGTCAGATGACCGAAAGGGTTTTCGGGGGTCCCGGCAAGTGTTGCGGGCCTCATGGGCCATAAGTGGGAGACGCAACAGCCCTCATGGGGCTATGCGCCCCCCCTTGGGCCCTCTCCACCTGCGCATGGGGGCTGGCCCCCCCTAGGGAGCCGCACCCCAGAGTCCTTGGGGGGCAAGGCACCCTGGGGGGGCAAACCCTAGCCCTGGGGGTGCCGCCCCCTTCCCATCTGGCTTGGCCGCCGCCCCCTAGGGGAAACCCTAGGGGCGCCCCCTCCCCTCTCTCCCCCCTATATAAAGAGAGGCAGAGGGAGGGCAGCAACACAAGTTCGTGCCTCGGTGCTGCCCTCCCTCTCCCACGAATATCTTCGTCTAATCTGCAGTGCTTGGCGAAGCCCTGCTGGAATTCCTCCACCACCATCTCCACCACGCCGTCGTGCTGCTGGGTTTCTCCGTCAACTTCTCCTTCCCCCTTGCTGGATCAAGAAGGAGGAGACGTCCCCGAGCTGCACGTGTGAAGAACGCGAAGGCACCGTCCGTTCGGTGCTAGGATCTTCGGCGATCTGAATCGCGGCGAGTACGACTCCATCAACCGCGTTCTTGAACGCTTCCGCTTAGCGATCTACAAGGGTATGTGGATCCGACTCTCCCCTCGTAGATGCATCTCCTAGATTGATCTTGGTGAGCGTAGGAAAAATTTTGTTTCCCATGCAACGTTCTCCAACAATGAGACCTCCGATAAATTCTTTGCTTGCAAGATGGAGGAGAATTCGTCTGTCAGTGAGCACTTACTGAAGATGTCTGGGTACTATACCCGCATAGCTGATCTGGGACTTGTGTTCCCGGAGGAGGCTATCATTGACAGAATTGTCCAGTCACTCCCACCTAGCTACAAGAGCTTCGTGCAGCAGTATAACATGCAAGGGATGAACAAAACCATCGCCGAGCTGTTTGCGATGCTGAAAGTCGCTGAGTCAGACATCCAGAAGGAGCATCAAGTGTTGATGGTCAATAAAACTACCAGTTTCAAGAAGAATGGCAAGGGCAAGAAGGGTAACTCTAAGAAGGGTGGCAAGGCAGTTGCTCATCCAGTAAAGAAACCCAAGGCTGGGCCCAAGCCAGAGACTGAGTGTTTCTATTGCAAGGGGAACGGCCACTGGAAGCGGAACTGCCCCAAGTATCTGGCAAACAAGAAGGGGGCCAACAACAACAACAAGCAAGGTATATGTGATATACATGTTATTGATGTGTACCTTACCAACTCTCGTTGTAGTGCCTGGGTATTTGATACCGGTTCGGTTGCTCACATTTGCAACTCTAAACAGGAACTACGGAATAGACGGAGGCTGGCGAAGGACGAAGTGACGATGCGCGTGGGGAATGGTTCCAAGGTTGATGTGATCGCCGTCGGCACGCTCGCTCTTCGATTACCATCGGGATTAGTTATGAACCTGAATAATTGTTATTTAGTGCCTGCGTTGAGCATGAACATTATATCTGGATCTTGTTTAATGCGAGACGGTTACTCATTTAAATCAGAGAATAAAGGTTGTTCTATTTATATGGGTAATATCTTTTATGGTCATGCACCCGAAGTAGGGGGTTTATTCTTATTGAATCTCGATAGTGATGATACACATGATCATAACATTGATGCCAAAAGATGTAGAGTTGATAACAATAGTACCACTTTCTTGTGGCACTGCCGTCTGGGTCATATCGGCGTGAAACGCATGAGGAAGCTCCATGCTGATGGACTTTTGGAATCTCTTGATTTTGAATCACTTGACACATGCGAGCCGTGCCTCATGGGCAAGATGACTAAGACCCCGTTTTCAGGAACAATGGAACGGGCAAGTGACTTATTGGAAATCATACATACTGATGTGTGTGGCCCGATGAGTGTCACGACGCGCAGTGGATATCGTTATTTTCTCACCTTCACTGACGACTTAAGTAGATATGGGTATATTTACTTGATGAAGCATAAGTCTGAAACGTTTGAAAAGTTCAAGCAATTTCAGAGTGAAGTTGAGAATCATCGTAACAAGAAGATCAAGTTCCTACGATCTGATCGAGGGGGAGAGTATCTGAGTTATGAGTTTGGCAATCACTTAAGACAATGTGGAATTGTTTCACAGTTGACGCCACCTGGAACACCACAGCGTAATGGTGTGTCCGAACGTCGTAATCGAACCCTATTAGATATGGTGCGTTCTATGATGTCTCTTGCCGATTTGCCACTATCATTTTGGGGATATGCGTTAGAGACGGCTGCATTCACTTTAAATAGGGCTCCATCTAAGTCCATTGAGACAACACCGTATGAACTGTGGTTTGGTAAGAAACCTAAGTTGTCTTTTCTCAAAGTTTGGGGTTGCGATGCTTATGTCAAAAGGCTTCAGCCAGAAAAGCTCGAACCCAAAGCGGACAAATGTGTCTTCATAGGATACCCAAAAGAGACGGTTGGGTACACCTTCTATCTCAGATCCGAGGGCAAAGTGTTTGTCGCTAAGAACGGGTCCTTTCTCGAGAAAGAGTTTCTCTCGAAAGAATTGAGTGGGAGGAAGGTAGAACTTGATGAGGTTATTGAACCTCTGCTTCAACCAGAGAGTAGCGCAGCACAGAAAGATGTTTTTGTGGAGCCTGCAACGGTTGAAGAGGAAGCCAATGATGATGATCAAGAAGCTTCTGATCAAGTTACTACCGAACCTCGTAGGTCGACAAGGGTACGCACTGCACCTGAGTGGTATGGTAACCCTGTCTTGGAGGTCATGTTGTTGGAAAACAGTGAACCTGCGAGCTATGGAGAAGCGATGGTGGGCCCGGATTCCGACAAATGGTTAGAGGCCATGAAATCCGAGATGGGATCCATGTATGAAAACAAAGTATGGACTTTGGAAGTATTACCTGAAGGGCGGAAGGCCATTCAGAATAAATGGATTTTTAAGAGAAAGACGGACGCTGACGGCAATGTCACCGTGTATAAAGCTCGACTTGTGGCAAAGGGTTTTTCACAAGTTCAAGGAGTTGACTACGATGAGACTTTCTCACCCGTAGCGATGCTTAAATCCGTCCGAATCATGTTAGCAATAGCTGCATATTTCGATTATGAAATTTGGCAGATGGATGTCAAAACAGCGTTCCTTAACGGTTTTCTTAAGGAAGAGTTGTATATGATACAACCGGAAGGTTTTGTCGATCCAGAGAATGCTGACAAAGTTTGCAAACTCCAGCGTTCCATTTATGGGCTGGTGCAAGCGTCTCGGAGTTGGAATCTTCGCTTTGATGAGGTGATCAAAGCATTTGGGTTTGTACAAGTTTACGGAGAAGCTTGTATTTACAAGAAAGTGAGTGGGAGCTCTATAGCGTTTCTAATATTATATGTGGATGACATATTGCTGATTGGAAACAATATAGAACTTTTGGATAGCGTGAAGGGGTATTTGAACAAGAGTTTTTCGATGAAGGACCTCGGTGAAGCTGCTTTCATATTGGGCATCAAGATCTATAGAGATAGATCGAGACGCTTGATAGGACTTTCACAAAGTACATACCTTGATAAAGTTTTGAAGAAGTTCAAAATGGATCAATCCAAGAAGGGGTTCTTGCCGGTATTGCAAGGTACAAAGTTGAGTAAGACTCAATGCCCAGTAACTGCGGAAGATAGAGAAAAGATGAGTGTCATCCCCTATGCTTCAGCCATAGGCTCTATCATGTATGCAATGCTGTGCACAAGACCAGATGTCAGCCTTGCCATAAGTATGGCCGGAAGGTTTCAAAGTAATCCTGGTATGGATCACTGGACAGCGGTCAAGAATATCCTGAAGTACCTGAAAATGACTAAGGAAATGTTTCTCGTTTATGGAGGTGATCAAGAGCTCGTCGTAAAGGGTTACATCGATGCAAGCTTTGACACTGATCCGGATGACTCTAAGTCTCAAACCGGGTACGTGTATATTCTCAACGGGGGAGCGGTAAGCTGGTGCAGTTCCAAGCAAAGCGTGGTAGCCGATTCTACATGCGAAGCGGAGTACATAGCTGCCTCGGAGGCGGCAAAGGAAGGTGTCTGGATGAAGGAGTTCATAACAGATCTTCGAGTTGTGCCTAGTGCATTGAACCCAATGACCCTGTTTTGTGACAACACTGGTGCCATTGCTCTAGCCAAGGAACCAAGGTTTCACAAGAGGACCAGACACATAAAGCGACGCTTCAATTCCATCCGCGATTCAGTCAAGGAGGAGGACATAAGCATTTGCAAAGTACACACGGATTTGAATGTTGCAGATCCGTTGACTAAGCCTCTTCCACGGGCTAAGCATGATCAACACCAAGACTCTATGGGTGTTAGATTCATTACCTTGTAATGCTAGATTATTGACTCTAGTGCAAGTGGGAGACTGTTGGAAATATGCCCTAGAGGCAATAATAAAAGAGTTATTATTATATTTCCTTGTTCATGATAATCGTTTATTATCCATGCTATAATTGTATTGATTGGAAACTTAAATACATGTGTGGATAAATAGACAAACTTTGTGTCCCTAGTAAGCCTCTTTAGGACTAGCTCGTTGATCAAAGATGACCACGGTTTCCAGGTCATAGACATGAGTTGTCATTTGATAACGGGATCACATCATTAGGAGAATGATGTGATGGACGAGACCCAAACGTTAAACATAGCTTTTGATCGTATCAGTTATCGCTATAGTTTTCTGCATGTCAAGTATAAGTTCCTATGACCATGAGATCATGTAACTCACTGACACCGTAGGAGTGCCTTGTGTGTGCCAAACGTCGCAACGTAACTGGGTGACTATAAAGGTAATCTACAGGTATCTCCGAAGGTGTCTGTTGAGTTGACATGGATCGAGACTGGGATTTGTCACTCCGTGTGACGGAGAGGTATCTCCGGGCCCACTCGGTAATACGTCATCTCAATGAGCTCAAAGTGACTAAGTAGTTAGTCACGGGATTATGTATTACGGAACGAGTAAAGAGACTTGCCGGTAACGAGATTGAACTAGGTATAGAGATACCAACGATCGAATCTCGGGCAAGTAACATACCGACGAGACAAAGGGAACTGTATACGGGATTGCCTGAATCCTTGACATCGTGGTTCATCCGATGAGATCATCGAGGAACGTGTGGGAACCAATATGGGTATCCAGATCCCGCTATTGGTTATTGACCTGGGAGTGTCTCGGTCATGTCTGCATAGTTTCCGAACCCGCAGGGTCTACACACTTAAGGTTCGGTGACCCTAGGGTTGTTAGTGAGAACAGTGCATGGTAACCGAAGTTTGTTCGGAGTCCCGGATGAGATCCCGGACGTGATGAGGGTCTCCGGAATGGTCCGGGGACGAAGATTGATATATGGGATGAGAGTGAACGGAGTCCGGAATTGTTCCGGGGAACATCGGGAAGGAATCGGAGAACCGAAAGGTGTTTTGGGGGCCACGGTAAAGGTTACGGGCCCTATGGGCCATAAGTGGGGAGACACTACAGCCCACACAGGGGCTGTGCGCCCCCCCTAGGCCCCTCCACCTGCGCCTAAGGGGGCTGGGCCCCCCTAGGGCAGCCGCACCCCATAGGACTTGGGGGGCAAGGCGCCTGGGGGGGGGAAACCCTAGCCCTGGCCGCCACCCCCCCTTGGCCGCCCCATCTGGTCTTGGCCGCCGCCCCCTAGGGGGAACCCTAGGGGCGCCCCCTCCCCTCTCTCCCCCCTATATAAAGAGAGGCAAAGGGAGGGCAGCAACACAAGTTCGTGCCTCGGCGCTGCCCTCTCTCTCCCACGAATATCTTCGTCTAGTTTGCAGTGCTTGGCGAAGCCCTGCTGGAATTCCTCCACCACCATCTCCACCACGCCGTCGTGCTGCTGGGTTTCTCCGTCAACTTCTCCTTCCCCCTTGCTGGATCAAGAAGGAGGAGACGTCCCCGAGCTGCACGTGTGTTGAACGCGGAGGCACCGTCCGTTCGGTGCTGGGATCTTCGGCGATTTGAATCGCGGCGAGTACGACTCCATCAACCGCGTTCTTGAACACTTCCGCTTAGCGATCTACAAGGGTATGTGGATCCGACTCTTCCCTCGTAGATGCATCTCCTAGATTGATCTTGGTGAGCGTAGGAAAATTTTTGTTTCCCATGCAACGTTCCCCAACAATCATCGATCGGGTCTTTGCCAGTGTTGATGCTGCAGCCTTCTTTTGCCGCACCGGAGCCCGTCGCCGTCCGTGGCGAGCGACGTGTGGAGCGTCGTCGTTGGTGATGTGCTTCTCCCGCAGACTGCTTCTTGTCGCCCACACGGCAGCTGTGCGTGTACTTCTGGTGCCGCCTGGCAGGGGGGAGCGGCTGCGACGACGCGGGGCAGGAGCCGACGCCGGCAGGGTTGGAGCGCGCCCACATCAAAGCAGAGCGTCCTTCTAGGACCTGCGACCAGCACCGCCAGCCCCGCCGGAGTCGCCGTGGTCGTGCCCAGCGTGTGGCATGCCGGAGCAGCCAAGGTCACCACCGGGGCGCGTCCGAGGCGATGCAGGCGATCCCCCCGCTGCCCATCCTCGACCTCCGTGGTCCAGGTGGCAGGGATCACAGCGAAGCGAGGACGCTCGTCGGTGTCGGAGTCGGATGACGGCAGTCCGCTTTGGGCGGAGTGTGAGGAGCGTGGCGATGGGGGGGGTCCAATCTTCGACCCTGTCGACGTGGATGAGCATGGTGTAGTCGGTGGTGCCCGGCGGTGGAGCAACGCGCCGGTCGGGCGGCGAGAAGCCCTGCATCTCCTTGACGCGGCCCGCGCCTCGCGGCAGGACCCCAAGCGTGTGCTTGGTGGGGATGTGGGCGACGTCGCTCGCCCAGACCCAGCAGGCGAACGTCTTCGTGTGTCCCCGCTCCAGCGTCCTGCTGTCGAGGCGGTCGACGCGCACCTTCTTCCCCAGTATCTCCTCGATCCCTTCCAGAGACCAATATTGCATTGGGACCTTCTCGATGGCGACCCTGACGTGGAGCTGGAGCGTGTCGAAGGCGGCGTGGTTGTGCTCATGCCACGGTGCGATGTTGAAGGCGGCACCGTCGACCCTGATTGAGCCACGGCGAACGGCGTTGACGTGGTGCATGGGCTGGCTGAAGATGACGAGGTAGTGCTCCGGGTAGTGAGCCGTGACCCTCAGCTGGTTCACTGGGACGGCAAGCTGAGCCTCCAGCGCGCGGCCCACCGCCATGGAGGACGTGGCATTGACGCCGTCCGACGCAGTCATGGTGACGGCGTGGTTGCGCAGGAAAAAGATGGCATGCTCTGTCGCCGGGGAGGACAAGGTAAGCGAGTAGCTTTCTCTGGGGCGGCGTGATGGATCGATGTGGTGCTGCATGGCCGGAATGGTGGTGGGCATGGTGGATGCAGCAGGCGGCGGGAAGCAGAGGCGTGAGTGGATCGGCGCCGGAGGAGCGGCTCGCAAGGGGTTGGAGCGCTGGAATTTTGGGCAGTGCTTCTCTATGTGGCCGGGCAGCTCGCAGAGGATGCAGTGGATGGGATCACGGCAGTCGACACGGCGGTGCTTCTTGCTGAGGCAGCGGAAGCAGAGGCCGCGGAAGCGGCTTAAGAAAGCCGCTCGGGCGGCGTCCGCATTGAAGCCACTGCGCCGGGCCGGCAGCTGCACCCAGGGGCACGCCTTGTAGGCCATCGGGTCGGAGACCGGGCTCTACTTCTTCTGATGGCTGACCTCGGTCCATCCACCGTCCTTTCCCGATGAGGAAAACTGGGCAGCTGGGAGGGATGGGGCGACGACGATGGATTTAAGGCGCTGTGACGGGAGCGGTGGTGGGGCGGCTTCGCTTGAGTGTGCCACAGCCAGCGGCAGCGGGGATTGCTGCGGGATCCGCGGCCGGTCGGCCGGATCTTGGTAAGACTCAATCTGAGTCTCCGGCACCTCGGACGGACCAGGGGAAGCGGGGGTAATCCACTCTGGTGGATCCGGTTCGGAGCATGCGCTCGCAGCTGGTGATGGCGGAGGGAACGTCTCCATTAAGGCTGGTGGGTGGCCGCCGCGGCCGGAGCGGCCAGCGGCGCGGGTCGCGGGGCGCAGGGGAGGGGCCTCGGATGGACCAGGGTAAGCGGGGGTAGTCCACCCTGGTGGATCCGGTTCGGAGCATGCGCTCGCAGCTGGCGATGGCGGAGGGGACGTCGCCATTAAGGCTGGTGGGTGGCCGCCGCGGCCGGAACGGCCAGCGGCGCGGGGCGCGGGGCGCAGGGGAGGGGGGAGGCTTGCGGAGCGACCTACGAACCACAAGCCTTTTATGATGAGTTGAACGAGCAGTACATGAAGTTCTGGCGTGAGGTGGTTTTGCCATTTTTTTCAAACTAATGTGAGGATTTAGTAGGCCTGGTCGGTTCACCAGTGCGGTGATGTGATATCATCGGTCTATTTATCTATCTATATATCTATGTAACTAATCAAGCGCACATCTTTGTTATGGATTCACCGCTATGTATCTTCATGATGCTGTGATCTTGTTATGAAGTTGTGCTGTGACCATGTATATGTTATTATGTTATAAGTTGAGCACTGATTATCCAATGCGTGTGTTTTATATTGTGTGTTAATTTGCAGTATAAGACTTTGAGGAGGACGGTTCCGATGATGATGATGATGAACCGGTCTCAGAAGCTGAGTTTGCAGCCTTTTATGAGGAGGAGAAGGCCAAGCACGAGAAGTTCTTGCGCGAAAGGGTTTTGCCTTTGAGGCTCAAGATTGTCGCAGCTACCCAGAAGCTTTTGCAAAGACAGTGTGAAGGGCAGGGACGAAGCTAGGGACTTCATATGAGGGGGGCCAATGATACATGTATGATCATTGAAGGGGGCCATGAACTAAACTTTAGACCTTAACTCAGTAAATCCACACAAAATATAGGAAGATTTTAAGCATTTTGCTCATCATGGGGGAGCCATGTCCCAGCTCGCCCCCTGCTGGCTCCGTCACTAGTGAAGGCTGAAGCTGTTCTCGAAACCAACTTACTGGGGATTGACTAGTTCTGGTAGATTTTGAACTCCGAAGTAATTTGCAAGACAGAAAAGGCAAAAATAGTGGCTCATGGTGTCCAATTTTAGGTTCTAGTTTTGACTATTCAGAATATCAATGACAAACCACTTTACCTTTTATGTGCCTTGCGAAGGACATTGGCTTTAAAATTCAAAATTAGCATTAGTTTACAACTCTAGGCAACGACCATCAATGGTTCGACCTTCAAAGATAGTGCAGTGTGACATACTTAAAACTTAATGTTTAGTTTCAACTCTGGCATGCGAATGTTAGTTTCAACTCGTAGATATGAAACATTTGGTCACATGCACGTCAAATTTACTTGCACCAAAGGCACCAATATTAGTAATTCAATGATCACCGACACGGCGATTTGGTGCCCAGGTCCAGATGAACATGATACCCTGACCGTTCAATGGTGCCTAGGGATGCTGGAAAATGCCTCCGTGGTGTCAAACTTCAGACGCTGGAAAATTGGATACGGACAGTTTTCCTCAGGGAACAGTGCAGTACGGTGGGTCCTTTCTGTACAGAGGAAGGCCTATTTCGAATCACACATGGGTGGTTCCGTCACGTGGTAGTCCGGAGGCGTGTACAGGTCGTCGGCGATGTTAGAATAAATTCGAGGCGCATCGTCGATCTACCGAGGACCAGCAATCACACGAGACACGACACCGAGATTTGTTAACGAGGTTCATCATCATGGCTACATCCCCGGGGCCTCACTACGGGCGCTCCTCCCCGTGACGCCGTCACAATACCGCACCCTGGCCACCCAGGCGCCGGCACACGTCGCCGGCTCCCCCGTGTGCATGTGCTACTATGTTGGCATAGATTACATCGTGTGTCTATCATCGCTATATAAGAGAGGTCTAGGATACAAGTGTCCTATTAGGACACAACTCCTACACTGTCTACACACAGTCCAAAACCAAGTTCAACTGTAACATACCTTGTACAATAATATTCGACACAACTCTAACAAATTCCACCTTGGCGAATATTCTCCATCACCTTGGATTCATTCATGCGTCGAACCTCCATGTACATTGGACTTGAGATATGTCATGAGCACCGCTGCTACTCCCAGACTCCATGTGACTCCACCTGCAACTGCAGTCCCTTCTCGTCTTCTTCACAGTCAACACTCGAGCAAAATTAAGTTCCTCATTACTCTACCTTGTGCTTCCAGCTTGCGGAGTATCCGTTCAACGACATCACACATCGACCACTGTCTGCGTGAAAAATAAACAACTCACATATTGGACGCCACATATAAGAGTTACGTGAACTCAACATCACCGCTCTTTTTGTACTGCTTCTGAAACTTGAAAGAATTTCACTGTCGCCCTGTATCACCCTGAGTCAAAATTCACAGTTGTCTCACCCTTTTTCCGAATAGTCTCTGACATGTCTCACAACTATAGCACTCCGCCTCCTTCTGTACTTGTCACCCGCACTTTGCCATGTGCATTGAACACCACAGAATATATGGCCATGTACTATCTCGTTGACAATTTCATACTTTCCGCCACTTTCTCAGATTCTCCATGGTCAACTCTTGTCCATCAACTAGCACCGATAGACCCAGTTACCAACTTAAATCTGGTACTCGTCAACACTGCTTCAGCACCCCTGCACAATTTGTCTGACCATTTGTCTGGCCACCAATGCCTTGGCCTGTCGCTGTGTCCTGTGCTTACCGCACGCCTCACCGCTATCACCGCGTCGAGCCTCTGCTGTCCTGGTCGAGTCTCCCGGGTAGCTAGCCCCCACTGCCTCAACCCCCACTGCAGAGAACCACCGATCATCACCGACCGATGCCGAGTATCACGCCTCCATCAGACCACTGGTACCCAGTCCGATCCACGTGTCTCTCGCTATCCTCACTGAAATAGGCTTCGACTCTCCGTATACTTACGCCGTAGCCCCTCCATCAGCTCAGAGTGAAGTCGTCCATCAGACCTCAGCTCCACCTTCAACATGACTCCATGTAGCTGCGCTATGCTACCCTGCGCCCTGTCGACTTCAAGTTCTCTCATGTGTGCACCATCTTGAATCAACCCCGCGCCATAGTCTGTCGAAGCTGCACAAGCCCTCAGGCATGTACCACGTGCTTCCACGCCCCAGAAGTCGGCCACCATCAGCTTCACGCTCCTATGTCGTCGTCGCTGAAATCACCACCGTCTTCTGCTTTGACCGACATCCCCGTCGATCCGTCAGACAGTCCAGTCCAACCCAGCCGAAAAATCCAACTGCAACCATGCTCCACTCTACGTCGTGTCCGCCTTCACAAATCTCCGTGCATTGCTTGACGTCGTGTGTATGCATGTTCCTGCACAACACTCTCCAGGCTCCCAAATCATCTTCCCCAGAACTCATCCATTACATAATATTTCCATGTTAGCTCGCTTGACTTCCCGCAATGCCAGAAGCATCTCTGTCTTGCCAACAAATTTTCAGCTTTGTTTGAGCTTTCCCAGCGACATCAAAGTACACAAGCAAAAAACCCTATGTGGTATGCCTACGTATACTAGTGGCAATTCCAACCAAAAAGTCTTCTGGTCTTTTCACATGGTCTGCTCCTTGCACAATTTCCAATGCTAGGCCTTTGCTATCTAAGCTCCTGCTTAGGGCTGGAATTCGAGCCGAGTCGAGCCAGCTAGAGCTCGTTTCGTTAACGAGCTAGCTCGACTTGACTCGTTACTATGACAAGCTCAAACCCAAGATTGGCTCGACTCGTTTAACTCATGAGCTGGCTCGTTTAGCTTGTTAAGCTCGTTAAATATATGTAATAAAACCCTCAAACATGATAAAAATGATTATGTATATATTAAACACACATCATTAAAGAATTGTAATTTCCTTGTAACGCATGAGTCTCCTCTGCGGCTGGGCCTTCAACAGCTAGGCCTTGTATTGTGCGCCTGGGATGCAGGGTGCTGAGTGGCAGATCTTTTGTACCGAGCCTAACGAGTTAAACGAGTAGTCGTCAGATTGGCTCGTTTAACTTGGTCTATAAACGATCTTAAACTAAAGCTCGGCTCGACTCGTTATTCTTCGAGTTCGAGTCGATTCAAGCCGAGTCACGAGCTACTTGTTTAGCTCGCGAGTTTCGAGCTTTTTTTCCAGCCCTACTCCTGCTAATTTCGATGGATGCACAACCCAATGGATTCTGCTGTTTGATTTGGTGCCATCGTCCGCGTCACCTGCATTATATGAGACCTGATCTTATATAAATTTTTTCCCACACACGAGGGCTCTGTCCTCTTTTTTTTCCAAAACAAATCTCACGCGATCTCTTACACCGGTCAAAACCAGCAGCCTGCTCCTCCCGATCGATTAGCTCATGGCCTCCTCCTCTGGATGGGCCCTGTACGTTCCTGCTGGCTCGTGCCTTGCCTCGGCCGGTCGTCTGCCCTGTTGCTGCCTAGGTCGCCTCGGCCTGAAGTCTAGCAGCACCTGGCCTGCAGGTCTATAGCTTCCGCACGTTAGACTAAGGTATACTTCCTCCGTCCGGTAAAGAGTGAACGTTTGGCTTTAAAATTTGTTCACAAAAGAGTGTACTTCTATCTTCTCAATACACTTTAAAGTAGAAAAAAATACTTCTCTCTCATCGCACGGTAATCAAGACCAATAACAAGTTACACATGGTCTTCTTAATTTCTACATGCACTTGGCTCATTGGGGGTTAGTTAATTAAAGAGGGAAGAGAAGAAGACTTGCACTTTTCCAATGCATTTTTTTACTTCACTTCATAATTTGTCCTAAAATCTCTAGATGTTCACTCTTCACCGGACGAAGGGAGTACGCTTGATCGATCCATCGCGCTGCTACTGTTTGCCCAGTCACCGTCCAGCCGCACGTACGCCAGTCGCCACGTTGTTTCCATCGATCTCATGCAAACTGTCTAGTTCAATCCGTCAAGAGGTGTCGCTGACCCCAATTGCTTCACGGTGCCTATATCATGGCAGGCACACCACGCGCAGTGTCCCATCGCCTCTATACGCGATCTTGGCTCCTCTATGCTTCCACGCGAACCATACGAAATTGGCACCCCTCCTCTAGATCAACACCCCAGCCTCTTCGAATCTTGCTCATGATACCATTTGTTAGAATAAATCCGAGGCGCATCGTCGATCTACCGAGGACCAGCAATCACACGAGGCACGACACCGAGATTTGTTAACGAGGTTCACCATCATGGCTACATCCCCGGGGCCTGACTACGGGCGCTCCTCCCTGTGACGCCGTCACAATACCGCACCCTGGCCGCCCGGGCGCCGGCACACGTCGCCGGCTCCCCCGCGTGCCTGTGCTACTATGTTGGCATATGTTACATCGTGTGTCTATCCTCGCTATATAAAAAAGGTCTAGGATACAAGTGTGCTATTAGGACACAACCCCTACCCTGTCTACACACAGTTCAAAACGAAGTTCGACTGTAACCTACCTTGTACAATAATATTCGACACAACTCTAACAGACGGCGTTAGGCCGAGCAGTCGGACAAATAGTTCGAGACACGTGTGTCGGTGGGGTCGCGCACAGAAATTTGCCCGCCGGTCTAGCACAGAGCGGAGAAGTAGTGCATCCGAGGAAGAAAGGATTGCCCACAGTCGGTGCAGACGTGCAGTCCATGGGGAAGGTCAACCAGGAAGCTCCTGGGTGGACCAAGAGGCAAATCGCGTCCCTGTTCTGCAGGAATTTAACATCAGCAGCAGAAATCAGTAGATTATTAGCATGGTTTCAATGATATAGACTTGGTGCCTGAGATTTCTTTTTTATCAAAAAAGGGCGCTTTATTACTTACCTGAGATTTCTTGAGTGTATTAAATGAAATTTTTCATGCTGCATCGGTCTGGGTGGCGCACCTTCAGACATGCCTCCTTGCGCGCTCTTGAACAGTCCTGAAGCTCGATTAGTGAAAAGGTAGCTGGCATAGATGGAGAGCATCGCTAGGCTAGATCCCGTAAAGGAGACTATACGGCAAAATAACCGTCGGTTTACATGGTGAGGGTGGGTTTTTTCGCCCCTAGATCCCGCAAAATCGTCTGTCCTATATTTTTTTGGCGGGAACCTGCATATTCCGGACTGTTTCATCGATATGTATGAGATTGGGGGCAATTTATACAGGACCTAAAAAATAAATAACAGTTGTGGGGAGGGAACTTTCAGCTCCTGCCACGGTTTTCCCGAGCGCGACCTCACCGGAACGCCTCGACGTCGGACCCTAGCTGCTGCCCCGCGAGTTGTCGCCGCCAGGGACAGAGCCAGGATTTGAACATAGGGGGGGCAAAAATAAATTCCTCTAGTGTAGAAACTAGTAGAAAAATAGAATAGACAGCCCACTTAACGAACTAAATCTTCGTCAAAACATGTTCTGCTGTGAGCAAGTTGAATTTTTATCAGAAGTTACCATCAAGAAAATGCCAAAGCAATTCAGGTGTTAATAAACTAAATCTTTCTACTATTGGATGGGATAAACAATGCAAAAGCTTGTCCGATGGGTATAGGGATATATCCCCAATCTTTTACTTTTATACAGTTACTATCATTCGACTTGTGTAGTTTTGAAGGCCCCCATTAATCTAATTTAGAAACATAAGCAAGGACAAACCAATGAGTGAAAAACAGACTAACCTAACCCTTTCTTTGATTGCCGCTTCTCTCCACTGGTTGCGCGGCCGGCCGGCCGCGCGTCCACGCAAGATGGCCCTCGTTCACGTTAGACGCGATCTCGTCCAAGCAAGGATTCTCCGCTCAAATTGAAATAGCGTTGGTCATGAACTGCCCTAGAGCTCAAATTGAAACGGCACTGGTCATGAACTACCCTAGACAGCTAGACCTTGGCGACAGGCATCAGACGATGGGAAATTAAACGATCTGACCGTCTCCCTTCCTGCTGGGCTATTTCGTGCGGGGTGTTAAATATGGGCTTTGTGATTTAGTTGGGCTTCAGGCCAGGGGGGCGAGAGCTACGCGAGCTGAGCTAGCTAGCTGGCCGGCCATCGCCGCCAGCTGCAGCCGTCGTCGTTGCCGTGGGATCGATGCAGATGTCGTCTTCTTGTTGTGAGCTCCAGCGCTAGCTCTTTGTCCTACCTAGCGAGATCCTCGCGGTGGAAGCAGCCGAGGCGGATCCAATTTATAATTTAGCGGGTGTTTTTATGGGGTTTGTGTTATTTTGTGGGGACTATGAAATATTTTTACGGGATCGGTTTCGCTGGAACAAAAGTCATACTCTAAAAATGCGAAAATAATGTTTTGCGGTATGCTGTAAATCGATTTTTGCGAGACAGGGTATATGTGGGTAAGTCGTGATCACCGAATGCACGTGTACAGTGATCCCAGAGATCAATGCTCACTGAACACACAGAAGCTGAATAACAAGAGTCTTACATCCTTACATACCGTGTTACACAAATAGGACCATAATGGTCAAGTCTTGAGTATATCATCGCAGCGGAAAATCTTCAAAGGTAACTGGGACCCATGCCATCTGCCTTAACCCTACAGGCATTCTGACTGGGAAGCGTCCTAGCTCGCATGGTCGTCTCCAAAGAACTCTTCCTCATAATCCTGCTCTTCCATGCCTGGCCAATTAAATAACCAGTGGCAAGCCAATGAGTACATTGAATGTACTCGCAAGCAACCCAAGTGTGGTAACAGAACAATTATGCAAGGCTCTACTACTAAATTGATAGTTTTGCGGAAAGCTAGTTTTTCATGTGCAAGTATGATCAACATATAACAAGGGCATGCATGTGTCTGTAACAAGTATCAGTAGGTCACAGACATCATTATCGAGAAAGAGTTGTAATCAACATATGCACAGCTCATTGTGACTTCCTCACAATCATATCAACAATATCTCTGAATCGTGTTGTTTCCCAGAAACTTAAGGACATAGTCTAAGTAGCACCACCCAACTATCCTTGACCGTGGACACGGCTATTCGAATAGTTTGACATTCTGCAGAGGTTGCGCACTTTACCCACAAGATCCGGGGAACTTCCGTGTCATCCACGACCCGCGGTACCTCAAGTACCCGGGGTAAGCACCCGATCACTACCTTTCCCTAGACGACACTAACATAGAGTCCACTCGATTGGTAGCAGCCCCGTGCCAAACATTTCACATCTCAAGGTTGTGGAGACTCGCTCCGAATTCATCACATATCACAAGCACGGGGTACCAACGGTATGTCCGGTGCCCTATAAAAACAGTCATGGCCGCCTATCCAAGCACGACCCCGTCCCGAGAGTGACCTCATGTCACCCCCGTCACTAGTAATGCGGGCACCATGCTAGTATCGACCTAGGTAATCAATAATGCCCCGTCCCATAAGGGGTAGTGTGGTTGCACATGTAAGGTTGGAATGGTAGTCACACATAAATCTAATCCATCTCTGTAAACAACACTTTCGTCAAGCCTCGGCACACTACTTCTTCACCAAGTAGTGCCCTAGCTCCTCATCATCTCCCAGGGGCATTAGTGACACCCACTGGGTCATTTGCAAGTATGTCAGACCACACTTGTTTCACTCAATGCATAACCCCGACCCATTTTTGCGTAGCCAACTACTATAGCATACATCTATCTACTCCCACCCACATAACCCTCATAGTAAGGTAGGGTCATGTTTGATGCAAGTTTCAACAGTAAGGTAACAGGGGTAGCAACCAAAGTGGTTTCTACCTCAACATGATTCCGATGCATTGAATATAAAGGTGCTATGAGACATGCATAAAAAGGGTTTCTCGAACATGGTCAAAGGGCTGCTTGCCTTATACTTCAGAGTCTTCAAATCTTCTGGTCCATCTCCGAATATTCCGTTTATTACGTCAACTAACGATGGAAACAATCATAATAAGCAACACAATCAAAGCAACAATAAAAGTGCTCTAAAAATAGGAGTTGGACTTTTCTAGGATACCTCTGGTCATATTAGAAATGACCAAGGTGGTTTCATAGGTGTTGGATTAATAGGTAGTTGGGAACATTTCAATATGATGGAATCAAGGGTTTTATGGATTTGGAAAAAGTATACAGAAACATTTTCTTGAATGATGAGCAAAGGTACCCACCATCAAGTCATGATTTTAGAAGCATTTAGGAGTTGGTTTCACTGGATTTGGAATTCAAATGAATTTCCTAGGATTTTGCAAAGCTGAAAAATAGGAAGAAATGGCTCAATAATTGGTGGGGCACAGAAACTATCATTAAAAATGTTCCAAAACTAAGTTTGGACATGACAAGCATCTAGGAACTTGAATCACTTCATTTGGATCAATATTGAGCTCTCTGTGATTTTCCAAAGTTAATCCCAGAAAGTGGAAAATGGGCATTTGATAAATATTTGTATAGGAAAAGTTTCTGGAATAATGTGCATGTGGCACCATGTGATAGGGCATGATTTTTAGAAGCTACCAGAAATTTGACTCATGCCATTTGGAGTTTATATGAATATTTGGGAAATATTTGAAGTTGACAGAATAAAGAAAAAGAAAAAGAGAAGGGGTTATACCCTATCTTGCGCTCTGGGCGAAAGATAGCCGCTGGGCCGGCCCAGCGGCTCGGCTGCGGCGAGAGGAGGCGACGCAGAAGGCGTATCCCGGGAAGACGCCACCCCGTGGGGCAAGCGAACCGGCCCGAAGCCGTTTCCACTTAACCCGACGGGTGGGCCGGCTCAGTTGGCACAGCCGCTGACGGGCGGGGCCCCCCCTGCCAGCTGGTGGGGAGGTCGTCCCCTACCTCTCGCCTGAGGCAGAGGAACGACAGGGAGGCCCGGCCTCGCTGGCCGCCGGCGCCACGCCGCCAGCTTGCGCCGGTCGGAGACGGGGGCGGTGCCGCGCGGCCCGGCCGCGCCCGGAGGAGGGGTTAGGGGCGAGGCAGCGTCTCCCTTACGCGCGCGCGGCGAGGTCGGAGCAAGGCTCGGCCGCCACCTGTGCCGGTGATTCCGGCCACCTCCGGCGGTGTGCGGCGCACCGGAGTACCCAGGAAGGAGTGCCGCATCCATCCAGATGCTCAGGGGAGGTCGGGGGAGGCCCGGAGAGGTGAAGGGCCGAATGGCCGTGGAAGGGGCCGCGGCGGCACTCCGGCCACGGAGGAGGTAGGAGGCCACGGGAGGGAGGTTGGGGATGTCTGGGAGGTGCACGGAGAAGAGGAGGATCCAGAAGAAGCAACGGGCGCTCGGGGGAAGGGCTTTATATAGGGCAGCCGCGGTGCACCGTGGGCGCGGTCCAGGGCGCGCACGGCGAGCTCGTGGAGAGAGAGGAGGAGGGCCGGAGAGGATAGGGCCGACCGTTCTGCAGGTCGTGGACGTCGAGGGGGCCTCGGGGGACACGCTCTCTCTGCCCAAGGCTGTCTGGAAGCCTCGGGAGGGCCGAGCTACAGTGCCTTGGTGCACTGTAGCGTGCTCCAGAGCGCGTCTATGGCCGGCATGGTCGTGCCTGAGCTGTCCTGGCCGTGTCCTCTTGTGTCCAACCGTGTCTAGTGGGTAGAGGGAGTAGTAAAGAAAGGGGGAGGCAGTCTTGGATGCTCCAGGAGCCACTGGAGTGAGGAGGGAGGTGAGGGAGGAGAAGAAGGTGGCTGTCCACAAGGGTAAAAGTGGGGTTTTACCCCCTCCAATAATTGAGATAAGGTAGAGGAGAGTTACTGGAGGGTAGAGGATGATCAGGGGGAGCTGTGGTAAGAACTTGGGGCCATGGAGAAAAGTAAAAGAGGTTCAACCACTTGTTTTGGTAAATGAACAGAAGGTGTTTGATCAGGGTTTGGACTAGCAAATGACCTCCACTTGACATGGGACTTAACAGGATCAAATGTCACATATAATTAGGCTCCTATACCAAATTTGAGCTCATTTGGGCAAAGTGTCCAATGTAACTTTGGTGAACCCTAGAAATGAACAGAAATGGTTTCACCATGTTTCAGTCAAGAAAATCATCTCCCCTTGATGCACCACTTGGTGTAGCATCATCATTTGGGGTTATGAACATGCCCACAAAGTTTGAGGCTCCAGATAAAAAGTTTACAATGTAAAGTTGTTCAAATTTGCATTTGAACAGAAGTGGTTTTGGGGTGATCTGATCAAGTTGCTCTATTCCAAATCTTGTGCCATTTGGTCTAGATGCCTTATTAGGCCATTCTAGCATGTGCACAAAATTTTAGGGCATTTGGACAAGTTTGGCAATGTAGAGTTGCTCAAACTTCAAATATGGACAGAATGGTTTTGAAGGGGTTTGAGGATGTTTCCTTGATCTCCAATGCATTAGGCTTTGCAAGATCATCAAATATGTCATATATGACATGATAGAATTTCCCTGGAATTTTTGGAGAATATTTCCTTTGTAAATATTTCAAAAGCTTGAAATATCCAGAAAGGGTTTTGGAAGGATTTGTCCAATATTTTGAACATGACCATGTGTTGAAACTCTTATATATGGACAATATATGTCCTATGAGTCCCCCTGAATTTTGGCAAATATTTTTGAAATGATTAAATAATTTTCCCCTATTAAAGACCATTTCTGGCCTTAAGAAAAAGCTTTTAAATAAAATATAAAAACAACTTTTAAAATTATACTTTTGTGGTTTCTGGGAGTCCTATGTCTAATAGGATTCAAATAAACTTTTTGAAAGATTCTTCTCACCCTAAATAAGGTACTTGCAGTGCAAACCTCAATTTAGGGGTTTTTGGAAAACTAATTTTAGAAAATACCATTTGGCCAAAATATTTTTATAAGAAAATTCTATACTGGTCTATACACATGGCATGATCATTGGGAAAAGGTTTTGGGTCAAGTAGATGAAGTATAAGAGTTGGAGGATTTATTTGATTTTTAGAGCACTAGCAAACAGCAGACAAAAGTCAAATCAAGCAAAGTCAAAAACACTCAAAAGTTTTTGCAAATCCACATTTTTGACATGGAAACAAGCTTAAGCAATGTGACATGAAAATCAGGGTGTGACAGACCTACCCCCCTTACAAGAATCTCGTCCCCGAGATTCCCAGACTAGGCGTGGAAAGAAAGGCGGAGTCTTGGATACGGGGTAGTCTTCACTTCTTCTTGTCGGTTCTGCTTCCGAGTGGTGCTCCTTGAAATCTTGAAGTGCTTGATGGTATGGCTCCTTGCTTGATTTCGTCCTTGTTGGAGGTTGTTGAGGGGTCTCTTGCATAGGTTAGGTGGGGTTAGCTGTCAAAGGCTCGGTGATCGATGTCCTTGCGACCATCGGGCTAGCTAGGAGGTAAGAAGTACTTCCAGAGTGGGGGCTCGTGGAAGATTTGGTGCACGGAGGGTATCTCAGGTGGTAGACCTAGCTGGGGAGCCGTCTACCACATGACTTGCAGTGATTACAAAGGGTCCAATGAACCTTAGTGCGAGCTTCCCCTTGACGTGGAAACGCTTGTTTCCCTTCAGAGGAGTTACCCGCAGGTACACGTGGTCCCTGATATGGAAACTCAGGTTCCGACGGTGAGTGTCAGCATAGCTCCTTTGTCTTGACTTGGCTGCCTTCAAACGTTCTCCGACTAGTTGGACTTGCTCCTCCGCTGCGCGGAGAATATCCGGTCCAAAGACTAGTCCTTCTCCAGTCTCTGACCAGTTGAGGGGTGTGCGACATCAGCGTCCGTACAACACCTCAAATGGTGCCGTCTGAAGGCTCGACTGGTAATCTGTTGTTATAGGAGAACTCGGCAAAAAGGGGGACAATCCTCCCACTTAGCTCCATATGCCAAGACACAGGCTCGGAGTCATGACTTCGAGAATCTGATCGACTCGCTCAGTCTGACCTCCGGTCTGGGGGGGGGTGGAAAGCCGTGCTGAAAGATACTTGGTTCCCAAGGCTTCTCAGAACTTCTTCCAGAACCTTGAGGTGAACTGGGTTCCTCGATCTGACACGATCTCCTTGGAAAATGCCGTGAAGACTTACGATTCGTTCGATGTAGAGAGCTGCCAGCCGGTTGCCATCATAAGTGGTCTTGACAGGAATGAAATAGACCACCTTGGTCAGATGATCGACTATGACCCAGATAGAGCCATGTCCTCTTATCCGACCTTGGTAATCCAGCGATGAAGTCCATTCCGACTTTATCCCACTTCCACTCAGGAACCTTGAGTGGTTGAAGCAATCCAGCGGGTCGCTGATATTCAGCCTTGACCCTTTGGCACACATCACACCTTGCAACATAGGTTGCAAAATCTCTCTTTTCATCATGCGCCACCAGAATCGTGCCTTCGAGTCTTGATACAACTTGGTGTGAGCGCTCCTTCGACACGGAATTGCTCGGTTCCTCCGGGAGGAGTGGTTTGCAGATACGCCCGGTCTTCGACGCGGAAGTTTCTTCTTGATGACGGTGGTCGGTGTAGATCTTCCTTCTTGACAGGGCGGTCTTCAAATGTCTTCTATCCAGCTGTCCGTCTTTTCTTGTCTTCGGGCAGACAAGTAGGCCATGAAATAATGATGTTACCCAACTTGTCCACTTACTCCATGAGGTCTAAGGGGTACGCAAGGTAAGCTGGGGTATTGGTGGTGGTCTCGGAGGAGTATTGCAGAGGCCTTCCTGACTCTGAGTCAAGGCCCATGGTCAGAGCCTGACCAGGTTGTGGCTCGGTGGGCTTAAGGGTTTCAAGGATTCTAGTGAGTGAATGAACTTATATCATCTTATCCTTAAGCACAGTTTCTGAGATGCCAATAGCTCTATCTAGTACTCCGAACGGAAAAGCAGCCTCTCGCATAGACCAACTTTAATCACCACTCATTGCCATACATATCCTCATGACTCTCAAGAGACGGTCTCACCAAATTATACTTGTCTAAGATCCCCAAATCCATATGTTCGTCTACCTCTAAAATCCAAAGGTAGATCATACATGCTGCTGAGCTGAGATTAAACTCCATAATCCACGCACTCAGCCTATCTTGCAAGGCTCAAGATAATGCATCTCTATTCTAAGGAAACACGTCATATGCCACTCCAAGATTTGTTTCCTTCCTATGGATCAACTCCAATAGCCCGGTAATTCCATCAATCACCACATAATCCAACAATCCTACAAATCCAACGTCTACGGCGTTCCACAAGATATCAAATCTCTATAATACCCAAATACTTGGAAGGTCTATGCATCACGATAGTATGTCCACCAAATTCCCATTATCCGGGTCAAGTAAACTCCAAGATCACGACTATATAGATCCCTAAATCAACTTCGACAAATAATCCAATCTCCTAGGTTATTGTCCATCGAGAAGCATGATATCATAATCAGGATCATAGGCCTAAATCCAGTCTTACTCCGAATCATGCAGACTTATCCAGCATTATACCAACCAGAATCACCTACATAAATCCAAATCTCATGCCCATCAGGCACTCCTACATATTTCCCAAAGTCATGATCTCACCAATATGAAAACCTCACAATCCATCAAAGTCTCAGATAGTTCCTCGAAGTCACTGATATAAACCACCAAGTCATCTGTCCAACATACTCGAACTAGTCTATCTATGGCATCGTCAGACCTCGTGCTATGTCAGGATGAAAATGTGCTCACTCATCGAGTCCACTAGCTCCTTTACGAACCCAGTGTCGTGCAAGGTTACAAAGGCTTAACAGGTTCTCACGCTTTACCATGAGTTAGGCACATGGTTAAGGATTCGTGCTGGAGTGTCTCGGGAAGTCTCGAAGGGTCTAGGAAAAGGGGTTACTGGTCTGGGGGGTTAAACATAACTCTACGGGGTTGCACTTGGTCACGGGGGTTGTAGCAGAAGTCTTCAGTGCCAGTTGGCTGTCGAGGTAGGATCCTTGGTGCATCTTGTCTTGCGGGTCTTCAGTTGGGGAGAGAGAATAGAGGGAAGAAGCAGCGTAGAGGAGGGAAATGCCTAAAGGGGGTTCTATAGTGCAGGTGCAACAAACAGGTGCAAAAAGGCAGAAACAAAAGAAGCAAGGCAAGGGAGGTGATATAGCCATGCACTTGTTGCCTGAGGCAAAAGTGCGACTTATATCAAAACACAAACGAATAAAAACAAACAACACACAATCATGGTTCTATTCGAACCATCATATGGACTCGACTGCGCATAGGGGGTACACGACTCATCCTACCCTAGGGGTTCTCGGACTCAGTGTCGTGACTTGTGCCTCGTGCAGTCTTCTGAGCTTCCTCGGATGTTGCTATGCCCCTTGTAGTTGCTCGATGAATGATCCGGGTTGATCCTAAAGAATCTTCGACAACTTCTCGCCTGATGAGGTGATGTGGTGAAGGTGCCTCCTTGTAGCTGGCGTTGACCTGGTCTTCTCTTGTCTCTTTAACCATGACGATCCCTTGTGCCTTCTGGGGCGTCGAGGGTACCAGGTAGGCAATCCATATGTGATGACAATAACAAGGCATAATAGAGGTCCACCATGTCGGGTTCGTTGATGAAAACATCGACACCAAGAGCAGGGAATGAAGAGAACCGTTTTCTTGCTCACTATATTGAGGCGGACCAAATGGCAAGGTTCTCAATTCACCGGTGGTTGCCGATACAACAACGGTAGTGACATGATTACTCTATTAGCGATGTATATCATGATTTTACATAACCTATACCCTGGTCATGGTAGGCCAACGTTGCATCTTCTTGGGGGCTCTCGTCAAGGGTGTCCCCCATCTTTTGGGTCTTCATGTCCTTATCCATCGAGGATGTAGCTTATGTTGGTATCATCTTGTCGTGGTGTCACCAATCTTGTGTGCAAAAGTGGTGGGTGAGTGTTCGGCAAGGTGCACTCCACGAGGATTACAGAAAATCCAGTGGTCAGGGGCATAGGGGTTTTAGCGACCAAGGTTTTGAAGGGGAAGAGATCAAGTATAGCCTAGTTTTTGAAAAACTGAGAAGGGAAGAGAAGTATAGATAGTTTTGAAAACTAGTAGTAGTTTTGGAAAATAGTTTTACCTTAACTAACAACCATGCTAACTAAGGCTTCCTACAGTCAGGATGGCTCTGATACCAGCTCTGTGGGGACCCCGACTCGTAAGTCATGATCACCGAATGCACGTGTACAGTGATCCCAGAGATCAATGCTCACTGAACACACAGAAGCTGAATAACAAGAGTCTTACATCCTTACATACCGTGTTACACAAATAGGACCATAATGGTCAAGT
The DNA here is from genome assembly GCA_902687465.1 of Secale cereale. Taxonomy (NCBI): domain Eukaryota; kingdom Viridiplantae; phylum Streptophyta; class Magnoliopsida; order Poales; family Poaceae; genus Secale; species Secale cereale. Next base: position 785,951,356 of record LR738715.1, on the reverse strand, counting down.
CTTGAGTATATCATCGCAGCGGAAAATCTTCAAAGGTAACTGGGACCCATGCCATCTGCCTTAACCCTACAGGCATTCTGACTGGGAAGCGTCCTAGCTCGCATGGTCGTCTCCAAAGAACTCTTCCTCATAATCCTGCTCTTCCATGCCTGGCCAATTAAATAACCAGTGGCAAGCCAATGAGTATATTGAATGTACTCGCAAGCAACCCAAGTGTGGTAACGGAATAATTATGCAAGGCTCTACTACTAAATTGGTAGTTTTGCGGAAAGCTAGTTTTTCATGTGCAAGTATGATCAACATATAACAAGGGCATGCATGTGTCTGTAACAAGTATCAGTAGGTCACAGACATCATTATCGAGAAAGAGTTGTAATCAACATATGCACAGCTCATTGTGACTTCCTCACAATCATATCAACAATATCTCTGAATCGTGTTGTTTCCCAGAAACTTAAGGACATAGTCTAAGTAGCACCACCCAACTGTCCTTGACCGTGGACACGGCTATTCGAATAGTTTGACATTCTGCAGAGGTTGCGCACTTTACCCACAAGATCCGGGGAACTTCCGTGTCATCCACGACCCGCGGTACCTCAAGTACCCGGGGTAAGCACCCGATCACTACCTTTCCCTAGACGACACTAACATAGAGTCCACTCGATTGGTAGCAGCCCCGTGCCAAACATTTCACATCTCAAGGTTGTGGAGACTCGCTCCGAATTCATCACATATCACAAGCACGGGGTACCAACGGTGTGTCCGGTGCCCTGTAAAAACAGTCATGGCCGCCTATCCAAGCACGACCCCGTCCCGAGAGTGACCTCATGTCACCCCCGTCACTAGTAATGCGGGCACCATGCTAGTATCGACCTAGGTAATCAATAATGCCCCGTCCCATAAGGGGTAGTGTGGTTGCACATGTAAGGTTGGAATGGTAGTCACACATAAATCTAATCCATCTCTGTAAACAACACTTTCGTCAAGCCTCGGCACACTACTTCTTCACCAAGTAGTGCCCTAGCTCCTCATCATCTCCCAGGGGCATTAGTGACACCCACTGGGTCATTTGCAAGTATGTCAGACCACATTTGTTTCACTCAATGCATAACCCCGACCCATTTTTGCGTAGCCAACTACTATAGCATACATCTATCTACTCCCACCCACATAACCCTCATAGTAAGGTAGGGTCATGTTTGATGCAAGTTTCAACAGTAAGGTAACAGGGGTAGCAACCAAAGTGGTTTCTACCTCAACATGATTCCGATGCATTGAATATAAAGGTGCTATGAGACATGCATAAAAAGGGTTTCTCGAACATGGTCAAAGGGCTGCTTGCCTTATACTTCAGAGTCTTCAAATCTTCTGGTCCATCTCCGAATATTCCGTTTATTACGTCAACTAACGATGGAAACAATCATAATAAGCAACACAATCAAAGCAACAATAAAAGTGCTCTAAAAATAGGAGTTGGACTTTTCTAGGATACCTCTGGTCATATTAGAAATGACCAAGGTGGTTTCATAGGTGTTGGATTAATAGGTAGTTGGGAACATTTCAATATGATGGAATCAAGGGTTTTATGGATTTGGAAAAAGTATACAGAAACATTTTCTTGAATGATGAGCAAAGGTACCCACCATCAAGTCATGATTTTAGAAGCATTTAGGAGTTGGTTTCACTGGATTTGGAATTCAAATGAATTTCCTAGGATTTTGCAAAGCTGAAAAATAGGAAGAAATGTCTCAATAATTGGTGGGGCACAGAAACTATCATTAAAAATGTTCCAAAACTAAGTTTGGACATGACAAGCATCTAGGAACTTGAATCACTTCATTTGGATCAATATTGAGCTCTCTGTGATTTTCTAAAGTTAATCACAGAAAGTGGAAAATGGGCATTTGATAAATATTTGTATAGGAAAAGTTTCTGGAATAATGTGCATGTGGCACCATGTGATAGGGCATGATTTTAGAAGCTACCAGAAATTTGAATCATGCCATTTGGAGTTTATATGAATATTTGGGAAATATTTGAAGTTGACAGAATAAAGAAAAAGAAAAAGAGAAGGGGTTATACCCTATCTTGCACTCTGGGCGAAAGATAGCCGCTGGGCTGGCCCAGCGGCTCGGCTGCGGCGAGAGGAGGCGACGCAGAAGGCGTATCCCGGGAAGACGCCACCCCGTGGGGCAAGCGAACCGGCCCGAAGCCGTTTCCACTTAACCCGACGGGTGGGCCGGCTCAGTTGGCACAGCCGCTGACGGGCGGGGCCCCCCCTGCCAGCTGGTGGGGAGGTCGTCCCCTACCTCTCGCCTGAGGCAGAGGAACGACGGGGAGGCCCGGCCTCGCTGGCCGCCGGCGCCACGCCGCCAGCTTGCGCCGGTCGGAGACGGGGGCGGTGCCGCGCGGCCCGGCCGCGCCCGGAGGAGGGGTTAGGGGCGAGGCAGCGTCTCCCTTACGCGCGCGCGGCGAGGTCGGAGCAAGGCTCGGCCGCCACCTGTGCCGGTGATTCCGGCCACCTCCGGCGGTGTGCGGCGCACCGGAGTACCCAGGAAGGAGTGCCGCATCCATCCAGATGCTCAGGGGAGGTCGGGGGAGGCCCGAAGAGGTGAAGGGCCGAATGGCCGTGGAAGGGGCCGCGGCGGCACTCCGGCCACGGAGGAGGTAGGAGGCCACGGGAGGGAGGTTGGGGATGTCTGGGAGGTGCACGGAGAAGAGGAGGATCCAGAAGAAGCAACGGGCGCTCGGGGGAAGGGCTTTATATAGGGCAGCCGCGGTGCACCGTGGGCGCGGTCCAGGGCGCGCACGGCGAGCTCGTGGAGAGAGAGGAGGAGGGCCGGAGAGGATAGGGCCGACCGTTCTGCAGGTCATGGACGTCGAGGGGGCCTCGGGGGACACGCTCTCTCTGCCCAAGGCTGTCTGGAAGCCTCGGGAGGGCCGAGCTACAGTGCCTTGGTGCACTGTAGCGTGCTCCAGAGCGCGTCTATGGCCGGCATGGTCGTGCCTGAGCTGTCCTGGCCGTGTCCTCTTGTGTCCAACCGTGTCTAGTGGGTAGAGGGAGTAGTAAAGAAAGGGGGAGGCAGTCTTGGATGCTCCAGGAGCCACTGGAGTGAGGAGGGAGGTGAGGGAGGAGAAGAAGGTGGCTGTCCACAAGGGTAAAAGTGGGGTTTTACCCCCTCCAATAATTGAGATAAGGTAGAGGAGAGTTACTGGAGGGTAGAGGATGATCAGGGGGAGCTGTGGTAAGAACTTGGGGCCATGGAGAAAAGTAAAAGAGGTTCAACCACTTGTTTTGGTAAATGAACAGAAGGTGTTTGATCAGGGTTTGGACTAGAAAATGACCTCCACTTGACATGGGACTTAACAGGATCAAATGTCACATATAATTAGGCTCCTATACCAAATTTGAGCTCATTTGGGCAAAGTGGCCAATGTAACTTTGGTGAACCCTAGAAATGAACAGAAATGGTTTCACCATGTTTCAGTCAAGAAAATCATCTCCCCTTGATGCACCACTTTGTGTAGCATCATCATTTGGGGTTATGAACATGCCCACAAAGTTTGAGGCTCCAGATAAAAAGTTGACAATGTAAAGTTGTTCAAATTTGCATTTGAACAGAAGTGGTTTTGGGGTGATCTGATCAAGTTGCTCTATTCCAAATCTTGTGCCATTTGGTCTAGATGCCTTATTAGGCCATTCTAGCATGTGCACAAAATTTGAGGGCATTTGGACAAGTTTGGCAATGTAGAGTTGCTCAAACTTCAAATATGGACAGAATGGTTTTGAAGGGGTTTGAGGATGTTTCCTTGATCTCCAATGCATTAGGCTTTGCAAGATCATCAAATATGTCATATATGACATGATAGAATTTCCCTGGAATTTTTGGAGAATATTTCCTTTGTAAATATTTCAAAAGCTTGAAATATCCAGAAAGGGTTTTGGAAGGATTTGTCCAATATTTTGAACATGACCATGTGTTGAAACTATTATATATGAACAATATATGTCCTATGAGTCCCCCTGAATTTTGGCAAATATTTTTGAAATGATTAAATAATTTTCCCCTATTAAAGACCATTTCTGGCCTTAAGAAAAATCTTTTAAATAAAATATAAAAACAACTTTTAAAATTATACTTTTGTGGTTTCTGGGAGTCCTATGTCTAATAGGATTCAAATAAACTTTTTTAAAGATTCTTCTCACCCTAAATAAGGTACTTGCAGTGCAAACCTCAATTTAGGGGTTTTTGGAAAACTAATTTTAGAAAATACCATTTGGCCAAAATATTTTTATAAGAAAATTCTATACTGGTCTATACACATGGCATGATCATTGGGAAAAGGTTTTGGGTCAAGTAGATGAAGTATAAGAGTTGGAGGATTTATTTGATTTTTAGAGCACTAGCAAACAGCAGACAAAAGTCAAATCAAGCAAAGTCAAAAACACTCAAAAGTTTTTGCAAATCCACATTTTTGACATGGAAACAAGCTTAAGCAATGTGACATGAAAATCAGGGTGTGACAGTATACCATATCTACTAGAAATGATCTAAGGCCGGGCTGAGTTTGGTAGCCATTTGAGCGGTCGTTCGTCGGTGCCGGCTCAGTTTGGCTCAGAAATTGGGGAGCTCCTATTCGGTGCTGAAAGCGCCACTGGCACCAGCGTGCGACCCCTAATGGGCCAGCACAGCAACCTGCGAGGAAAACACACACAAAGAGAAAAAGTAAGCTGATAAATGTGCAACCTGGGATTCGGACCAACATGGGTCGGCTGAGGACTTGACGCGACAACCAATGGACCAAGATCACTTAGTTCTCAACAAACAGAAAACAGTGTTGTTTAACACTTCGTTTGGTACAACATTAACATATATTTTTGGGCCTATATAAATCATTTAAAAAAGAAAATGTAAAATTGAAAAAACATAGATTTGCCATAAAAAAAGATCACCGGTATGGAAAAACAGTTCAATTTTCGGAAAAAGTTCATGGACATAAAAAAAATATCGATTTGTTCAGAAAAGTTCACAAAACTGAAAAAAGTTCACCAATTTTTTAAAAGGTTAATCAATTTTGAAATAGTTCACAAAACTGAAAAAATTACATTGATTTTTTAAAAAGTTCATCCAATTTGAAAAAAGTTCATCGAATTAGATTGTTTTTAAAATCATTGATTTTTAAAAATGGTTCCTCAATTTTGAAATAAACTCGTTCAACTTAGCAAAAGAAAAAGAATTAAAAAGCAAACAAAAGAAAAATGAAAACATAAAAAGGAAAAAGGATAAAAATAAAATAGTAAAGAAGATACACTTAAGTAGAGAACGATTGACTGGGAGGTCGCTGGTTCGAAATCCGTCGCCCGCATGTTGATTTATTTGTTTTATATACATAAAGAAAGAGGAAGATGGGCCGAACCCAACTAGCCGCGCCCTCCAGGCGCCTGGTTGCCACCGGGCCCGCGCCGTGAGCCAACCTGGTTCGGTGTTGCCGTTGGGCCAGTGACCCGTCAAAATGACTGAGATGGCCCCTCGGTTTTATCAACAATATGGTGCCAGATACGCCCTGCAATACATTGGTAGACACAAATCCCCATGTGGTGCAATGGCTGTGATATTGGGTGCATCTGAGCCTAGGATGAGAAACATAACTTCGAAAGATCACCTATTAATTGGCAGTAATCAGAAAGCTTACTCCATTGACTAGAAACTTCCAATTTTAGTCATGAACATCTGGCTTGTGGCCAATATTAACCAAAAACTTTTAGGCATGAAGGTCTCACTTCAAACCAATCGAGTTGTTGCTAATAATAAATGAATATGTCAAGAACTGAGCGTCGCTCAATTGGCTAGCAGCCTCTGTGCTTAGCACACATGGGTTTAAGGTCAGGCCTCCCTGCAGTGCTTGGTATTTCTGCAATTGATAACATAATACTATTGGCTTGAAAATATCACTAATATATATTTTTAAGTTGGTTGATAATTGAACAGATCAATTATATAGTCTTATTTTTGTGTGTGGGAAGATCAATCATATAGTCAGTTCTAGCTTTTCAAATTTCATTTTATTCTGTTCCTCTGCAAGCCTACACATGCATGCCATGTAGTAAATTACAACAAAGAAATGAATATCAAGGCAATCAATAGATCAGTCTACAGAAGGTATTAGACTTCAAATGTTGCTATGTATTTTACGCATGCTACACGCTTTCTTATCTCCAGCCAAACTGTGACTGATAGCAGATCAACACTTACATAACCATGATATTGGCTTCAAAACACAGAGTGTTGCGTTATACTGCAGTATTGATGAATCAACAACATATGGCCAGTTCTAGCTCTTCTAACTTAGATTCTACCAGATTGCATGCTCATGATGTACAATGCATTGCAACAAATAAATCAGCATTAAGAGGATCACAAAATCATCTACAAGATGAAATAGAAGGCCATGCAGGGCAAGCATCACTCAGCACTAGAATGACCTACTTTAGATCAAATCTGGCAACATGAGATGAGACATAAAAATACGGAAACACTATTTGGTGAACGTCAGATATCCGGCACTCCCTAGCGGCCTGAATCGCGGCGCGAGGTTGGTATCACGACAGGTTTCCTTAGTTTTCGCTGTGACCAACTCTGTGGCGACCACCCCTGTTTTTATTGTTCGCCACAAAAACTTCCTCCGGAGGGACGCAGAGGGGGACCCATATTCCATGACCTACGCAGAGAATAGAGAAGAAACCTGTGGCCCTCCTTCCCTGCGCTAGTTTTGAGCCGGCGTATATGCGCAGCGATGCTTCACTATTTATGTTTGTTTTTTTCTTCTAAAATTGTTCGTGATTTCAAAAAAAAAAAAATCAGGTTCAAAACAATCACAAATTTTAAAACTATTACTGGATTATTAAATTTTAAAAAATGTTCCCATTTTTTATAAACAAAATCTCAAATTTGATTTTTTTTATTTAATTTTTTCCCCACATTTTAAAATTGGTAATAAATTTGGCAAAACTGTTTACAATTTGAAAATTGTGCAAATCTAGAATTGTTCCTGAATTCAAAATTTTCAGAAATTTCAAAAATCATTTCCAAAATTCAAAAAGTTTTCCTATTAGAAAAGTACACAAATTTTTAAATGTTCTCAGATTCCAATAATGTCCCCTAAATTCTAAAATTATTATCCAATTTAAAACAATTGTTCCTGAACTTCAAAAAAAATTCAGAATCTTACAAGAAAAATTAAAATAAAAAGGTAAGAAGAAATAGAAAAGAGAAAATAGTAAAGAAAAAACAGAAAAAGAAAGAAAAAACCAATTCTGGAAAGGTTCTAGCCAAAACCAGTGTGTAGGCAAGCGTGAATGGGATGGCCCATATACTACAAGGGCGCTCGCGTGTCACCCACGAGGGGTGCACGTTTCATGTCTACCCCCTACAATACGGTGGGGATAGGATCCACCGCACGAATAGTGGGGAACGAATCCACAACCTCTTAAGCAATGAGGGCATGTACAATGATTTTATCTTAAAAGTGTCACGTAGAATAAATGATGAGGTAGAGGAAAGAGGAATCATAAAAGAAGGTTTGTCTTCTTTTATTTAAGAGAAGACAAGAGATGATTTCTTAGCATAATTTGTCTCATCTTGTTTTTAGGAACAACTAATTATTAAAGATAAGGCTAAAAGATGATCCATTGTAGATACCTTTTTTTGTCATATCTAATTTACATGCAAAACTTAAGATAAAACTATCTTATCAACCATTGTACATGCCCGGACAGGGCGTTCACATCGACTGAAGTTGCTTTTTTTTGAAGAGAAAAATAAGTTTTTCGTCCCTCAAGTTCCCAAAAAATAGAGACTTGGTCCTGCAAGATTATTTTTACATACATTTGATCCTTCAAGTCTCAAAACCAGCTAAGTTTAGTCCAAAACCAAATTCTGACTCGGTTTGACCGGGTTTAGACGGGTGAACAGTAAATTTTAAAAAAAATAGTTCAAGAAAATCTGATTTTTTTTTGTCATCCAGTATGCTTACATGCGCAAGATGTGTGCCAAATTTCCTGGTCTTTAGACACTCAAGGCGCCCGTGGCAAAAAAAAATCCACTCCCTATGAACAGCAAATTTGAAAAATATAGCCAAAAAATCTGATTCTTTTTGGGGGTCAATATACTGGGGTGCACAAGGCCCATGCAATTTTTTTGGCATCTTTCAACATTCGAGAAGCTCATGGCAAAAAAAAATTGGCTATTTTTTGTGAGCGATATTTTGTTTTTTTTCATGAGCCCCTCGAATATCCAAAGATGCCAAATATTTTGCACCCGCCTTGCGAACCCCGGTATATTGAGCTCCAAAAAAGTCAGTTTTTTTATTTTTCTTTGCTATTTTTTCTAATTTATTGTTCATTGAGAGTATATTTTTTCCCACGGGCGCCTCGAGTGTCGAAACACCAGGAAATTTGCCGCGCACCTAAAGTAAATTGTATGAAAAAGTTTCAGATTTTCTTGAACCGTTTTTGATTTTTTACCTAATTTACTGTTCATCCGGTCAAACCCGGTCAAAGTATGGGCGGTTAAGATCTGGTTTTAGACTAAACTTAGCTGGTTTTGAGACTTGAAGGACCAAATGTATACCAGAAAATCTTGAGGGACCAAATATGTACTTTTGGGGAACTTGAGGGACGAAAAACATATTTTTCTCTTTTTTGAACTATATGACTGAATTTGTCTTCTGAACAATGTAGTAAAAGTTGCAATATATGCTTTGAATGTTATTTTAAATTCGTTTTTTCACTTCATTTTTTTCTTCTAAAAATCAGGTTTTTTTTTTGAAAGAACAAAAATCCATAAATTTTCAAGGGGATTTTTTTTAAAACTTGCCATCTGCATTTTATTTATAGGTAGAACGGAAATTTCTCTAAGAAAAAACCATGACTCCTTTTGGTCTTCCCAAACACGGCTTTCTCACACGACATTTTTAATTATCTAGAGCATGACAATTTAATAATTAATAATATGACATTTTTCTTAATAAGAGGATGGTAGTTTTATGAACTAAGAGCATGCCATTTTAATAACTAATAACATGACATTTCTATAAATAAAATAATGGTAGTTTTATTAATTTAGAACATGACATTTTAATAAATAAAAACATGACATGTTATTAATAAGAGGATGATAGTTTTATTATTATGAGCATGACATTTATTAGTCAATAATATAATATTTTTATTTTTAAAAGATGTCATTTTTATTTTATATGTAATGTAAAAAAAGTGGCCATGAAATTTCTTGGGTGTGATTTTATTTAATGATTTTGGAAACCAAAATATACTAGAATCTAATTGGCGCTTCTGCAGATAAATATTTTTTATATAGAAGATGGCCGTTTTTTAAGTGCATGGCAATTTTATTTTATTTTCAGATCACACGGCCCTTCTTTTATTTATTTTTATCAAAATCCTTGTAAATTTACAAATTAGAGCAATTAAAGTTGATAAAGTAGAATGGCATTTTTCTTAATTCAAATCATGGGAATTATGGTCCTTTTTTATGACATGTTTTTCCCAAAAGCAATGTTCATTGAGCCTATTGGCAGTGCGAACGTATCACTGGATGGCACCCTACCCTAGCGAAAAGCCGAAAGCGCCATTTATAGGGTGTTTTGTTAACTGACGCACACCCACTCTAAAGAAAAGGGGCGGGCTTATGTAAGTTTTTTTGTCACTTTTGTAGGCTCCATTATTTTTTTCAGGTGGTAATCTTTCTGTTTTTCAACGAAGGTTTTTGTAGTGTTTTCACTATTTTTTTGTTTTCTTATTTTTATTTTATTTTTATTATTTTTTCAGATTTTCTTTTTCATTTTCATTTTTTTTGAAAATTTTCAATTTTCATGAACTTTCCACAAACTCATGAAGAATTTCCTGAAATTCTTGAACCTTTTCATCTCAAATACGTGAACTTTTTAAAAATTCTTGAACAATTTTGCAATTTTGTGAACTTTTTTCCTCAAGAGAATATTTTCAGATGTCTTCAAGAACCAAAGATCTTGGTTTGTCCTATCATAAAAAGTAAGAGAAGACAATGGTAGGATATATATCTAATCCACATAATGCCAGATCAAAGACTAGTTTATTCTTCATGAATAGATGTACAACCTTCTCTTGGAAGTCGACAGAATAAACTTTGATGGCAAGGTCCAAATCATTCTGAAACCACTGCTTTGTGTGAACTATCATATGATTGTGTATGGTGTTCAGGGACGGAGCCATGAATCTTGGTAGAGTGGGGCCAATAGAAGAGGCAAGAGGTTGGAGGGGGCCAAACAGATAAATCTTGAGCATTTGAGCTAACAGTACAGGGGTGCATTCAGAATTTTTAAAACCGGGGGGGGGGGGGGGGG
>LR738715.1:785919720-785940835 GCA_902687465.1 Secale cereale | reverse complement strand
GGGGGGGGGGCATGGCCCCTACACGCCCACCCCTGGCTCCGCCCCTGATGGTGTTGTAGAAAGATGAACTTTGTTGAAAGTTCAAGTGAAATTGGTGAGCTGGAATCAGCCACCATCATCCATGAAGGTAATGCTACATGTATTACACAAATGCAAACATGTTATAAGAGTAATATTACAAAGCATATTGCTCCTAAACTATTTTATCCCCTTGAGTTGCAGAAAAATGGGAAATAAATAATTTGCAAATGAAATCGTGTGACAATCTCGCTGATTTGTTTACAAAGTACTTACTAAGTTCTTTATTTGCGGAATATATTAACGAAATTCGTATGAGACGACTTTGGAACTTGTAAAGTATTGGGGGAGTGACCCCAGAATTATATTTTGTTCATGATCTTTCGATCATTAATATTGCACTCTTTTTCTTTATGACTTTTTTTGTTCCTCATGGAAGGTTTTTAATGAGGCAATAGTAATACAAGAATTGTGATATGTCAGTTTCTCCTTATTATTCCACAGTTTTCTAGAAAGAGTTTTTCATGCATATTACGTATATCTTCTCATATTTTTCATGCTAGGAGGAATGTTAGGAAGTGCATGTTAATTAAACGGAAATCTACCCATGTGTTATTATCTCCAGAGAGGTGCATCCCTTTCCAATCTCTATAGCAACGGACACATCTCTTCGTGTGTGTCGCTTAGAACCATTGCGTCTGGGCAATGCACCCCTCTAAAGGGTATATGTACATGTAGTCATCATTATCGGTAACACAATGTCATTCTTATTATTTCATATTGTTTCTTTACAATAAGGACGTAGAACAACGATGATTTAGAATTTTGTGTATTATATTTATGTGAAATGCAATCAATATTTTGGACCATTACATTTGAATCTGGTTCATATCTTCCTTCCGCTAGATCTATAAATTAGAAACATAGCGAGTCTTTCGCACATGCGCTGCTAGGAGACAAACACCTTCTTCAACACCACATGAATGAAATTAAATAATGGTCTTCTATATATTCGGTTGTACGACTTTAGGCAACCGACCTTTTGCCGGCTGAGCAATTTTTTTATAAATTCAAATCAATCTTTGGACAGTTGGATCCGAATCAATTAAATAATGACCTTCTATATAGTTGTTTGAATGAACTTTCGCAACCAGCCTTTTGCCAGTTGAGCATATTTTATATAAATTCAAATCAATCTTCCAACAGTTGGATCGGAATCAATTAAATAATGACCTTCTATATAGACGTTTTTACGAATTTATGCAGCCAACATTTTTTCAGCGAAGAATTTTTTTCAAGTTAATCTTTGGACCGTTGGATCTGAATCGGGTTTCTATCTTCAATCTGATTCCCTGTTGTGTACATCTCTAAAGCCTAAGCCTAGTCATCCATCATTTTTTCAAATGTGTCACCCTTCTTGTATCCTCTTCTTGACCTCATTTCTCGCCCCTCTCCACCTGTTAGTTGATGTCATCTCCTTGTCTTTAACGTCTCCACGCCTATGTTTACAACATCTCCACCATCTCCCACCGTGCTCACCTAAGTCAGCCACAAACCCTTGGATACAGTACAACCCACATATATTGTTCATTTTTCAAATCTATGTATCTAATTTCAAGCTTTCATATGCAACACTACGAACTATTTTTCTTATTGTCGAACAATTGATCCAACAAATTCAGCAAAAAGCTAAACTAAAAAAAAGGAAACACATCCCTTATATCTATTGAAAAAGTTTTTTTTTATCGGAGCCGGGAGCTACTGGTGAAGCATCCATCGTTGATTCTTAATGTTCAGATGTGTGCAGGCATTGAGCGTATAATGTCGGAAAGATTCGTTTGTGCAATGCATTTCTATATACAACTGGCACCTTCTGACAAATACCTGACCACGTCCCCACTACTTTTATATCTAGTACTGCATGCATACTCACAGTCCTCTTCACCCATAGAGAAACTAGAATTTATTTTCTTGTGAGATATTAATTCACCAATATATAAACAAAAATCTGGTTATTTCATATTTTTATATATCTGAGTTCCTGACAACGAGATCCTTAAAACAAGACAAATCTTGAATATATTTTAAACGAGTTTCAAAAAACCTATTTTACTCATTAAAAAACAGTTTCACTCATTTCAATGAACAAAGTTTACTCATTCCAAACAAATTATGGCACTAATTTGAAAATACAGATTCACTCATTTACAGAATGATTTCACTATTTTGAAAAAAAAAACTCCGTCCGAAAATATTTGTCATCAAAATGGATAAAAAAAAGATGTATATAGAACTAAAATACGTCTCGATACATTCCCTTTTATCAATTTTGATAACAAGTATTTCCGGACGAAGGGAATACTAAGTTTCAGTCTTTTGTAAAATATGACAGTGAGATATGTTTTTGAAGTATTGAAATCAGTTCTTTGATAGTTGAAATAACCGTTCACTCATTGTGAAATATAAAATTGGAATTGGAATAACTGAAATGACATTGCAAAAAAATCAAATTATTTATGCCACTCTTTTGAAATACTAAGTTTCGGTACTATTTTAAAAAAAATTGTTAGTGTATGGTTTTTATTGGATTGAAATCTTCTTTTTTGAAGAATTGAAATCAGTTCTTTGAGAGTTCAAATAATCAGTTTCAATCATTGTGAAAAACGAAATTAAAATTGGAATAACTGAAATGACATTGCAAAAAAAAAATTCATTCATTTTCAAACACAGATTTTACTTATTAAAAAAACAGTTTCACTCATTCAAAAACATATTACGCTCGTCTCAAAAGACTGATTTAAACACCGATTTCACATATTTGAAAACACATATTTCATTTGTTTCAAAAAACTAGTTACACTAATTTCGTAAAACTGATTTTACTGATTTCAAAAAACTATTTCATTATCTTAAAAATGATTTCATTCATCTGAAAAAAAAAACAAGTTTCATGTATTTTACACCCAAAAATGTCTAATGTGTATGAAAAACATATTCCACTCATTTACTTTTTTTGGTTCACTCAATTCTAAGATCATATTTCACTATTTTCCGAAAGCCGATTTCAGTTATTTCAAACATTGAAATTTAAAAATGTTTGAATATATACAAGATTCAGCTTGTTCTAAAGGTCTTGGCTCCAGGAGTTCAAGACGAGATTATTGTTTTGAAGATGTGAACAATCTAAATAGTGAAAAGAGAATTAAAAGTAATTTATTTGAGATAGAGAAGAGAGATAATGTCAGAGACATGCATGTCATAGTTTGTACCATGAACAGTAAAAACAGAGAAGCAGGACGATGCGTGTATCCTTTGGTGCATGGTGCGACCCAAGATAGAGAAATACGAACTTCAAATAAATAGAATATTGCAAAAGAAAAATCAGATACTCTATGCAGTGACGTATTATGATTGGTTGTAGTCCGCCGGTACCTCCCGGCACCCGTAAAAAGAGGTTTGCTCTATATCCATGTCATGGAACCATCGCCCTATCACCCCCGTCGACAACAACAACAAAAAAGTGAAGAAAACAAAACTAAAAAATGTCGACTCTAGTAGGTTTCAGAAAGAAACAAAATGCTGACTCTAAAACTATTCCTCCCGCATCACGAAAAGTTGACGCAGATGCTGCCGTTCTTGGCGCTTCCGCACGCCGGGCACGCCTGCGCCGCGGCCGCGCACGGCGCGCACACGCAGAGGTGGCGGCACGGCAGCAGCAGCACAACCGCCGCGCCAGGGCACGCCTTGCACCTTCCTGCTCCCGTCGCGGGACGCTCCACTTCCGGCGTGCCCACCTCCTCCTCCGCGCAGAGGGGCACCTGGTTCTCCCCCCAGCAGCACGACTCGGCGTCGTCCTCCTGACCGTGGCGGCATCCACCGGCACCGACCGCCTGGGCATCGAGCGCCCGCTGAAGGTCGCCGCGGAGCACGTTGGCCGTGGCCTCGTGGGACTGCGCGACGTCGCGCCACATCTGAGCCTCCATGAAGAGGTGCCGAAGGCGCTCCTCGAGCGCCAAGTTCATGCTCCTGACCCGCTCAATCTCCTCGTCCTTGGCCTTGAGCCGCTTCGCCGCCCTGGCCTCCACGGCCGAGACGATATGCCTCGCGTGGCTCTGCGTCTGCTCCGCCAAAGTGGTCCACATCTTTTTCGCCTGCATCGTCGACCACGGTTAACATAAGCTAAGAAATTAAAGCCTGAAACGCAAAGTATCGATCGGTACATCAGTACATGCATGGTGGAGATTTGATCATGGGAACTTACATGTTTAAGCAAGATGCGGTCGACGGCGATGGTCTCCTCTTGCGCGTGGGCCGCAAGAACGTCGGCAGCGCCGAGCACCGACAACTGCTCGTCGCGCCTCCTCTTCTTGGTGATCATTTCCTGAGCACCGGCGGGCCTCACGCCCGCAGCCGTCGCCAAGAACTCCGAATACTGATCCGCTGCCGACGTCGCCGCCACTGGCGCCGGTAGCGTGAAGAGGTCCGCGTACGGCTGGCATCCCTGCTGGCTCGGCACCGTAGCGCCGTAACAAGGCCTCGGCATGGCAGCGGCGGAGGCTCCCGCCAGGTTGGCGAGCTGGTGGTGACCGCCGCCGTCGCCGGTGGTGAGTAACATGTGGCGCAGGCGTTGCAGGTCCACGGAGGCCATGGCGATTGATGGGGCGCGCGGGTCGTCCGCTAGCTTCCTATAAATGCAGCCAAGGCAAGGCGATGCGTCCCTGGCCGGAGTTAGTCAGATGTGGTGGGAGGTGCGGTCATCGATCGGCGAGGGGACGGGCGGGCAGGGTGGCAAAGAAACGAGGTCCGTAGATGGCAGGCAGCCGAGTATTTATGGTGCGTGACCGGGTTTTGGTTGACGTCCACGTCGATCTCCCCTGGCCTGGGCCTGAGTGAGAAAGCAACTGACGATGAGATTGACCGGCCCCCAATAATAATCCTTCTCCTTTTCTGGAGGGATTTTCCTTTTATTTATGGCTTCCGTTTCAATCTCCTTAATTTGGAGTACGTAGAAACCACGAATTCGCCGTGTTGCCTTTCTCCAACGAACGCTTTACATGCACCGAAATTTGCTGGCTTCCGTTCCCGACGATTCCATCGAACGGTTGATTTGCAGGGCCCAAGGACTATCGTTCAAGTTAGTATGTTGTGGCGCCAAATCAGCACGTATCGTTGAAAAGAGGCTTTGATCTGCATGAATCTTGGGGTGTAAGGAAACAAAGCAAAACAGACTACGCGCCCTGGTGACGTGTCTGGACTCGGTAAAGATCATGAATGAAAAGCCGTGCTTAGTGGAGAGGGCAATTCGGGGAAGAAGGAAAACTGCATGCATGCGTTTGGCGCGTTACGTACCGCGTTCATGCACTGTATCTGCATGCACTACGCTTAGAATCAACGCACGTACTTTAATGTGCTAGCTGAGATATTAGGCGTTTTTTGTCTGGCTAGCTGTATATATATAGGGAAATAATAAGGGAGTAAATTTTTTTAGCGGGAGAAAGGAGAACTCATTAATTAAGCACCAGCCATGTCTGCATTACATAGGTCCGGAGCCTCGTCTGGACCAGATCAAAGCCACACCGCAGTGCACTTCTTTATTCGGCCAAAGTTTGCTAAATAGTGACTAACAGCGTTTTGCTCTCGTCTCACAAGCTTAACTAAGAAATCACCCCGTTCCCGCAGACGCGAATTAGTCTCACGGATCAACATCATATTCTCCGACCGGTCGCCATTACCCCCCTCGATCAGATTTGCCACTTCCGTGCAGTCCGTTTGAATCACAACAGGCAGCTCAGACCACTGGATAGCAAGGGAGACGGCTTCTGAACATGCAGCAAGTTCAGACTCGAGCGGTGATGCACACTGCCTCAGCTCACGGCAAGACAGAGGCAGAGATGAGGGCTCAAAATTATAGCGTGCATGCAGAGGCAGAGATGAGGGCTCAAAATTAGGAAAGGAATGGATGAGCTACCAATTAATTTTTGGTGAGAACGTACAGACCGACCATTCCTTCATTCATTCTTGCCTGTACTTTGGTGCAAAATCTGGCCGATCGACCTTTAATTATTTGGACGAAACTACCGCCGGCTTTTAACTTATTTGATTTCTAAAACTAGTAAATGTGCACGTGCAATGCACGTCTCTCCTACAATACATTAATGCAAGATCCGAGAGAGGCAGAGAGAGTTCTGGAAATGCATACCATGTAAATAGCTTTTCTAGCTAGAAATCTCACAAGGAAACGAAATAATTGTGATAAATCTGCTATGTTGTTCTCAAACTTCAATAGGCTACCGTTACCAGTTAATCACATCATGGAAGGAGAATAAAGCCTAATGAACATAACACATGGTTTCATGAACATAACAGTTAACAAAACTACCATCGAGGACCAAATTATTAAATTATGGAAATTCATTCGTGCGCAAATCGACTGACCACCAAAGTTTTTATGCGTCCAAGAAATATGGACAATATATGCCGAGATAAAAGGATGCCAGAAATTGATGACATGCACCTTCATAAGAATCTGCATATGTACAACACTCCGAGAAGTCTGGAAACTCTAGCATGTCATTACCCTTGAGATAATTGTAACCGTGTCCAAACTGAAATACAGTTGCAACCATAGAATATTCCAAGAATTGAGTCAATACACTGTGCCACAGTTAAAGAAAAGGATTACCAGTATAAGATTACAATCAGTTCATAGCCCATGTCCGTGGTCAAGCAAGTTATGCTGCAGAACTGCACAAAGTATTCTTTAATTTGGTGTTACAATATATACTCCCTCCGTCCGGAAATACTTGTCGAAGGAATGGATGTATCTAGACATATTTTAGTTTTAGATACATCCATTTTTATACATTTTTGTGACAAGTATTTTCGGACGGAGGGAGTATCATCCAAACTACTTTGACTAAAAACAAGCCAGTGCAATTCATGAACTTGAAACGTGATAATATGTAATTTCATGTTTCAAACGAACATATTAACATAATCGTACCCATTAGAAAGGCTCCAGCAACTGGATCGAATAGAAGAAAAAAGTAGTAAAATACATTTGTTTAGAAGGCTCATCATCCTTCGAAGGTATTAGTAATGGCAGCATGTTCTATTCGCTTCGTGTATATGGTTGCTCTGTAAGATTGATAGAATCAAAGTCAATTGTATGGATCCAAGAAATTATGATTAATCTATATGCATTTAGGAAAATAGTGCTCAACCGCCCACCAATTACCGGTTCTTCACTTTCTAATGCCAAACAACAAACTATCAAAACGTGAAAATACTACCACGAACAAGGGCCAGGCCCTCGTCATCCCCCTCCCTGTATGGCAATGATGCAACTAACTGAGAATCGCAGAATGGAAGTAACAAAAACCACGGTGGCCATCACCCAACCTTTTCTTCAAGTCTATCATATTCCTCACAAGATGATTCCTCACCGGATGATTGACTGAGCTACATACAATCAATTTGAGAGTTTGGAAAGAGCAGAAGGAGAGATGTCACACCCACGCCAAAATCACTGCCAAATCCATCACAAGCAGTAAAAGAGTCTCGTGACCAAACAAGTAAAAGGGGCAATTCAACAACAAAAGGACAATGCCTTAGGAAGAGGAGGAATCAATATCCCTCACCCTCATAATGGAAGAAGAGCATCGCCAACGCCTTGGCTCGGTGGCTGTGTGGGCGGTACGGCGGCGCCGGTGAGAGGCGAGGTGGCGCAATGTTCAGTGTGAACCCAAGACCATGGAATTGCTCAACAAGCAGCCTTAAAAATAACATCATTACTCAACAAATGAGATAAATAGAGATAACAGTATCATTTGTAGGCTCAGATTTAATTGAACAAATATTCCCCCTGTCATGAATACAATATTGATAACTCGAAAAATATTATAGGTAGATCAGAGTTGCAAAATGAGGTGATCCACAAAATTGGACATTTCACTGGCTGATCGTAATATCTATTAGTACATAAGTTATATGGAAATACTCAACTCTTATGAAAGAACTATAAGACTTGTTGTATGGGTACAATCAGGGAGTGCTCAAAATTGCCAGTTGGATCTTCCAGCCGCTGAGGGAAATATATATTAATACAGAATCACTATGTAAATACTCAACTCGTAGGTCAGAACTGCAAATACTTGTTGTACGGCAGTACGGGTAGAATCATGAGTGCTCAATAGGTGAAATAATTTGACTGTTGTATGTGTGCCCGTGTTATCAAAAATGAGAAAATAAATATATCTCTAGTACTGTAGCACACCATCGATGTATAATTCCATATGGAGACATTTAGTTACTACCAGTATATGCAAAAAAAAAACGGCGATGAACAAATACAACCGGCTGCTCATATTTGTTCAAGGAGAAGACATATCCATTACAAATAGTGAATTTTACTATTTCACTCTATTCATGTTTCTACTTGTGAAATTGTTTTCTTTCAGATTAGATTAAAGTTTGATCCTAGTTTCTTACATCCCTTATGTACCATATATTATACTACCGGCTGGTTTCCATCGAAGCATGAGTACCTTCGTGGTTCACAGTGACTGTAATCTCAATCTAACCATTATAGAGATGAACTATGTGCCTAGAAAATACACCCAAAAGGAAGCTGCAGAGAAAGGGCCAGTGGAGCACTAATGAATCCAGCATGCATTTGTCAGTAAGAACTAAGAACTCACATTAAAATCTGACAAAACGACTAATCGTGTACAGCCGTTTTGTGCACCATTAAAATACAGGCCGTTGACTTGTATGAGTGCCACAATTGTGCCTATTCTTGCCAATAGAGATCCAGGGCCCACGAACAACAGAGGTTATTCCATCTAGAACGGAGAGGCGACGAATAATCAAAGTCATATAAATGAAGCCGACAAGAATGCTTCCTGTCAATGGAAATGAAGGATGGGGGAGAAGATAATGAACCAGCGAGAGAAGTTGATTCCACCCCTCGCGTGCACCTATGGTCTGTCGTGGGTGGGAGGTGGGGGGAGGGGGAGGCCAGGAGCGTGCCGGTGAGGGCTTCGTGGGGGCGAGCATCGCCGGTGCGGAGAGAGCAGCATAGGGCCATGGGGAGATCCGGCGAGGGGGAGGGACGCAAGGAGCGTGCCGGTGAGGGCTTCGTGGGGCGGCGAGGAGCGCACAGGCGAGGGCGTCTGGAGGACGGTGAGGAGCGCACAGGCGAGGGCGTCTGGAGGGCGGCGACGGTGACAGGAAGCGGTGTGCGGGGCGGGGCGGCGCCTCCAGACGCTGGATGGGATGAGCGGCGGCGGTAGGAGGCAGGGGCGAGAAGATAATTTATTTATTTATTAACCCGGGTGAGAAGGGATTTGGAAGCGGATCGGCAGCCGATCGGCAGAGTTTTCGTCCGCCCATCAAATTGCTAAAGACACTTTTAGCGGGGGTTAGTTGTTATCTTGACAGTCAGATCTAAACAATAGGTCTGATCGTAAGGCTATAATTACTCTGTGCTGTTATGTATACATTAGTGGGGTGCGCTTAAAAAAGAAAATGTTCTCTTGTTTAATAGTAGTATAGAAAAGATATCACCAAGTAGAGCGTCCATCGGTATACAAATAATCGAGTTAATTGCATGAAGACACCACAATTGAGGCAATGCGTGCAGATTGGTATCACTTTTCATAATTTTAAATGTCAATACCATGTTTGATACAGTCTGTTACAAAATAATCTAAATCGCGTATAACAATGTATTATCGCTGGCTTTGACCGTTGGGGTCCGCCTGTTAGGTGCTGACGTGACATGTTCTCTTAAAAAAGACCCTTACTTTTTATTTAATTTCACATCCATTACTCGTTTGCCTAAAAAGGGGTCCTGCCAGAAAATAAAATAACGAAAATTACAAGCGCCCGCGCGGGGCCAGGGTTCAAACCCGCGCCGTCGGGTTTGCAGCGCGACACCGCTGCACTGAGCTACAGAGTCTTTCGCTTAATATAGCACGCGTATGGCATTTTATAGTTTAGAATCCATCCACCGGTTGTTGATGCAGGACTTGTGCTAGTTAAGTTGTTATTTGGACACACCCCCACTTCAATCTGTAACAAGCACATCTCGATGGATAACTTTCAGTGCACAAATTAATGTCTTATTTAATCCCAGCATAAATACAAGGTTGTAAGCATAAGACCTCATACCCGTAGGTCTTTTTATTATAAGTATTTGAATCACTATTTGCTTGCTGATCCTGCCAAAAGCTGGATCTGACACTTTAACAAAAGCTTGTTAGAGACAATCGCTTTAAGGAAATCTTCCTCTTGTGGGTTTGATAATCCAGGGTCTTCTTTGGGGAAATAGGTGAGGGATTCCAATACCGGATCAATATAAGGAGGTATCAGCAACCAAACAACATGCACTTGTTGGTTCTTTGCCTGTTTTTTCTCAACCGGTCTAAACCAAGACACATATGCAATTTAGGCAAAATCCTTACTCGCTGCCAAACAAGTCATAGATTCCCGTCAACATGCACCGAATGGGTCACAAAGACGGGGAGAACCACTAGGAATATGATGGGCAGAAGCAGGAAGTAATAATGTCGTCATACTTTATGATTCTTTGACATTAACATTTGATTGTGTGGAAGGAAATGACAAGGCTGTGACCGTGGCTTGCGCTCCCATGCGACGGAAAGGATATGGATATTTTGCACAACTTAACAATCATCATGCGAATCAACCTGTGGTTGAGATGGTTAGGTGGACAGTGGTATCTCCAACCCATCAGGGTTCAAATCCTGGTGCTCGCTTTATTCCTGGATTTATTTCAGGATTTTTGGCGATGCGCTTTTAGTGGGAGGAGACGTTCCCGTCGACGACGAGGCGCTTACGGTGACTTCGTAAATCTCAATAGGGGTAGAGTATGCGTGTGTGCGTTCATAGGGGTGAGTGTATGCGCGTGTATATGAGCGTTTCCGTCTGTACTGATTCTAAAAAAAAACCACAATCACCATCAGCAATGGTAAAACGGCCCCCTTTTGGCAGGCAAGTTGGCTTCGAGCCGAAAGAGACCCCACCCCCTCAATTTTTGCTATATCAAAAGGAAAGAATCAATCTGTGCAAAGCGTCGAAAATATCCCCTAAAGGCAATATTTTTTAACTATTTTATTTCATGTTCATAATTAATTTTATATTTCTGTGCAAGAATTGTATCTTGGATATTAGATTAAGAGGAAAACCTAATTGCATGTGTAGAATAAAAAACAATAAACAAATATGAAGTTAAGCTCTGCACTATATTATATATTGTTGATCGTCTTGTATATCACATGCTTCTCAAAGCCTTGTTTTTTATCATGTTTATATCTTTTGCCGAAGTTTAAGATCTTTGTTCTCATCAGTTTCCCAAAAGGGAGAGATTGATAGTGCATCTAATCCCCTTGATGAATTTTCGTAATTAATGTCAACATATCTCAAGGAACTAATGCATCCTACAACTTTATTTTGGGAAAGTTTCGTGTGGATGCAACAAATGAATGGAAGGTGACCCCTAAAAATTGCATAAAGAATGGTGTATGTGCAATCCGAATGATTCTTCATTTAATTTAGTTGATCAAATATCAAACTAAGTCATAGCCATGCCAATACTATCGAAAGGGATGACAATGTTGTGATGTGTTTTTCTCGATGTGCTTAAAGATCAAACTCGAAAACCCTAAAAAAAAATTCAAAGTTCCTCCACTATATGTACCTAAGCTTTCATACATCAAAGCTTATAAGATCTTCCAGTCGGGATCGAGGAGAAGTTCACCAGATATAGTCTTTGCAAAAAAAACCCTTTCCATTCGGAGTTGCTAAGCAATTCATTCGGAACCACCGAAGTGTCTGGCAAACCTTATGAAGAAATGCTAGAATTTCCAAAGCCATCCAGGTAGTTTGAAGCGATAACAGAGAGTGTGGCACTGGTAAAATGTTCCCTCAGATCCTTTGAATGATTTTTTGGCCGTACCTTCCAAACCGTCTGAAAGTTACCTCCTTTATTCATGTTGGTGCTTCTAAACTGATCACTTCGGAGCCTTGAATATGAGTAATAAAGTTAGTAATTAACAACCAGATTTCTAGTCCATCATATTTATACCCCCGCCTATCTCATGTGTTCACTCCAAACAAAGTCCACTCCCATCATATGTTTTGAGGAAACCTCAACCTACTAGTGCTGATTTTTTTTCAAGGCTTTCTACTCCAACCATCCAAGTCAATCCACGAGATATGATCATATCTCGATTTGCACTCTTTCATCTCCAAACAAAAAGCTATATATTGAGAGTGTTTGAGTGTTGAGAGGATTATCTTTTGAGGCACAAGAGATTCATCACCAAACGACCTCTATATATCCTGTTACTTTTGAAGGGTGTGTGCCTCATATGTTTGTTAGATGCTTGGAGGTCTTCAAGTTTGTGAAGAAATCAAGAAGTTTAAAGGGGTTCAGAGATCGCCTTATTTGTCAAGATCTACCCTAATGAGGCTAGTCCTTCATGGACGCATGCCATGATGAATAGGTTGATTGCTCCTTCATGGACTCTTCGTGGGTGACTGTCCTCCGTGGATCGTCCCTTAGTTGGATCTCACAACCATGACCCTTGTGACCTTAGGCCCATCATGAATTGAAGCCTCCATCAACGCGAATGTAAGATAGTGCCCACTATCCAAAAAACGAGAAAAATCTTTCCTGATCCAACCCATATTTGTGTATCTCTAACTCTACCTTGTTTACTTTCACTTGCATGTATTTACTTTTCGTTGCCTATGCTCTTGGAAACTTACATGTGTAAGATGATTGATAGATTGATAGAAAGCCTAAGCATGCCAAGGGAACTAAAATTTTGGATAGTGTCCTCTTTTAGCTTAGTAGTCTATTCACCCCCTCCCCCGCCCTCATGACATACTTAATTGATCCCACACATCCTAAGCACAATTATTTTGCATGTCTAATCATTCAAGCCCAGGTACGGACGACAGACCGGCTTGAACACCATGGGTGGCACAATTAAAATACCATTCATATCACCAGATGTGGTTCATATTAATATCTAAGTGAGGCAATAATAAAGATGTTATTTGTATTTCCTTATATCATGATAAATGTCTTTTATTCATGCTAGAATTGTATTAACCGGAAATTTAGTACATGTGTGAATACATAGACAAAACAGTATGTCCCTAGTATGTCCCTAGTATGCCTCTACTAGACTAGCTCATTGATCAAAGATGATTATGTTTCCTAGCCATAGACATGAGTTGTCATTTGATCAACGAGATCACATCATTAGGAGAATGATGTGATGGACAAGACTCATCCGTTAGCTTAGCACTATGATTGTTTAGTTTTACTGCTATTGCTTTCTTCATATGACTTATACATGTTCCTATGACTATGAGATTATGCAACTCCCGTATACCGGAGGAACACCTTGTGTGCTATCAAACGTCATAACGTAACTGGGTGATTATAAAGATGCTCTACAGATGTCTCCGAAAGTATTCGTGGTGTTGGCATAGATCAAGAGTAGGATTTGTCACTCCGAGTGTCGGAGAGGTATCTCTGGGCCCTCTCGATAATACACATCATAATAAGCCTTGCAAGCAAAATGACTAATGATTTAGTCACGAGATGATGTATTATGTAACAAGTAAAGAGACTTGCTGGTAACGAGATTGAACTAGGTATTGAGATACCAACGATCAAATCTCGGGCAAGTAACATACCGATGACAAAGGGAACAACGTATGTTGTTATGCGGTTTGACCGATAAAGATCTTCATAGAATATGTAGGAGCCAATATGAGCATCCAGGTTCTGCTATTGTTTATTGACCGGAGATGAGTCTCGGTCATGTCTACATAGTTCTCGAACCCGTAGGGTCCGCACGCTTAACGTTTGATGACAATCGGTATTATGAGTTTATGAGTTTTGATGTACCGAAGGTAGTTCGGAGTCCCGGGTGAGATCACGACATGACGAGGAGTCTCTGAATGTCTAACACATAAATATTAATATATTGGACGACTATATTCGGACACCGGAAGTGTTCCGGGTGTTATCGGGTATAACCGGAGTGCCGGAGGGGGTTACCGGAACCCCCCCGAGGGAGTATGGGCCATAGTGGGCCTATGAGGGAAAGAGAGGGGCAGCCCATAGGGCTGGCCGCACCCCCTAGGGTTCCTAGTTGGACTAGGAAAAGGGGGGGATGTGCCACCTCTCCTTTCCTTCTCCTCTCCTCCCCTTCTTTTCCTACTCCTAGTAGGAATAGGAAAGAGGGGTTCCTATTCCTACTAGGAGTAGGAATCCTACTCCCTTGGCGCGCCCTATGGCCTAGCTGCACCTCCCCCTTGCTCCTTTATATACGGGGGCAGGGGGCACCAAAAGACACACAAGAAACATTGTTCTAGCCGTGTGCGGTGCCCCCCTCCACAGAAACACACCTCGGTCATATCGTTGCAGTGCTTAGGCGAAGCCCTGCGCCGGAAGCTTCATCATATCCGTCACCATGCCATCGTGCTGACGAATCTCTCCCGCGAGATTCTACTGGATCAAGAGCTCGTGGGACGTCATCAAGCTGAACGTGTGCTGAATGCGGAGGCTCCGTACGTTCGGTGCTTGATCGGTTGGATCGCGAAGAAGTTCGACTACATCAACCGCGTCACTAGACGCTTTTGCTTTCGGTCTACGAGGGTACGTAGACACACTCTTCCCTCTCGTTGCTATGTATCTAGTAGATAGATCTTGCGTGATCGTATATTTTTTTGGAAATACTACATTCCCCAACAGTGGCATCATGAGCCAGGTCTATGCGTAGATGATATGCACGAGTAGAACACAGTGAGTTGTGGGCGATAATAGTCATACTTCTTACCAGCATGTCATACTTTGTTTCGGTGGCATTGTGAGATGAAGCGGCCCGGACCGACATTACACGTACGCTTACGCGAGACTGGTTTCACCGTTATGAGCATTCGTTGCTTAAAGGTGACTGACGGGTGTCTGTCTCTCTCACTTTAGCTGAATCAAGTGTGGCTATGCCCGGTCCTTGTGAAGGTTAAAACAACACATACTTGACGAAAAATCATTGTGGTTTTTGTATGCGTAGGTAAGAACGGCTCTTGCTAAGCCCGTAGCAGCCACGTAAAACTTGCAACAACAAAGTAGATGACGTCTAACTTGTTTTTGCAGGGCATGTTGTGATGTGATATGGTCAAGACATGATGAGTTATACGTTATTGTATGAGATGATCATGTTTTGTAAAGTTATCGGCAATTGGCAGGAGCCATATGGTTGTCGCTTTATTGTAGGAAATACAGTCGCCATGTCATTGCTTTACTTTATCACTAAGCGGTAGCGACAGTCGTGGAATCAAAGTTGGCGAGACGACAACGCTTCTATGATGTAGATCAAGGTGTCGCATCGGTGACGATGGTGATCATGATGGTTCCTTGGAGATGGAGATCAAAAGCACACGATGATGATGGCCATATCATGTCACATATTTTGATTGCATGTGATGTTTATCTTATTATGCTTCTTATTTTGCTTAGTACGGCAGTAGCATTATAAGATGATCTCTTAAAAAATTTCAAGGAATAAGTGTTCTCCCTGAGTATGCACCATTGCGAAAGTTCGTCGTGCCGAGACACCACGTGATGATCGGGTGTGATAAGCTCTACGTTCACATACAATGGGTGTAAGCCAGTTTTGCACACGCAGAATACTCGGGTTAAACTTGACGAGCCTAGCATATGCAGATATGGCCTCGGAACACTGGAGACCGAAAGGTCGAGCGTGAATCATATAGTAGATATGATCAACATAAGATGTTCACCATTGAAAACTACTCCATCTCACGTGATGATCGGACATGGTTTAGTTGATTTGGATCACGTGATCCTTTAGATCACCAGAGGGATGTCCATCTAAGTGGGAGTTCTTTAAGTAATATGATTAATTGAACTTTAATTTATCATGAACTTAGTCCTGATAGTTTTTGCATATCTATGTTGTTGTAGATCAATGGCCCGTGCTACCGTTCCTTTCAATTTTAATGCATTCCTTGAGAAAGCTAAGTTGAAAGATGATGGTAGCAATTACACGGACTGGGTCAGTAACTTGAGGATTATCCTCATTGCTGCACACAAGAATTATGTCCTTGAAGCACCGCTAGGTGACAAGCCTCCTCCCGCTAATGTAGACGCTTTGAAAGTCTGGCAGACGCGGTCTGATGACTACACGATAGTTCAGTGTGCCATGCTTTACTGCTTAGAACCGGGACTTCAACGACGTTTTGAACGCCATGGAGCATATGAGATGTTCCAGGAGTTGAAGTTAATATTTCAAGCAAATGCCCGGATTAAGAAATATGAGATTTCCAATAAGTTCTATAGCTGCAAATGGAGGAGAATAGTTCTATCAGTGAACACTTGCTCAGAATGTATGGGTACTACAATAATATGACTCAACTTGGTTGCAAAGCTGATGAAGATAGTGTTATTGATAGAGTTCTTCAATCACTGCCACCAAGCTATAAAGGCTTCGTGATGAACTATAATACGCAAGGGATGCAAAACACAATTCCCGATCTCTTCGCTATGCTCAAGGCTGCGGAGGTAGAAATCAAAAAGGAGCATCAAGTGTTGATGGTTAACAAGACCACTAGTTTCAAGTAAAAAGGCAAGGGAAAGAAGGGAACTTCAAGAAGAATAGCAAGACAGTTGCTACTCCCAAGAAGAAACCCAAGTCTGGAGCCAAGCGTGAAACTGAGTGCTTCTACTGCAAAGGGACTGGACATTAGAAGCGGAACTGCCCCAAGTATTTGGCGGATAAGAAGGATGGCAAGGTGAACAAAGGTATATGTGATATACATGTTATTGATGTGTACCTTACTAATGCTCGTAGTAGTACCTAGGTATTTGATACCGGTTTGGTTGCTAATATTTGTAACTCTAAACAGGGACTACAGATTAAACGAAGATTGGCTAAGGACAAGGTGACGATGCGTGTGGGAAATGGTTCCAAAGTCGATGTGATCGCCGTCGGCACGCTACCTCTACATCTACCTTTGGGATTAGTTTTAGACCTGAATAATTGTTATTTGGTGCCAGCGTTAAGCATGAACATTATATCTGGATCTTGTTTATTGCGAGATGGTTATTCATTTAAATCAGAGAATAATGGTTGTTCTATTTATACGAGTAATATCTTTTATGGTCATGCACCCTTGAAGAGTGGTCTATTTTTGTTGGATCTCGATCGTAGTGATACACATATTCATAATATTGAAGCCAAAAGATGTAAGGTTAATAATGATAGTGCAACTTATTTGTGGCACTGCCGTTTAGGTCATATTGGTGTAAAACACATGAACAAACTCCATAGTGATGGACTTTTTGGAATCACTTGATTATGAGTCACTTAGTGCTTGCGAACAATGCCTCATGGGCAAGATGACTAATACTCCGTTCTCCGGAACAACGGAGCGAGCAACAGATTTGTTGGAAATCATACATACTGATGTATGTGGACCGATGAGTGTTGAAGCTCGCAGCGGGTATCATTATTTTCTGACCTTCACTGATGATTTGAGAAGATATGGGTATATCTATTTGATGAAACACAAGTCTGAAACATTTGAAAAGTTCAAAGAATTTTAGGGTGAAGTAGAGAATCATCGTAACAAGAAAATAAAGTTTCTAGGATCTGATCGTGGAGGTGAATATTTGAGTTACGAGTTTGGTCTTCATTTGAAACAATGTGGAATAGTTTCACAACTCACGCCACCCGGAACACCACAGCGTAATGGTGTGTCCGAACGTCGTAACCGTACTTTATTAGATATGGTGCGGTCTATGATATCTCTTACCGATTTACCACTATCGTTTTAGGGTTATGCTTTAGAGACAACTGCATTCACGTTAAATAGGGCACCATCTAAATCCTTTGAGACGACGCCTTATGAACTGTGGTTTGGCAAGAAACCAAAGTTGTCGTTTCTTAAAGTTTGGGGCTGCGATGCTTATGTGAAAAAGCTTCAACCTGATAAGCTCAAACCCAAGTCCGAGAAATGTGTCTTCATAGGATACCCAAAGGAGACTGTTGGGTACACCTTCTATCACAGATCTGAAGGCAAGATATTTGTTGCTAAGAATGGATTCTTTCTAGAGGAGTTTCTCTCGAAAGAAGTGAGTGGGAGGAAAGTGGAACTTGATGAGGTAATTATACCTTCTCCCGAATTGAGAAGTAGTACATCACAGAAACTGGTTCCAGTGATTCCTACACCAATTTGTGAGGAAGCTAATGATGATGATCATGAAACATCAGATCAAGTTTCTACTGAACTTCGTAGATCAACCAGAGTGCATTCTGCGCCAGAGTGGTACGATAACCCAGTTCTGGAAGTCATGTTACTAGACCGTGATGAACCTACGAACTATGAGGAAGCGATGATGAGCCCAGATTCCGCAAAATGGCTTGAGGCCATGAAATATGAGATGGGATCCATGTATGAGAACAAAGTGTGGACTTTGGTTGACTTGCCCGATGATTGGCAAGCCATCGAAAATAAATGGATTATCAAGAGGAAGACCGACACTGACGGTAACGTTACTGTTTACAAAGCTCGACTTGTTGCGAAAGGTTTTCAAAAAGTTCAAGGAGTTGACTACGATGAGACTTTCTCACCCATAGCAATGCTTAAGTTTGCCCGAATCATGTTAGCAATTACCGCATTTTATATGAAATCTGGCAAATGTATTTCAAAACTGTATTCCTGAATGGATATCTCAAAGAAGAGTTGTATATGATGCAACCAGAAGGTTTTGTCGATCCTAAAGGTGCTAACAAAGTGTGCAAGCTCCAGCGATCCATCTATGGACTGGTGCAAGCATCTCGGAGTTGGAATATACGCTTTGATGAGGTGATCAAAGCATATGGTTTTATATAGACTTTTGGAGAAGCCTGTATTTACGAGAAAGTGAGTGGGAGCTCTATAGCATTTATGATATTATATGTAGATGACATATTATTGATTGGAAATGATATATAATTTTTGGATAGCATAAAAGGATACTTGAATAAGAATTTTTCAATGAAAGACCTCGGTGAAGCTGCTTACATATTAGGCATTAAGATATATACAGATAGATCAAGACGCTTAATTGGACTTTCACAAAGCACATACCTTGATAAAGTTTTGAAGAAGTTCAAAATGGATCAGTCAAAGAAAGGGTTCTTGCCTGTGTTACAAGGTGTGAAGTTGAGTAAGACTCAATGCTCGACCACTGCAGAAGATAGAGAGAAAATGAAAGTCATTCCCTATGCCTCAGCCATAGGATCTATCATGTATGCAATGCTGTGTACCAGACCTGATGTGTGCCTTGCTATAAGTTTAGCAGGGAGGTACCAAAGTAATCCAGGAGTGGATCACTGGACAGTGGTCAAGAACATCCTGAAGTACCTGAAAATGACAAAGGATATGTTTCTCGTATATGGAGGAGACAAAGAGCTCGTCGTAAACGGTTATGTCAATTCATGCTTTGACACTGATCCGGATGACTCTAAGTCACAAACCGGATATGTATTTTTATTAAACGGTGGAGCTGTCAGTTGGTGTAGTTCCAAGCAAAGCGTTGTGGCGGGATCTACGTGTGAAGCGGAATACATAGCTACTTCGGAAGCAGCAAATGAAGGAGTCTGGATGAAGGAGGTCATATCCGATCTAGGTGTGATACCTAGTGCATCGGGTCCAATGAAAATCTTTTGTGACAACACTGGAGCAATAGCCTTGGCGAAGGAATCCAGGTTTCACAAGAGAACAAAGCACATCAAAAGACACTTCAAATCCATCCGCGATCAAGTCAAGGAGGGAGACATAGAAATTTGCAAGATACATACTGATCTGAATGTCGCAGACCCGTTGACTAAGCCTCTTCCACGGGCAAAACATGATTAGCACAAAGACTCCATGGGTGTTAGGATCATTACTTTGTAATCTAGATTATTGACTCTAGTTCAAGTGGGAGACTGAAGGAAATATGCCCAGAGGCAATAATAAAGATGTTATTTGTATTTCCTTATATCATAATAAATGTCTTTCATTCATGCTAGAATTGTATTAACCGGAAACTTAGTACATGTGTGAATACATAGACAAAACAGTATGTCCCTAGTATGCCTCTACTAGACTAGCTCATTGATCAAAGATGGTTATGTTTCCTAGCCATAGACATGAGTTGTCATTTGATCAATGAGATCACATCATTAGGAGAATGATGTGATGGACAAGACCCATCCGTTAGCTTAGCACTATGATCGTTTAGTTTTACAGTTATTGCTTTCTTCATGACTTATACATGTTCCTATGACTATGAGATTATGCAACTCCCGTATACCGGAGGAACACCTTGTGTGCTATCAAATGTCACAACGTAACTGGGTGATTATAAAGATGCTCTACAGATGTCTCTGAAAGTATTCATGGTGTTGGCATAGATCAAGAGTAGGATTTGTCACTCCGAGTGTCGGAGAGGTATCTCTGGGCCCTTTCGGTAATACACATCATAATAAGCCTTGCAAGCAAAATGACTAATGAGTTAGTTACGAGATGATGTATTACAGAACGAGTAAAGAGAGTTGCTAGTAACGAGATTGAACTAGGTATTGAGATACCGACGATCAAATCTCGGGCAAGTAACATACCGATGACAAAGGGAACAACGTATGTTGTTACGCGGTTTCACCGATAAAGATCTTCGTAGAATATGTAAGAGCCAATATGAACATCCAGGTTCCGCTATTGGTTATTGACCAGAGATGAGTCTCGGTCATGTCTACATAGTCCTTGAACCCGTAGGATTCGCACGCTTAACGTTTGATGATGATCGGTATTATGAGTTTATGAGTTTTGATGTACCGAAGGTAGTTTGGAGTCTCGGATGAGATCACGGACATGACGAGGAGTCTTGGAATGTCCGAGACATAAATATTAATATATTGGATGACTATATTCGGACACCGGAAGTGTTCCAGCTGTTATCGGGTATAACCGGAGTGCCGGAGGGGGTTACCGGACCCCCCCC
>LR738715.1:785868804-785919647 GCA_902687465.1 Secale cereale | reverse complement strand
CCCCCCCCCCCCCCCCCGAGGGAGTATGGGCCATAGTGGGCCTATGAGGGAAAGAGAGGGGCAACCCATAGGGCTGGACGCACCCCCTAGGGTTCCTAGTTGGACTAGGAAAAGGGGGGAGGCGCCACCTCTCCTTTCCTTCTCCTCTCCTCTCCTTCCCTTCCTTTCCTACTCCTAGTAGGAATAGGAAAGGGGGGTTCTGATACATCTCCAATGTATCTATAATTTTTGATTGTTCCATGCTATTATTTATGAAGTCTTGGATGTTTAATGGGCTTTATCATACACTTTTATATCATTTTTGGGACTAACCTACTAACCCAAAGGCCCAGTCCAGATAGTAGTTTTTTGCCTGTTTCAGGGTTTTGCAGAAAAGGAATATCAAACGGAGTCCAAACGTAATGAAACCTTCACAAGAGATATTTTTGGAGAAAATCACGCACAGGGGACTTGAGAACCACATCAGGGGAGCCTCGGGGTGTCCACGAGGGTGGGAGGCGCGCCCCCCTTCCCAGGGTGTGCCCCTGCCTTGTGGGCCCCTCGAGCACCCCCAAGCGTCCTCCTTCCTCCTATAAAAGCCTAATTCCAACGCCGTAACCTTCTGTTCCCGTGAGATCCCATCTTGGAGCCTGTTCCGGAGCTCCATCGGAGGGGGATCCATCACGGAGTTCTTCATCATCATCATCATCGCCGTCACCATGAGTTGTGAGTAGTTTACCACACACCTTCGGGTCCATAGCTAGTATCTAGATGGCTTATTCTATCTCTCTGGATCTCAATACAAAGTTCTCCTCAGTCTTCGAGGAGATCTATTCGATGTAATCTCTTTTTGCGGTGTGTTTGTCGAGATCCGAAGAATTGTGAGTTTATGATCAAGATTACCTATGAGAAATATTTGGTTCTTCTCTGAACTTTTTATGTGTGCTCATAATATCCTTGCAAGTCTCTTCGAATTATTGGTTTGGTTTGGCCTACTAGATCTATAGTTCTTGCAATGGGAGAAGTGCTTGGCTTTGGGTTCAATCTTGCGGTGTCCTTTCCTAGTGACAGTAGGGACAACAAGGCACGTATTGTATTGTTTCCATCGAGGATAAAAAGATGTGGTTTATATCATATTGCTAGAGTTTATCCCTCTATATCATCTCATCTTGCTTAAGGCGTTACTCTGTTCTTCTGAACTCAATACACTAGATGCATGTTGGATAGCGGTCGATGTGTGGAGTAATAGTAGTAGATGCAGAATCGTTTCGGTCTACTTGTCTCGGACGTGATGCCTATATACAATGATCATACCTAGATAGTCTCATAATTATTCGCTTTTCGATCAATTGCTCGACAGTAATTTGTTTACCCGCCGTAGAATATCACTATCATGAGAGAAGCCACTAGAGAACACTATGGCCCCCGGGTCTATTCTCAACATATCAATCTACATCTACTTTACTTTTATCGCTTTTATTTTCTGCTCTTATAAACAAAAATACCAAAAATATAAACTATCATCTCTATCAGATCTCACTTTCGTAAGTGACCGTAAAGGGATTGACAACCCCTTATTGTGTTGGCTGCGAAGTTCTTATTTGTTTGTGCAGGTGCGAGGGACTCGCGCGTGGTCTCCTACTGGATTGATACCTTGGTTCTAAAAAACTGAGGGAAATACTTAAGCTACTGTGCTGCATCTCCCTTTCCTCTTCCAGGGAATACAACGCAAGCTCGAGAAGTAGCAAGAAGAATTTCTGGTGCCGTCGCCGGGGAGGCTTACGCAAAAGTCATATACCAAGTACCTATCACAAACCCTTATCCTTCGCATTACATTTAATTGCCTCTCGTTTTCCTCTCCCCCACTTCACCCTTGCCGTTTTATTTGCCCTTCCTCTGCCGTGTGTTTATCATTCGCTTGCTTCTTGTTTGCTTGTGTGCTGCTTGCTTTCCTGATTGCCCTCATGTCTGAGATGGGGGGCGATTTTATCGAGAAGGGTGGCAATGTCGAGGGTAACATCTATGTTGATCCCCCGGATGAAGCTACCACTTTACATATTAAGAAGTTCTGGGTTGGCAGTGGTAATATCATTGGAAAAGGAGTTCTTCAAGACTTCTTTACTTGTGCCGGTGCTTTGCCTGTTGGAGATATGCCCTAGAGGCAATAAATAAAAGCATTATTATTATATCTCCTTGTTCATGATAATCGTCTGTTATTCATGCTTGAATTGTATTGTACGGAAACAGCGATACATGTGTGAATACATAGACCAAAATGAGTCCCTGGTAGGCCTCTAGTTACCAGCTCGTTGATCAATAGATGGTCACGGTTTCCTGACCATGGACATAGGATGTCAGTGATAACGGGATCACATCATTAGGAGAATGATGTGATGGACAAGACCCAAACTTGAGCATAACACGAGATCGTATAGTTCGTAATGCATAAGCTTTTCGGTGTCAAGTATTTATTCCTTAGACCATGAGGTTGTACAACTCCCGGATGCCGTAGGAATACTTTGGGTGTGCCAACCATCACAACGTAACTGGGTGGCTATAAAGGTACGCATCGGGTATCTCCGAAAGTGTCTGTTGAGTTGGTACGAATCGAGACTGGGATGTTGTCACTCCGTATGACGGAGAGGTACCTCTGGGCCCACTCGGTAAGACATCATCATAATGAGCTCAATGTGACTAAGTAGTTAGTCACGGGATGATGGATTAAGGATTGAGTAAAGAGACTTGCCATGATGAGATTGAACAAGGTATCGGGAATACCGACGATCGAATCTCGGGCAAGTACCGTACCGATGGACAAAGGGAATAACATACGGGATTGAGCGAATCCTTGACACGGTGGTTCAACCGATGAAGATCATCGAGGAACACGTGGGAACCAACATGGGTATCCAGATCCCGCTGCTGGTTATTGAGCGAAGAGTGTTCTCGGTCATGTCTACGTGTCTCCCGAACCCGTAGGGTCTACACACTTAAGGTTCGGTAACGCTAGGGTCGTAGAGATAAATGCACGTGGAAACCCGAAAGTTGTTCGGAGTCCCGGATGAGATCCCGGACGTCACGAGGAGTTTCGGAATGGTCCGGAGGTAAAGATTGATATATAGGAAGTCCAGTTTCGGCCATCGGGTGATCTCCGGGGGTCACCGGGAGCGTCTCGGGACCACCGGAGGGGCCCCGGGGGTCCACCGGGTGGGGCCACCCATCCCGGTGGGGCCCCTAGGCCGCAAGGGGAAGTGTCCAGCCCTAATGGGCTGGCGCACCACTAGGGGCCCACCTCCCCATGCGCCTAGGGTTAAAACCCTAAGGGGGAGGGGGGCCACCACTTGCCTTGGGGGGCAAGGACTCCCCCCTGGCCGCCGCCCCCCCTGCAGATTGGATCTGCAGGGGCCCTGGCGCACCCCCTGGCCCCCTATATATATGTGGGAAGGGAGAGGGCAGCCGCACCCTTGCCCTGGCGCCTCTCCCCCTCCCGTCACACCTCCATACTCCCACGCAGGGCGCCCGGCGAAGCCCTGCTGCGATCTCCACTGCATCCGTCATCACGCCGTCGTGCTGCCGGATCTTTGACGACTTCTCCTCCCGCCTTGCTGGATCAAGAAGGAGGTGACGTTGCTGCACCGGATGTGTGTTGAACGCAGAGGTGCCGTCCGTTCGGCGCTAGATCATCGGTGACGAAGAACGCGAAGAGTACGACTACTTCATCCACGCTTCTTCGAAAGCTTCCGCTCGCAATCTCCATAATGGTATGTAGATGCACTCTCACTTGCTCGTTGCTAGATGTCTCCAAGTTGGATCTTGGTGAAAGCGTAGAAAATTTTGAATCATGCTACGTTCACCAACAGTGGCATCTGAGCTAGGTTTTATGCGTAGCATCTTGCACGAGTAGAACACAAAGCAGTTGTGGGCGTTTGGTTTTGTTCAACTTTTTTGCCGTTACTAGTCAATCTTGATTCGGCGGTATTGTGGGATGAAGCGGCCCGGACCGACTTTACACGTATGCTTACGTGAGACTGGTTCCACCGACAGACATGCACTAGATGCATAAAGTGGCTGGCGGGTGTCTGTCTCTCCTACTTTAGTCGGATCGGATTCGATGAAAAGGGTCCTTATGAAGGGTAAATAGAAGTTGACAAATCACGTTGTGGTTTTGGCGTAGGTAAGAAACGTTCTTGCTAGAAATCCTATAGAAGCCACGTAAAACTTGCAACAACAATTAGAGGACGTCTAACTTGTTTTTGCAGCATGTGCTATGTGACGTGGTATGGCCAAAACGAAGATGTGATGAATGATATATGTGATGTATGAGATTGATCATGTTTTTGTAATAGGGAATCACGACTTGCATGTCGATGAACTTGACAACCGGCAAGAGCCATAGGAGTTGTCTTAATTATTGTTTGACCTGCGTGTCACTGAATAACGCCATGTAATTACTTTACTTCATTGCTAAACGTTAGCTATAGTAGTAGAAGTAATAGTTGGCATGACGACTTCTTTAAGACACGATGATGGAGATCATGATGATGAAGATCATGGTGTCGAGCCGGTGACAAGATGATCATGGTGCCCCGAAGATGGAGATCCAAGGAGCAAGATGATATTGGCCATATCATGTCACTTTAATTGATTGCATGTGATGTTTATCATGTTTATGCATCTTGTTTACTTAGAACAACGGTAGTAAATAAGACGATCTCTCACTAAAATTTCAAGTATTGTGTTTCCCCTAACTGTGCACCGTTGCTAAAGTTCGTTGCTCCGAAGCACCACGTGATGATCGGGTGTGATAGGTTCTAACGTTCGCATACAACGGGTGTAAGACAGATTTACACATGCGATACACTTAGGGTTCACTTCACGAGCCTAGCATGTACAGACATGGCCTCGGAACACGGAAAACCGAAAGGTCGAACACGAGTCGTATAGAAGATACGATCAACATGAAGATGTTCACCGTTGATGACTAGTCCGTCTCACGTGATGATCGGACACGGGCTAGTCGATTCGGATCATGTATCACTTAGATGACTAGAGAGATGTCATTCTGAGTGGGAGTTCATTAAAATTTGATTAAGATGAACTTAATTATCATGAACTTAGTCTAAATTCTTTACAATATCTCTTGTAGATCAAATGGCCCACGCTCAGGTTTCCCTCAACTTCAACGCGTTCCTAGAGAAAACCAAGCTGAAAGACGATGTTAGCAACTATACGGATTGGGTCCGTAACCTGAGGATCATCCTCATAGCTGCCAAGAGATCATATGTCCTAGAAGCACCGCTAGGTGATGCACCTGCTCCCGATGCGGCCCAAGACGTTTTGAACGTCTGGCAGTCGCGTAGTGATGATTACTCCCTGGTTCAGTGCGGCATGCTTTACAGTTTAGAATCGGGGCTCCAAAAACATTTTGAGCACCACGGAGCATATGAGATGTTCGAAGAGCTGAAAATGGTTTTCCAAGCTCATGCCCGAGTCGAGAGATATGATGTCTCCGACGCATTCTACAGCTGTAAAATGGAGGAGAACAGTTCTGTCAGTGAGCACATCCTCAAGATTTCAGGATTGCACAACCGCTTGTCTCAGCTGGGAATGAATCTCCCAGATGAAGCGGTCGTTGACAGAATCCTCCAGTCGCTCCCACCAAGCTTCAAGAGCTTCATGTTGAACTTCAATATGCAGGGGATGGAGAAGTCCATTCCCGAGGTGTATTCGATGCTGAAATCAGCGGAGGTGGACATCAAGAAAGAACATCAAGTGTTGATGGTCAATAAAACCACTAAGTTCAAGAAAGGCAAGGGTAAGAAAAACTTCAAGAAGGACGGCAAGGGAGTTGCCGCGCCTGGCAAGCCTGTTGCCGGGAAGAAGCCAAAGTATGGACCCAAGCCTGAGACAGAGTGCTTTTATTGCAAGGGAACGGGTCACTGGAAGCGGAACTGCCCCAAATAGTTAGCAGACAAGAAGGCCGGCAACGTCAAAGGTATATATGATATACATGTTATTGATGTGTACCTTACCAGCACTCGTAGTAGCTCCTGGGTATTCGATACCGGTGCAGTTGCTCATATTTGTAACTCAAAACAGGATCTGCGGAATAAACGGAGACTGGCGAAGGATGAGGTGACGATGCGCGTCGGGAATGGTTCCAAGGTCGATGTGATCGCCTTTGGCACGCTACCTCTACATCTACCCTCGGGATTAGTTTTAAACCTCAATAATTGTTATTTAGTACCAGCTTTGAGCATGAACATTGTTTCTGGATCTCGTCTTATGCGAGATGGCTACTCTTTCAAATCGGAGAATAATGGTTGTTCTATTTATTTGAGAGATATGTTTTATGGTCATGCCCCGCTGGTCAATGGTTTATTTTTGATGAATCTCGAACGTAGTGATACACATATTCATAGTGCAGATGCCAAAAGATGTAAAGTTGATAATGATAGTCCCACATACTTGTGGCATTGCCGCCTTGGTCATATTGGTGTCAAACGTATGAAGAAGCTCCATTCAGATGGACTTCTAGAGTCTCTTGATTATGAATCATTTGACACGTGCGAACCATGCCTCTTGGGCAAGATGACCAAGACTCCGTTCTCCGGAACAATGGAGCGAGCAACCAACTTGTTGGAAATCATACATACCGATGTGTGCGGTCCAATGAGTGTTGAGGCTCGCGGAGGCTACCGTTATGTTCTCACCCTCACGGATGACTTGAGTAGATACGGGTATATCTATTTGATGAAACACAAGTCTGAGACCTTTGAAAAGTTCAAGGAATTTCAGAATGAGGTTGAGAATCAACGTGACAGAAAAATAAAGTTCTTGCGATCGGATCGTGGGGGTGAATATTTAAGTCATGAATTTGGCACACACCTTAGGAGCTGTGGAATTGTTTCACAATTGACACCGCCCGGAACACCTCAACGTAACGGTGTGTCCGAACGTCGAAATCGTACTCTGTTGGACATGGTGCGATATATGATGTCCCTCACCGATTTACCGCTATCTTTTTGGGGTTATGCTTTAGAGACTGCCGCATTCACTTTAAATAGGGCTCCGTCGAAATCCGTTGAGACGACTCCGTATGAACTTTGGTTTGGCAAGAAACCGAAGCTGTCGTTTCTAAAAGTTTGGGGTTGCGATGCTTATGTCAAGAAACTTCAACCTGAAAAGCTCGAACCCAAATCGGAAAAATGCGTCTTCATAGGATACCCAAAGGAAACGATTGGGTACACCTTCTACCACAGATCCGAAGGCAAAGTCTTTGTTGCCAAGAATGGATGCTTTTTGGAGAAAGAGTTTCTCTCGAAAGAAGTGAGTGGGAGGAAAGTAGAACTTGATGAGGTGATAGTCACCCCTCCTGGACCAGAAAGTAGCGCAGCGCAGGAAGCTGTTCCTGAGGTGCCAGCACCGACAAGGGAGGAAGTTGATGATAATGATCATGAAGAAACATATCAAGTTACTACTGAACTTCGAAGGTCCACAAGGGCACGTTCCGCACCAGAGTGGTACGGCAACCCTGTACTGGAAGTCATGTTGTTAGACAATGGTGAACCTTCGAACTATGAAGAAGCGATGGCGGGCCCGAATTCCAATAAATGGCTTGGAGCCATGAAATCCGAGATAGAATCCATGTATGAAAACAAAGTATGGACTTTGGTGGACTTGCCTGATGACAGGCACGCCATAGAAAACAAATGGATATTTAAGAAAAAGACAGACGCGGATGGTAATGTGACCATCTATAAGGCTCGGCTTGTCGCTAAGGGTTATCGACAAGTTCAAGGGATTGACTACGATGAGACTTTCTCTCCCATAGCAATGCTGAAGTCAGTCAGAATCATGTTAGCTATTGCCGCATTCTATGATTATGAGATATGGCAAATGGACATCAAAACAGCATTCCTTAACGGCTTCCTCAAGGAAGAGTTGTATATGATGCAACCGGAAGGTTTTGTCGATCCAGAAAACGCTAACAAGGTATGCAAGCTCCAGCGCTCGATTTACGGGCTGGTGCAAGCATCTCGGAGTTGGAATATTCGCTTTGATGAGGTGATCAAAGCGTTTGGATTTATACAGACTTATGGAGAAGCCTGTATTTACAAGAAAGTGAGTGGGAGCTCTATGGCATTTCTCATATTATATGTGGATGACATATTGCTGATGGGAAATGATATAGAATTATTGGAAAATGTAAAGTCCTACTTGAATAAATTTTTTTCAATGAAGGACCTTAGAGAAGCTGCTTACATATTAGGCATCAAAATCTATAGAGATAGATCGAGATGCCTCATTGGTCTTTCACAAAGTACATACCTTGACAAAATATTGAAGAAGTTCAATATGGATCAGTCAAAGAAAGGATTCTTGCCTGTTTTGCAAGGTATGAGATTGAGCAAGGCTCAGTCGCCGACCACGGCAGAAGATAGAGAGAAGATGAGTGTCATTCCCTATGCCTCGGCCATAGGTTCTATCATGTATGCCATGCTGTGTACCAGACCTGATGTGAACCTTGCCATAAGTTTGGTAGGGAGGTACCAAAGTGATCCCGGTACGGAACACTGGACAGCGGTCAAGAACATCCTAAAGTACCTGAAAAGGACTAAGGATATGTTTCTCGTTTATGGAGGTGACGAAGAGCTCGTCGTAAAGGGTTACGTCGATGCTAGCTTCGACACAGATCTGGATGACTCTAAGTCTCAAACCGGATACGTGTATATTTTGAATGGAGGGGCAGTCAGCTGGTGCAGTTGCAAACAGAGCATGGTGGCAGCGTCTACATGTGAAGCGGAGTACATAGCTGCTTCTGAAGCAGCGCAGGAAGGAGTCTGGATGAAGGAGTTCATCACCGACCTAGGAGTCATTCCAAGCGCGTCAAGCCTGATGACTCTCTTCTGTGACAACACTGGTGCTATTGCTATTACCAAGGAGCCCAGGTTTCACAAGAAGACCAAGCACATCAAGCGCCGTTTCAACTCCATCCGGAATTATGTTCAGGATGGAGACATAGATATTTGTAAAGTTCATACGGATCTGAATGTAGCAGACCCGTTGACTAAACCTCTTTCACGAGCAAAACATGATCAACACCAGAACTCTATGGGTGTTCGATTCATCACAATGTAACTAGATTATTGACTCTAGTGCAAGAGGGAGACTGTTGGAGATATGCCCTAGAGGCAATAAATAAAAGCATTATTATTATATCTCCTTGTTCATGATAATTGTCTGTTATTCATGCTTGAATTGTATTGTACGGAAACAGCGATACATGTGTGACTACATAGACCAAAATGAGTCCCTGGTAGGCCTCTAGTTACCAGCTCGTTGATCAACAGATGGTCACGGTTTCCTGACCATGGACATAGGATGTTAGTGATAACGGGATCACATCATTAGGAGAATGATGTGATGGACAAGACCCAAACTTGAGCATAACACGAGATCGTATAGTTCGTAATGCATAAGCTTTTCGGTGTCAAGTATTTATTCCTTAGACCATGAGGTTGTACAACTCCCGGATGCCGTAGGAATACTTTGGGTGTGCCAACCGTCACAACGTAACTGGGTGGCTATAAAGGTACGCATCGGGTATCTCCGAAAGTGTCTGTTGAGTTGGTACGAATCGAGACTGGGATGTTGTCACTCCGTATGACGGAGAGGTACCTCTGGGCCCACTCGGTAAGACATCATCATAATGAGCTCAATGTGACTAAGTAGTTAGTCACGGGATGATGGATTACGGATCGAGTAAAGAGACTTGCCATGACGAGATTGAACAAGGTATCGGGAATACCGACGATCGAATCTCGGGCAAGTACCGTACCGATGGACAAAGGGAATAACATACGGGATTGAGTGAATCCTTGACACGATGGTTCAACCGATGAAGATCATCGAGGAACACGTGGGAACCAACATGGGTATCCAGATCCCGCTGCTGGTTATTGAGCGAAGAGTGTTCTCGGTCATGTCTACGTGTCTCCCGAACCCGTAGGGTCTACACACTTAAGGTTCGGTAACGCTAGGGTCGTAGAGATAAATGCACGTGGAAACCCCAAAGTTGTTCGGAGTCCCGGATGAGATC
Source organism: Secale cereale (assembly GCA_902687465.1). NCBI lineage: Eukaryota > Viridiplantae > Streptophyta > Magnoliopsida > Poales > Poaceae > Secale > Secale cereale. Next base: position 785,909,566 of record LR738715.1, on the reverse strand, counting down.
CCGGACGTCACGAGGAGTTCCGGAATGGTCCGGAGGTAAAGATTGATATATAGGAAGTCCAGTTTCGGCCATCGGGTGATCTCCGGGGGTCACCGGGAGCGTCCCGGGACCACCAGAGGGGCCCCCGGGGTCCACCGGGTGGGGCCACCCATCCCGGTGGGGCCCCTAGGCCGCAAGGGGAAGTGTCCAGCCCTAATGGGCTGGCGCACCACTAGGGGCCCACCTCCCCATGCGCCTAGGGTTAAAACCCTAAGGGGGAGGGGGCCACCACTTGCCTTGGGGGGCAAGGACTCCCCCCTGGCCGCCGCCCCCCCTGCAGATTGGATCTGCAGGGGCCCTGGCGCACCCCCTGGCCCCCTATATATATGTGGGGAGGGAGAGGGCAGCCGCACCCTTGCCCTGGCGCCTCTCCCCCTCCCGTCACACCTCCATACTCCCACGCAGGGCGCCCGACGAAGCCCTGCTGCGATCTCCACTGCATCCGTCATCACGCCGTCGTGCTGCCGGATCTCTGACGACTTCTCCTCCCCCCTTGCTGGATCAAGAAGGAGGTGACGTTGCTGCACTGGACGTGTGTTGAACGCGGAGGTGCCGTCCGTTCGGCGCTAGATCATCGGTGACGAAGAACGCGAAGAGTACGACTACTTCATCCACGCTTCTTCGAAAGCTTCCGCTCGCAATCTCCATAACGGTATGTAGATGCACTCTCACTTGCTCGTTGCTAGATGTCTCCATAGTTGGATCTTGGTGAAAGCGTAGAAAATTTTGAATTATGCTACGTTCACCAACATTGCCCACTATGGGCGGCTCTATTCTTCACAGAACTCGTAGCCTTGCAGATGCTGTATCCATGCTTATAGTAGAAATGTTGGGGAACGTTGCATGGGAAACAAAAAATTTCCTACGCTCACCAAGATCAATCTAGGAGATGCACATCTACGAGAGGAGAGTTGGATCCACATACCGTTGTAGATCGCTAAGCGGAAGCGTTCAAGAACGCGGTTGATGGAGTCGTACTCGCCGCGATTCAGATCGCCGAAGATCCTAGCACCGAACGGACGGTGCCTCCACGTTCTTCACACGTGCAGCCCGGTGACGTCTCCCACGCCTTGATCCAGCAAGGAGAGAGGGAGAGGTTGGGGAAGACTCCATCCAACAGCAGCACGACGGTGTGGTGGTGGTGGAGGAGCGCGGGACTCCAGCAGGGCTTCGCCAAGCGCTGCAAGAGACGAGGAGGGAGAGGGGTAGGGCTGCGCCAAGAGGGAGACGTTCTCGTGTGTCTAGCAGCCCCAAAACCTCACATATATATAGGGGGAAGGGAGGGCTGCGCCCCCTTTAGGGTTTCCCACCCCTAGGGGTGCGGCCAGCCCTAGAAAACCCATCTAGGGTGCGGCCAAGGGGGGGAGAGAGAGGGGGCGCCCTAGGGTGGGCCTTAAGGCCCATCTGGACCTAGGGTTTGCCCCCCTCCCCTCTCCATGCGCCTAGGAACTTGGTGGGGGGGGGGGGCGCACCAGCCCCCTTGGGGCTGGTCCCCTCCCACACTTAGCCCACGCAGCCTTCTAGGGCTGGTGGCCCCACCTGGTGGACCCCCGGGACCCTCCCGGTGGTCCCGGTACATTACCGATATCGCCCGAAACTTTTCCGGTGACCAAAACAGGACTTCCCATATATGAATCTTTACCTCCGGACCATTCCGGAACTCCTCGTGACGTCCGGGATCTCATCCGGGACTCCGAACAACATTCGGTAACCGCGTACATACTTTCCCTATAACCCTAGCGTCATCGAACCTTAAGTGTGTAGACCCTACGGGCTCGGGAACCATGAAGACATGACCGAGACAACTCTCCGGCCAATAACCAACAGCGGGATCTGGATACCCATGTTGGCTCCCACATGTTCCACGATGATCTCATCGGATGAACCACGATGTCAAGGATTCAATCAATCCCGTATACGATTCCCTTTGTCTATCGGTATAGCACTTGCCCGAGATTCGATCGTCGGTATACCGATACCTTGCTCAATCTCGTTACCGGCAAGTCTCTTTACTCGTTCCGTAACACATCATCCCGTGATCAACTCCTTGATCACATATTGTGCACATTATGATGATGTCCTACCGAGTGGGCCCAGAGATACCTCTCCGTCATACGGAGTGACAAAACCCAGTCTCGATTCGTGCCAACCCAACAGACACTTTCGGAGATACCTGTAGTGCACCTTTATAGCCACCCAGTTACGTTGTGACGTTTGGTACACCCAAAGCATTCCTACGGTATCCGGGAGTTGCACAAACTCATGGTCTAAGGAAAAGATACTTGACATATAGAAAAGCTTTAGCATACGAACTACACGATCTGTGCTAGGCTTAGGATTGGGTCTTGTCCATCACATCATTCTCCTAATGATGTGATCCCGTTATCAACGACATCCAATGTCCATGGTTAGGAAACCGTAACCATCTATTGATCAACGAGCTAGTTGTCTAGAGGCTCACTAGGGACATGGTGTTTGTCTATGTATCCACACATGTATCTGAGTTTCCTATCAATACAATTCTAGCATGGATGATAAACGATTATCGTGAACAAGGAAATATAATAATAACCAATTTATTATTGCCTCTAGGGCATATTTCCAACAGTCTCCCACTTGCACTAGAGTCAATAATCTAGTTCACATCGCCATGTGATTAACACTCACAGGTCACATCGCCATGTGACCAACATGCAAAGAGTTTACTAGAGTCAGTAATCTAGTTCACATCAATATGTGATTAACACTCAATGAGTTCTGTGTTTGATCATGTTATGCTTGTGAGAGAGGTTTGTAGTCAACGGGTCTGCAACATTCAGATCCCTATGTACTTCGCAAAACTTTATGTCATATCGTAGATGCTGCTACCACGTTCCACTTGGAGCTATTCCAAACTGTTGCTCCATTATACATATCCGGTATCTCCACTTAGAGTTATCCGGATAGGTGTTAAGCTTGCATCGACGTAACTCTTTACGTCGAACTCTTTATCACCTCCATAACCGAGAAACATTTCCTTATTCCTCTAAGGATAATTTTGACCACTATCTAGTAATCCACTCCTGGATCACCTTTGTACCCTCTTGCCAGACATGTGGCAAGGCACACATCAGGTGCGGTACTTAGCATGGCATACCGTACAGAGCCTATGACAAAAGCATAGGGGACGACCTTCGTCCTTCCTCTTCCTTCTGCCGTGGTCAAGTTTTGAGTCTTACTCAACTTCACACCTTACAACTCAGGTAAGAACTCCTTCTTTGACTGATCCATTTTGAACTCCTTCAAAATCATGTCAAAGGTGTGTGTTCTTTTGAAAGTATCATCACGCGTCTTGATCTATCTGTATAGATCTTGACGCCCAATATGTAAGCAGCTTTATCCAGGTCTTCCTTTGAAAAACTCATTTCAAACAACCCTTTATGCTTTCCAGAAATTCTACATCATTTCGGATCAACAATATGTCATACACATATACTTATCAGAAATGTTGTAGTGCTCCCACTCACTTTATTGCAAATACAAGTTTCCAACAAACTTTGTATACCCAAAAACTTTGATCACTCCATCAAAGTGTATATTCTGACTCCGAGATGCTTGCTCTAGTCCATGGAAGGATCACTGGAGCTAGCATATCCTTTTAGCATCCTTAGGATCGACAAAACCTTTCTGATTGTATCACATACAACCTTTCCTTACGAAAACTGGTAAGGAAACTTGTTTTGTCATCCATCTGCCAGATTTCATAAATGCAGCTAATGCTAACATGATTCCGACGGACTTAAGCATCGCTACGGGTGAGAAAATCTCATCGTAGTCAACTCCTTGAACTTGTGGAAAACTCTTCGCCACAAGTCGAGCTTCATAGACGGTGACATTACCGTCCACGTCCGTCTTAGTCTTAAAGATCCATTTGTCTCAATGGCTTGCCGATCACAGGGCAAGTCCACCAAAGTCCATACTTTGTTTTGATACATGGATCCTATCTCGGATTTATCGGCTTCTAACCATTTGTCGGAATATGGGCCCACCATCGCTTCTCCATAGTTCGTAGGTTCATCGTTGTCCAACAACATGACCTCTAAGACAGGATCACCGTACCACTCAGGAGTAGTACATATCCTTGTCGACCTACGAGGTTCGATAGCAACTTGATCTGGAGCTTCATGATCACTATCATTAGTTTCCTCTTCAACGTCGCAGGTTCCACAAAAACATCTTTCTGTGTTGCACTACTCTCCGGTTGAAGTGAGGGTTCGACGACCTCATCAAGTTCTATCTTCCTCCCACTCAATTCTTTCGAGAGAAACTCCTTCTCGAGAAAGGACCCGTTCTTAGGGACAAACATTTTTGCCCTTGGATCTGAGATAGGAGGTATACCCAACTGTTACCTTTGGGTATCATATGAAGATGTATTTGTCCGCTTTGGGTTCGAGCTTTTCCCGGCTGAAGCCATAAGCATCGCAGCCCCAAACATCAAGAAAACGACAACTTTGGTTTCTTGCCAAACCATAGTTCATACGGCGTCGTCTCAACGGACTTTGATGGTGCCCTATCTAAAGTGAATGCAGCTGTCTCTGATGCATAACCTCAAAATAATAGCGGTAGATCGGTAAGATACACCATAGATCGCACCATATCTCATAAGGTTTGATTACGATGTCCGGACACACCATTACGCTGTGGTGTTCCAGGGGACTTCAACTGCGAAACAATTCCACAATGTCTTAAGTGATTGCCAAACTCATAATTCAGATAATATCCCCTTGATCAGATCGTAGGAACATGATCTTCTTGTTATGATGATTCTTAATCTTCACTCTGAAATTGTTTGAACCTTTCAAACGTTTCAGACTTTTGCTTCATTAAGTAAATATACCATATCTACTCAAATCGTCATTGAAGATGAGAAAATAACGATATCCACCACTCGCCTTAATTCTCATTGGATCACATACATCAGCATGTATGATTTCCAACAAGTCACTTGCCCGTTTCATTGTACCTGAAAACGGGATCTCAGTCATCCTGCCCAAGAGGCATGGCTCGCATGTGTCAAGCGATTCAAAATGAAGTGACTCCAAACATCCATCAGCATGGAGTTTCTTCATGCATTTTATGCCAAAATGACCTAAGCGGCAGTGCCACAAGAAAGTGGTACTATCATTATTAACTCTACATCTTTTGGCATTAATATTATCATCATGTGTTTTACTATGATCGAGATTCAACGAACCATTGGGTGCATGACCATAAAGGTATTATTCATGTAAACAGAATAACCATTATTCTCTAACTTAAATGAATAACCGTATTGCGATGAACATGATCTAATCATTTTCACGCTCAACGTAGACACCTGATAACATTTATCTAGGTTCAACACTAATCTCGAAAATAGAGGAAGTGTGCGATGGTGATCTTATCAACCTTGGAAACACTTCCAACACACATCGTCACCTCGCCCTTAGCTAGTCTCCGTTCAGTGCGTAGCTTTTGCTTCAAGTCACTAATAATAGCAACTGAACCGGTATCCAATACCCAGGTGCTACAAGGAGCACTACTAAGGTACACATCAATAACACGTATATCAAATATACTTTGTTGAAGTTGCCAGCTATCATATCTACCATGTATTTGGGGTGGTTCCGCTACCATGTGACCGTTCCCCTTACAATAGAAGCACTTAGTCTCGAGGTTTGGGTTCAACCATGGGTTCCTTCATCAGAGCGACAACAGGTTTGCCATTCATGAAGTTTCCCTTCTAGCCCTTACCCTTTTGAAACCAGTGGTCTTGTTAAACCATCAACACTTGATGCTCCTTCTTGATCTCTACTTTTGCGGTACTAAGAACCGCTGACAGCACCAGGATCATCTCCATCCTTTGCCTGTCATAGTTCATCACGAAGTTCTAGTAGCTTGGTGATAGTGTCTAGAGAATTCTGTCAACCACTATCTTACCTGGAAGATTAACTCCCACTTGGTTCAAGTGATTTCAGCACCCAGACATTCTGAGCACACGCTCACTAGTTGAGCTATTCTCCTCCATCTTTTTGGCAAAAGAACTTGTCAGAGGTCTCATACCTCTTAACACGGGCATGAGCCTGAAATTCCAATTTCAGCTCTTAGAACATCTCATATGTTCTATGGCGTTCAAAACGTCATTGGAATCCCGATTCTAAGCCGTAAAGTATGGTGCACTAAACTATCAAGTAGTCATCAGGACGTGTCTCTCAGGTGTTCACAACATCCACAGACAACGTTGTAGGGGTTTGCACATTGAGCGGTGCATCAAAGACGTAAGCTTTCTGTGCAGCAGTGAGGACACTCCTCGGACTACGGACCCAGTCCGCATCCTTGCTTACAATATCTTTCAACTTAGTCTTTCTCTAGGATCGTATTAAACAGGGAGCTACAACGCAAGCTATTGATCTACAACATAATTTGCAAAGACAACTTAGACTATTGTTCATGACAAGTGAGTTTTAACTAATCAAATTACTTATAACTCCCACTCAAATTGACATCCCTCTGGTCATCCGAGCGTGACATGATCCAAATCCACCAACCCAAGTCCGATCATCACGTGAGATGAGGTGGTGTCAATGGTGAACATCTTCATGTTGATCATATCTACTATATGACTCATGTTCGACCTTTCGGTCTTCCGTGTTCCGAGGCCATGTCTGTACATGCTAGGCTCGTCAAGTCTAACCCGAGTGTTCTGCATGTGCAAAACTGACTTGCACCCGTCGTATGCGAACGTAGAGTCTATCACACCCGATCATCACGTGGTGCTTCGAAACGACGAACCTTCGCAACGGCGCACACTCGGGGGGAACACAATTTCATCTTGAAATTTTAGTGAGGGATCATCTTATAATGCTACCGTCGTCCTAAGCAAAAATAAGATGCATAAAAGGATTAACATCACATGCAAATCATAAGTGACATGATATGGCCATCAACTCGTGCTTTTGATCTCCATCTCCAAAGCACCGGCATGATCTCCATCGTCACCGGCGTAACACCATGATCCCCATCATCATGATCTCCATCATCGTGTCGCCATCGGGGTTGTCGCGCGCCCACCATGCTCTTACTACTATTGCTACCGTTTAGCGATAAAGTAAAGCATTACATAGCGCTTAATGACTGACACGCAGGTCATACAAAAATTAAAGACAACCCTATGGCTCCTGCCGGTTGCCGTATACATCGACATGCAAGTCGATATTAACTATTACAACATGATCATCTCATACATCAAATATATCTCATCATGTCTTTGGCCATATCATATCACATACATACCCTGCAAAAACAAGTTAGACGTCCTCTAATTTGTTGTTGCATGTTTTACGTGGCTGCTATGGGTATCTAGCAAGAACGCTTCTTACCTACGCAAAGCCACAACGGTGATATTTAAGTTGCTATTTAACCTTCTACAAGGACCGCCTTGTTCTATTCCGATTCAACTAAGATAGGAGAGACAGACACCCGCCAGCCATCTTATGCAACAAAAGTCACATGTCTGTCGATGGAACCGGTCTCATGTACGTGGACATGTAAAGTTGGTCCGGGCCGCTTCATCCCATAATACCGCTGAATCAAGAAAGACTAAGGAGGGAAGCAATCTAAACATCAACGTCCACAAACCCTTTTGTGTTCTACTCGTGAAAGCATCTACGCAAGATTCTAGCTCTGATACCACTGTTGGGGATCGTAGCAGAAAATCAAAAAATTTCCTACGCGTCACCAAGATCTATCTATGGAGTAATCTAGCAACGAGCATAAAGGAGAGTGAGTGCATCTACATACCCTTGTAGATTGCGAGCGGAAGCGTTCAAGAGAACGGGGATGATGGAGTCGTACTCGTCGTGATCCAAATCACCGATGATCCTAGCGCCGAACGGACGGCACCTCCGCGTTCTTCACACGTGCAGCCCGGTGACGTCTCCCACGCCTTGATCCAGCAAGGAGAGAGGGAGAGGTTGGGGAAGACTCCATCCAACAGCAGCACAACGGCGTGGTGGTGGTGGAGGAGCGCGGGACTCCAGCAGGGCTTCGCCAAGCGCTGCAAGAGACGAGGAGGGAGAGGGGTAGGGCTGCGCCAAGAGGGAGACTTTCTCGTGTGTCAAACAGCCCTAAAACCTCACATATATATAGGGGGAAGGGAGGGCTGCGCCCCCCTTTAGGGTTTCCCTCCCCTAGGGTGCGGCCAGCCCTAGATCCCATCTAGGGGGGCGGCCAAGGGGGAGAGAGGGGGAGGCGCACCACTATTGGGCCCTAGGGCCCAACTGCCCTAGGGTTTGCCCCCCTCCCCTCTTGGAGGCGCCCTGGGACTTGGTGGAGGGGCGCACCAGCCCCCTTGGGGCTGGTCCCCTCCCACACTTAGTCCACGTAGCCTTCTGGGGCTGGTGGCCCCACCTGGTGGACCCCCGGGACCCTCCCGGTGGTCCCGGTACATTACCGATATCGCCCGAAACTTTTCCGGTGACCAAAACAGGACTTCCCATATATGAATCTTTACCTCCGGACCATTCCAGAACTCCTCGTGACGTCCGGGATCTCATCCGGGACTCCGAACAACATTCGGTAACCGCGTACATACTTTCCCTATAACCCTAGCGTCATCGAACCTTAAGTGTGTAGACCCTACGGGCTCGGGAACCATGTAGACATGACCGAGACAACTCTCCGGCCAATAACCAACAGCGGGATCTGGATACCCATGTTGGCTCCCACATGTTCCACGATGATCTCATCGGATGAACCACGATGTCAAGGATTCAATCAATCCCGTATACGATTCCCTTTGTCTATCGGTATAGCACTTGCCCGAGATTCGATCGTCGGTATACCGATACCTTGCTCAATCTCGTTACCGGCAAGTTTCTTTACTCGTTCCGTAACACATCATCCCGTGATCAACTCCTTGATCACATATTGTGCACATTATGATGATGTCCTACCGAGTGGGCCCAGAGATACCTCTCCGTCATACGGAGTGACAAATCCCAGTCTCGATTCGTGCCAACCCACCAGACACTTTCGGAGATACCTGTAGTGCACCTTTATAGCCACCCAGTTACGTTGTGACGTTTGGTACACCCAAAGTATTCCTACGGTATCCGGGAGTTGCACAATCTCATGGTCTAAGGAAAAGATACTTGACATATAGAAAAGCTTTAGCATACGAACTACACGATCTGTGCTAGGCTTAGGATTGGGTCTTGTCCATCACATCATTCTCCTAATGATGTGATCCCGTTATCAACGACATCCAATGTCCATGGTTAGGAAACCGTAACCATCTATTGATCAACGAGCTAGTTGTCTAGAGGCTCACTAGGGACATGGTGTTTGTCTATGTATCCACACATGTATCTGAGTTTCCTATCAATACAATTCTAGCATGGATGATAAACGATTATCGTGAACAAGGAAATATAATAATAACCAATTTATTATTGCCTCTAGGGCATATTTCCAACAAGAAATTGAAAGGCAATTTATCCATATGCATCCCTGTATCCAGAGAATCTTTTTGGAGTTTTCCAATATTGAGCATTCTTCTGTTAAGCATGCAGCTACTATCTTTTTGGCTCATGAATTTATATTTGTTATGAAAGAGGCCAAAGAAATCTTTGCTCATTACGGGGTAGATGCCGGTCGACCTCCCATAGAGGCTATCTTGTTCAATCAAGAGGACATAATGCGGTTGCGATCCCCTGATCATGTCGCTTTTAATGAAAACCTTAGAAAAAAGGTTCCTATTGAGGTCTTGATTGATAGAATTTCTGAGATGAACGATGACTTTGCTGTTCAAAATAATGGGTTAGGCTTCTCGCTTGAGCGAATGCTTATGACCTTCTACCAAAAGAATGCCTACAATGATGAATTGGTTGTTCACTACAAAGGGCCAAAAGAGGAACCTATTCCTCCTGAGATTGATGTAGGAGACTTTTGTCCCATTAAATTTAGCCCTTTTGATTACTTTTGCTTGCCACAAAGGAAGCTTTCTGCTGAACGTAGGGAATATGAGATGAGCTTTCGCGACATATCGTATCACTATGGCATTCCCTAGATTTATCTTGTATAGTGCCTAGCTAGGGGCGTAAAACGATAGCGCTTGTTGGGAGGCAACCCAATTTGTTTTTGTTTTTGTTGCCTTTAGTGAATAAATATTGCATCTAGCTACTGTTTAGATTTGGTTTCATGTTTTGTTTAGTATTTGTGCCAAGTAGAACCTTTGGGAAGATGTGTGTGAAGTTTATGTGATCTTGCTGTGAAAAACATAATCATTAGCGCTCACTAGAATGGTCATCAGATTTTACTGGAGCGTGCTATTTAGTTGATTCTTTTTGAAGATGATTAATAGACAAATTCCTCACATTTGCCAATTTAGTTTGAAGTTTTTGGAGTTACAGAAGTATGCGAAACCTGCAGATTACTACAGACTGTTCTGTTTTTGACAGATTCTGTTTTTCGTGTGTTGTTTGCTTACTTCAATACATCTATGAGTAATATTTGGAGGTAGGAACCATAGAGAAGTTGTAATACAGTAGTTTTAACACCAATATAAACAAAGAATGAATTCATGGCAGTACCTTTGAGTAGTGGTTTGTTTTCTTATACTAACGGAGCTCACGATAATTTTTTTCTAAGTTTTGTGTTGTGAAGTTTTCAAGTTTTGAGTATTGCTTTGATGGACTATGGAACAAAGAGTAGCAAAGGCCTAAGCTTGGGGATGCCCATGGCACCCCAAGTAAAATTCAAGGATAATCAAAAGCCTAAGCTTGGGGATGCCCCGGGAAGGCATCCCCTCTTTCGCCTTCATCCATCGGTAACTATACTTGGAGCTATATTTTTATTCACCACATGATATGTGTTTTGCTTGGAGCGTCTTGTATAATTTGAGTCTTTGCTTGTTAGTTTGTCACAATCATCCTTGCTGGACACACCTACTTGAGAGAGTTAAATATGGCCTAGGAATTGCTTGAACACTCTATGTGCTTCACTTATATCTTTTGAGTTGAATAGGTTTTGCTCTAGTGCTTCACTTATATCTATTAGAGCACGGTGGTGGTTATATTTTGTAGAAATTGTTGAACTCTCATGCTTCACTTATATCTATTTGAGAGTCTATTAAAATAGCATGGTAATGTGTTTAGGCTAATAAAACTAGTCTTCACATGATAGACATCCAATGTCAATGTAGTAGAAATTTTCACACTAAGTGCATTGAATATGATGAGATGTTGGATGCTTGATAATTGTTTTGAGATATGAGGATAGTGATATTAGAGTCACGCTAGTGGATTTATTATGAAATTGAGAAATACTTGTGTTAAGGTTAGTGATTCCCGTAGCATGCACGTATGGTGAACCGCTATGTGACGAAGTTAGAGCATGAGGTATTTGTAGAGTGCCAACCTTTGTGTGGAGGTCGGGGACGCGCGATGGTTAACTCCTACCAACCTCCCCCCTAGGAGCATGCGTTGATTGCTTTGTTTTGATGACTCGTAGATTTTTGCAATAAGTATATGAGTTCTTATGACTAATGTTGAGTCCATGGATTATACGCACTCTCACCCTTCCACCATTGCTAGCCTCTCTTGTACCGCGCAACTTTCGCTGGTACCATAAACCCACTATATATCCTTCCTCAAAACAGCCACCATACCTACCTATCATGGCATTTCCATAGCCATTCCGAGATATATTGCCATGCAACTTTCCACCGTTCCGTTAATATGACACGCATCATATTTTCATATTGCCATGCATGATCATGTAGTTGACATCGTATTTGTGGCAAGGCCACCATGCATAACTTTTCATACATGTCACTCTTGTTTCATTGCACATACCGGTACACCGCCGGAGGCATTCATATAGAGTCATACTTTGTTATAGTATCGAGTTGTAATGAAAGTGTGATGATCATCAGTATTAGAGCATTGTCCCATGGGAGGAAAGGCTAAATCTATAAAGCCCCTCCACAAAAAAAAGAAAAAAAAGAAAAAAAAGGAAGGCCCAAAAAAAATAAAAAAAAATAAAAAGAAAAGAAAAAAAAAGGGTCAATTGCTACTATCTTTTTTTTCCACACTTGTGCTTCAAAGTAGCACCATGTTCTTCATTGTAGAGAGTCTCATGCTTAGTGACTTTATATACTAGTGGAAATTTTCGTTACAGAACTTGGCTTGTATATTCCAACGATGGGCTTCCTCAAATGCCCTAGGTCTTCGTGAGCAAGCAAGTTGGATGCACACCCACTAGTTTCTTTTGTTGAGCTTTCATTCATATTTAGCTCTAGTGCATCCGTTGCATGGCAATCCCTACTCACTCACGTTGATATCTATTGATGGCATCTCCATAGCCCATTGATACGCCTAGTCGATGTGAGACTATCTCCCTCCTTTTTGACTTCTCCACAACCACCTCTATTCCACCCATAGTGTTATGTCCATGGCTCACGCTCATGTATTGCGTGAAAGTTGAAAGGTTTGAAAGAATAGAGTATGAAAACAAGTGCTTGACTGAAATCGGGGTTGTGCATGATATGATATTTTGTGTGATGAAGAGGGAGCATAGCCAGACTATATGATTTTGTAGGGATAACCTTCTTTAGCCATCGTATTTTGAGAAGACATAATTGTTTTGTTAGTATGCTTGAAGTATTTTTATTTCTTATGTCAATATATACTTTTATCTTGAATCTTTCAGATCTGAACATTCATGCCACAATTAAGAGAATTACATTGAAAAACTATATTGGTTAGCATTCCACATCAAAAACTCTTTCTTTATCATTTACCTACTCGAGGACGAGCAGGAATTAGGCTTGGGGAAGCTTGATACGTCTCCAACGTATCTATAATTTTTGATTGTTCCATGCTATTATTTATGAAGTCTTGGATGTTTAATGGGCTTTATCTTACACTTTTATATCATTTTTGGGACTAACCTACTAACCCAAAGGCCCAGTCCAGATTGCAGTTTTTTGCCTATTTCAGGGTTTTGCCGAAAAAGAATATCAAACGGAAGGAAACCTTCGAGAGAGATATTTTTGGAGAAAATCACGCACATGGGACTTGAGAACCACGTCAGGGGAGCCTCGGAGTGTCCATGAGGGTGGGGGGCGCGCCCCCCTTCCCAGGGCGCGCCCGTGCCTCTTGGGCCCCTCGAGCACCCCCCGGTGTCCTCCTTCCTCCTATATGAGTCTACGTACCCCGAAACCTTCGACAACAGAGAGATAACCCTAATTCCACCATCGTAACCTTCTGTACCCGTGAGATCCCATCTTGGAGCCTGTTCCGGAGCTCCACCGGAGGGGGATCCATCACGGAGTTCTTCTTCATCATCATCATCGCCCTCACCATGAGTTGTGAGTAGTTTACCACAGACCTTCGGGTCCATAGCTAGTATCTAGATGGCTTCTTCTCTCTCTCTCTGGATCTCAATACAAAGTTCTCCTCGGTCTTCGAGGAGATCTATTCGATATAATCTCTTTTTGTGGTGTGTTTGTCGAGATTCGATGAATTGTGCGTTTATGATCAAGATTATCTATGAGAAATATTTGGTTCTTCTCTGAACTTCTTATGTGTGCTCATAATATCTTTGCAAGTCTCTTCGTATTATTGGTTTGGTTTGGCCTACTAGATCTATAGTTCTTGCAATGGAAGAAGTGCTTGGCTTTGGGTTCAATCTTGCGGTGTCCTTTCCCAGTGACAGTAGGGGCCGCAAGGCACGTATTGTATTGTTGCCATCGAGGATAAAAAGATGGGGTTTATATCATATTGCTTGAGTTTATCCCTCTACATCATGTCATCTTGCTTAAGGCGTTACTCTGTTCTTATGAACTCAATACACTAGATGCATGTTGGATAGCGGTCGATGTGTGGAGTAATAGTAGTAGATGCATAATCGTTTCGGTCTACTTGTCTCGGACGTGATTCCTATATACAATGATCATGCCTAGATAGTCTCATAATTATTCGCTTTTCTATCAATTGCTCGACAGTAATTTGTTTACCCACCATAGAATATCGCTATCATGAGAGAAGCAAAAACACTATGGCTCCCGGGTCTATTCTCAACATATCAATCTACATGGACTTTACTTTTACCGCTTTTATTTTCTGTTCTTATAAACAAAAATACCAAAAATATAAATTATCATCTCTATCAGATCTCACTTTCGTAAGTGACCGTAAAGGGATTAACAACCCCTTATCGCGTTGGCTGCGAAGTTCTTATTTGTTTGTGCAGGTGCGAGGAACTCGCGCGTGGTCTCCTACTGGATTGATACCTTGGTTCTCGAAAACTGAGGGAAATACTTACGCTACTGTGCTGCATCTCACTTTCCTCTTCGAGGGAATACAACGCAAGCTCGAGAAGTAGCAGAGCCAGAGGGGCCCCACCAGGGTGGGGGCGCGCCCCTGCCCTCGTGGCCACCTCTTTCGTACCCTCGCGTGTACTCCAAGTCTTCTGTGTAGATACGGTTCCAAAAATAACTCTCCCGAAGGTTTCATTCTGTTTGGACTCCGTTTGATATTCCTTTTCTGCGAACTGAAATAGGCAAAAAAACAGCAATTTGCACTGGGCATTGGGTTAGTAGATTAGTCCCAAAAATAATATAAAAGTGTATAATAAAGCCCATTAAACATCCAAAACAGAATATATAATAGCATGGAACAATAAAGAATTATAGATGCGTTGGAGACGTATCAAGCATCCCCAAGCTTAATTCCTGCTCGTCCTCGAGTAGGTAAATGATAAAAACAGAATTTTTGATGTGGAATGCTAACCAACATAATTCTCAATGTAATTCTCTTTATTGTGGCATGAATGTTCAGATTCGAAAGATTCAAGACAAAATTCTATATTGACATAAGAAAAATAATACTTAAAGCATACTAACAAAGATATCATGTCTTCTCAAAATAACATGGCCAAAGAAAGTTATCCCTACAAAAAGTCATATAGTCTGGCTATGCTCCCTCTTCATCACACAAAATATTTAAATCATGCACAACCCCGGTTTCAGCCAAGCAATTGTTTCACACTTTAATTCTTTCAAACCTTTCAACTTTCACGCAATACATGTGCGTGATCCATGGATATAGTACTATAGGTGGAATAGAGCGATGGTTGTGGAGAAGACAAAAGAAGAAGATAGTCTCACATCAACTAGGCGTATTAATGGGCTATGGAGATGCCCATCAATAGATATCAATGTGAGTGAGTAGGGATTGCCATGCAACGGATGCACTAGAGCTATAATTGTATGAAAGCTCATCAAAAGAAACTAAGTGAGTGTGCATCCAACTTGCTTGCTCATGAAGACCTAGGGCATTTGAGGAAGCCCATCGTTGGAATATACAAGCCAAGTTCTATAATAGAAATTCCCACTAGTATATGAAAGTGACAAAACAAGAGACTCTCTATCATGAAGATTATTGTGCTACTTTGAAGCACAAGTGTGGAAAGGATAGTAGCATTGTCCCTTCTCTCTTTTCTCTCATTTTTTGGAGGGGGCTTTTCCCTTCTTTTTTTAGCCCCCCTTTCTTTTTTTGGGCCGTCTCTCTTTTTTTGGCCTTTCTCACATGGGACAATGCTCTAATAATGAAGATCATCACACTTTTATTTACTTACAACTCAAAGATTACAATTCGAAGCTAGAACAAAATATGACTCTATGTGAATGCCTCCGGCGGTGTACCGGGATGTGCAATGAATCAAGAGTGACATGTAGGAATGAATTGTGAATGGTGGACTTGCCACAAATACAATGTCCACTACATGATCATGCATGGCAATATGACAATATGAGGCGTGTCATATGAACGGAACGGTGGAAAGTTGCATGGCAATATATCTCGGAATGGCTAGGGAAATGCCATGATAGGTAGGTATGGTGGCTGTTTTAAGGAAGATATATGGTGGGTGTATGGTACCGGCGAAAGTTGCGCGGTACAAGAGAGGCTAGCAATGGTGGAAGGGTGAGAGTGCGTATAATCCATGGACTCAGCATTAGTCATAAAGAACTCATATACTTATTGCAAAAATCTACAAGTTATCAGAACAAAGTATTCAACGCATGCTCCTACGGGAAGGGTTGGTAGGAGTTAACCATCACGCGATCCCGGCCTCCACACAAAGGATGACACCTCGAACTGAAGGAAATATGCCCTAGAGGCAATAATAAAGTTGTTATTTATATTTCCTTATATCATGATAAATGTTTATTATTCATGCTAGAATTGTATTAACCGGAAACTTAGTACATGTGTGAATACATAGACAAAACAGAGTGTCCCTAGTATGCCTCTACTAGACTAGCTCATTGATCAAAGATGGTTATGTTTCCTAACCATAGACATGAGTTGTCATTTGATCAACGGGATCACATCATTAGGAGAATGATGTGATGGACAAGAACCATCCGTTAGCATAGCACTATGATCGTTTAGTTTTTCTGCTATTGCTTTCTTCATGACTTATACATGTTCCTATGACTATGAGATTATGCAACTCCCGAATACCGTAGGAACACCTTGTGTGCTATCAAACGTCACAACGTAACTGGGTGATCATAAATATGCTCTACAGGTGTCTCCGAAAGTATTCGTGGTGTTGGCATAGATCAAGATTAGGATTTGTCACTCCAAGTGTCGGAGAGGTATCTCTGGGCCCTCTCGGTAACACACATCACAATAAGCCTTGCAAGCAAAAGACTAATGAGTTAGTCACGAGATGATGTGTTACGGAACGAGTAAAGAGACTTGCCGGTAACGAGATTGAACTAGGTATAGAGATACCGACGATCGAATCTCGGGCAAGTAACATACCGATGACAAAAGGAACAACGTATGTTGTTATGCGGTTTTGACCGATAAAAGATATTCGTAGAATATGTAGGAGCCAATATGAACATCCAGGTTTCGCTATTGGTTATTGACCGGAGATGAGTCTCGGTCATGTCTACATAGTTCTCGAACCCGTAGGGTCCGCACGCTTAACGTTTGATGACGATCGATATTATGAGTTTATGAGTTTTTGATGTACCGAAAGTAGTTCGGAGTCCCGGATGAGATCACGGACATGACGAGGAGTCTCGGAATGTCCGAGACATAAAGATTGATATATTGGACGACTATATTCGGACACCGGAAGTGTTCCGGAAAAGTTTCGGATTTAACGGGATTGCCGGAGGGGGTTACCGGAACCCCCTACGAAGGGGGATGGTCCATAGTGGGCCTTATGGAAAGGAGAGAGGCAGCCCATAGGGCTGGCCGGCGCCCCACCTAGAGTTCCTAGTTGGACTAGGATTGGGGGGGGGGCGCCACCTCTTCCTCTTTTCCTTTCCCTCTCTTCCTTCTTTGGTGGTTCCTACTAGGAATAGGATTGCAATCCTATTCCTAGTAGGATTGCATCCCTAGCCGCACCAAACAAGGGCCGGGCAGCCTCCCCCCTTTCTCCTTTATATACGGGGGCAGGGGGCACCCAAAGACACACAAGTTGAATTGTTCCAGCCGTGTGCGGTGCCCCCCTCCACAGAAACACACCTCGGTCATACCGTCGCGGTGCTTAGGCGAAGCCCTGCGCCGGTGAATACATCATATCCATCACCACGCCGTCGTGCTGAAGAAACTCTCCCGTGAAGCTCAACTGGATCAAGAGCTCGTGGGACGTCATCAAGCTGAACGTGTGCTGAACGCGGAGGTGCCGTACGTTCGGTGCTTGATCGGTTGAATCGCGAAGAAGTTCGACTACATCAACCGCGTCACTTGACGCTTCCGCTTCCGGTCTACGAGGGTACGTAGACACACTCTTCCCTCTCGTTGCTATGCATCTGGTAGATAGATCTTGCGTGATCGTAGGAAATTTTTAAAATACTACGTTCCCCATCACGAACTTCGTCACATAACGGTTCACCATACGTGCATGCTACAGGATTCACAAACTTTAACACATGTGTTTCTCAAATTCACAATTACTCCACTAGCATGACTCTAATATCATCATTCTCATATCTCAAAGCAATCATCGAGTATCAAACTTCTCCTATCATTCATTGCACTTGTATGAAAGTTTCTACTACACTCATCTTGGATGCTTATCATATTAGGACTAGTTTTATAACCAAAGCACATTACCATGATGTTCTAAAAGACTCTCAAATAGATATAAGGGAAGCATGCGAGATCTATAATTTCTAAAAAACTAAAACCACCACCATGCTCGAAAAGATATAAGTGAAGCACTAGAGCAAAACTACCTAGCTCAAAAGATATAAGTGAAGCACATAGAGTATTCTAATAAATTCTAAATCATATTTATCTCTCTCAAAAGGTGTGTCCAGCAAGGATGATTGTGGAAAACTAAAAATCAAAGACTCAAATCATACATGACACTCCAAGCAAAACACATATCATGTGGTGAATAAAAATATAGTCCCGAGTAAAGTTACCGATAGATGAAGACAAAACAGAGGATGCCTTCCCGGGGCATCCCCAAACTTAGGCTTTTGGTTGTCCTTGAATTTTACCTTGGGGTGACTTGGGCATCCCCAAGCTTAGGCTCTTGCTACTCTTTGTTCCATAGTCCATCAAAGCCATACTCAAAACTTGAAAATTTCGCAACACAAAACTTAGCCAAAAATCTCGTGAGCTCCGTTAGTATAAGGAAACAAACCACCACTCAAAGGTACTGTAATGAAATCATTATTTGTTTATATTGGTGTTAAACCTATTGTATTCCAACTTCTCCATGATTCATACCCCCGATACTACTCATAGATCCATCAAAATAAGCAAACAACACACGAAAAACAGAATCTGTCAAAAACAGAACAGTCTGTAGTAATCTGTAACTTTCGAATACTTTTGTAACTAATTTTTTTTGAAATAAATTGGTGGACGTGAGGAATTTGTCTATTAATCATCTGCAAAAAGAATCAACTAAAAACACTCTCCAGTAAACAAATACAGCCAATCTCGTGAGCACTAAAGTTTCTGTTTTTTATAGCATGATCATATAAACTTCACACAAGTGTTCCCAAAGGTTCTACTTGGCACAAACACTAATTAAAACACAAAACCACATCTAAACAGAAGCTAGATGTAATATTTATTCCAAAACAGAAGCAAAAACAAAGAAAATAAAATTGGGTTGCCTCCCAACAAGCGATATCGTTTAACGCCCCTAGCTAGGCACGATACAAGAATGGATCTAGGTATTGCCATCTTTGGTAGGCAATTCTTCGAGTAAGCACTTATAATTCTTAGGAACTTCTTTATTCCTATTAATAATCAAACTTCTAGGCAAGAAACCAAGAAAATCATTTGTAGCAAAAGGTTCCCTTGCGAAAGTGAGAAAGTTGGGATGAACACTTATGGATTTGAGATCCGCAGTTTCCTTACTAGATGATTCACCCTTACTTTTAGGAACATACATAAACTTGGCTAATTTAGTGATAGAGGGATTCGAAGTATTTTTCACAGCAGAAAGAGCAGACACTACATTAGTGATAATATCCTCAAGTTTATCGATTCTAGTGGAATCTTGATGTATTCTCTCTTTAACTATAGGTTCTTTTTCTTAAAAAAATCAGAATAACTCCTACCTTAGATCCATTCTGGGTAATTTGGTTGTGGATCTTTTTATCCAAACTCTCAACCGACTCTACAGTAGCAACTTTGTTTTCAATAATATCAAGCCTTTGCATAACATGTTTCAAAGTCAAAACAGTTCCATTAACCAGAAGAGGTGGTGGGCCAAACAATTCTGGCACAGCATTATAAGAGTCAAAAGTATGGCTACCCAAGAAATTCCCTCCGGTAATGGTATCAAGAATATATCTATCCCACAGAGTGATGCCAACATAAAAATTGTGAAGAAGCACAGAAGTGGAAAGCTTCCTAGTGGATCTATTTTGAGCATTGCAAATTCTATACCAGGCATCTTTTAGATTTTCTTCCTCCCTTTGTTTAAAATTAAGAACCTCACTCTCGGGAGTATTGATAATCATAGGCGTGCTAGCCATGGTGGCAAGGCAAAGCGATAAAACACACGGAAGAAGAAGGGCGAATAAAACAGCAAGGGTGAAGTGGGGGAGAGGAAAACGAGAGACAAATAATGTAGTGCGAGGGATAAGGGTTTGTGATAGGTACTTGGTATATGACTTTTGCGTAGATCTCCCCGGCAACGGCGCCAGAAATTCTTCTGGCTACTTCTCAAGCTTGCGTTGTATACCCTCGAAGAGGAAAGGGTGATGCAGCATAGTAGCGTAAGTATTTCCCTCAGTTTTTGAGAACCAAGGTATCGATCAAGTAGGAGACCACGCGCGAGTCCCGCGCACCTGCACAAACAAATGAGAACCTCGCAGCTAATGCGATAAGGGGTTGTCAATCCCTTCACGGTCACTTACGAGAGTGAGATCTGATAGATATGATAGGATAGCATTTTTGGTATTTTTGGTATAAGAATAGAAAGTAAATAAAGTAAATAAGCAACATCAACAGAAATTGAAGGGAAAGTAATATGATAAAGATAGACCCGGGGGCCATAGGTTTCACTAGTGGCTTCTCTCATGATAGCAGAATTCTACGGTGGATGAACAAATTACCGTCGAGCAATTGATAGAAAAGCGCATAGTTATGAGAATATCTAGGCGTGATCATTATATATAGGCATCATGTCCGTAACAAGTAGACCGAAACGATTCTGCATCTACTACTATTAATCCACACATCGACCGCTATCCAGCATGCATCTAGAGTATTAAGTTCATAAGAACAGAGTAACGCCTTAAGCAAGATGACATGATGTAGAGGGATAAACTCAAGCAATATGATATAAACCCCATCTTTTTATCTTCGATGGCAACAATACAATACGTGCCTTGTTGCCCCTACTGTCACTGGGAAAGGACACCATAAGACTGAACCCAAAGCCAAGCACTTCTCCCATTGCAAGAACTATAGATCTAGTAGGCCAAACCAAATCAATAATTAGAAGAGACTTGCAAGGATATTATAATCATACATAAAAGATTTCAGAAAAGAATCAAATATTGTTCATAGATAATCTTGATCATAAACCCACAATTTATCGGATCTCGACAAACACACCGCAAAAAGATTACATCGAATAGATCTCCTCGAAGATCAAGGAGAACTTTGTATTGAGATCCAAAGAGAGAGAAGAAGCCATCTAGCTAATAACTATGGACCCGAAGGTCTGTTGTAAACTACTCACAACTCATTGGTGAGGCTATGGTGTTGATGTAGAAGCACTCCATGATCGATCCCCCCTCCGGCGGAGCTCCGGAACAAGCCCCAGGATGGGATCTCACGGGAATGGAAGGTTGCGGCGGTGGAATTAGGGTTTCGTCTGTTGCATCGATGTTTTCAGGGTACAAGGATGTATATAGGAGGAAGAGGGGCACCGGGGGTGCCAGAGGGGGCCCACGAGGGTGGGGGGCGCGCGTGCCCCCCCGGGCGTACCCCTGACCTCGTGGGCAGCTCTTTCGTTCCCCCGCGTGTACTCCAAGTCTTCTGTGTAGATACGGTTCCAAAAATAACTCCCCCGAAGGTTTCATTTCGTTTGGACTCCGTTTGATATTCCTTTTCTGCGAAACACTGAAATAGGCAAAAAAAACAACAATTTGCACTGGGCCTTGGGTTAGTAGGTTAGTCCCAAAAATAATATAAAAGTGTATAATAAAGCCCATTAAACATCCAAAACAGAATATATAATAGCATGGAACAATCAAAATTATAGATACATTGTAGATGTATCAGTGCCCACATCCATGGGTGTGGGACTTCCGACAGCGTGCGGGATACCGGCGGCGGCGAGATCAGTTGATACGTCCAAAACGTATCTATAATTTCTGCTTGCTCCATGCCTCTTTTGTGTGATATTGCTATGATATTTATACACTTCCATACACTTTTGATCATATTTGGACTAACCTATTAACTCAGTGCACCCAAGTGCCAGTTTCTGTTTTCTGCTGTTTTTGTATTTCAGGTTTTCCCATTACGTAAACTGCCAAGAAAATTCCGGGAAAAATATATAAAAAATCAGCATTCCGGAAGCTTCCATGCGGCCAAAGTAGGGCCGGAGGGGGGCCACCAGGGCTCCAGGCGGCCAGAGGGCGCGCCCCCCTCCTAGCCGCGCCGCCAGGGCGCCTGGGCCCCCCAGGCCTCCTCTGACGCCCCCCTTTGGCATATATTTACACCGCGCCCCGAAACCCTCGAGGACGAAACCCTTTTTCGCGATCTCATCTCTGTTCCGCCGCCGCCGCGCTTCCAAGATCGGGAGCACCAGGAGAACTCTTCCCGGCACCCTGCCGGAGGGGAGGATCACCACCGGGAGCCTCTCCACCACCATGGACGCCTCCCGGATGAGTTGTGAGTAGTCTCCCTTGGACCATGGGTCCATGACCAGTAGCTATGTGATGTTCTCCTCCCCTCTTTGTCCTTCACCGATTAGACCTCGTGAGCTGCCCTACATGATCGAGGCACATATGTAATCCTTATGCTGTTGCTATGATGAGTTTGCTGGGATCCGATGGATTATGAGATTATGTTCAGATTGTGTGTGAGTAATATATTTGATTTACCTCTTTTATATTTATGTTCTTGAGTAATTCTTGCATGTTCTCCGTTGCTGTTTATTGCTTTGGCCAAGTAGTAGGTAGTAACTCCAAGAGGGAACGTTATGCTTGATTGTGGGTTCATGCCCCTCGATGACAAGCTTGAGTGATAGAAACATGAGTCTAGGGGATGTGCTGTTGCCACAAGGGGGAAAACAACGGTGCTTGTACTCGCGGGTGCAAGGATTGTTTACTTTACACAAAGTTCTTTTAATGCAGTTGTCTGTTGCTTTGAGTTTACACTATGGGTGGGACTCGCAACTTAATACCAGCGAGATGTTCTGGATAGATATCTCAAGGTGGATGATTAGTAGTAGATGCAGATGGATTTCGGTCTACTTACCTTGGCGTACCGCCCATGCTTTTGAGCCTCTACCTTTCTTGCAGCATAGTTAGCATTGGTTTGCGCACATAATCCTGTCAATGGCCCAGCTATAATTTGTTTACCTCGCTTAGCTGTTTTATCGTCTTTTGGGAGAGAGACATCACTAGTGAACATCATGGGACCCCGGTCCATATTACCATCACTGATCACATCCGCTATTTACTTTCAGTTCTTACTTACTAGTTGCAGTTATACCTATCACTATAATCTCTTGCGTTTGATCCTTTGTAAACGACAAGGCCGGAGGGATTGACAACCTCTCTGTACTCGTTGGGAGCAAAGTTATTTGTATCTGTGTGCAGGTCCGGTCGATCGCTAGTTGCGCTGCTAGCAGTTGACACCTTCTTGTTGAACCTTGGAGTCTCAGGGGAATTCGGTCCTTGGTATCTTTGCCAAGGGAAAACTACCGCTACACTGCATCTCAAACCTTCCACTTGGGGTAACCAACGAGGGGCGAGAAGCCATCAAGCAAAGTTTTCTGGCGTCGTTGCCGGGGACTCCACTCTTCAAGATAGGGGAGTTGCACGCTATCTTTTATCTTTGCTTTTTAGTCTTGTTAGTTTACCTTTTAGTTTTCTTTATGTCTTTTCACTAGTTTTGCTTAATGGAAAACAACAAAAATATGAGAGAGCTTTATAAGCTCTACCTTGCTTTGGGACATGATGTGTTTGAAGAGAAAATTAAAAAACCTATGGAACTTTATTATTTGCATAACAATCATGATGATGGTGATGTTATTAGTATGCTTTCTTTGAATATCAATATTGCTAATGACATGGAAAGCTCTAAGCTTGGGATGACACGTTTGATGTACATGATATTTTTAGTCCCCCAACTTTTAAAGATGGATATGATGTTTTCAGTCCACCTACTATTGAGGATAAAATTTATTATGATTATGATATGCCTCCTAAATACAATGATTACCATGATGGTTATGACTACTTTACTCTCACTATCCCTAATAAGAAAGATTTTGCTTATATGAAGAGTAATGATACCTTTTTGCATGTGGATCATGGTAACAATGCTTTATGTGATGCTTATATTGTTGAGTTTATTCGTGATCCCACTGAAAATTATTATGAGAAGGGAACATATGCTTATAGATATTTCAATAATATCAAGTTCCCTCTCTTTATGTTGAAGGTTTTGAAGCTGCACTTGTTTTGTCTTCCTATGCTTATTGCTTTGTGCTTCAATGAATTATTCTATTGCAATATTCCTATGCATAGGAAGCATATTAGGCTTAAATGTGTTTGGTATTTGCTTCTTGATGCTCTCTTTTGTTCTTTAACTCTTATTCCTACGAGAGCATCATTAAAGTCTTAAGCCTATCTTTATGGCTATAAAGAAAGAGTTTTTGGGAGGCAGCCCACAATGAATAAAATTTTATTTTGCTTTTGTTGTGTCTTGATGTTGTTACTACAGTAGCATCATCATTGTATCTTTACTTTTCAGCTTTGTGCCAAGTGTAGCCTCTGATTGCAAGAAAGTTCAAAAGTTGTGACGTGCTGTCCAGGAAACAGATTCTGTCCTTGGACAGAAAAATTCGTATAAAATCACCAGATCATCTTTTTGGTCTGAATTTTTTCGACAGCGTGCTCTATACAATTGGCTTTCGGGCGCCTGTTCTGAGTTTTTTGATTTCAGTTGCAGAAGTGCCCCGAAAAAATTATTTACTACCTGCTGGTCTGTTTTTCACAGATTCTGTCCTGTTTTGCCTTTCCTTCATTTTGCAAACCTTGAGCTTGCTTTTTCTTTGCAAAAACCTTTTGGCAATCTTGAGAAACAGTAGACCTTCAAGAATATCCTTATTTCCAGCAAGGAAAAATTATTTTATTATGGGTACTAACCTCGCTAATCAGATTATGATGAGTTATGTATGAAGGGAGTTTTCAAGTGTGCGAGGGAAGATGATAAAAAGATTCAGGAGTGTCAAACGCTCAAGCTTGGGGATGCCCCCATGCACCCCCAAGAAATATTCAAGAAGACTCAAGCGTCTAAGCTTGGGGATGCCCCCGTGCATCCCCTTCTCCATCAACAATTATCAGTTCGTCTTTCGTTCCGCTATATTTTTATCACTTCATGTGTTATGTGCTATGCTTGGAGCGTCTTGCTTTTAGTTTTCCTTTTTAGTTTTCTTTAGCTTTGCTTGCTGTTCAAAACGAGTTGGAACTCAGCCTTCTTTGTGTGGGAGATAAACACGCTCCACTTCAACCTAGAGCACAACATAGAATTTTCATGTCTATCTTTGCTGTGTGTGTTCTTTGTCTTTCAATAGCTACTATCATGTTCAGCTCTTAGTTTTAATGCTTTACTTTTTGAAGAGCTTTTGTTTAGTTGGTCGCTGGAACTCTCTTTAGTTATCATGCTTATCTTATTAAGAGAGTTGGCTTCTGTTGCATTGGTTGATATGTCCATGATAAAAATGCTATGTGCATAATGGTGCTTAGTAGTTCATGTTTTCTTATGGTTAGTCTCAAATAGCTGGGGGGTTCTCAATGTGTTATTGGAGTACCAACATGATTTGTTTGCCTATGATGTGGTATGGTTTAGTGATATCTTCCCCCAAGAATTTGTTTTGATTGACTTGGCATATGCTCACGCATATTTAAGACTGTAAAGAAAGTCTATCAAGCCTTGATGATCTTTAATTTTTGAGTAGCGATATAACTTCCATGCCCGATTCAATGTTGCTTTGTCGCTCTGCATGATTATGACCGTCATTGCTCTTTTAGTTGGTCGCTCCCAGTATTTTGCTAACATTCGCCTGTACTAAGCGGACTGACTGCTTGTGCATCCAAAATCCTTTAAACCAGTTATGCCATATGAGTCCACCATACCTTCCTATACATGGTATTTACCTGCCATTCCTAACGAAGACTTTCATGTACCATCTCGAAATTAATCAAAAAAGCATTTCTCTTTTGTGCCTCTGTTTTAGTTCATGAGGAAGTAGTAGTTAATTCATGATCTTTTTAAGTTGGACAAGCTTCACCCCGGGATTGCATGTCTAATGTGCAAACCCATAATACGAGAAGGAACTGGCAAAGAGTGCGCCCGGCTCATTAAAAAATATACAACAAACAAACCCTCCTTCATGCTTTGTTCATGAGAAATCAGAAAACTTTGGCAGTGATAAACAAAGGAGACTAAGAGGATGTGTTCGTCCTCATTCGGGAGTCGTTCCTCGAAACTTGTCCAGCTCAAGAAGTGATTGAGTTATCTGCTAGCATTCGTTGACGAAATATGCATATTCTAAAAAAATAATTATTACTTCTGTTTTTAAAACCAAGAGCTCTGGTACATGTTTAGTTTTTGTTTCCGACCACGGGTTTTCAACCTTGCCATCAAAAGCCACAGTTCGAGAGTCTCCACCTTCTTTAAAGCACCAACTATTGAGAGCATGATTGTCATTCTGAGTGTAATGTGCATTGTCCCAAAGTACCATTGTCTTTTGCATGATTATGATATCGTTTATTCTAAAATCATTGTATCTAGTCGTCACATAAACCTTGGAGGTGCCCCTGCATTTATGTTTTGCTTCACTAAAGGGGGCAAGCGAGGTACCACTTTATCATATTTGCACACCATGCTCACTACAAATCTTTTGAGTATTTCAGTATCATATTGTAAAACTTTCAGTTCTTTGTGATTTTCTCATGAGGCAACTTAATTACTACAGATTCATTGTCTCAGTAAGCACTTGTCATGTGACTGTGAAAAGTTCTTATATGGTTAATAGCATGTCACCACAAAAATTATGCTTGTTATCATTTACCTCCTCGAGGACGAGCAGGAATTAAGCTTGGGGATGTTGATACGTCCAAAACGTATCTATAATTTCTGCTTGCTCCATGCCTCTTTTGTGTGATATTGCTATGATATTTATACACTTCCATACACTTTTGATCATATTTGGACTAAGCTATTAACTCAGTGCACCCCAGTGCCAGTTTCTGTTTTCTGCTGTTTTTGTATCTCAGGTTTTCCCATTACGTAAACTGCCAGAAAAATTCCGGGAAAAATATATAAAACATCAGCGTTCCGGAAGCTTCCATGCGGCCAAAGTAGGGCCGGAGGGGGGCCACCAGGGCTCCAGGCGGCCAGAGGGCGCGCCCCCCTCCTGGCCGCGCCGCCAGGGCGCCTGGGCCCCCTAGGCCTCCTCTGACGCCCCCTTTGGCATATATTTACACCGTGTCCCGAAACCCTTGAGGACGGAAGCCTTTTTCGTGATCTCATCTCTGTTCTGCCGCCGCCGCGCTTCCAAGATCGGGAGCACGAGGAGAACTCTTCCCGGCACCCTGCCGGAGGGGAGGATCACCACCGGGAGCCTCTCCACCACCATGGACGCCTCCCGGATGAGTTGTGAGTAGTCTCCCTTGGACCATGGGTCCATGACCAGTAGCTATGTGATGTTCTCCTCCCCTTTTTGTCCTTCACCGATTAGACCTCGTGAGCTGCCCTACATGATCGAGGCACATATGTAATCCTTATGCTGTTGCTATGATGAGTTTGCTGGGATCCGATGGATTATGAGATTATGTTCAGATTGTGTGTGAGTAATATATTTGATTTACCTCTTTTATATTTATGTTCTTGAGTAATTCTTGCATGTTCTCCGTTGCTGTTTATTGCTTTGGCCAAGTAGTAGGTAGTAACTCCAAGAGGGAACGTTATGCTTGATTGTGGGTTCATGCCCCTCGATGACTAGCTTGAGTGACAGAAACATGAGTCTAGGGGATGTGCTGTTGCCACAAGGGGGAAAACAATGGTGCTTGTACTCGCGGGTGCAAGGATTGTTTACTTTACGCAAAGTTCTTTTAATGCAGTTGTCTGTTGCTTTGAGTTTACACTATGAGTGGGACTCACAACTTAATACCAGCGAGATGTTCTGGATAGATATCTCAAGGTGGATGATTAGTAGTAGATGCAGATGGATTTCAGTCTACTTACCTTGGCGTACCGCCCATGCTTTTGAGCCTCTACCTTTCTTGCAGCATAGTTAGCATTGGTTTGCGCACATAATACTGTCAATTGCCCAGCTGTAATTTGTTTACCTCGCTTAGATGTTTTATCGTCTTTTGGGAGAGAGACATCACTAGTGAACATCATGGGACCCCGTTCCATATTACCATCGCTGATCACATCCGCTATTCACTTTCAGTTCTTACTTACTAGTTGCAGTTATACCTATCATGAAGGAAATATGCCCTAGAGGCAATAATAAAGATGTTATTTGTATTTCCTTATATCATGATAAATGTCTTTTATTCATGCTAGAATTGTATTAACCGGAAACTTGATACATGTGTGAATACATAGACAAAATAGTATGTCCCTAGTATGCCTCTACTAGACTAGCTCATTGATCAAAGATGGTTATGTTTCGTAACCATAGACATGAGTTGTCATTTGATCAACGGGATCACATCATTAGGAGAATGATGTGATGGACAAGACCCATCCGTTAGCATAGCACTATGATCGTTTGGTTTTACTGCTATTGCTTTCTTCATGACTTATACATGTTCCTATGACTATGAGATTATGCAACTCCCGAATACCGTAGGAACACCTTGTGTGCTATCAAACGTCACAACGTAACTGGGTGATCATAAAGATGCTCTACAGGTGTCTCCAAAAGTATTCGTGGTGTTGGCATAGATCAAGATTAGGATTTGTCACTCCGAGTGTCGGAGAGGTATCTCTGGGCCCTCTCGGTAACACACATCACAATAAGCCTTGCAAGCAAAAGACTAATGAGTTAGTCGCGAGATGATGTGTTACGGAACGAGTAAAGAGACTTGCCGGTAACGAGATTGAACTAGGTATAGAGATACCGACGATCGAATCTCGGGCAAGTAACATACCGATGACAAAAGGAACAACGTATGTTGTTATGCGATTTTGACCGATTAAAGATCTTCGTAGAATATGTAGGAGCCAATATGAACATCCAGGTTCCGCTATTGGTTATTGACCGGAGATGAGTCTCGGTCATGTCTACATAGTTCTCGAACCCGTAGGGTCCGCACGCTTAACGTTTGATGACGATCGATATTATGAGTTTATGAGTTTTGATGTACCGAAGGTAGTTCGGAGTCCCGGATGAGATCACGGACATGACGAGGAGTCTCGGAATGTCCGAGACATAAAGATTGATATATTGGACGGCTATATTCGGACACCGGAAGTGTTCCGGAAAAGTTTTGGATTTAACGGGATTGCCGGAGGGGGTTACCGGAACCCCGTACGAGGGGGGATGGTCCATAGTGGGCCTTATGGAAAAGAGAGAGGCAGCCCATAGGGGCTGGCCGGCGCCCCACCTAGGGTTCCTAGTTGGACTAGGATTGGGGGGCGCCACCTCTCCTTCTTTTCCTTTCCCTCTCTTCCTTCTTTGGTAGTTCCTACTAGGAATAGGATTGCAATCCTATTCCTAGTAGGATGGCACCCTAGCCGCACCATAGAGGGGCCGGCCGGCCTCCCCCCTTGCTCCTTCATATACGGGGGCAGGGGGCACCCAAAGACACACAAGTTGAATTGTTTTAGCCGTGTGCGGTGCCCCCCTCCACAGAAACACACCTCGGTCATACCGTTGCAGTGCTTAGGTGAAGCCCTGCGCCGGTGAATACATCATATCCGTCACCACGCCGTCGTGCTGACGAAACACTCACGTGAAGCTCAACTGGATCAAGAGCTCGTGGGACGTCATCAAGCTGAACGTGTGCTGAACGCGGAGGTGCCGTACGTTCGGTGCTTGATCGGTTGGATCGCGAAGAAGTTCGACAACATCAACCGCGTCACTTGACGCTTCCGCTCCCGGTCTACGATGGTACGTAGACACACTCTCCCCTCTCGTTGCTATGCATCTAGTATATAGATCTTGCGTGATCGTAGGAAAATTTTAAAATACTACGTTCCCCAACAGTGGCATCATGAGCCAGGTCTATGCGTAGATGATATGCACGAGTAGAACACAATGAGTTGTGGGCGATACTAGTCATACTGCTTACCAGCATGTCATACTTTGCTTCGGCGGTATTGTGAGATGAAGCGGCCCGGACCGACATTACGCGTACGCTTACGCGAGACTGGTTTCACCGTTACGAGCACTCGTTGCTTAAAGGTGACTGGCGGGTGTCTGTCTCTCTCACTTTAGCTGAATCAAGTGTGGCTACGCCCGGTCCTTGTGAAGGTTAAAACAGCACATACTTGACGAAACATCGTTGTGGTTTTGTATGCGTAGGTAAGAACGGTTCTTGCTAAGCCCGTAGCAGCCACGTAAAACTTGCAACAACAAAGTAGAGGACGTCTAACTTGTTTTTGCAGGGCATGTTGTGATGTGATATGGTCAAGACATGATGAGTTATACGGTTTTGTATGAGATGATCATGTTTTGTAAAGTTATCGGCAACTGGCAGGAGCCATATGGTTGTCGCTTTATTGTATGAAATGCAATCGCCATGTAATTGCTTTACTTTATCACTAAACGATAGCGATAGTCGTAGAAGCAATAGTTGGCGAGACGACAACGATGCTACGATGGAGATCAAGGTGTCGCGCCGGTGACGAAGGTGATCATAACGGTGCTTGGAAGATGGAGATCAAAAGCACAAGATGATGATGGCCATATCATGTCACATATATTTTGATTGCATGTGATGTTTATCGTATTATGCTTCTTATTTTGCTTAGAACGACGGTAGCATTATAAGATGATCCCTTACTAAATTTCAAGGTATAAGTGTTCTCCCTGAGTATTCACCGTTGCGAAAGTTCGTCGTGCCGAGACACCACGTGATGATCGGGTGTGATAAGCTCTACGTTCAAATACAACGGGTGTAAGCCAGTTTTGCACACGCGGAATACTCGGGTTAAACTTGACGAGCCTAGCATATGCAGATATGGCCTCGGAACACTGGAGACCGAAAGGTCGAGCGTGAATCATATAGTAGATATGATCAACATAAGATGTTCACCATTGAAACTACTCCATCTCTCGTGATGATCGGACATGGTTTAGTTGATTTGGATCACGTGATCATTTAGATGACCGGAGGGATGTCTATCTAAGTGGGAGTTCTTAAGTAATATGATTAAATTGAACTTTAATTTATCATGAAGTTAGTCCTGGTAGTATTAGCATATCTATGTTGTAGATCAATAGCTCGCAATTTTGCTCCCCGTTTATTTTTCATATGTTCCTAGAGAAAACCAAGTTGAAAGATGTTAGTAGCAATGATGCGGAATTGTTCCGTGATCTGAGGATTATCCTCATTGCTGCACAGAGAAATATGTCCTTGATGCACCGCTAGGTGACAGACCTATTGCAGGAGCAGATGTAGACGTTATGAACGTTTTGACAAAAGCTCGGTATGATGACTACTTGATAGTTTAGTGCACCATGCTTTACGGCTTATAACCGGGACTTCAAAAACGTTTTGAACGCCACGGAGCATATAAGATGTTCCAAGAGTTGAAATTAGTATTTCATACTCATGCCCGTGTCGAGAGGTATAAGACTTCTGACAGTACTTTGCCTACAAGATGGAGGAGAATAGCTCAACCAGTGAGCATGTGCTCAGATTGTGTGGGTACTACAATTACTTGAATCAAGTGGGAGTTAATCTTCCAAATAAGATAGTAATTGACAAAGTTCTCTAGTCACTATCACCAAGTTAGTAGAACTTCGTGATGAACTATAATATGCAAGGGATGACGAAGGTAATTCCCGATCTCTTCGCAATGCTGAAATCGGCGAAGGTAGAAATCAAGAAAGAACATCAAGTGTTGATGATTAATAAGACCACTTGTTTCAAGTAAAGGGCAAAGGGATAGAAGGGGAACTTCAAGAAGAATGACAAGCAAGTTGTCACTCCCATGAAGAAACCCAAAGCTAAACTCAAGCCTGAAACTAAGTGCTTCTACTGCAAAGGAAATGGTCACCGGAAGTGGAACTGCCCTAGATATTTGACGGATAAGAAGGATGGCAAAGTGAACAAAGGTATATTTGATATACAGATTATTGATGTGTATTTACTAGTGTTCATAGCAACCCCTCGGTATTTGATACTGGTTCAGTAGCTAAAGAGTAGTAACTCGAAGTGGGAGTTGCATAATGAACATAAACTAGTTAAAGGATGAAGTGACGATGTGTATTGGAAGCAGTTCCAAGATTGATATGATCATCATCGCACACTCCCTATACTTCCGGGATTAGTGTTGAACCTAAATAAGTGTTATTTGGTGTTTGTGT
The DNA here is from genome assembly GCA_902687465.1 of Secale cereale. Lineage (NCBI taxonomy): Eukaryota > Viridiplantae > Streptophyta > Magnoliopsida > Poales > Poaceae > Secale > Secale cereale. The sequence continues at coordinate 785,877,208 of LR738715.1, read as the reverse complement.
TGAGCATGAATGTGATTTGATCATGTTTATTGCAATACGGTTATTCATGTAAGTTAGAGAATAATTGTTGTTCTGTTTACATGAATAAAACCTTCTATGGTCATACACCCAATGAAAATAGTTTGTTGGATCTCGATCGTGTGATACACATATTCATAATATTGAAGCCAAAAGATGCAAGGTTAATAATGATAGTGCAACTTATTTGTGGCACTGCCGTTTAGGTCATATTGGTGTAAAACGCATGAAGAAACTCCATAATAATGGACTTTTGGAATCACTTGATTATGAATCACTTGGTGCTTGCGAACCATGCCTCATGGGCAAGATGACTAAAACTCCGTTCTCCGGAACTATGGAGCGAACAACAGATTTATTGGAAATCATACATACTGATGTATGTGGGCCAATGAGTGTTGAAGCTCGCGGCGGGTATCGTTATTTTCTGACCTTCACTGATGATTTGAGCAGATATGGGTATATCTACTTAATGAAGCACAAGTCTGAGACATTTGAAAAGTTCAAAGAATTTCAGAGTGAAGTGGAGAATCATCGTAACAAGAAAATAAGAGTTTCTACGATATGATCGTAGAGGTAAAATATTTGAGTTAGCGAGTTTGGCCTTCAATAAAAACAATGTGAAATAGTTTCACTACTCACGCCACCTGGAACACCACAGTGTAATGGTGTGTCCGAACGTCATAACCGCACTTTATTAGATATGGTGCAATCGATGATGTCTCTTACCGATCTACCACTATCGCTTTTGGGGTTATGCATTAGAGACAGCTACATTCACGTTAAATAGGGCACCATCTAAATCCGTGGAGATGACACCGCATGAACTGTGGTTGGACGAAAGACCTAAGCTGTCATTTCTTTAAAGTTTGGGACTGCGATGCTTATGTGAAAAGTTTCAACATGATAAGCTCGAACCCAAATCGGAGAAGTAAATCTTCATAGGATACCCAAAAAGAAACTGTTGGGTACACCTTCTATCACAGATCCTAAGGCAAGGTCTTTGTTGCTAAGAGTGGATCCTTTCTAGAGAAGGAGTTTCTCTCGATAGAAGTGAGTGGGAGGAAAGTAGAACTTGATGAGGTAATTGTACCTTCTCCCGAATTGGAAAGAGGAACATCACAGAAACTAGTTCAAGTGATTCCTACACCAATTAGTGAGGAAGCTAATGATGATGATCATGAAACTTTAGATCAAGTTTCTGCTGAACGTCGTAGATCAACCAGAGTACGTTCCGCACCAGAGTGGTACGGCAACCCAGTTCTGGAAGTCATGTTACTAGACCATGATGAACCTGCGAACTATGAGGAAGCGATGATGAGCCCAGATTCCGCAAAATGGCTTGAGGCCATGAAATCTGAGATGGGATCCATGTATGAGAACAAAGTGTGGACTTTGGTTGACTTGCCCGATGATCGGCAAGCCATTGAAAATAAATGGATCTTCAAGAGGAAGACCGACGCTGACGGTAATGTTACTGTTTACAAAGCTCGACTTGTTGCGAAAGGTTTTCGACAAGTTCAAGGAGTTGACTACGATGAGACTTTCTCACCCGTAGCGATGCTTAAGTCTGTCCGAATCATGTTAGCAATTGCCGCATTTTATGAAATCTGGCAAATGGATAACAAAACTGCATTCTTTAATGGATTTATTAAAGAAAAATTGTATATGATGCAACCCGAAGGTTTTGTCAATCCTAAAGGTGCTAACAAAATGTGCAAGCTCCAGCGATCCATCTATGGACTGGTGCAAGCATCTCGGAGTTGGAATATACGCTTTGATAAGTTGATCAAAGCATATAGATTTATACAGACTTACGGTGAAGCCTGTATTTACAAGAAGTGAGTGGGTGCACTACAACCTTTCTGATAAGTATATGTGAATGACATATTGTCGATCGGAAATGATGTAGAATTTTCTGGAAAGCATAAAGGAGTGTTTGAAAAGAGTTTTTCAAAGAAAGACCTTGGTGAAGCTGCTTACATATTGGGCATCAAGATCTATAGAGATAGATCAAGACGCTTGATAAGACTTTCGATAAGTACATACCTTGATAAGATTTTGAAGTAGTTCAAAATGGATCAGTCAAAGAAGGAGTTCTTGCCTGACTTGTAAGGTGTGAAGTTGAGTAAGACTCAAAGCTAGACCATGGCAGAAAAATATAGAGAGAATGAAAGTCATTCCCTATGCCTCAGCCATAGGTTCTATAAAGTATGCCATGCTGTGTACCAAACATGTTGTGTACCTTGACATGAGTTTGTCAAGGGGGTACAATAGTGATCCAGGAGTAGATCACTGTACAGCGGTCAAAATTATCCTTAGTAACTGGATGACTAAGGAAATGTTTCTCGATTATGGAGGTGATAAAGAGTTCGTCGTAAAGGGTTACGCCGATGCAAGCTTTGACACTAAATCCAGATTACTCTAAGTATCAATCTGGATGCGTATTGAAAGTGGGAGCAATTAGCTAGAGTAGCTCTATGCAGAGCATTGTAGACATAGAAATTTGCAAAATACATAGGATCTGAATGTGACAGACCCGTTGACTAAACTTCTCTCACAAGCAAAACATGATCACACCTTATTACTCTTGGGTATTAATCACATAGCGATGTGAACTAGATTATTGACTCTAGTAAACCCTTTGGGTGTTGGTCACATGGCGATGTGAACTATGGGTGTTATTCACATAAACGATCTGAAATATCGGTATTAAATCACATGGCAATGTGAGCTAGATTATTGACTCTAGTGCAAGTGGGAGACTGAAGGAAATATGCCCTAGAGGCAATAATAAAGATGTTATTTGTATTTCCTTATATCATGATGTCTTTTATTCATGCTAGAATTGTATTAACCGGAAACTTGATACATGTGTGAATACATAGACAAAATAGTATGTCCCTAGTATGCCTCTACTAGACTAGCTCATTGATCAAAGATGGTTATGTTTCCTAACCATAGACATGAGTTGTCATTTGATCAACGGGATCACATCATTAGGAGAATGATGTGATGGACAAGACCCATCCGTTAGCATAGCACTATGATCGTTTAGTTTTACTGCTATTGCTTTCTTCATGACTTATACATGTTCCTATGACTATGAGATTATGCAACTCCCGAATACCGTAGGAACACCTTGTGTGCTATCAAACGTCACAACGTAACTGGGTGATCATAAAGATGCTCTACAGGTGTCTCCGAAAGTATTCGTGGTGTTGGCATAGATCAAGATTAGGATTTGTCACTCCGAGTGTCAGAGAGGTATCTCTGGGCCCTCTCGGTAACACACATCACAATAAGCCTTGCAAGCAAAAGACTAATGAGTTAGTCACGAGATGATGTGTTACGGAACGAGTAAAGAGACTTGCCGGCAACGAGATTGAACTAGGTATAAAGATACCGACGATCGAATCTCGGGCAAGTAACATACCGTTTGACAAAAGGAACAACGTATGTTGTTATGCGGTTCTGACCGATAAAAGATCTTCGTAGAATATGTAGGAGCCAATATGAACATCCAGGTTCCGCTATTGGTTATTGACCAGAGATGAGTCTCGGTCATGTCTACATAGTTCTCGAACCCGTAGGGTCCGCACGCTTAACGTTTGATGACGATCGGTATTATGAGTTTTTGAGTATTGATGTACCGAAGGTAGTTCGGAGTCCCGGATGAGATCACGGACATGACGAGGAGTCTCGGAATGTCCGAGACATAAAGATTGATATATTGGACGGCTATATTCGGACACCGGAAGTATACCGGAAAGGTTTCGGATTTATCGGGAATGCCGGAGGGGGTTACCGGAACCCCCTACGAGAGGGGATGGTCCATAGTGGGCCTAAAGGGTGAGAGAGAGGCAGCCCATAGGGCTGGCCGGCGCCCCCACCTAGGAATCCTAGTTGGACTAGGATTGGGGGGGGCGCCACCTCTCCTATTCCTTTCCCCCTTCTTCCTTTCGGTGAATCCTACTAGGAATAGGATTGCAATCCTATTCCTAGTAGGAATCCCTTCCCTAGCCGCACCAGGAGAGTTGGCCGGCCCCTCCTCCCTTGCTCCTTTATATACGGGGGCAGGGGGGCACCCAAAGACACACAAGTTGAATTGTTTTAGCCGTGTGCGGTGCCCCCCTCCACAGAATCACACCTCGGTCGTACCGTCGCGGAGCTTAGGCGAAGCCCTGCGCCGGTGAACACATCATATCTGTCACCACGCCGTCGTGCTGACGAAACTCTCCCGTGAAGCTCAACTGGATCAAGAGCTCGTGGGACGTCATCAAGCTGAACGTGTGCTGAACGCGGAGGTGCCGTACGTTCGGTGCTTGATCGGTTGGATCGCGAAGAAGTTCGACAACATCAACCGCGTCACTTGACGCTTCCGCTCCCGGTCTACGAGGGTACGTAGACACACTCTCCCCTCTCGTTGCTATGCATCTGGTAGATAGATCTTGCGTGATCGTAGGAAAATTTTAAAATACTACGTTCCCCAACACGACCACTGCAGAAGATAGAGAGAAAATGAAAGTCATTCCCTATGCCTCAGCCATAGGATCTATCATGTATGCAATGCTGTGTACCAGACCTGATGTGTGCCTTGCTATAAGTCTAGCAGGGAGGTACCAAAGTAATCCAGGAGTGGATCACTGGACATCGGTCAAAAACATCCTAAAGTATCTGAAAAGAACAAAGGATATGTTTCTCGTATATGGAGGTGACAAAGAGCTCGTCGTAAACGGTTACGTCGATTCTAGCTTTGACACTGATCCGGATGACTCAAAGTCACAAACCGGATATGTATTTTTATTGAACGGTGGAGCTGTCAGTTGGTGCAGTTCCAAGCAGAGCGTCGTGGCGGGATCTACGTGTGAAGCGGAATACATAGCTGCTTCGGAAGCAGCAAATGAAGGAGTCTGGATGAAGGAGTTCATATCCGATCTAGGTGTAGTACCTAGTGCATCGGGCCCAATGAAAATCTTTTGTGACAACACTGGAGCCATAGCCTTGGCGAAGGAATCCAGGTTTCACAAGAGAACAAAGCACATCAAAAGACGCTTCAATTCCATCCGCGATCTAGTCAAGGAGGGAGACATAGAGATTTGCAAAATACATACGGATCTGAATGTTGCAGACCCGTTGACTAAGCCTCTTCCACGGGCAAAACATGATCAGCACCAAGACTCCATGGGTGTGAGGATCATCACTTTGTAATCTAGATTACTGACTCTAGTTCAAGTGGGAGACTGAAGGAAATATGCCCTAGAGGCAATAATAAAGATGTTATTTGTATTTCCTTATATCATGATAAATGTCTTTTATTCATGCTAGAATTGTATTAACCGGAAACTTAGTACATGTGTGGATACATAGACAAAACAGTATGTCCCTAGTATGCCTCTACTAGACTAGCTCATTGATCAAAGATGGTTATGTTTCCTAGCCATAGACATGAGTTGTCATTTGATCAACGGGATCACATCATTAGGAGAATGATGTGATGGACAAGACCCATCCGTTAGCATAGCACTATTATCGTTTAGTTTTACTGCTATTGCTTTCTTCATGACTTATACATGTTCCTATGACTATGAGATTATGCAACTCCCGAATACCGTAGGAACACCTTGTGTGCTATCAAACGTCACAACGTAACTGGGTGATCATAAAGATGCTCTACAGGTGTCTCCGAAAGTATTCGTGGTGTTGGCATAGATCAAGATTAGGATTTGTCACTCCGAGTGTCGGAGAGGTATCTCTGGGCCCTCTCGGTAACACACATCACAATAAGCCTTGCAAGCAAAAGACTAATGAGTTAGTCACGAGATGATGTGTTACGGAACGAGTAAAGAGACTTGCCGATAACGAGATTGAACTAGGTATAGAGATACCGACGATCGAATCTCGGGCAAGTAACATACCGATGACAAAAGGAACAACGTATGTTGTTATGCGGTTTTGACCGATAAAAGATCTTCGTAGAATATGTAGGAGCCAATATGAACATCCAGGTTCCGCTATTGGTTATTGACCGGAGATGAGTCTCGTTCATGTCTACATAGTTCTCGAACCCGTAGGGTCCGCACGCTTAACGTTTGATGACGATCGGTATTATGAGTTTATGAGTTTTGATGTACCGAAGGTAGTTCGGAGTCCCGGATGAGATCACGGACATGACGAGGAGTCTCGGAATGTCCGAGACATAAAGATTGATATATTGGACGACTATATTCGGACACCGGAAGTGTTCCGGAAAAGTTTCGGATTTAACGGGATTGCCGGAGGGGGTTACCGGAACCCCCTACGAGGGGGGATGGTCCATAGTGGGCCTTATGGAAAAGAGAGAGGCAGCCCATAGGGGCTGGCCGGCGCCCCACCTAGGGTTCCTAGTTGGACTAGGATTGGGGGGCGCCACCTCTCCTTCTTTTCCTTTCCCTCTCTTCCTTCTTTGGTAGTTCCTACTAGGAATAGGATTGCAATCCTATTCCTAGTAGGATTGCACCCTAGCCGCACCATAGAGGGGCCGGCCGGCCTCCCCCCTTGCTCCTTCCTATACGGGGGCAGGGGGGCACCCAAAGACACACAAGTTGAATTGTTTTAGCCGTGTGCGGTGCCCCCCTCCACAGAAACACACCTCGGTCATACCGTTGCAGTGCTTAGGCGAAGCCCTGCGCCGGTGAATACATCATATCCGTCACCACGCCGTCGTGCTGACGAAACTCTCCCGTGAAGCTCAACTGGATCAAGAGCTCGTGGGACGTCATCAAGCTGAACGTGTGCTGAACGCGGAGGTGCCGTACGTTCGGTGCTTGATCGGTTGGATCGCGAAGAAGTTCGACAACATCAACCGCGTCACTTGACGCTTCCGCTCCCGGTCTACGAGGGTACGTAGACACACTCTCCCCTCTCGTTTCTATGCATCTAGTATATAGATCTTGCGTGATCGTAGGAAAATTTTAAAATACTACGTTCCCCAACATATCACTATAATCTCTTGCGTTTGATACTTGGTAAACGACAAGGCCGGAGGGATTGACAACCTCTCTGTACTCGTTGGGAGCAAAGTTATTTGTATCTGTGTGCAGGTCCGGTCGATCGCTAGTTGCGCCGCTAGCAGTTGACACCTTCTTGTTGAACCTTGGAGTCTCAGGGGAATTCGATCCTTGGTATCTTTGCCAAGGGAAAACTAACGCTACACTGCATCTCAAACCTTCCACTTGGGGTAACCAACGAGGGGCGAGAAACCATCATCAGTGGACGGTGGGCTTGAGCGATGGCGTCGGCCGCGCGGTGCCAGATCTCGTTGCTCGTGGCGGATCTCGCCACTCCGGCCTTCGTCGAGGGACCTGGACTTGGGGCGGCGGCCCCGTTAGGTATGGCGATGGCGCCCTCGGCTGGCGACGTTCGTGAGGGGTGGATGGACGTCGTCTTGACCGCATGGGCGGTGAGTCGCCGATGAATCTCCTCTGCGCTGCATACTCTTTCCCATTGCACTTGGTGGCTTATGATCGCGGTCGTCGGCCTCAGTGTGTTCGCGAGGGCTGGTAGAGGTGACATCGGACCGGAGGAAACTCTGGATGACTCGTTCATCCCGACGGTGGCGACGACCAGGGTTGACGTTCTCCTCCTTGCAGGCGCCGTTAAGGTCCCTGCCCTCCATCCCGACCCCATGCCCGGCTAAAAACCCTAAATCTCCTTAGATTGGGCAGCGGCGGCACTGCGTGTGTCGTACCCTTCTTGGAGGCACCGCCTGGGGCGTTTGGGTGCTCAGTTTGAGGAATTGCAGGCGGAGGGGATGAGACCAGTGGCAACATGTGGTGTTTCGCGTTGGAGGAGCGGCATGGCATCTGTCACGCCGACAACGGCGGGTCTCAACGGCATGGAGCAGCGGGGTCTCGCCGGTGGGTGTGTGATGATGGACGAGTGAAGGATGGTGGCGTTGTCTAGCGTCTTGGTGGCGTCGACGACAGCTAGACCGGGCAAGGTAGATGCATCAATACAATACTGAAGATGGATTGGTGGCAGGTGGCTGCGGCGGCCTCATACCCGGCAGGCGTCCTGGTTGAGGAGTGCGCCGGACTGGCGGTGCCACATACCCGGCATGCGTCTTGGTTGGGACCTCAGGGTCTTAGATGTTAGGTTTGGTTGCGAGGTCTGTTTGGTATTAGGCGCAGACTATCAACATCCCTACATCAACTGGATAGGAGTAGCGACAAATGTTGCCTAGACGGTGGCTTTAGTCTTACTGTTGTGTAACTTTTGTAAGATCATGTGTGAATAATTAATAAAGTGACTGCATGCATCGTCCAGGCCGGAGTCCTCCTCCTTTTCTAAAAAAAAAGCTTAGCTGTATCTCTACACGGGCATTGACTTCTATTTTACCCCCCCC
>LR738715.1:785815809-785862585 GCA_902687465.1 Secale cereale | reverse complement strand
ATCCTCGGCCAGGTGCATTCCACCCAGCGAGAGATAATACTATACCATTATCACGAGTGGGTAGTTGCGCGGTGGCTTCCCCGTGCTGTGCATGGTCCATCGCATGACATTGCAGGCGAGTGATAAGTTTAGGTATATGCTTGCAGGTAGCCGATCACGCAATCAGCAGCAGCAGCAGCAGCCGAGGATAGCGTCTCCAGCCTCACGATCGAGATTGTTGCATTGTTGCTTCCTCCAGCCTCATGCGGAGGATAGCGTCCCCGCTACCACTAGGCTCTACTGCTGTAGGCCACACACGGCCGGCACGGCGTTGCCGTCCGCACGCCCGGCGACTCACGCTGTTGGTGCGTCTGCATCATCTCGTATTCTCGTCTCATTGTGTCAATTCCCAGCCGGCCGCGTCACCTCGAACGAGATCAGATAAAGGCATCGCGTCCCGAGGAAGGAGGTGTGCTTGGCTTGGCTTGGCTTTGGATGGACGCTGGCCTTTGGGAGTGGGGCTGGTGCGGTGCGTTGCGGTGCAGCGGCCGTGCTCCGGGGCGGCAAAGCTTCATCGCAAAAGCCAAAAAGGAGGGCTGCTCTGCTGCCGAAAGAAGGGGCAGTTGGTTCATGCCTGGATGCCGCCTACCGTTAGCGTCAGACTCGATCGCGACACCAGTGGCCCATCTTCAATGTGATTTGAGTGGGGCTAAATGTGTTTCAAACAGAGTTGCTGGGGCTAAACCAGTGTATTATGTTAAATTGGGTTCAAATAAGGTGCAATATTATATGTTTTCGTAAAGAAATATATTTGGTTAGGTGGCCTTTGGCCCTCACTAAGTTTCGCCGCTCACGACAATAAGAACCCGATGAAGGAAATATGCCCTAGAGACAATACTAAAGTTGTTATTTTATATTTCCTTATATCATGATAAATGTCTTTTATTCATACAAGAATTGTATTAACCGGAAACTTGATACATGTGTGGATACATAGACAAAACACAGTGTTCCTATTAAGCCTCTACTAGACTAGCTCATTAATCAAGATGGTTGAGTTTCCTAACCATAGACATATGTAGTCATTTGATTAACGGGATCACATAATTAGAAGAATGATGTGATGGATAAGACTCATTCGTTAGCTTAGCATATTGATCGTTCAGTTTTACTGCTATTGCTTTCTTCATGTCAAATACATATCCCTCCGACTATGAGATTATGCAACTCCCGGATACCGAAGGAATGCCTTGTGTGCTATCAAACGTCACAACGTAACTGGGTGATTATAAAGATGCTCTACAGGTATCTCCGAAGGTGTTTGTTGGGTTGGCATAGATCGAGATTATGATTTGTCACTCTGAGTATCGGAGAGGTATCTCTGGCCCTCTCGGTAATACACATCATAATAAGCCTTGCAAGCAATGCGACTAATGAGTACTTGCGGGATGATGTATTACGGAACGAGTAAAGAGACTTGCCAGTAACAAGATTGAACTAGGTATGAAGATACCGACGATCGAATCTCGGGCAAGTAACATACCGATGACAAAAGGAATAACATATGTTGTCATTACGGTTTGATCGATAAAGATCTTCGTAGAATATGTGGGAGCCAATATGAGCATCCAGGTTCCGCTATTGGTTATTGACCGGAGAAGTGACTCGGTCATATCTACATAGTTCTTGAAACCTTAGGGTCTGCACGCTTAACGTTCGATGACGATTTGTATTATGAGTTATGTGTTTTTGGTGACCGAAGATTATTCGGAGTCCCGAATGAGATCACGGACATGATGAGAAGTCTCTAAATGGTCGAGAGGTAAAGATTGATATATTGGATGATGGTATTCGGACACCGGAAGGGTTCCGAGGGGTACCGGGTACATATCGGAGGTCGGGGGGTTATCGGAAACCCCCGGGGGAAGTTATGGGCCCTATGGGCCATAAGAGGGAGGCACACCAGGCCACGTAGGGGTGGCGCGCCCCCCCATAAGGTAGGAGGCCGAATTGGAGTAGGGAATGGGGCGGCGCCCCCCTTTCCTTCTCATGCTCCTTCTCCTTTCCCCTTTTCCCCCTCCATGAGAAGGAAAAAGAACGGGGCCAAATCCTACTAGGACTAGGAGTCCTAGTAGGACTCCCCTCTCTTGGCGCGCCCTCCTTGGCTGCCTCCCTCCCTATCCCTCCTTGATATATGTGGGGAGGGCACCCCTAGAACACACATCAATTGTTCTTAGCCGTGTGCGGTGCCCCCTCCACAATTTACACCTCAGGTCATATTGTCGTAGTGCATAGGTGAAGCCATGCGCGATCTACTTCACCATCACCGTCAACACGTCGTCGTGCTGCCGGAACTCTTCCCTCGACACTCTGCTGGTTCAAGAGTTCGTGGGACTTCATCGAGCTGGACGTGTGCAGAACTCGGAGGTTCCGTACGTTCGGTGCTTGATCGGTTGAATCGCGAAGACGTTCGACTACATCAAATGTGTTAATCTAACGTTTTTGCTTTCGGTCTACGAGGGTACGTAGACACACTCTTCCTGTCTCGTTGCTATGCATCTCCTAGATAGATATTGCGTGAGCATAGGATTTTTTTTGAAATTGCATGCTACGTTCCCCAACACCCGATGTGCGCCTCCTCCTGAAAAAACCTAGCCTCTGCCACCACCTCTGCATCTACCATAGATCGAACCCCTCCTCCGGCCGGCCTCGCTGGTGTCGGGATGTGAGGGGAACCCGATCTATGAGTGGAGTTCTTCATATTAGTAGTGTTTTCGTTAGATTGGTTTAGGGTTTTGGTAGTCGTTTTCTTCTTTGGAGGTGGCATCATCTATAATAAGTAATTTCGTCCCTTCGTTCGACGATGAGATCTCCTTCCCGATTTTAATGGTGGTGTTGAAAGATTAAATTTGTCTAGGTATGATCCTTCAGATCTTTCTTCGGTTGATTGCTTTTGGATTTTTTTGTCATGGTTGGCATGAGGAGCATTGTCTTTGCAGTATCTGTCTCGGCAGCTACGTCCTCGACAATGGTGATTCAAACTCTCGGCTCCCAGCAACGTCGACTCGGCTGTTCATTTTTTTATCCGTGGAATACTGGTTGGGGCTATTGACGATGTTGGTTTATTACTTTAATAGTAGTGTGCGTGCATTGCAACCTTGGAATCGCGGCTCAAATTAAACTATGGAAGAACCCTCGTTGGTATTTATAGGTCTGTGGTTTGATACCTTTGTTATTTTCTTGTGGTTGCCTTCAGAAATGTAGAACTTCGTGACATGGAAGAACAATGAGTTTGAAGATCTCAAAGATTTTCTTGTTTCTTTTATACTTTATTTTGTACTTGTTGTAGTCAGCTCATGTATAGCAACCATGTACAATTTGTTGGGAAACGTAGCATGTAATTTCAAAAAAAAAAATCCTACGCTCACGCAAGATCTATCTAGGAGATGCATAGCAATGAGTGGGGGAGAGTGTGTCTACGTACCCACGTAGACCGAAAGCGTAAGCGTTTGACAACGCGGTTGATGTACACGAACTTCTTCTCGTTCCAATCGATCAAGCACCGAACGTACATCACCTCCGAGTTCTGCACATGTTCAGCTCGATGAAGTCCCTCGTTCCTTTGCTCCAGCAAGGTGTCGAGGAAGTAGATGAGTTCCGTCAGCAGGACGGCGTGGTGACGGTGATGGTGAACTGATCCGCGCAGGGCTTCGCCTAAGCACTACAAGAATATGACCGGAGGCGTAAACTGTGGAGGGGCCCGCCGCATACGGCTAACAGTTGTTGGTGTGTTCTAGGCGCCCCCCCTTCATATATATAGGTGGGAGGGAGAGGGGGCAGCCAAGGGGGCGCCTAAGTCGGAGGAATCCTACTTGGGGCCCTAATCCTATTCGCCCCCCCTTACCATATCTCATGGAGGAGGAAGGAAGGAGGAAGGGGGAGGCCAAATCCCTCCCCTTCCTTTCTCTCCTCTCCTCTTTCCTTTCCACCTTATTTTGGCCTACATGGGGCGCACCATCCCCTTAGGGGTTGGTCTTTTCCACTCTTGGCCCAATAAGGCCAATATCTTTGCCGGGGGTGTCCGAACCTCCTTTCCGGTGACCCGATATGTACCCGGTACCCTCGGAACACTTCTGATGTCCGAATATCATCGTCCTATATATGAATCTTTACCTCTCGACTATTTCAATACTCCTCGTCATGTCCGTGATCTCATCCGAGACACCGAACAACATTCGGTCACCAAATTATAGAACTCATATAATACAAAATCGTCATCGAACGTTAAGCGTGCGGTCCCTACGGGTTCGAGAACTATGTAGACATGAGTGAGACACCTCTCCAGTCAATAACCAATAGAGGAACCTGGATGCTCATATTGGCTCCTACATATTCTACGAAGATCTTTATCGATCGTACCGTAATGACAACATACATTATTCCCTTTGTCATCGGTATGTTACTTGCCCGAGACTCGATCATCGGTATCTTCATACCTAGTTCAATCTCGTTACCGGTAAGTCTATTTACTCGTTCCGTAATGCATCATCCTGCAACTAACCCATTAGTTACATTGCTTGCAAGGCTTCTTATGATGTGAATTACTGAGAGGGCCCAGAGATACATGTCCGATACTCGGAGTGACAAATCCTAATCTTGATCTATGCCAACCTAACAAACACCTTCAGAGATACCTGTAGAGCATCTTTATAATCACCCAGTTACGTTGTGATGTTTGATAACACACAAGGCATTCATCCGGTATTCGAGAGTTGCATAATCTCATAGTCGGAGGAATATGTATTTGACATGAAGAAAGCAATAGCAATAAAACTAAACAATCATTATGCTAAGCTAACATATGGGTCTTGTCCATCACATCATTCTCCTAATGATGTGATCTCGTTCATCAAATGAAAACACATATATATATATATATGGTTAGGAAACTTAACCGTCTTTAATTAATGAGCTAGTCTAGTAGAGGCTTACTAGGGACACGATGTTTTGTCTATGTATCCACACATGTATCAAGTTTCCGGTTAATACAATTCTAGCATGTATAATAAACATTTATCATGATATAAAGAAATATAAAATAACAACTTTATTACTGCCTCTAGGGCATATTTCCTTCACTCTCCCACTTGCACTAGAGTCAATAATCTAGTTCACAACGGCATTTGATTTAACACCGATAGTTCACATCGTTATGTGACTAGCACTCATAGTTCACATCGCCATGTGACAAACACCCAAAGGGTTTACCGAAGTCAATAATCTAGTTCACATCGCTATGTGATTAATACCCAAAGAGTACTAAGGTGTGATCATGTTTTGCTTTGTGAGAGAAATTTAGTCAACGAGTCTGTCACATTCAGATCCGTATGTATTTCGCAAATTTCTATGTCTAAAATGATGTGCATGGAGCTACTCAAGCTAATTGCTCCCACTTTCAATACGTATCAAGATTGAGACTTAGAGTCATCTATATCAGTGTCAAAGCTTGCATGGACGTAACTCTTTATCACCTCCATAACCGAGAAACATTTCTTTAGTCCTTTTTAAGGTAACTAAGGATAATTTTGACCGTTGTCCAGTGATCTACTCCTGGATCACTATTGTACATCTTTGCCAAACTCATGGCAAGGTACACAACAGGTTTGATACACAACATGGCATACTTTGTAGAACCTATGACTGAGGCATAGGAAATTTCTTTCATTCTCTCTATATTTTTCTGTCGTGGTCGGACTTTGAGTCTTACTCAATTTCATACCTTACAACTCAGGCAAGAACTCCTTTGACTGATCCATTTTGAACTACTTCAAAATCAAGGCATGTACTTATCGAAAGTCTTATCGAGCGGCTTAATCTATCTTTATAGATTTTGATTCCCAATATGTAAGTAGCTTCACCGATGTCTTTTATTGAAAGGAATAATTGTATTGGTGCCCCTAGTTGGGTCACACTCGATAGGTTTGCCCCTAGTTTTTCAATAATTGTGGTTTTGCCCAGCTCACTTCACTCGCCTTGTGTTTTTGCCCTTCCGGGGCGTTTCCGACCAATCACGATTCACCACGTGGCGACTGCTCATTGGTCGGAACCGCCCCGGAAGGGAAAAAACACAAGGCGAGTGAAGTGAGCTGGGAAAAACCACAATTGTTGAAAAACTAGGGGCAAACCTGTCGAGTGTGACCCAACTAGGGGTACGAATGCAAAAATCCCTTATTAAAAACTCCTTTTAAACAATCATTTATGATTTCCAGATAATTCTACATCATTTCCCATCAACAATATGTCATTCACATATACTTATCAGAAAGGTTGTAGTGCCCCCACTCACTTTCTTGTAAATACATGCTTCTCCGAAAGTCTGTATAAAACCATATGCTTTGATCATTTCATCAAAGCGTTTATTCCAACTCCGAGATGCTTGCACCAGTCCAAAGATGGATCGCTGGAGTTTGCACACTTTGTTAGCACCTTTAGGATTGACAAAACCTTCTGGTTGCATCATATACAACTCGTCTTTAATAAATCCATTAAGGAATGTAGTTTTGAAATCCATTTGTCACTTTTCATAAAATGCGGCAATTGATAACATGATTCGAACAGACTTAAGCATCGCTACGGGTGAGAAAGTCTCTTCATAGTCAACTCCTTGAACTTGTCGAAAACCCTTTTGCGACAAGTCGATCTATGTAGATAGTAACATTACTATAAGTATCCGTCTTCCTCTTGAAGATCCATTTATTCTCAATGGCTTGCCGATCATCAGGGAAGTCCACCAAAGTCCACACTTTGTCCTCATACATGGATCCTATGTTAGATTTCATGGCCTCAAGCCATTTATTGGAATCTGGGCTCATCATAGCTTCTTCATAGTTTGTAGGTTTGTCATGGTCTAGTAACATGACTTTCAGAATAGGATTACCACTCTGGTGCGGATTGTGCTCTGGTTAACCTATGAGGTTATGTAGTAACTTGATCTAAAGTTTCATGATCATCATCATTAGCTTCCTCTCTAGTTGGTGTAGGCATCACGGGAACCATTTTCTGCGATGAGCCAATTTCCAATTCGAGAGAAGGTACAATTACCTCATCAAGTTCTACTTTCCTCCCACTCACTTCTTTCGAGAGAAACTCCTTCTTTAGAAAGGTTTCATTCTTAGCAATAAAGAGTTTGCCTTCGGATCTGTGGTAGAAGGTGTACCCACTAGTTTCTTTTGGGTATCCTAAGAAGATGCACGTCTCCGATTTGGATTCGAGCTTATCAGGCTGAAGCTTTTTCACATAAGCGTTGCAACCCCAAACTTTAAGAAACGACAGCTTAGGTTTCTTGCCAAACCATAGTTCATATGGTGTCATCTCAACCGATTTAGATGGTTCCCTATTTAACGTGAATGCGGCTGTCTCTAATGCATAACCCCAAAACAATAGTGGTAAATCGGTAAGAGACATCATAGATCGCACCATATCTAATAAAGTACAGTTACGACGTTCGAACACACCATTACCCTGTGGTGTTCCAGGTGGTGTGAGTTGTGAAACTATTCCACATTGTCTCAAATGAAGACCAAACTCGTAACTCAAATATTCGCCTCCGCGATCAGATCGTAGAAACTTTATTTTCTTGTTACGATGATTCTCTACTTCACTCTGAAATTCTTTGAACTTTTCAAATATTTCAGACTTGCGTTTTATCAAGTAGATATACCCATATCTGCTCAAAACACATGTGAAGGTCAAAAAATAACAATACCCGCCACGAGCCTCAACACTCATCGGACCGCATACATCGGTATGTATTATTTCCAATAAGTCATTGGTTCGCTCCATTGTTTCGGAGAACGAAGTTTTAGTCATCTTTTCCATGAGGCATGGTTTGCAAGTATCAAACGATTCATAATCAAGTGATTCCAAAAGTCCATTAGCATGGAGTTTCTTCATGCGCTTTACACGAATATGACCTAAATGGCAGTGCCACAAGTATGTTGCATTATCATTATCAACTTTGCATCTTTTGGCTTCAATATTATGAATATGTGTATTACTACGATAGAGATTTAGTAAACCATTCACCTTGGGCGTATGACCATAGAAGGTTTTATTCATGTAAACAGAATAACAATTATTCTCTAACTTAAATGAATAATTGTATTGCAATAAACACGATCAAATCTTGTTCATGCTCAAAGCAAACACCAAATAAAATTTGTTTAGGTTTAACACTAATCCCGAAAGTATAGGGAGTGTGCGATGATGATCATATCAATATTGGAACTACTACCAACACACATCGTAGCCTCACCCTAAACTAGTGTCCGTTTATTCCGTAACTCCTGTTTCGAGTTACTAATCTTAGCAACCGAATAAGTATCAAGTACCTAGGGGCTACTACGAGCACTTGTTAGGTACACATCAATAACATGTATATCAAATATATCTTTTTTCACTTTGCCATTCTTCTTATCCGCCAAATATTTGGGGTAGTTTTGCTTCTAGTGACCATTTCCTTTGCAGTAGAAGCACTTAGTGTCAAGCTTGGGTCTAGCTTTGGGCTTCTTCTCAGGAGTGGTGACACGTCTCCAACGAATCTATAATTTTTGATTGTTGCTGTTATATTATCATTCTTGGATGTTTTACAATCATTTATATCATTTTTTGGTACTAACCTATTGACATAGTGCTAAGTGCCACTTGCTGTTTTCTGCATGTTTTTTGCATCGCAGGAAATCAATATCAAACGGAGTCCAAACACCGCGAAATGTTTTGGAGATTTTTTATGGGCCAGAAGACACCCAATGGGCCAGAGCTGCACCTGGGGGGGGGGGGGTGCCCCGAGGGGGGCACAACCCACCAGGGCGCGCTAGGCCCCCCTAGCGCACCCAGGTGGGTTATGCCCACCTTGGTGGCCTCTCGCACCTCCTCTTTACCCTATAAATTCACAAATATTCCAAAACCCTTCGGGGTAGACCTAGATCAGAAGTTCCATCCCCGCAAGGCTCTGTAGTCCACGAGATCAAATCTAGATCCCTTTCCGGTGCTCCGTCAGAGAGGGAAACCATCACCGGTGGCCATCTTCATCATCGCGGCGGCTACCATGATGGGGAGGGAGTAGTCCACCCTCGGGGCCAAGGGTTTGTACCAGTAGCTATGTGTTTAATCTCTATTTGTCTCTCTCTCGTGTTCTTGAGATGCACAATCTTGATGTATCGTGGGCTTTGTTAATATAGTTGGATCATATGGTGTTTCCCCTCTCTATCTTGTGATGAATTGAGATTTCCCTTTGAGATTTCTGTGGATTGAATACTTTTATGGGTTTGAGAACACTTGCTATATGTCTTGCAATTGAATACTTGTGGTGACAATGGGGTATCGTATTGATCCACTTGATATATGTTTTGGCACTCAACTTGCATATTCCCGAGGTTACATTGGGGTAATCTATGCATAGGGGGGGTTGATGCACGTTCTTATCTTTGTTTCCCCGGTAGAAATCTTGGAGCACTCTTTCAAGTTCTTTGTCTTGCATTGAGTATTAGGAATATGAATTTGTTTGGGTGATTATTCTAGTACGAACTCTTGATAGATCGATCAGAAAGAATAACTAGTGTTATTTTAGTACGAACTCTTGATAGATCGATCGAAAAGAATACCTTGTGTTATTTTAGTACGAACTCTAGGATAGATCGAACGGAAAGAATAGCTTTGTGTTATTTTCGTACGAACTCTTGAATAGATCGAACAGAAAGAATATATTTTTAGGTGGTTTCGTACCCTACAAACAATTTATTCTTATGTTCTCCGCTAGATTGAAACTTTGGAGTGATTCTTCATCACACGTTGAGGGATGGTTATGTGATCCAATTATATTAGTATTGTTGAGAGATTGCACTAGCGAAAGTACGGACCCTAGGCCTTGTTTTCAAGCATTGCAATACTGTTCATGCTCCGTTTTATCAATTGCTACCTTGCTGTTTTTTATTGTTACTATTACAAAAATCAATATCTACTATCCATATTACACTTGTATCACCATCTCTTGCCGAACTAGTGCACCTATACAATTTCCCATTGTATTTGGTGTGTTGGGGACACAAGAGACTTTTTATTATTTGGTTGCAGGGTTGTTTGAGAGAGACCATCTTCCTCCTACACCTCATACGGATTGATAAAACTTAGGTCATCCACTTGAGGGAAAATTTGCTATTGTCCTACAAAACTCTGCGCTTGGAGGCCCAACACGTGTCTATAAGAATAAAATTGCATGGTAGACATCAAGCTCTTTTCTAGCGCCGTTGCCGGGGAGGTGAGTGCTTGAAGGTATATCTTTAGATCTTGCAATCGAATCTTGTAGTTTCTTGTTTTATCACTAGTTTGATTTATAAAAGAAAACTAAAAAATGGAATTGAGGTTGCATCATATTATTGATCATTTTTATAATATCTTTTGTGAGAATGATGGAAAATAAAATTGTGCTCAATTGTTAGAAGAAGAATGATATAAAATGTTTGGCATAAATGATGCGCATGATTGCAATGTTGTTGGTATGAGCTCTTTGAATATCCATGATGTTAACGATATGTAAAGCCATAAGCTTGGGGATGCTATATTTGATGAATATGATATTTTTAGCCCCCCAAGATTTGATGTGGAATTTTTTTATAATGAAAGCATGCCTCCTATTTATGATGATTATATTGATGAAAGTGGATTTGGAGAGGTCATGACTTTATTTAGTGATGAATCCACTACTTTGGAGGATGTTTCTATTGACTATGATAACCAAGTTGCTATCTATGATGATTATGGTGATGACATGTATGCTATAATGAATAATGATGACCATGAAACGTGTCATCATGATTTTAAATTTCAATCTCATGATAGTTATTTTGTTGAGTTTGCTCCCACCACTATTCATGAGAATAAATTTGCTTATGTGGAGAGTAGAAAAATTTCTATGCTTTTGCATCATGAAAAGAATGCTTTATGTGATGGCTATATTGTTGAATTCATTCATGATGCTACTGAAAATTATTATGAGAGAGGAACATATGCCTTTTCATATTGCAATAATATCAAGTATCATCTCTATGTGTTGAAACTTTTGAAGTCATGCTTGTTTTGCCTTCCTATGCTAGTTGATTCTTGCTCCGATAAATTGTTTGCTCACAAAATCCCTATGCATAGAAGTGGGTTAGGCTTAAATGTGCTTTCCTTGTGATTCATGATGCTATCTTGCATGTTTCAATTCATATCTTTTATGTGAGCATCATTGAAATCATCATGCCTAGCTAAAAGACATTAAATAAAAGCCCTTGTTGGGTGACAACCCAACACTTATACCTACTGTTTTTGTGTGTTCACATGATTATAGTAATGATGTTTTATAGCTTTTGTTTCAATAAAGTGCCAAACAAAGTCTTAGGATCATGTTGGGTGATAGTAGATTTGATCTTGCTGAAAAACAAAAAGTTTTGCGCTCACGAGAAAAATTCTCATTTTTAACAGAAAAGTGCTTTTGAGTTAATTATTTTTGCAGAAGATCAAAATACAAATCACTCACGTGGTCATATGTTTTTCAAGATTTTAAGAGTTGCAGAAGTATGGTGAATGTTCAGATCATTACAGACTATTCTATTTTTGACAGATTCTGTTTGCAATGCATAGTTTGCTTATTTTGTAGTTTCTATGGATTATATTGATCAATATAAATTGCAGAAATGATATTCTACAGTAGGTATTGTGTGAGAAAAATATGAATCTTTTCTTTGACAGTCATAAAGTGAATTATTTGTTTAATCATACTAACCCGTCTCACGAAGTTTTGTTATGTTTTGCGTGATTGAAGTTTTCAAGTTTTGGGTGAGATGTCGATATGAGGAGAATAAGGAGTGACAAGACCCTTAGCTTGGGGATACCGTAGGTGAAGGAAATATGCCCTAGAGGCAATAATAAAGTTATTATTTATTTCCTTATATCATGATAAATATTTATTATTCATGCTAGAATTGTATTAACCGGAAACTTAGTACATGTGTGAATACATATACAAACAAAGTGACACTAGTATGCCTCTACCTGACTAGCTCGTTAATCAAAGATGGTTAAGTTTCTTAGCCATAGACATGAGTTGTCATTTGATGAACGGCATCACATCATTAGAGAATGATGTGATTGACTTGACCCATTCTGTTAGCTTAGCACTTGATCGTTTAGTATGTTGCTATTGCTTTCTTCATGACTTATACATGTTCCTATGACTATGAGATTATGCAACTCTCTAATACCGGAGGAACACTTTGTGTGCTATCAAATGTCACAACATAACTGGTTGATTATAAAGATGCTCCACAGGTGTCTCCGATGGTGTTTGTTGAGTTGGCATAGATCGAGATTAGGATTTGTCACTTCAATTGTCGGAGAGGTATCTCTGGGCCCTCTTGGTAATGCACATCACTATAAGCCTTGCAAGCAATGTGACTAATGAGTTAGTTGCGGGATGATGCATTACGGAAAGAGTAAAGAGACTTGCTGGCAACGAGATTGAACTAGGTATGATGATACCGACGATCGAATCTCGGGCAAGTAACTGTAACACCCCAAATTTTTGATTTGGTTTTTCTTGCAAAATTTTGGCCTTTTTGAAAGGGGATTGTTTGATCTTTTCTTTTGCCCTTCTAAAATCCCTTTTTGCCAAAGTTTGTGTGTCTTCTCAAGCTTGGTTTTTATCCTTGAAGTTTTCCTCTTGTGTTTGGCTCATGCACAAGTTGAGATTCAAATGGAGTTGTTTGAGTTCACCACTTCTTGTTTTAAAATTCTCAAGTTTAGTCTTGACCTATCTCCCCCCCAAACTTCCTCTTGCCATGATCCCAACAGGAACAATCCTCTCCAAGACTCTCTTCACACCATGGGACAAGCATTTTATCAATTCCAGCAAGTTTGAACCTTATTGGGATTTTTCTCCTATTTATTTCACTTCAAAAACAAATTCTGTCTTTTATAGTGGACCTTGGTGATTTACAAAGGAACCACCTTTTTCATCTACCTATTTGACTACAAACCAACTCTCTTAGATAGTCCTTAGTACCCACAACATAGATCCATCTTGTTTCACTGGTCCACAGTTCAAAATTTTCAAATTTCACCTGCTGCAAGTTTGGACCAGATTTGCAAAATTTTGTGAAATTCATATTTACCTTCATCCAAAAATTCTGTGAAAAATCATGCAGCCTCTAGATACATCAAGAGGCCACTCCACCAAAAATCAGCTCCAGAGACATTGCACAAATACCAGAATCATGTCATCAAACACCTAGCCTACACTGAACTGTTAACTGTTAACTGAAACTGTCGACAGTTTAACACTTCGTCAGTTTCGTCAGTTTCGACAGTCGATGGGCGCGGCGACAAAACGCGTCTGTGCTCCCTTGGCTCGACGCTGCACTGTAGCTTCTTCTTATCCCCGCGCCGCACGGTCGCTTGGCAGCTTCTGGGCATCGGTGGCGCCCTGGCCCGACCGCGCCGGCGGCTGCCACGGCCACAGCGCCGCCCGTGGCGGCTGATAGACACAACGCTGCAGCTCCATGCCGTTTCGCGCCGCCCAGACTACCCCAGTGCCCCGCATGTCCTTCTCCACAGCCAGCGCACGCCTGGCACGCCGTTGCCGTGGCCTGGCACGCGCAGAGCGCCGTTTCTGTCGCCGACGTGCCGCACGGCTGTTCCGTCGGTGACAAATCGTAACACCACCTCTACTACAAGGTTAAGCGCGGGAATGGAGCTTCTACAGACCATAGAGGGTGCTCAAGCCCCTAGCCCCGCCGTCCGACCACTGCAGCGCCGTAATTAGCTCGCCGGACTTATCCGTTCGCGGCAGCCACCTCGAGCCGCCTATAAAAGGCACCCCGGGCTCGTGCTCGAGCACACACGCCTCCACTACTTCCCTAGACCACGCCCAACCTATGGAAGGGCCCCGAGAGGCTTTTCTTCCCCGGCTCCGGCCAGCTGCCTCCGCCTCGGTCTCCAGCTCCGTTCACTCCGGTGAGGGCTCCTCCGCTGTCGTGAGCTTGAACGTAGTACCCTCGCATCCACCTAGTCCTAACCCCCAGCCCAATTTCTCTCCAAAAACCTTCTCCGACGAGGTCCACGAACACCCGAGGCGCCGTCCGCCGGAGTTAAGCTCGCCGTCGACGTGGGACTCGCCGGCACCCAACTCCACCACTGTTCGACGCGGAAGATCACCGTGAAGCTATAGGTACCACTTGTTGGGGAACGTAGCAGAATTCAAAATTTTTCTACGCTTTCACCAAGATCCATCTAAGGAGACATTTAGCAACGAGCAAGTTAGAGTGCATCTACATACCGTTTTGTAGATCGCGAGAGGAAGCTTTTGAAGAAGCGAGGATGAAGTAGTCGTACTCTTCTCGTTCTTCGTCACCGATGATCTAGCGCCGAACGGACGGCACCTCCGCGTTCAACACACGTCTGGTACAGCAACGTCACCTCCTTCTTGATCTAGCAAGGGGGGAGGAGAGGTCATCGGAGATCCAACAGCACGACGGCGTGGTGGTGGATGCAACTGGAATTCCTGCAGGGCTTCGCCGGCGCCCTGCGGAGGGAGTATGAGGTGTGACGGGAGGGGGAGAGGCGCCAGAGACTTGGGTGCGGCTGCCCTCTCCCCCCCACATATATATAGGGGGCCAGGGGGGTGCGCCAGCCCCTGCAGATGGGATCTGCAAGGGGGGGCGGCGGCCTGGGGGGGAGTCTTGCCCCCCAAGGTAAGGGGGGCGCCCCCTCCCCCTAGGGTTTCAACCCTAGGCGCATGGGGAGGGGGGCCCATGTGGTGCGCCAGCCCACCAGGGGCTGGCCAATTCCCCCACGCAGCCTAGGGGCCCCACCGGGATGGGTGGCCCCACCCGGTGGACCCCCGGGACCCTTCCGGTGGTCCCGGGACACTCCCGGTGACCCCCGGAGATCACCCGATGGCCGAAACTGGACTTCCTATATATTATTCTTTACCTCCGGACCATTCCGGAACTCCTCGTGACGTCCGGGATCTCATCTGGGACTCCGAACAACTTTCAAGTTTCCACGTGCATGTATCTCTACGACCCTAGTGTTACCGTACCTTAAGTGTGTAGACCCTACGGGTTCGGGAGACACGTAGACATGACCGAGACTACTCTCCGGTCAATAACCAACAGCGGGATCTGGATACCCATGTTGGTTCGCACGTGTTCCTCGATGATCTTCATCGGATGAACCACCGTGTCAAGGATTCACTCAATCCCGTATGTTATTCCCTTTGTCCATCGGTACGGTATTTGCCCGATATTCGATCGTCGGTATTCCCGATACCTTGTTCAATCTCGTCATGGCAAGTCTCTTTACTCGATCCGTAATCCATCATCCCGTGACTAACTCCATAGTCACTTTGAGCTCATTATGATGATGTCTTACCGAGTGGGCCCAGAGGTACCTCTCCGTCATACGGAGTGACAATATCCCAGTCTCGGTTCATACCAACTCAACAGACACTTTCGGTGATGTAACATCCCAAATTTTCAATTTGGAATGTTCTACATAGATCATAATTGCATTTGCATATTTTTGCATTTTATTCGTGACGTTCCTCAAAATTCTAAGCAACTCAAGGACCTACGGAGAGAGTTGGGGATTTTACCGTTTTCGTATTTGAGTTCGCTCGAATACCGGTACGAGGACAGTGTGATTCTAATTATTTTTCTCTCCTAAAAATATTTCTAAATAAAACAAATGAGCAGAGATAATATGACTTCTCCAAAATAATAGAAATATTGGAGGAAAAATATTAAAATCACTTTTGGTATTTTTCTGGATTTATTTTCGGATTTAATTGCATAGGAAAAATATGCGTTTTTCGAAATAGCATTTAGGTCCGGGAAAAATGTTCACCTTGTCCTAAATATTATTAGAGGACGGTGAAAATTTATTTCGGGATTTTTGGAGTCAGTTTGATATTTATTTCGTTAGTTTTATTGCGCCGGGAATCTATTTAAAAAAAAACGGGAACCGACTTAGCATCATACCGGACTGGGACTCTGGGCTTTATATAGCGCCAGGCTGGCCCGACATCGCCCAGCCCGCCCCCGCGCGAAAACCCTAGCCGCCCCCGCCCTAGCCGCCGCCGCCGCCGCTGCCGCGCCTGCCGCCGCCGACGACGACGCCGCCCAGCCGCGCCGCCGAAGCCGCCGCCGCGCCGCCGCCGCGCCGTCCGCCGCCCCGTCCCTCGCCGGACCCCGCCGCCGCCGCGCCGTCTGCCGCCCCGCCCCTCGCCGGACCCCGCCGCCGCCGCCCCTTGCCGGAGCCGCCGCCGCCGGAGTCGAGGTAGCCGCCCGTTGTTTTTTTCTTGAGATCAGATCGGTTTTAATAAAAAAAAGAACTCTAGATCTGTTTTTTTGTTCGGTTTAGATCGGTTTTTCGTCGGTTTAGTTAAATAGCGGACGTTCGTCCGTACGTTCGTTTTAACGAACGGTTTTCGTTAGTTAATCGCAGACAGCGAACGTTCGTTCGTTAGCCTGTTCGTCGTTTTTCTTTTTTCAGGGTATTTTATCCGCGATTTTTCCGATCGCGATTTCTGCCCTGATCTTGTTTCGCGTTTTTCTTTTCGCTCGAGAGTCGGAATCAGGTGATTCAAAATCCCGGATCTTCGTCTCGAAGCCCTCTTTATGTTTAACCAACTTGAACAAAGTTTTGGCTACTGTAAAATTTGACTTTAGGCCAACTAGTAATTCGGAGCTCGTTTCTTTTGCAGTTTGAGTTTCGTCGCTTCTTTGAAGTTGATTCTTTTTGCAAACCGGAGTTCTTAAGTTGAACTTTCTGGTTAGATCTCTTATTTGAGTTTTACCCGTGCATTAGTTAAGTACTTATTGTATGCTTGTTGTTTGATTGCGATAGAGTACCCGGAGTGCGCCGCTTGCTACTTTGAGTCTCTAGGTTTTGCGGATCATCAGCAAGGCAAGTAACACTTTGATCATGCTTTCCAATTACCCAGTTTTCATTGCATTAGTCAAACCCCTCAAGCATTGCATGAATAGGATCAATTAACTTGTGGGATTGGGAAGTAGATTGAGGTAGTACCTATTACCTGCATTACATTCAAACCCTTGGGAGTTACTTCTACGTTAGCTGATAGGACTTGCTATGCTCGTAGACGTGGTTTGGGTTTGAGTGAAATCCATGACAGATGTGAGTTGTTAATTAATGGTTCAACTTAAGGTGGCAACTTTAACACACATCTGGGTGGATTGAGGCATCTGGGTATTCCAGGATTGCCTGTTTTTCTTTCGGACCGCCACCCAGGCTCAAAGGGATCATGAGATTATTCATACTAGAAGCTTCCGTGTGCAACCACAATGCTATTATGGGCTCTAGCATAGTATGAGTAAGTTGTGCGAACTCTTACAGTGGTGGACTAGCAGATGTAGGGGATGTAGGTTGGTACGGTCCGCCCGATCGTAAGGTGCTAGCGCTTCTGAAAGACTATATCTCGGTCATCCGTTTCGCAAACACCATGCAGTGCGAGAAACCAAACGGAGGCGATCGAGTCTTGTGGGGAAAGTGCACAAACCTCTGCAGAGTGTACAAACTGATCATGATTAGCCGTGTCCCCGGTTATGGACATCTTGAGTATCTGGTATTTGGATTATCATGTGCATCTCAACATGTTACTTTAATTTAATTTTGTTGGGTTTAATGATATTTTTTAATTGGGGTTGAGAGGATGTCTATCTTCTCAACTACCATGATAGTTAAATTAAAATACATTCCTTTGAAGTAGGGAAAAATTGGCTTTACGCAAAAACTTAACCATAGAGCTTTCCACCAGCCATATTGCATATAGTATAGCTTTACTTTCACTGCATCTCTTGTGTTACCTTGCCAGCATATTCCATGTGCTGACCCATTTTCGGGCTGCAACGTTTCATGTTGCAGACTTTTCAGACGACGAGTAAGATGCCCTTTTAGGCCGTGGTTCTATACTCAGTGATGCCGCTAGAGTTGATGAACTCACTTATCTTCCAAGCCTTCTGCTGTTATCGTATTAGATGGCCTTCAGCCATGATTTGTGTAATAAATTCATCTTTGGACTATCGATGTAATAAGTGTGTGATTGCTACTCTGTTATAAATCCTTCGAGTACCATGCGTGTCAGCATTACTGATCCAGGGATGACACTGATGCATGGAGATCAGACTGTTTGAGGTCTGGTCGCTACAAAGATGGTATCAGAGCACACACTGACTGTAGGACACGACCACTAAGACAAGCCCTAGAACACATTCCACTCTTTTCTCTTCTGACTCCTCATCTTTTCTATTCTTTAGGATGGTGGAAGCAAAGCACAAGTTCATGCAACCGGATGATGATACACCTTTTGGACGACACCTGAAGGAGGTCACCAGATATCTACACATTGGATTACCAAGTTTCACTGGAACCTACAATGCCACTCTACCCGAGGAGGAGCGCTGGTTGATTCAAGCCCAAGTTCCAGGAAGGACGTATGCACCCGTCACCCCACTCATAGCATTTTCCTTTAATGCACCTACATGGAGCCTAGGAAAGAGTATGGCAGCCCACATTGCTATGGGAAGGATTGGAGAAGTCTACAAACAGGAGCTAAAGGACACTATCTACCAGATTTGTGGACGCCGAGATGAGAACTGGGATATGATCAGCACTAGGAAGGGTATATCCATAGCAGCATTCATCCAGGAGCTGAACCACCACATTCGTCGCCAAGAGCACCAGATGTGTGCTGGGATGATAGATTTGAAGAAGGCCCTAAATAGGAATTTGGAGTTAGAGGAAGAACTCAAGACTACACGCGACGGATATGAGGAGGAGATGAAGATACTTGTGGAGAAGAATGATGATTTGACCCGGAAGTTAGGGATACTCATGGGAGAAGAAGACGAGGAAGAAGAACCCAAGGAGATACCGCCGGAAGATTATATCATCATAGATGATACTGATTCAGAAGCTGAAGATAGCAAAGATGAAGACTATGAAGATGAAGCTGGGGCAGATATTATGGAATCCTCTGCCGACCAATATTTTAGATGACCACCCTATGACTAGTAGTTTACCACCAAGTATTAGATTTAGATCACTTTTGTAAACGATCATTAGATTTGTAAGACCTTGTTTGAAATGGATTGGTGTGATATGATTGTGTGTTTGTCTCATGTGCATATGGGTAGTGATTTTCCCTTAGACCTCTATTCTATTCTAATCGCTTCCCTCTACACCCATCAGATGCCTCCAAGACGTGAATTCGAGTTTCCCCCTGAGCTCACCTAGTTGATCCAGCAGCAGAACACCCTGATCCTGATGCAACTTCTTGTCCAGAACACCCAGAACAACCAGAACAACAACAACAACAACAACAACAACCCTCCACCACCACCACCTGTGGACAACCTGACACGTTTCTTAAGGTTGCAACCACCTGTGTTTGCTAGCAGCATCGAACCAATTGTGGCTGATGACTGGCTACGCAAGATTGGAAGGGATTTGACCACCGCCAATTGCTCGGATGCGGAGAAGGTGCGATTTGCCACACACCAGTTGTCTGGACCAGCCGCAACATGGTGGGAGAATTACACAGCCACTTACCCCGTAGCCAATGTGACTTGGGATCAGTTTCAGCAAGCTTTTCGTACCGCCCATGTATCAACTGGAGCCATGAGTATGAAGAAGCAGGAGTTTCGCAACTTGCGCCAAGGGAATCGTACAGTAGCCCAGTACGTGGATGAGTTTAGTACCCTATCTCGTTATGCCCCAGATGATGTGGCTACAGATGCCAAGAAGCAGGAGAGATTTATGGAAGGGCTGAATGATGAGATGAGTGTACAACTGATGGTGGCAACTTTCAATAACTATCAGGAGTTGGTAGACCGAGCCCTGATGATTGAAAGGAAGCATCAGCAGATTGAGAGTCGCAAGAGGAAGTATGGCCAAGGGAAGTATAATTCTGGAGCTCAGCAGAAGCCTCGCTTTACCCCTAAAGCAGTAGGACAGTTTCAACATACCCATGGAGGAAGTAGCTCGCACAACCACAATGGCACCAAGAATGGAAATGGTAATGGGAGTGGGAATGGAGCCAATGGAAACCAGAACCGCCCTGCACCGTCCACACCCACCAAGAGGGATTTTAGCCATGTCACTTGTTACAAGTGCGGGAAGACTGGACATTATGCTAATGAATGCCCAGAAGTTAAGAATGGGAACGGCAATGGAAGCGCCGGGAAGAAGCCCAACCGTTCAATAAAGGACAAGTGAACCACGTGACCGTGGAGGAGGTAGAAGAGCAACCAGATGCAGTCATAGGTAAGTTCTTAGTTAAGACCTTTACGGCACTCGTTCTTTTCGATACTGGCGCATCGCATTCATACATTTCAAGGGGATTCGTGGATAAATATAACCTGCCGACCCAAGCCCTTAGATCGCCCATGTTAGTAACCTCACCAGGAGCAGAGTATATGGCCATGTCATGGTGTGATCAGTTGCCCTTAAGGATTGGTAATTACATTTTCCCTTCGGACCTAATAGTATTGGAATTTCAAGGACTGGATGTGATATTAGGAATGGATTGGTTATCTAAGTATGAAGGGAATATTGAATGGGCCAGTAAGACAATTTTGCTTACTACGCCGGAAGGAAGAAGGATCAAGTATGTATCCTGGCATGAGTCAAAGAGGAGTAGATTAAATTCCATGTCAGGAGTTGTTCAGAAGGAAGTGCCAGTAGTGAAGGATTACACGGATGTGTTTCCAGAGGAGTTACCTGGCATGCCACCGGATAGAGATATAGAGTTTTTGATTGAACTTTTGCCAGACACCAGACCAATTTCTAAGAGACCCTATAGGATGCCCGCAAAGGATTTGGAGGAGATTAAGAAGCAGATTAAGGAGTTACTGGATAAAGGATTCATACGCCCAAGTTCTTCGCCTTGGGGTTCGCCAGTACTTCTAGTGGAGAAGAAGGATGGATCGTTAAGAATGGTTGTTGATTACCGAGGATTGAATGAAGTAACGATCAAGAATAAGTACCCATTGCCAATGATCAATGATCTGTTCGATAGATTGCAAGGAGCTAAGGTATTTTCGAAGATCGATCTACGATCAGGGTACCATCAATTGAAGATTCGAGAGCAAGATATCCCTAAGACAGCCTTTACCACTAGGTATGGGTTGTATGAGTATACCGTTATGTAGTTTGGTCTGACAAACGCACCGGCCTACTTTATGAACCTGATGAACAAAGTGTTTATGGAGTATTTGGATAAGTTCGTCGTAGTGTTCATAGATGATATTTTGATCTTCTCGAAGGATGAAGAGGAGCATGAAGAACATTTGCGTTTGGTATTGGAGAAGCTCAGAGAGCACCAATTGTATGCCAAGTTTAGCAAATGTGAGTTTTGGTTGAAGGAAGTTGGATTCCTCGGACATGTTATATCCGGAGAAGGAATAGCAGTAGATCCCGCCAAGGTGGAGACTGTGAACAATTGGGAAGCACCGACGACCGTTGGAGAGATCCGGAGTTTTCTTGGACTCGCAGGATACTACCGGAGATTTATCGAGAATTTCTCGAAGATTGCCAAGCCAATGACGGAGTTGTTGAAGAAGGAAACCAAGTTCAGTTGGACCGAAGAATGTGAGACTAGTTTCCAGGAGTTGAAGAAAAGGTTGGTATCATCCCCTGTGTTGATTCTGCCAGATCAACATAAGGATTATGAGGTGTAATGCGACGCTTCACGTCGAGGACTTGGAGCAGTTCTTATGCAGGAAGGAAGAGTTGTTTCGTATGCTTCACGACAACTAAAACCTCATGAGATGAACTATGCCACCCACGATTTGGAGTTAGCAGCCGTAGTGCATGCGTTGAAGACGTGGATACATTTTCTCATAGGAAACCATTGTGAAGTATATACGGACCATAAGAGTCTGAAGTATATATTCACTCAGAAGGAGTTGAATCTTAGGCAAAGAAGATGGCTGGAACTCATTAAGGATTATGACATGAGATTGCATTACCATCCCGGAAAGGCTAACGTAGTGGCGGATGCGCTAAGCCGTAAGAGCCATGTCAATACCCTAATGATGGAGGAGTTTCCAAAGGAGTTAGCCGAGGACCTACGAGAACTACGTCTGGAGATAGTTCCGAGAGGCTATGTAGCAACACTAGAAATCCAGTCTACCCTGATGGATAAAATCAGAGAAGCTCAGAAAGCTGACCAGGAGATTGTCGCTATAAAGGAGAAGATGAGCGAAGGAAAAGCTAAAGGTTTTCGTGAGGATGAGCACGCCACCTTATTGTTTGAGGATCGAATCTATGTGCCCAATGACCCGGAGATTAGGAAGTTGATTTTACAGGAGGCCCATGATTCACCATACTCGATTCACCCAGGAAATACTAAGATGTATTTGGATTTAAAGGATACTTTCTGGTGGACCGGTATGAAAAAGGATATTGCGGAGTATGTAGCAGTTTGAGATGTATGCCAAAGAATAAATGCCGAACATCAGAAGCCAACAGGATTGCTACAACCTATGCCAATTCCCGAATGGAAGTGGGAGAAGCTTGGTATGGATTTTATCACCGGATTGCCCAGGACCAAGGCAGGGTATGATTCAATCTGGGTAGTAGTAGACCGATTGACGAAGGTAGCCCACTTTATCCCGGTGAAAACCACATATACCAGTGCGAAGTTGGTTGAGATATACATGACCAGAATTGTATGTCTGCATGGAGTTCCGAGGAGTATTGTATCTGATAGAGGAACTCAGTTTACCTCGAAGTTCTGGAATCAGTTACATGAAACTTTGGGTACCAGGCTAGAGTTTAGCACAGCGTTTCATCCGCAGACAGATGGACAGACGGAGAGAGTCAATCAGATTCTAGAAGATATGTTGAGAGCCTGTGCATTAGATTATGGATCTAGTTGGGATGACAACTTGCCTTACGCGGAGTTCTCATACAACAATAGTTACCAGGCCAGTTTGAAGATGGCGCCATTTGAAGCGTTAAATGGAAGGAGATGCCGAACACCGTTGTCATGGGACGAAGTTGGAGATCGACAGCTGTTTGGACCAGACTTAATCAAAGAGTCTGAGGAGAAGGTGAAGTTGATCCGAGATAGACTGAAGGTAGCTCAGTCCAGGCAGAAGAGTTACGCCGACTCGAAGCGCAAGGCGATAGGCTATGAGATCGGAGACAGAGCATACTTGAGGGTATCGCCTCTACGAGGAGTTAAACGTTTCAGAGTTAAAGGGAAGTTAGCCCCGAGATTTGTGGGACCTTACCGTGTTTTGGAACGCATGGGAGGGGTTGCCTATAAGTTGGAATTGCCCGAAGGATTGTCAGGAGTGCACGACGTGTTTCACGTTTCGCAACTGAAGAAGTGCCACGCGGAGATGGCCGATATACCGCTTAGAGACACAGTACCCCTGGAAGCAATTCAGTTGGACAGTGACCTGAACTACGAGGAGAAGCTCGTTAAGATTCTCGAATTTTCGAGTAGAGTTACCCGTAGCAAGGTTATCAAGTTTTGCAAAGTTCAGTGGAGTCACCACACCGAGGAAGAAGCCAGCTGGGAACGAGAAGATGATCTATGCAAGGACCACCCACACCTATTCTCTAGCCAAGCTGAATCTCGAGAGCGAGATTCATTCTAAGGGGGTAGGTTTGTAACATCCCAAATTTTCAATTTGGAATGTTATACATAGATCATAATTGCATTTGCATATTTTTGCATTTTATTCTTGACGTTCCTCGAAATTCTAAGCAACTCAAGGACCTATGGAGAGAGTTGGGGATTTTACCGTTTTCGTATTTGAGTTCGCTCGAATACCGGTACGAGGACAGTGTGATTCTAATTATTTTTCTCTCCTAAAAATATTTCTAAATAAAACAAATGAGCAGAGATAATATGACTTCTCCAAAATAATAGAAATATTGGAGGAAAAATATTAAAATCACTTTTGGTATTTTTTGGATTTATTTTCGGATTTAATTGCATAGGAAAAATACGCGTTTTTCAAAATTGCATTTAGGTCCGGGAAAAATTCACCTTGTCCTAAATATTATTATAGGACGGTGAAAATTTATTTCGGGATTATTGGAGTCCGTTTGATATTTATTTCGTTAGTTTTATTGCGCCGGGAATCTATTTAAAAAAAACGGGAACCGACTTAGCATCGTACCGGACCGGGACTTTGGGCTTTATATAGCGCCAGGCCGGCCCGACATCGCCCAGCCCGCCCCCGCGCGAAAACCCTAGCCGCCGCCGCCGCCGCTGCCGCGCCCGCCGCCGCCGACGACACCGCCGCCCCGCCGCGCCGTCCGCCGCCCCGCCACGCCGCCGACGCCGCGCCGTCCACCGCCCCGCCCCTCGCCGGACCCCGCCGCCGCCGCACCTTCCGCCGCCCCGCCCCTCGCCGGACCCCACCGCCGCCGCCCCTCGCCGGAGCCGCCGCCGCCGGAGTCTCGGTAGCCGCCTGTTTTTTTTTGAGATCAGATCGGTTTTTATATAAAAAAAAAGAACCCTAGATCTGGTTTTTTTTCCGGTTTAGATCGGTTTTTCGTCGGTTTAGTTAAATAGAGGACGTTCGTCCGTACGTTCGTTTTAACGAACGGTTTTCGTTAGTTAATCGCAGACAGCGAACGTTCGTTCGTTAGCCTGTTCGTCGTTTTTCTTTTTTCGGGGTATTTTATCCGCGATTTTTCCGATCGCGATTTCTGCCCTGATCTTGTTTCGCGTTTTTCTTTTCGCTTGAGAGTCGGAATCAGGTGATTCAAAATCCCGGATCTTCGTCTCGAAGCCCTCTTTACGTTTAACCAACTTGAACAAAGTTTTGGCTACTGTAAAATTTGACTTTAGGCCAACTAGTAATTCGGAGCTCGTTTCTTTTGCAGTTTGAGTTTCGTTGCTTCTTTCGAGTTGATTCTTTTTGCAAACCGGAGTTCTTAAGTTGAACTTTCTGGTTAGATCTCTTATTTGAGTTTTACCCGTGCATAAGTTAAGTACTTATTGTATGCTTGTTTTTTGGTTGCGATAGAGTACCCGGAGTGCGCCGCTTGCTACTTTGAGTCTCTAGGTTTTGCGGATCATCAGCAAGGCAAGTAACACTTTGATCATGCTTTCCAATTACCCAGTTTTCATTGCATTAGTCAAACCCCTCACACATTTCATGAATAGGATCAATTAACTTGTGGGATTGGGAAGTAGATTGAGGTAGTACCTATTACCTGCATTACATTCAAACCCCTGGGAGTTACTTCTACGTTAGCTGATAGGACTTGCTATGCTCGTAGACGTGGTTTGGGTTTGAGTGAAATCCATGACAGATGTGAGTTGTTAATTAATGGTTCAACTTAAGGTGGCAACTTTAACACACATCTGGGTGGATTAAGGCATCTGGGTATTCCAGGATTGCCTGTTTTTCTTTTTGACCGCCACCCAGGCTCAAAGGGATCATGAGATTATTCATACTAGAAACTTACGTGTGCAACCACAATGCTATTATGGGCTCTAGCATAGTATGAGTAAGTTGTGCGAACTCTTACAATGGTGGACTAGCAGATGTAGGGGATGTAGGTTGGTACGGTCCGCCCGATCGTAAGGTGCTAGCGCTTCTGAAAGACTATGTCTCGGTCATCCGTTTCTCAAACACCATGCAGTGCGAGAAACCAAACGGAGGCGATCGAGTCTTGTGGGGAAAGTGCACAAACCTCTGCAGAGTGTACAAACTGATCATGATTAGCCGTGTCCCCGGTTATGGACATCTTGAGTATCTGGTATTTGGATTATCATGTGCATCTCAACATGTTACTTTAATTTAATTTTGTTGGGTTTAATGATTTTTTTAATTGGGGTTGAGAGGATGTCTATCTTCTCAACAATGTTTCAACTACCATGATAGTTAAATTAAAATACATTCCTTTGAAGTAGGGAAAAATTGGCTTTACGCAAAAACTTAACCATAGAGGTTTCCACCAGCCATATTGCATATAGTATAGCTTTACTTTCATTGCATCTCTTGTGTTACCTTGCCAGCATATTCCATGTGTTGACCCGTTTTCGGGCTGCAATGTTTCATGTCGTAGACTTTTCAGACGACGAGTAAGATGCCCTTTTAGGTCGTGGTTCTATACTCAGTGATGCCGCTGGAGTTGATGGACTCACTTATCTTCCTAGCCTTCCGCTGTTATCGTATTAGATGGCCTTCAGCCATGATTTGTGTAATAAATTCATCGTTGGACTATCAATGTAATAAGTGTGTGATTGCTACTCTGTTATAAATCGTTCGAGTACCATGCGTGTCAACATTACTGATCCAGGGATGACACTGATGCATGGAGATCAAACTGTTTGAGGTTTGGTCGCTACAGGTGATACCCGATGCGTACCTTTATAGCCACCCAGTTACGTTGTGACGTTTGGCACACCCAAAGTATTCCTACGGTATCTGGGAGTTGTACAACCTCATGGTCTAAGGAATAAATACTTGACACCGAAAAGCTTATGCATTACGAACTATACGATCTCGTGCTATGCTTAGGATTGGGTCTTGTCCATCACATCATTCTCCTAATGATGTGATCCCGTTATCACTGACATCACATGTCCATGATCAGGAAACCGTGATCATATGTTGATCAACGAGCTGGTAACTAGAGGCTTACCAGGGACTCATTGTGGTCTATATATTCACACATGTATCGCTGTTTCCGTACAATACAATTCAAGCCTGAATAACAGACGATTATCATGAACAAGGAAATATAATAATAATACTTTTATTATTGTCTCTAGGGCATATTTCCAACAGTCTCCCACTTGCACTAGAGTCAATAATCTAGTTACATTGTGATGAATCGAACACCCATAGAGTTCTGGTGTTGATCATGTTTTTCCCGTGGAAGAGGTTTAGTCAACGGGTCTGCAACATTTAGATCCGTATGCACTTTACAAATATCTATGTCTCCATCCTGAACATAATTCCGGATGGAGTTGAAACGGCACTTGATGTGCTTGGTCTTCTTGTGAAACCTGGGCTCCTTAGTAATGACAATAGCTCCAGTGTTGTCACAGAAGAGAGTCATCGGGCTTGACGCGCTTGGAATGACTCCTAGGTCGGTGATGAACTCCTTCATCCAGACTCCTTCCTGCGCTGCTTCGGAAGCAGCTATGTACTCCGCTTCACATGTAGATTCCGCCACGAGGCTTTGCTTGCAACTGCACCAGCTGACTGCCCCTCCGTTCAAAATATACACGTATCCGGTTTGAGACTTAGAGTCATCCAGATCTGTGTCGAAGCTAGCATCGACGTAACCCTTTACGACGAGCTCTTCGTCACCTCCATAAACAAGAAACATATCCTTAGTCCTTTTCAGGTACTTCAGGATGTTCTTGACCGCTGTCCAGTGTTCCATACCGGGATCACTTTGGTACCTCCCTACCAAACTTATGGCAAGGTTCACATCAGGTCTGGTACACAGCATGGCATACATGATAGAACCTATGGCCGAGACATAGGGAATGACACTCATCTTTTCTCTATCTTCTGCCGTGGTCGGTGACTGAGCCTTGCTCAATCTCATACCTTGCAAAACAGGCAAGAACCCTTTCTTGGACTGATCCATATTGAACTTCTTCAATATCTTGTCAAGGTATGTACTTTGTGAAAGACCAATGAGGCGTCTTGATCTGTCTCTATAGATTTTGATGCCTAATATGTAAGCAGCTTCTCCAAGGTCCTTCATTGAAAAACTTTTATTCAAGTAGGCCTTTACATTTTCCCAGAATTCTATATCATTTCCCATCAGCAATATGTCATCCACATATAATATGAGAAATGCCACAGAGCTCCCACTCACTTTCTTGTAGATACAGGCTTCTCCATAAGTCTGTATAAAGCCAAACGCTTTGATCACATCATTAAAGCGAATATTCCAACTCCGAGATGCTTGCACCAGCCCGTAAATCGAGCGCTGGAGCTTGCATACCTTGTTAGCGTTCTCTGGATCGACAAAACCTTCCGGCTGCATCATATACAACTCTTCCTTGAGGAAGCCATTAAGGAATGCTGTTTTGACGTCCATTTGCCATATCTCATAATCATAGAATGCGGCAATAGCTAACATGATTCTGACTAACTTCAGCATCGCTACGGGAGAGAAAGTCTCGTCATAGTCAATCCCTTGAACTTGTCGATAACCCTTAGCGACAAGCCGAGCCTTATAGATGGTCACATTACCATCCGCGTCTGTCTTCTTCTTAAATATCCATTTGTTTTCTATGGCGTGCCTATCATCAGGCAAGTCCACCAAAGTCCATACTTTGTTTTCATACATGGATTCTATCTCGGATTTCATGGCTCCAAGCCATTTATTGGAATCCGGGCCCACCATCGCTTCTTCATAGTTCGAAGGTTCACCGTTGTCTAACAACATGATTTCCAGGACAGGGTTGCCGTACCACTCTGGTGCGGAACGTGCCCTCGTGGACCTTCGAAGTTCTGTAGTAACTTGATCTGTTTCTTCATGATCATTATCATCAACTTCCTCCCTTGTCGGTGCAGGCACCTCAGGAACAATTTCCTGCGCTGCGCTACTTTCAGGAGGGGTGACTGTCACCTCATCAAGTTCTACTTTCCTCCCACTCACTTCTTTCGAGAGAAACTCTTTCTCCAGAAAGCATCCATTCTTGGCAACAAAGACTTTGCCTTTGGATCTGTGGTAGAAGGTGTACCCAATCGTTTCCTTTGGATATCCTATGAAGACGCATTTTTTCCGATTTGGGTTCGAGCTTTTCAGGTTGAAGTTTCTTGACATAAGCATCGCAACCCCAAACTTTTAGAAACGACAGCTTCGGTATCTTGCCAAACCAAAGTTCATACGGAGTCGTCTCAACGGATTTCGACGGAGCCCTATTTAAAGTGAATGCGGCAGTCTCTAAAGCATAACCCCAAAAAGATAGCGGTAAATCGGTGAGGGACATCATAGATCGCACCATGTCCAACAGAGTACGATTTCGACGTTCGGACACACCGTTACGTTGAGGTGTTCCGGGCGGTGTCAATTGTGAAACAATTCCACAGTTCCTAAGGTGTGTGCCAAATTCATGACTTAAATATTCACCCCCACGATCTGATCGTAAGAACTTTATTTTTCTGTCACGTTGATTCTCAACCTCATTCTGAAATTCCTTGAACTTTTCAAAGGTCTCAGACTTGTGTTTCATCAAATAGATATACCCGTATCTACTCAAGTCATCTGTGAGGGTGAGAACATAACGATAGCCTCCGCGAGCCTCAACACTCATTGGACCACACACATCGGTATGTATGATTTCCAATAAGTTGGTTGCTCGCTCCATTGTTCCGGAGAACGGAGTCTTGGTCATCTTGCCCAATAGGCATGGTTTGCACGTGTCAAATGATTCATAATCAAGACACTCTAGAAGTCCATCTGAATGGAGCTTCTTCATACGTTTGACACCAATATGACCAAGGCGGCAATGCCACAAGTATGTGGGACTATCATTACCAACTTTACATCTTTTGGCATCTAACTATGAATATGTGTATCATCATGTTCGAGATTCATCAAAAATAAACCATTGACCAGCGGGGCATGACCATAAAACATATCTCTCAAATAAATAGAACAACCATTATTCTCTGATTTGAAAGAGTAGCCATCTCGCATAAGACGAGATCCAGATACAATGTTCATGCTCAAAGCTGGTACTAAATAACAATTATTAAGGTTTAAAACTAATCTCGAGGGTAGATGTAGAGGCAGCGTGCCGACGGCGATCACATCGACCTTGGAACCATTCCCGACGCGCATCGTCACCTCATCCTTCGCCAGTCTCCGCTTATTCCGCAGCTCCTGTTTTGAGTTACAAATGTGAGCAACCGCACCGGTATCAAATACCCAAGAGCTACTACGAGCGCTGGTAAGGTACACATCAATAACATGTATATCACATATACCTTTGACGTTGCCAGCCTTCTTGTCTGCTAAGTATTTGGGGCAGTTCCGCTTCCAGTGACCCGTTCCCTTGCAATAAAAGCACTCTGTCTTAGGCTTGGGTCCATACTTTGGCTTCTTCCCGGCAACAGGCTTACCGGGCTCGGGAACTCCCTTGCCGTCCTTCTTGAAGTTCTTCTTACCCTTGCCTTTCTTGAACTTAGTGGTTTTATTGACCATCAACACTTGATGTTCTTTCTTGATGTCCACCTCCGCTGATTTCAGCATCGAATACACCTCGGGAATGGACTTCTCCATCCCCTGCATATTGAAGTTTGACACGAAGCTCTTGAAGCTTGGTGGGAGCGACTGGAGGATTCTGTCAATGACCGCTTCATCTGGGAGATTCATTCCCAGCTGAGACAAGCGGTTGTGCAATCCAGAAATCTTGAGGATGTGCTCACTGATAGAACTGTTTTCCTCCATCTTACAGCTGTAGAATGCGTTGGAGACGTCATATCTCTCGACTCGGGCATGAGCTTGGAAAACCATTTTCAGCTCTTCGAACATCTCATATGCTCCGTGGTTCTCAAAACGTTTTTGGAGCCCCGAATCTAAGCTGTAAAGCAAGCCGCACTGAACCAGGGAGTAATCATCACTACGCGACTGCCAGACGTTCAAAACGTCTTGGGTCGCATCGGGACCGAGTGCATCACCTAGCGGTGCTTCAAGGACATATGATCTCTTGGCAGCTATGAGGATAATCCTCAGGTTACGGACCCAATCCGTATAGTTGCTACCATCGTCTTTCAGCTTGGTTTTCTCTAGGAACGCGTTGAAGTTGAGGGAAACTTGAGCGTGTGCCATTTGATCTACAAGAGATATTGTAAAGAATTTAGACTAAGTTCATGATAATTAAGTTCATCTTAATCAAATTTTAATGAACTCCCACTCAGAGTGACATCTCTCTAGTCATCTAAGTGATACACGATCCGAATCGACTAGCCCGTGTTCGATCATCACATGAGACGGACTAGTCATCAACGGTGAACATCTTCATGTTGATCGTATCTTCTATACGACTCGTGTTCAACCTTTCGGTCTTCCGTGTTCCGAGGCCATGTCTGTACATGCTAGGCTCGTCAAGTGAACCCTAAGTGTATTGCGTGTGTAAATCTGGCTTACACCCGTTGTATGCGAACGTTAGAACCTATCACACCCGATCATCACGTGGTGCTTCGGAACAACGAACTTTAGCAATGGTGCACAGTTAGGGGGAACACAATTCTTGAAATTTTAGTGAGAGATCATCTTATTTACTACCGTCGTTCTAAGTAAACAAGATGCATAAACATGATAAACATCACATGCAATCAATTAAAGTGACATGATATGGCCAATATCATCTAGCTCCTTGGATCTTCATCTTCGGGGCACTATGATCATCTTGTCACCGGCTCGACACCATGATCTCCATCATCATGATCTTCATCATCGTGTCTTGAAGAAGTCGTCACGCCAACTATTACTTCTACTACTATGGCTAACGTTTAGCAATAAAGTAAAGTAATTACATGGCGTTTATTCAGTGACACGCAGGTCATACAATAATTAAGACAACTCCAATGGCTCCTGCCGGTTGTCAAGTTCATCGACATGCAAGTCGTGATTCCCTATTACAAGAACATGATCAATCTCATACATCACATATATCATTCATCACATCTTCTTTGGCCATACCACGTCACATAGCACATGCTGCAAAAACAAGTTAGACGTCCTCTAATTGTTGTTGCAAGTTTTACGTGGCTTCTATAGGTTTTCTAGCAAGAACGTTTCTTACCTACGCCAAAACCACAACATGATTTGTCAATTTCTATTTACCCTTCATAAGGACCCTGTTCATCGAATCCGATCCGACTAAAGTAGGAGAGACAAACACCCGCCAGCCACCTTATGCAACTAGTGCATGTCTGTCGGTGGAACCAGTCTCACGTAAGCGTACGTGTAAAGTCGGTCCGGGCCGCTTCATCCCACAATACCGCCGAACCAAGACTAACTAGTAACGGCAAGAAAATTGAGCAAACTCAAACGCCCACAACTGCTTTGTGTTCTACTCGTGCAAGATGCTACGCATAAGACCTAGCTCAGATGCCACTGTTGGGGAACGTAGCAGAATTCAAAAAATTTCTACGCTTTCACCAAGATCCAACTAAGGAGACATCTAGCAACAAGCAAGTTAGAGTGCATCTACATACCATTTTGTAGATCGCGAGCGGAAGCTTTCGAAGAAGCGAGGATGAAGTAGTCGTACTCTTCTCGTTCTTCGTCACCGATGATCTAGCGCCGAACGGACGGCACCTCCGCGTTCAACACACGTCCGGTACAGCAACGTCACCTCATTCTTGATCCAGCAAGGGGGGAGGAGAGGTCGTCGGAGATCCAGCAGCACGATGGCGTGGTGGTAGATGCAACTGGAATTCCTGCAGGGCTTCGCCGGCGCCCTGCGGAGGGAGTATGAGGTGTGACGGGAGGGGGAGAGGCGCCAGAGACTTGGGTGCGGCTGCCCTCTCCCCCCCCCACATATATATAGGGGGCCAGGGGTGTGCGCCAGCCCCCGCAGATGGGATCTGCAAGGGGGGGGGCGGCCTGGGGGGAGTCTTGCCCCCCAAGGCAAGGGGGGCGCCCCCTACCCCTAGGGTTTCAACCCTAGGCGCATGGGGAGGGGGGCCCATGTGGTGCGCCAGCCCACCAAGAGCTGGCCACTTCCCCCACGCAGCCTTGGGGCCCCACTGGGATGGGTGGCCCCACCCGGTGGACCCCCGGGACCCCTCCGGTGGTCCCGGGACACTCCCGGTGACCCCCGGAGATCACCCGATGGCCGAAACTGGACTTCCTATATATCATTCTTTACCTCCGGACCATTTCGGAACTCCTCGTGACGTCCGGGATCTCATCCGGGACTCCAAACAACTTTCGGGGTTCCACGTGCATGTATCTCTACGACCCTAGCGTTACCGTACCTTAAGTGTGTAGACCCTACGGGTTCGGGAGACACGTAGACATGACCGAGACCACTCTCCGGTCAATAACCAATAGCGGGATCTGGATACCCATGTTGGTTCCCACGTGTTCCTCGATGATCTTCATCGGATGAACCACCGTGTCAAGGATTCACTCAATCCCGTATTTTATTCCCTTTGTCCATCGGTACGGTACTTGCCCGAGATTCGATTGTCGGTATTCCCGATACCTTGTTCTATCTCGTCATGGCAAGTCTCTTTACCCGATCCGTAATCCATCATCCCGTGACTAACTCCTTAGTCACTTTGAGCTCATTATGATGATGTCTTACCGAGTGGGCCCAGAGGTACCTCTCCGTCATACGGAGTGACAATATCCCAGTCTTGGTTCGTACCAACTCAACAGACACTTTCGGTGATACCCGATGCGTACCTTTATAGCCACCCAGTTATGTTGTGACGTTTGGCACACCCAAAGTATTCCTACGGTATCCGGGAGTTGTACAACCTAATGGTCTAAGGAATAAATACTTGACACCGAAAAGCTTATGCATTACGAACTATACGATCTCGTGCTATGCTTAGGATTGGGTCTTGTCCATCACATCATTCTCCTAATGATGTGATCCCGTTATTACTGACATCACATGTCCATGATCAGGAAACCGTGATCATCTGTTGATCAACGAGCTGGTAACTAGAGGCTTACCAGGGACTCATTGTGGTCTATATATTCACACATGTATCGCTGTTTCCGTACAATACAATTCAAGCATGAATAACATACGATTATCATGAACAAGGAAATATACTAATAATACTTTTATTATTGCCTCTAGGGCATATTTCCAACACCACTCCCCTCCCCTATCTCGCCGTGGATCGACGCCGGTGACCACCGCAGCACCGTCGCCGGCGCGGCTCTGTTTAGTTTTTCAAACCTGACAGGTAGGGTTCCTCTGTCAGTCTCTCACATCTCCCCTCGAACCGTTTTCTGCTGGCGTATTTACGTAAAGTGCGTTTTCCCTCTGCGGGTGATGTACCGCGTACCGGTTCGTTTTGTCCTTTTCGGTTCTAGCCCCTGGATCTTTTCTGTTTCATTACACATAGGTCCCTAGACAGAAACCTTAATATCTTTTAATCTAAAAGTGATTTTGAGTTGATTCTTTTTCTGTCCATCTTGGTTTTCTGTCTAGTTTTTTGTCATATTTATGTGGAAATATTTTGAGCAAAG
This sequence comes from Secale cereale, assembly GCA_902687465.1. NCBI lineage: Eukaryota > Viridiplantae > Streptophyta > Magnoliopsida > Poales > Poaceae > Secale > Secale cereale. Next base: position 785,828,316 of record LR738715.1, on the reverse strand, counting down.
TTATTTGCACGCGCGGTATTTATTATAGTATGTATTTGTTTGAATACATAGATACCTGAGGCCGTGACGGAGACGCGAATCACGCCGAGTTAGGCTCCGACTTTTTAGAACCAGGCAAGCATGTTTGAACTCTTGATATGATGAGTGTATTTCATGTTTGCACGAGTAGCTCATTCATAGGCATGATTATATGAGCATATGTGCATGGCATATTTCATACAAGTGATGCTTCGGGTGAGTCCCGAAGGAGAATGTTGAACCACCTCGATCATATGGTGATATGATGGGGTGGAATGCTGGTATTGTTGGAGCATGCCAGTATTTGGTCAACTCAGTATCGATGGAGATCATGTCACGATTCCGTTCGACTCCTTTTCAGTACTATCATAGGCCGTCCGTTGGGATTACGGTCTAGTCGGTTGTAAGCCACTTTTCGAGTACACACCAAGTAGAGGGGCCGGGATGAGGGTTCCATGGCCCTGGATTAAAGCCCGTCATCCGGTCAGGGGGCATGGGTGTTTCCGGTTGGGACCGAGAGGGGGGCACCCCTTAGAGCGCGCATATATAAATTTGATCCCATGCTATTCGAGGTTGTAGCCTCCCCGTCTTAAAGTTTTTCGTGAATGTCATCGCGGGTGATTCCGGACGACAAGATGTTAAATGGGTGTGTACTAGTTAGTTGGGTTTCTACTAAAACACCGTAGACGGGGCTAGCCCACGTGGCTAGTAAGACCCGTTGGCTATGAGTTATTAGTACAAGCTCTGCAGAGTTAAAATTCCTTCAGTAGCCATGTTTATAGCCTAGGATCTATATTCATGTCAACCCGGTGACCGTCTCTAGTATATTCTTGCGAGTAGCCAAAACAGCGTTGTCAACAGGTTCATTTGGTAAATGAACTCACCACCATCCCTGTATTGATTTTTATTTTCCGAAGTATTTCATCATTATATCCTGTTATTTATAAGCCCTTTATGTGATGTCGCTTAGACGTCCGACTGTGGCATTCTTGTTATTTATTTTGTTATAAGCCCTTTATGTGATGTCGCTCAGACGTCCGACTGTGGCAATCTTTTTATTTATAAGCCCTTTATGTGATGTCGCTCAGACGTCCGACTGTGGCATTCTTGTTATTCATTTTTTCTATAAGCCCTTTATGTGATGTCGCTCAGACGTCCGACTATGGCATTCTTTTTATTTATAAGCCCTTTATGTGATGTCCCTCAGACGTCCGACTGTGGCATTCTTGTTATTCATTTTTGCTATAAGCCCTGTATGTGATGTCGCTCAGACGTCCGACGGAGGCATTCTTGTTACTTAGTTTTGGTTATAAGCCCTTTATGTGGTGTCGCTCAGACGCCCGACTGTGGCCTGTTATCATTTATTATTTTCCTACGAGGCGTCACCCAGACCCTTGTTTGGTCCCGTTATTTTTATCTTTTGGATTTCGGGAGGATTACCGCCCGACTTCCAGTCTTTACTTTCAGTGCATTCATATTTTGTTCCGGTTGCATTTATGCTGGAATACTCATATGCACTCATGTTGCCATTTGTTATATCTTAAGTCCGAACTGTCTTGCGAGTACATTGAAAGTACTCACCTGGCTTGTTGATTTGGCCAGATGTGGACGAAGGCGATCTCATGGATGAAGAGTTCGATAGCGAGTCCGACGCTTAGAGGAGTCCCAGTCAGTCCCTTGCGATCCTGGAGTTAATCACTGTTTTATAACCGCTTCCGCCTACCACCAAATAAATTCATCGGGTCTCACTCCGACACTCGATGAACTGTAAAATATTGGAGTCACACCACCCACCTCGCTATGACATATTCCACCGCCTTTTATTACGAGTCAGTAATATGCCACCCTGCCTTGCGCCATATCCGCCTCTATGTAATATATTGGCGCGCTTGTAATAAAATCTGTTGAGCCATCCCTAGCTCAACCTTGTATAATATTCAGTGTACTGGAATTTCTGTATCAAGGAATTGTCTGCCAGCAGGAATATTATTCCTCGACGGTTTAATAAAGCGACCAGTCTTCCAGTAATTATTTTACTGAAGGACCGGTGGCGACAACCTTGGTATCAGAGCCAAGCTGACTGTAGGAAGCCACTAGGTGCGCTCGCTAATCGGTTATTAGCGAAAAATCTGCTTTTCAGCATTTTTACATCAGTAGCAATTTTCGGTTGGTCAGCATAAATTTATAGCCTGACTATTCGGAATTTTTGTCTACTTTTGTAGATGGCCAGCAACGACTGTGACGCACAGGTGTTCGCCAACATTCCTGAGGGGTTTGTCAAGCTTCTCATCGCCATCACCACGCAATCGGGCCATCCACACGTCCCGAATTTACACTCTACCGTCACAAGCTCAATGACAACGTGTCCATGCATCAGGCTGTGGTACACTTTAAAGGTGGGTGTTCTGAAGCGCGCCGCCTTCGATTTGTGGGCAGAGCCATGCCTACGGAGAGGCATGCTATGCAGATGGCTGCCCGTGAGGCGATAGCTCGTCTCCGGGACATTCTGCCTTCGATGAAGACTCGTCGCTTCCGTTACCTCCCATGCCACGTACCTTATACGTGCCACTATGCATTTCCATGTGCAAATGGGGAGCGTGACGAAGCCATCGAATCAATGGTTGAATACCTCAAGGCACTTGAGGCAGCCTTTGATAATCTGGTGGACAACCTGGTAGCCGCCCGTATGGAGATGGTCCAGAGTGGCTCCGCCAACAGGAGGGAGCTGCTCCATACCGCACCACCAATGACATTTCTCTCGTCCGCCGCCTCCTATACACCTTCCATCATGGCCACCGCTCGCCGTCTGCCTACCACTGAGGAGTTTGAGCAAGTCATTGCTCCTACTCCAGTCAGAGCTGCACCGCCTGCTACACCTACTTCGACACCTCGTACTCATACTCCGCGCCTAGAACCCATCAGTGAGGAGGAAGTTGAGTCTCCAGCACCACTGGGCCTTACCCTCGGCAGGCCGAGGGAAGTCTTTAACATCTCTGATTAAGCGCGTGTTTTCGCGACGCGCCGCGCTCGCTTGTAATATTTGTGTGGTTTGTAAAATAGGCTGTTGGGAGTAGTCTGTTTGCGCATCATGTAGGACCTTGGAGGAGTGCACTAGTTTTAAATAACATGTCAGGATGTGTACGCACACCCTGAGTGACATATGTATAATTAGGAATCTGCGTGTAACATATGTACTAGCAGCCTTCTCCGTGCGCAATCGACCAGTTTATCTCAAAAATCTTTTTCGAGCTCGTGTTTGATCGCTTTTGCAAAATCTTGGTTTATTTTGCTGCTCGGTTCTTCTCAGGTTTTCTGCTTTGTTACCCCAGAATAAGGAATGACTCGTCCCTGGACACGTTCCATGCCAAGTCGGCCGGAGGAAAATTATGGCACGCAGACAAACAAAAATTTCTCACAGGGGCAGTCAAGTCAGCAGGGCAGTGAGACAACATTTTCTCAAGTATGCCGCCTTTACGAGCAAAGTCAGCAACATCACCAAGAAATGATGAACCATGTCATTAACATGGGAAATCACCGCGAACCATACCCGCAGCACTCAAAGTTGTCTGAATTTCAGAAGACGCGTCCGACAACATTTTCACACACCGACAAGCCTCTTGAGGCCGATGACTGGCTTCGAGACATTGAGAGGAAGTTAATTGTGGCACAATGCTCAGACCGCGAAAAAGTGTTGTACGCACCGCATTACCTCACAGGAGCAGCCGCGTCATGGTGGGAAAATTTTCTGCTTATGCATCCCGACATAAATAATATCACCTGGGAATATTTCAAGGAAGGCTTTCGTGGAGCACACATCCCTAAGAGTATCATGAAAATCAAGAAAAGAGAATTTGATGATCTCAAGCAAAGAGGCATGACAGTACATGAGTACAACAGTCAGTTTGCGCAATTATCACGATATGCCAACGAAGAGCGAATGACAGAAAATAAAAAGATGGAGAAATTCCTGGACGGACTGGCACCATCACTAAAGTGCCAGTTAGTCGTACACACTTTTCCAGATTTCAAAACATTGGTAGACAAAGCTATTACACTGGAAAATGAACGTTGCAGTCTGGAGGATAGTCGCAAAAGGAAAAGGGATCAGACCAACCACCCCCGCAACAACAAGAATAAAATGAATTTCCAGAGGAACATTGTGAACAGACCCACGACCAACGACACACGTCCAAATAAGAATTTTCATGCGAGAGACAAGGATTTCACCTATCGCTCGGGTGTTACCTGCTATGCATGTGGAGAAGAAGGACACTATGCTAAACAGGGCCCTTAGCCAAGAAACTCAGCACCAAAGCCGAACAGCAACGGGAACAATTCCGCGCCCAAGCGTAACAACTTCAACCCCAATAACAATCACAGGAAAGGCCACCTGAACCATGTGACCAAGAAGCAGGCACAGGATGCACCGGATATCGTACTCGGTACGTTCCCTGTCAACACAATACCTGCCACGGTTTTGTTTGATTCTGGAGCTTCTCATTCGTTCATTTCGAAGAGTTTTGCTTTGCAACATGGTTTTTCAATGCTTCCCTTGGGAAAATCAATGACCATCAAATCCCCCGGAAGTAAGCAGATCACTCAAAATTACTACCGAGGTTTGACCATTGAGATTGAGGGATTAAAATTTCACGCAAACCTCATTGTATTGGAAAACAAAGGACTGGATGTTATCCTGGGTATGGACTGGCTGACCACCAATAAAGGATTTATCGACTGCTTCAACCGAACAGTGATTCTTACTCATCATCATGGAAAAACCATAAGAGTCGCAGCTCAGGAGAGACCAGTATCTCGGCAACCAAAATTGAACAAAGTTGAAGCCTCTGAGTTAAGCAAGGTTCCAGTTGTGTGTGAATTTCCAGACGTATTTCCCGAGGAATTACCAGGCATGCCGCCAGACAGAGAAATAGAGTTCATTATTGAGCTAGCACCAGGAACCACACCCATATATAAGAAACCGTACAGAATGGCGCCATCCGAGTTGGTTGAATTAAAGAAGCAAATAAAGGAATTGCTGGACAAGTGATTTATACGGGCCAACTCCTCACCTTGGGGCTCGCCGGTATTATTTGCCAAAAAGAAAGACGGGACCATGAGGCTGTGTATAGATTACCGAGCACTCAACATGGTCACAATCAAAAATAAATATCCGATGCCACGGATAAATGATTTATTTGACCAGCTCGCACAAGCCAAGGTTTTCTCAAAAGTTGACTTAAGGTCAGGTTATCATATGCTGAAAGTACGCACAAAAGATATTTCGAAAACAACCTTCACCTCAAGATACAGACTTTATGAATTTACAGTAATGCCGTTCGGACTGACCAACGCCCCCACATATTTCGTTCACCTCATGAACAAAGTATTTATGAAATTCATGGACAAATTTGTGGTGGTATTCATTGATGATATTTTGGTATATTCCAAAATACCGGAAGAACATGCTGAACACCTCCGCATTGTACTGGGAGAATTAAGGAAACACCAACTTTACGCCAAATTCAGCAAATGTGAATTTTGGTTGAGACAAGTGGGTTTCCTAGGACACGTATTAACGCAAGAAGGATATGCCGTGGACCCAAATAAAGTCAAGGCTGTACTTGGCTGGAAGTCGCCAGCCAGTGTGACGGATATACGCAGTTTCCTCGGTATGGCCGGATATTACAGAAGGTTTATTGAAGGATTTTCCACCATAGCCAAACCAATGACCCAGCTACTCAAGAAGGATAAGAAATTCGAGTGGACCGAAGCATGTGAGAAAAGCTTCCAAGAGCTCAAAAAGAGGTTAACGACAGCCCCCGTATTAATTGTGCCAGACATACACAAGAGCTTTGAAGTATATTGCGACGCATCCCGGAAAGGCCTCGGATGCGTACTGATGCAAGAAGGCCAAGTAGTCGCCTACGCATCCCGGCAACTGCGAAAGCGTGAAGAAAATTATCCTACTCACGATTTGGAGTTGGCAGCAGTCATTCATGCGCTCAAGGAATGGAGGCACTTCTTACTTGGAAATCGCTGTGAAATATATACGGACCACAAGAGCCTCAGCTATATTTTCACACAGCCAGATCTAAATTTACGACAACGACGCTGGTTGGAACTGGTAAAGGATTACGACGTTGGTATCCACTATCACCCCGGGAAAGCAAACGCAGTAGCCGATGCTCTCAGCCATTACCCGAACAACGGCATCATACAGAACTTGAGACCCGAATTTCAGCGAGAATTCGCCAGGCTCAACCTAATGATGGTCACGGAGGGCGAAGTATCCAAGCTAGAAATACAGCCTACACTGATAGAGCAGATAAAGAAGGCTCAACTCGGACACCCCAGTATCGAAGGGATAAAAAGAAAAGTAAGTCTAGGCAAGGCCTCAGATTTCACCATAGACAGCGAAGGAATATTATGGTTCGGAGACAGGCTTTGTGTACCGAATAGCAACGACCTTAAACAGCAGATTCTGACCGAAAGTCACACCGCTCCATACTCGATCCACCCTGGAGGTACGAAAATGTATAAGGATATTCAGGAAAGATTTTGGTGGCACGGCATGAAGAGGGATATAGCCACATTTATTGCATGCTGCGATTCATGTCAACGCATTAAAGCCGAGCACCAAAAACCCGCAGGGCTATTACAGCCAAACAAGATACCTGAATGGAAATGGGATGATATTGGAATGGATTTTATTGTTGGACTACCATGGTCACAACACGGTAACGACGCCATATGGGTCATCACAGATAGACTGACCAAGGTGGCACATTTCATACTTGTCAAGACAACACACACCACCCAAAAGCTCGCCAAGCTTTACCTCGCCCGGATAGTATGCCTACATGGTGTTCCCAAGAATATAATATCCGACAGGGGTACTCAGTTCGTCTCAAAATTTTGGGACCAGTTGCAGCAAGCCCTCGGAACGCAACTAACATTCAGTACGGCTTACCACCCCCAGACAGGAGGACAAACGGAGCGAGTAAACCAAATACTCGAAGACATGCTAAGGGCATGTGTCCTCACCTATGGGGCTAGTTGGGAGGAAAGCCTACCATATGCCGAGTTCGCATATAACAAAAGTTACCAAGCTAGCCTGCAGATGGCACCCTTCGAAGCACTGTACGGACGAAGATGCCGTACTCCATTGAATTGGTCGGAAACAGGGGACAGCCGCATATTCGGCCCAGATATGTTAAAGGAAGACGAGGAGAGAGTAAAACTGATACGGGATAGACTCAAGACCGCCCAAAGCCAACAAAAGAGCCACTAGTAGATAAAGGGTCATCAGACCCGGTTCGTTTGGGCCTTTAGCCCCGGTTCCTGAACCGGGACAAAAGTGTCGGTACTAATGCTCTGAACCTTTAGTCCCGGTTCAATCCAGAACCGGGGCCGATGGGTGTCCACGTGGCCTGTGCGCCGAGTCCAGGCAGGAGGGGCTTTAGTCCCGGTTGGTGGCACCAACCGGGACCAAAAGGCATCCACGCGTCAGCATTTCTGTGGCTGTGGTTTTTGTTTTTTGTTTTGAAAGGGGAGGGGGTTTGGAGGTTTTGGGGGGTTAATTTAGGTGTTTCACATTGTGTTTAGCTAGCTAATTAATAGAGAGAAGTGTCCTCTCTTATGTCCATGCTTGGTCGACGCTACGTACTACACATACGTATAGAGAGGACTAGACACGCTAGCTAGCTAGCTAGCTAGTAAAGCAAACGAAGGAAACAGAAGATCGTATAATCAACATATATATATATATATATATATATATATATATATATATATATATATATAGAGAGAGAGAGAGAGAGAGAGAGAGAGAGAGAGAGAGAGAGAGAGAAGTAATTAATATCGACCACCTCTCCTTCTCGGAGAGATTGGTCGAACAACAAGTTCTCGTATATCGATCTATCCGACACTACCGGGTACATATATACAATAATTATCTCTTACAAATATAATCTCCTATAGGATGGACGCATGGTCCACATAGTATTCTCCGTCTTCAGCGATCACGTGTTCAAGGAAGAATGCCACCAATTCCTCTTGAATTGCTCGCAGACGATCTGGTGTTAGGAGTTCATCCCGCATCCGAAACATCTAATTTGAAGTACGGGGTCAATACATGAAATGATGCTATAAATTTGTGAATATTATTAATTGCTTACGCACTTCAAATTGTGCTTCAGAGTATCCCCGCTCACAGGTCGTGTGGCGGATGGACTCGCAAATGTAGTATCCACAGTAATCTTTCCCGGGTTCCTGCCACAACCACTTTACAAGAAATAGAGGTCAATCAAACTGATAAGCAAGAATGCCAAATTGGTATTGATGAAACTAGTGCTTGAATCAAGATATAGGAGATGCGCGCGCGGAACATGCTACTATATAGTACTTACTTTCGGGTATCTAAATTCTAGCTTCTTCGGCAGTCCCGGAGCTTTTTTGGTGAATTTTCTCCAAACCCTGCCAGACAAAGAAAACAATTAGTTGATATCAGAAATGAAGTTGCTGATATGCATGGTGGATAATATTGATCGATTTAACTTACCTGACAAGCATTTGAGTCATGTCCGCATACTCCTCGGGATCTTTACGTTTAGAGTCCAAGACAGTTACTACTCCCTTCTCAAGCTTAATCTCTAAGAGAATATAGTGGAAGCTGCGCACGCATGCATGAACTCATCAATTACATCACTATAACCTTGACTGATATATAAGGGAAACCAAATATGCACAAGACAGTAACACTCACTTGAAGTTATAAGGAAAGAGTATTATATCTTTGTTTTCATTTACCACCAACGATCGTAGCAAGTTGGTCTCGGTATCGTCGGGACGCAATTTAACCTCGGTTGCATCTATGAGGTATGTGTTAATGAACCCAATATCACCTACTTGTCTTTTCTTCAATTCGACGATCTTCAATCTGCATAATATAGTGAGGATAATTATAAATACATGCAATGAAGATCAGCTATATACAGAGACTTAATGACAGAAGTAGTACTACTTACAGACAGTAGCAGGTGACCGTTGTTTTATCGAGGGCCAACTGATTGAAAAACTGATAGAACTCCTCAAATGGAACAGGCAACAGTTCAATTCCAACGAGGTCATGCTCGGTTTTCACTCTCAAATACAAGCTATCCCTCCCCCCAGACTCTCTGGAGATTTTCAAGTACCAATCATGCAATCTTCGCATATTCGTTGATAGAGATCTTTCATTTTTGACGAGCGGCTTTTTGTACTCGTATCTTTCTATCTGCACGTCCAAGAAATCATAGTGTACATCATCGGACACGTAATCTGCAAGATTTGTATAACCGGGCACCATCCTCGGATCATTAGCGACCATGTCGCTAGACACCTTGAGCGGGGGGCACGATTGGTCCGCTTGTTCGCCGAGCTGGGCAATTTTTTTCCCAGCTCGTCCTTCTGCTAACCTTTGATCACTTTTAGTACTTCCCGACCGCTTCGCTTCTTGAAATGTCTTTTGAATCATGCGGTCATAGTTTCCCTTCGGCTTACTTTTCGCTGGTTGCTTCAGAGCAGCAAGAGTGCGCTTTGCTTTCACCGCATCTATCTTCTCCTCCGGAGGTGGATGTCTCTGTGCTTTCAACCCTTCAAGCCAGTCCTTCACTTCGCCTTGAGCTATCTTCGTGTTTTCCTCGTCGGACCTCTCATATGGTAACTTCTCTAGAGGCGTGAGAGAAGGACCGAATCTGCATCGCCTCCCACCTCTGGCTGTACTGCTAGACGTCGCCAGACCAGACAAAGCGGCTGTCTTTTTTCCTTGCTTACGCGCCGGAGCAGGAGCAGCCGGAGCGGCGGCAGGTCTCTTCCGCCCTTGCTGACTAGGCGGAGAAGGAGGAGCAGGCTGGCTGCTCGGGCGCGCCGGCGGTGAAGGAGGCGGAGTGCCGCCACGCGCCGGCGGCGAAGGAGGCGGAGTGCCACCACACGCCGGAGAAGGAGCCGGAGTGCCCTGATCGTCACTCGCCGGAGGAGGAGGCGGTGGAGGAGGCGGTGGAGGAGGCGGAGTGCCCTGACTCGCCGGAGGAGGAGGAGGAGGAGGCGGAGGCGTCCAGTTGAGAATGTTGATGAGGTCCTTCCGCCATAGGCATGGAGTCTTCAGTGAAGAACCCAGCTGAGTCTCCCCTTCACCGGTAGGGTGGTCAAGCTGGAGCTCCTCAAATCCCTTCGTTATTTCATCCACCATCACCCTAGCATATCCTTCTGGAATCGGCCGGCAGTGAAAAGTGTCGCCGGGTCCAGAAGGATAAATAGAGCCAGCAGCCGCCTTGACCTTCAGATTCATCCACTACGCCATAAGGTGGCAATTTTGTGCCTGCGTGATAGCATCCACGGGATACCTGGTAGTAGCCGTCAAGACAGGCTCCGGCTGAAGCAGCTCGGTGGAAGCCACGCTGCTTCTCCACTGAGATGGCGGGGTAGCTTCGGGGGAAGCTTCGGCAATTCTTTTGTCCCGATTTGCTTCCCGTTCCTCTATCGCTTGAATTCTGGCCCGCAGCGCCTGCAGTTCGGTCTGCTTCATTTTCTTCCTCGTCTCGTGGCTTTTGTAGCCGCCTGCGTCCGGAAACCCAGCACGCCACGGAAGGGAGCCTGGCGTGCCTCGTGTCCGTCCAGGGTGCTCAAGATTCCCGAGGGCCATTGTCAGCTCGTCGTTCTCTCTGTCGGGGAAGAACGTCCCTTCATGCGCTGCTTTGATATACTGCCGCATCTTCCTGACTGGTGTTTCCAATTGCTTGTCCGTCCAAATGCACCACCCTGATACAGGGTCCAAGGTTCCGCCAGCCCCGAAGAACCAAGTCCGGCAACGGTCTGGCCAGTGCATTGTCTCTGGTTCGATCCCTTTCTCAAGCAGATCATTCTCAGCCTTGGCCCACTTAGGCCGGGCTCTGAGGTAGCCACCTGACCCCGTGCGATGGTGATGCTTCTTCTTCGCAGCATTTATAAGGTTTGTCTCCGACATCTCCTGACTCTTTTCCAATGTCTTATGGGCCACAAATGCGGGCCGGTCATCTTTGATCTTCTCATATATGCCCACGAATTCTAGAGTCTCTTTATCTTTGACAAACTTATTCAGTTTTTTCTTCCATGCCCTGAATTGGTCTGCCATCTTCGAAAGAGCAGCAGACTTGATTAAGTCCTCTTTAACTGGCTTCGCCGGATCATCCTCTCGTGGTAGGACGAAATTTGACTTCAGCTCATTCCAAAGATCTTCTTTCTGCATATCAGTGACATAAGACACCTGAGCGTCTTTTGCAGCCGGCTTTAACCATTGATGGATACTGATCGGGATCTTGTCACTAACCAGAACCCCGCACTGATTAACAAATGCGTTCTTTGTCCGGATGGGTTCAATCGGCTCGCCGGAGCGCGAGATTTCTGAGATCTCAAAGTTTTCATCCGGCCTCAACTTTTTCTTCGCGCCTCGTCTCTTTACCGAAGATTTGCTCGATCCGGAGGGCTAGAAAAAGGAACAAAGACGAGAGTTAATGAATGCATCAATTAACTAGTCAGCACAGGCTTAAATAACATATATACCTCCTGGTCGGACTCGGTTCGGTCACCGGAGCCAGCATCACGGTCTCCTTCTTGCACCGGCATTGGGTCACCGGAGCCGTCCTCACGGTCTACTTCTTCCATGTGCATTGGGTCACCGGAGCCATCAATATCATAGCCTAGATCTTCCAGCTGCAGCTCTCTTTCCACCCGCTCATCGGTGTCGTTGAGAAACGACAAGACGGCATTTTGTCCGTCTGCGATTATGTCCATCAACATCGCTTCTTGTGCTAGGTCTCGGGTGTTGTCGTCCATAGTTTCTACAAATATTTACAACATGCCAATTATTATTCAAACATGACAGATGGATATATTAATGGCAAACGTAGAACTAGCTTCGACCCTCGACCCCTGGACGACCCTCGACTGCTCGGCGATCCACAACCCTAGCTAGACCACCTCATGTCACATTTTGTCTAGTGTCAAAGGATTCAACAAAACCAATACTTCATCATTAGGCGAAAGTAACAGTAGCATGATGGTATGAAGCTCTCCAAAGTGGTTTTGGAACGGAGTCCCAGATAGGATAATTCGTAACAAAAGACGGATTATCCTATCAGGAACTCTGTTCCAAAACAACTTTGCATAACTTCGTACCAACATGCCCCGGTTACTTCTGGCAAATGATGAAGTCATGGAATTCTTCAATACTTTGGCACTAGCTAGGCAACCTCTCGACCCCTCGACCCCCGACTGCTCGGCGATCCACAACCCTAGACCCCCTCATGTCACATTTTGTCTAGTGTCAAAGGATTCAACAAAACCCATACTTCATCATTAGGCGAAAGTAACAGTAGCATGATGGTACGAAGCTCGCCAAAGTGGTTTTGGAACGGAGTCCCAGATAGGATAATTCATAACAAAAGATGGATTATCCTATCAGGAACTCCGTTC